>OU823256.1:2663323-3319573 GCA_917490735.1 Dryobotodes eremita
TTCAGTGGTGTTGTACCTTTTGGCACCCATAGGCACCTATAGGGACTTACAGCATCATCTCACAAACAAAACTCTGAAACGTCATTAAACTAATGAAAAGACAATCAGAAAATGAAGATATACAACTCAACAAACGAACCCGCGATGTGAGCCTAGTGACATAGTTAAACTAATTAATACTGATTCTTTAGATAACACTGACGTCCACCGCTATCAGCTCTTCAACTCCACCACTATCTCTTCAACTGCAATGCAGAGAACGAACACTCAGTATTTGTTTTCTTATCATTGCTTAGTAAAATAAACACCAAATTAGTATCTAATTACGTGCAGTGGAAAAAATTGTACTGATTATTTCGGCAGGCGCCGCCGCCGCCGCCGCGCGGGCCGCTTTTGTTTTGGAAGAACTCAATGTTGGGGTTAGGTTCAGGTATATTCTAGCTATCAACCAACCCACACTGGGCCCGCGTGGAGGATTTTGGGCCCACTTTTTCTCGCATGGAGCAGGCTTATGACCTAATAGTGGGAACGTTACAAGCTGATTATGCTATAATTCTGGCTTGAAACCATGAATTCAGGGCACCCTAAAACGACGAGGTTGGTTCACATCGTGACAGCAAAAAAAACTTAGATTTGAAGCTAACTCTTGAACTTTTTCTATTATGTTAAAATAACCGTGTTGGAAAAGTTTTAAAATAAGAATAATAATATATAATAAGATGAAAATAAGTTATGCGCCAATGTGCACTTTTATAATTTCTACGTGACGATATTATCGTAGACGTCCACGTCCACGTCACGGCATCACGATACCACAGGGAAGTAAAATGTATAGAAATATATAAAGACCCTTTTAAATTTCCATCCACCATAGCGTTATAACGTGCACGTATTTCCATACATGTTATGGACGTGTACGTGGACGAGGACGTCCACGATAATAATGACGCTAGAAATTATAAAAACGCACAATGTCTAGACTCTAGTTCATAGCGGAAATGGCTGTTCAAAGTGCTAGGAGAGTCAACATTTACTATTGTACCGACTCTCGAGGAGTAACATGCGTACTTGCATAATAATAAGCCCCCTTTAAGCTCAATATTATCACTTCCATAACACATTATAACAAGTGTAAGCAGAGCAGTTGTTGTTCCTAGTGACAGATATAACACATCACTCAACGCTAGTCCCCCATGACATATTATGACGCCATCATATACGTATGTAGTGAGATACTCGTATCGGATGGAGCAACACTATTGATAAGGGAAACAATCTTTGATTGTGTCTTTGACACAAGGCTTATGTTTTTTTCAAGATTGCCACATTTGTTTTATTATTAGCATTCTGCCATAATTTCTGATTACCTCATCTAAATCTAAATTGCAGAAAAAAAATGGATATGGTTCGAACTATATACGTTTGCCTATAGCCATTGCGAAATTTTATTCTAGAATTTCCGGTGATTCCTTATCTGATTTGATCCTACTTTTATTTATTAAACTTTGATCCTCTTATTAATAATAGATTCTTTTGTTTTATCATGTTTAAATATTGATGTCATCACATCCTGCATAATTATGTATGATGTCATTGTGTGATTTATATATGATTGTAAACAAAGAAAGGTACAGAAAGATGGACTGTATACAAAACTAAAGAATCCTAATATTGCAGCGTTATTAATCCATCTGTTAGTACCTAAATAATATTGTGATTTTTAAAACTGGAATATACAGAGCAGTCCACACTTGCCTTCCTGTTGAAAAGTATTCATGTCTTATAACATTAGATAACGTATGAGTACAGTAGCTGAGGGTAGCTGATGTGCCGCGTGACAGATAGGATGCATCGCTCAAAACACGCCCCTCTAACATCCATACAACGTTGTACCTGTAAGTGAAGGGAAGCGGATGCGGCATTTTAATCATAACAGACTAAAGGGTGAAAAGGACATATCTAGCCTAAATCTAACGAATAAAAAATGGAACAGAATTTGTAGGAAATTATGGGCCAGCTAAGCTAACAAGAATTAATACAGAGGTGGTGAAACAGGGCATAAACGAGCAAAGGGAAAACCAGGCAACGAAATTGTTTAAGGCTGAATATAATTAAAATGATGAAGCTGAATAACACCGCTACCACCTGACTGGCTGGCTAATATTTTTTTCACATCACCAGTTATCCTAGGTATTTCCTGAAGTACCATACCCGGAATCGTATTTCAACCTATCCACATCCCATCCAATCCTATCTTACCACATCCGACCAGTTAATGCAATAAAAGAGAGTTGTAATGGTGCCAGACTGGTCTGGGGTACGCCACTCATTTGCCAAATTGTCCAAACTCATAGAATTTTTTATAGCCACTTTTATCTAGAAGCCTAGAGTAATGGCCGCCATTACATTGTTGCATCTCTAATGGGACTTTTTATGGAAACTTCCAGATGGTGACTGTTGTGTTCTTGAGTTTAAGTATTGTCTTTTGAGTGGAGTAGTAATAGATTATATCGGTTTTCAAGTGAATATAAATCATAAATTACTCATACTTTATATGAGTCTAAATACAATCATTATGATAGCAATATGACTAGTATAAGTCAACAACATCTGTTATATAAATGTATTTTCTTAAAACTTAACAGCCCAATGTACGCAAGGAAAATCAGAATGTTAATGAGTGGCTGTTTGATTGAATAGTTAACAAACGTGTTGCTTGTGTGTCAAAATAATTGAACCTGCCTATGGATTAAACATGCTAAAATCTATATTTAAGGCGCTTGTTTGCATAATATAAAAAGTGAGTACCAAACTATATGCTTTCTTAGGCGATTATTTAGCAGATCTAAAAAAAAGTCAGAAAAAAAATTACAAAATTATTTTTTTACAAAAAGTTTAACCTAAACTCACGATCACAATCTTTCATACATAGATACAGTTCCCTTAAATTATTCCTAAATTAATGCGAGTGAGAATGGGAATGCTTCGACAGACTGCAGATGTAGCACCCGAAGATGAAGTTCCCTGGAGCTTCCTGATCTTCAGACACGAAGTACTCCTTCCACAGCTGCTGGAACTCCTCAAAGGAGACGGTCTCCTTACCCTTGGCCATCTTATGGAATGCCTCGACAGACTCCTGTTTATCCAGACCAAAGGATACGTAGACCGAGGAGAACTCTTCAACGTCGATAGCTCCATCATTACTAGCGTCTTCTAGTTCAAAGATGAATTTGCAGTATAGAGTCTGCCATTCAGCAGCTGCAGAGGGGTTCTTGGCGAACTGGTCCCACATCTCGATCCACTCATCTTTAGATATTTCACCATCATTGTTGGAATCAGCTCGGCTTTGCAGACCATCCCAAATCTTCAAAAGAGTGTCTTCCACCTTTTTGTATTTAGCATCACCACGTTTGTAACCTCGGAGCTCGGAAATCTTCTGTATCGCTAGCTCGAAGTCTTTCTTGTCTATTCCACCACTTCTGTTGGTGTCAAAGAAGGCGTTGAACACATGAAGTAACTTCTTCTTTCTAAAGTCGGACACCATTTTGGCAAATATTGTAACAGACTAATCTAACTCGTAGGGAAAAAGCTTTATATATTCTTTCCAGAGATTATTTTGACTGATATGCAAATGGTAATCGGTGAGTAAATCTGTATATTACATGTTATAAAGGCTATCAAGGCGATATCGGGTAGGAATTAGAAACGGCGGGAAGATATCTGAGTGTTATCGGGCGAATGATCTCGTTATTAACGATTAGTTCGTTATATTCATCACGTTGTCGTTAATCTTTTATAGCGGATCGTTACGTCAGTGTGTTATCTAAAGAAATATAATTAAGATTGGGCTCGATATTCGTTGCTATGTAAATGGTACCTACCTAACGAAATTATCGCGGTTTCGTTTTTAATATTAGTAAGTACAATAGGCCGCACGTCAGTTGTACCCTTGACCTTGAGCATGCCTAGAGTGTACGGAGTCTCAATGGAATAACAGGCCACCTATACCGTATTATACTGATTTCGTTATCACTGGTCGCCTAGAAATAAACTTGGCCTTAATTACCCCTTTTATAAGACTTCTATTAGAAAACAGACTTTGCTGCAATATTTATCAAAACGTTAAGACAATTTCGCAATTTACTAATGAAATATTAAACTAAATCTAATTCTATTACCTATTCTTCTTCTAAGAGCAGATTTTTCTATCGATCTACCTTCAGATAACTTATATCTGAAGAATAAATATGACAGTTTTTCATATTTTTAACCAACTTCAAAAATAGGAAGAGGTGCTCATTTCGTCGGAATCTTTTTTTTATGTATGTTCAGCGATTACTCGAAGACGCCTGAATCGATATGGTGTTTTTTTTTTTTTGTTTCACAGTTTATACTTCCCAGGTGGTCCCATTGTCATCAGGTCAGGTTCTGATGATGAGATCCTGGAGAAATCGAGGGAACTCTTCAATTATTATAAGCACACCTATAGTGATTTGGGTATTTTTTATAGTAACTCATGCATTTGCTCTTGGAAAGCACCATTTGGTGAAATGGAATTGATGATGAAGACCATAGATGACGAAGCCACCGGAACTACTCAATAATACGTATTTCAAGGGTTGCAATTCGATTACTTTAATATGGTTGCTAAGCAATTTATGCTCGATACAATGCATCTGGTGAAGCAGAGCTGATGGTGAAGTACCAGGAGTACTCCTCAACAATTAACGTCCCTGCATCCGGAAAAGGAATATTTGGTAAAAGGTTATGTGCGGTTGCCATTAGGCTATAATTGTAACTTAGATAAACTCCAAACCGACCCACAGACAAAAGCGAAAAAAAAACAATTACATTTTAGTACACAGCAAGTAGTGGTAAGTATATGAATTTGTGTGGGGTAGGTAGCACAACTAAAAAGAGAAAAATATAAACTATTAAAAAAAAACCAACCGTCTTCCAAAAAAAACACTCCAAAGTGAAAAATAACTTTAATTTCGGAAGTCGATGACAAAAAACGAAAATACAAAACCGAAGATACCGACTTCCGAAATGAAAGTAATTTTTCACTTTAAACTGTTTTTATTTTTTTATTTTTTTGCAAAAACCATTTTTTGTATAGAAAATATGTCAAACTGCAACATGTATTCCTCAGATGTAAGTTATCTGAAATTGAAAATCAGCCCTTAATCAATTACGAAGGAACTCCTTAAGACGACGATACATGATAACAAGAAAAAAAAAAAACATAAAAAACGTTTCTACGCATTTTCCATATTCTATGACGACGGTAGCAAAGCCGCCAACGTCGGCGATCCACCGCGCGCAATACATCAACTTACAGACCAGACCAGACCACCGCGAGCGCAAAAACAAAGAAACATACGTCTTTTGTTTGTTAAGCCCTCGGGGCAAGCAAGAATTGTTTTGTGGAGGAAAGTGACTGTGTGTGGATTACTGTTTGTTTGTTTTTACTTGTAAAGGGTGTGTGGCTATGTGAGACAGTAGCGATGTTTGAAAATATTAAAGCAATATTTTTGCATAATGTTGGGTATTTTAATAGTTAATATTGCAACACCAACATTAAAAATGTATATCATTATGTGGTCTGTGGCAACACGCCCCTTCCAACTGTGACACTGGTCCAATACACACGTGAAAATTAATTGTCCGCCGTTTTATTTCTATAAATTAATACACCGCTGCACACATAATATATTATAACATTACGCCTGGATTCTCCGAAGGAATAGACAGAGGTGTCTAGTAGTTAATACACTCACATTGAACCAGATAAGATATAAATCCCATGTAATATGCGCGAGCCTATTTAATGGGCAAAAGGCCTAGTAATGTATTGTATGACCTATAACCACAAGTATAAGGTATAAAACAACAAACACGATGGTCAGGCCCTGCAGTCTCGACATTAGATAGCGACAAAAATCTGTCGCTAAGACGTATCGATGTCAAATTCCTTTAATCGATTTTCAACTTTATTTCCAAAGTATAAGGTTGAAAATCTATTAAAGAAATTTGACATCGATTAGACTTAACGGATGATTTTTATCGCTATCTAATGTCGAGACTTCAGGGCCTGGACAGGCGACTATAATGTCGCCTTCTATGGACTAGTATAAGCATAACCAGCCTATTGTATTCCTACTGCTGGGACACAGGCCTACTGTCTTTGAGAGGGAGTGGCCCGTAATCCACACCGTGAACACAGTGTGGGTAAAAAAAGAAAATCATACAACATTTGAACATGACCTATGCCTACCTATTTTCAAACATGAAACTTCCCACATTTTTTTATACATATATTTTTTATTTTACACCACAAAATATATAACAAAAATAAATCGCACACTACAAATTATATACTACAAAGAAAACACACATACACATACACACAAAACACACACATATTCTACTACAAAATCGTTTAAAAACGTGAAACAAACAGTAATTTGTTTGTAACAATAAATATTAGATCGGCTAATGGTTTCTGCCGGTCCCTCGTAGATAGCTAGCGTGATTTACGACGCAAATTGCACATGTTTGCTGTAATCATGCTATCGAATTTGCGATCACTGCTGTGGGTAAAAATATGGATTCGCGAGTTGATAATGTTGATA
Source organism: Dryobotodes eremita (assembly GCA_917490735.1). Classification (NCBI taxonomy): domain Eukaryota; kingdom Metazoa; phylum Arthropoda; class Insecta; order Lepidoptera; family Noctuidae; genus Dryobotodes; species Dryobotodes eremita. The sequence goes on from OU823256.1 coordinate 2,669,959, forward strand.
TTGTAACATACATTACATCACGTTTGTATTTTCTAAAGGTGTAGGCAGAAGTATATAAGACAGCCACATTTCGCCAGTTATGATTAAGTCCTATGTAATAGAGGGCGAACCTATTGTCATTAATTGTTCACAAATCTAGACTAAGAAATGCCATGCAAAAATCAACACTCAGCAGTCGTGGTTGCGACCCCTAAACAAGACTGCCTCTGAATCCATTGGTAGAGGTTCTGAGTCAAAAGAAATACTTCTTAAACGTGCATACAAAGTATAGTACGATTCAAACTTAATGGCGGCTGTGAAGTGCGCTATTCGCTGCGCAGTACCTCACCCTTCACCCCCGTTGACACGTGAATTGGTTACTGCGCAAAGACTTGCCTCATGTTCCGAGCCGCCATTAAGTTTAAATCGTACTATACCTACTAGCGTGGATATCCCTACATGTCAGATAGATACCTACCTAATATGGCTAATACATAACTGCATTTGTTTGAAATAACAGCAAGTTGACCCACGGATAGCTTGAAGCAAAATTGCCCCTTGATTTAATGGCTACCTATTAGGGTCTTAATTCAAACAATGTTTCCACCCCAAAAAATCTTTGTTCAACATTGAACAATACATTTGATAATTATTTCAACTACATTTGAAACGCGTTTGGAAGTTAAGGCAAACGTAACGCATTAATACGAGCTAATGGCTCGAAACGTTTACGTACTTAACGCAGTTATAAATTATTTACAGCTAAAACGTAAACGCGTAAGTTAAATGATTTATGTTACGTTTACGTTACCTGATTGTGAATATTGGTTGATAGCCTTGACTGTGTTATCGGTCGTTTGATAAGGAAGTAACACGAATTTGATCCTGTGTGCATATTAGGATTTATATTTACTTACTTAATTTAAAACTAGTGGCTCTGTGAGCTGTAGACCTCGCGAGACTCTCTTTGCACAGCTTAGAACTGAATAAATATTCACCGCGCTATTTAAAACAATCGAGCGCGAAATGGCAGAATTATGTTTATTTTTACGTTCTCAACCCCCATATCTCCGCCATTTCGAAAAATTACGAAAAACTGAATCGACAAAAAAAACATATAATTATCGAACCCACTCACACAATTCCAAGAGAATCGGTTGAGAAATGCAACCTGTAGAGGAGAACAGACATCCCGACATCTGGACATACGAAAGCATTTTTTGCCCAAGCTGAAACGGAGACGCTTCGCTCGCGCTTCGCACTCGCTCGGTCAATAATTTTTTGACCTAGTCTTTTCTCATTATGTAACTAAAATAAATTAAACTATACTGTAATGTAATTATACTGTAGTAAATTAGATTAGAAGTTAACAAAGTTGGTAGCAGGTTTGATTGAAAAGGTGCAATAGACGTTGTAAGGAATCTTCACTCGTGAAGGCTCCATAAACGCACCTCATCATCATCATCGACAGGGCTTGCAGAATTTAAAGCCTTGCAATTTTCTGTAGGAGGGTTGACTTTATCTATACTAATATTACAAATAAGTAAAAATGTGTTTGTTTGCATGTAGGGGGTAATCTCTGGAACTACCGGTCGGATTTGAAAAACTCTTTATGCATTTGATAGCCCAATTTTTGAAAAAGGCTATTTAACATCACGCTAGGAGCCTTAAGAGCCCAGCAAAACGAAAAAAGTCAAAAAGAACGCTAAGCGAAAACAAAGTAATAACGCGGGCAGGCGATGCACGATGCGATGCGACGGGGTGGGTCGGGGGAACAAGAAACTTCACGCGAACGAAGTCATAGGCAGAAGATAGTAATGAATAAAACAATTGACTATCGACTATCAGTACCGATATTCGAAAATCAGGCTCGAAAATCACGATCACCCCACGACAAAGCCTACCGATACCCATCGTTAACTATTGTATAGCCTTGTTTGTACTGCAGTGGCGGCTCAAAAGTGCGGCATGCGGGTTGTATCGCCTTGATTGACGTCACTACGGGGACACACGAGTAAACACATGCTGTCTGTACCGTCATGAATATTCTGTGGAGAGATTTTTTTAAGTTTCTGTAGTGGGCACTTGGTAGGTGAGTTGTTTGATTACGTACCTAGGTTATATTATTATTGGCTGTGAAGTCAACCCACACAGATTTTCTAGTTTTAACTGAAGATTTAAATAACCTAGCCTTTTGTTAAAGTCTACTTTCTGATAACCTTCTTCTGGTTTTATTTTCCTCTAGCTGACCCGACAGACGTTGTCCTGTCCAAATTTCAATAATTCATACAAAATTCCCACAGAAATTGCACTTTGAGTTTTCCCAAATTTTCCAATTTTCGGCCAACTTATAAAATTTTCTTTCCGTAAGAATCTGATTCTGATCATTATGAACATTTTAAAACAATGCCAAATCTGTCAAGTCGTTCTGAAATGATGCGCTTACCAACGAACAACACTTTTTTCTATTGCTTAATGGTCTTGGTCTTTACCTCGATCACGCCTAATAGAAAGCGATGGATGAGGCCTATGATGGAACGAGCGTGGCCAGAAGATGCCTGTTCACTCTTGCTTTGAAGGCAGACGGGTTAAATGTGGAAGGGAACACAGATGCCGGCAGACAGTTGCACACTTTGGCCGCGCTGATAATAAATGTGGAGGAGAAGCGCTGAGTACGACTGGTCGGGATATCAACCAAGCGTGAATGGTACCCAACAGTACTTCTGGAAGCCCGGTAGTAAGAGAGCGATGGTGGGGTCAGGTCGTGGAGTTCCTGCGCACTCTCTACGAAGTACAGTCTGTAGATGACCGCTAGGCCAGCAACATTACGCCGATGAGCCAGGCTGTGGAGCCTAGTCACCAACGTTTATTATATAGATGTGTCCGTAGGTTAGTACAAAAGTAGTATTTTTTTTTAACCTTCTGATTAGTAATATTCTTGTATGATGTCTCATATTCTGTGATTAGTCGGTCTTTCAGAAACCAGGCTACTTTGTGATTTTCAGCACAATTATAGTTTCCCTTCTCCACATACATGGGGGTTATATGAAAAAATCCATTGTGCAGTATACAAGCATCGCAATCATGACAGTACTTTTCAGTTACGCATTCATTATAATATTTTTATATGAGGACAACCGCATTCAGCAGTGGCTTTCAACGAGACCAAATATTAAAATGCAGTCATCCGCGCGGCACTATCGAGCCCACTAAACGTCCACATTTCATCCAGATCGCGGCCAACAACAAATAAGCTAAAACTTTACAACGGAGGGTAGTTCACTACAATGCCGACCTATCTGCCCCCCTTCCCCCGCACCTCGTGTCCCGCTCGCGATATACTCAACAAAAGGCCTTCTGCATGCACGCCGTCTTTCATTTGATATTTGTATTTGAGATAAGTTATATTTTATACTGGATGTGGCTGAAAATTTTAAAGCATTTTAGAAGATAAGGTAACACTATCTCTTAATCATCCAATCATACAAGCAGACCACTGGTACTTGTTGACAGGCCTACACTGTCCCCCCATACCTATTAACACTGTAACTTGAAAACATTGTAAAAACCAATTATTTGTAAAAGAGTAACCGTAGAGTTTCTTGTCGGCTGTTTTCCATAGGAAACGACCAATTGGAACCGTGCACCTAGCTTCTGACGTTTTATAAGTGCCTATGTAGTTTTATGTGACATAAAATATTTTGATTTTGACTGATGAACATTATAACAATTTTCAGCTTTAATTAGGTATAAAGGAAGATGTCAAGATTGCGTCTGAATCGAACCCAAGCGCCTAGGTACTTACTGACCTACTCCTGTATGAAAAAGTCTAATAACCTTACTATGAGGAAATATTGAGGTTTAGGTACTTAGGTAATTTAAACGACTATTTGAATGATACTTTGACATCCTAATTGTAACCTTTTATACTTTGACATCTTACTCTTTGATACTCTGATATTTAATGATACTTTGACATCCTAAATAAATTGTGTGTTTATGATATTATTTTTAACCGACATACCTCAAATTGTAATTTTAATTCGTAATAGGCAATCAATAATGTTAATACTAACTTAATAATCTCTGTCTTGTAAATGTATGTTCCTAATACGAGTATTTGCACGCAATACTTGGCAGAATGTACCACTGACTAATCTTAAGAGGGCCCTTCCCGGTTCGACTATCGTCAACGCGAGCATGATTAAAATGCTTGTTGTTTCATCCAACGCAATGATTGAAAAAGAAGCAAGAGTGAGAACGCGATAGCGTCGAACGAAAATTGGCGCGCAGGGATTTCACAAAACTTGTTCCAAGAAATACGTGTTTTTGAAAAAACCTTACAAATTTTTGGAAAAAATGTTTGTCATTTAGAATCTCCATTACATGCGCAGGGTTTCTATGAAGACGTTTTCTTTAGTTTTATAATTTATGAGTACATTGTGAACGGCCAAATTTCAGGTAAAATTTGTGTAAAAAAGGAGATTTTTGTAGGCTTATACTGAATTTGTTTCTCCAAATTTTGATTTTTACTTGCATAGAAACCTAGATAAAGTGCAAGAGATACCTATTAGTTAAAAAAATTCAATGAAAGATGTTTTACAACGCCATAATCACGTACGAGCGTTTGTATGAAAAGTATGACGGGTTGGCCGCTCTTAAGACCATTATATTGTACCATATTCTGACAAATAAATGATTATGATTATAGAAATAAGAAATCACGTCACATTGTGTATAAATATAGCCATTACATAATCATTTGTATGTTATCAATTAGCTTTACCTTAATTCACTTTTGATTGGTATCATATTAAAACAAGGTAATTGTGCGTCTAATCAATCGGATCCTATTTGCTACAGACGTCAGAGCTAATAAGTAATAAACAAATAGTGCTCTGGTTGTGGGTTCAAATCTGGGCAAGTACCAGTGTGACATTTTCAATTCATAGTTATGCATGTGCTTTCTAAGTTTATCTTGGACATCACTGACATTCGGTGAAGAAAAACATCATCAGAAGACCAGAGAGTCTAGACAAAGTAACATTCGATTAGCGGTGACGCTAGTAGAAAGGCCAAAAAATTTATGGGGTTGACATAAGCTATCGAAATGTCACGTGATCATAGGTCAACGAATAGAAATTAGCTAAACAATGTTAACATCATTCGATTCTATGGAACGAATCGACAGCGTCGAACGTTTATTTCCAAGTGGCACTTTTTGACAAGCGTTATCGCTAGTTTTCGATTCGGATGATGGAAACATTAGCGACAGCGATAGCGATTGCAGAAATAGAATCGCTCCGACCCAATGCTATTTGTCTGGGCCCTCTGGACTTATTTATTTTAAGTCCAGGTCTCCTGACGATGTTTTCCAGGCGTATACAGCGAAAGAATAAATAGATGTTTTTAAAACAGCTAAGAAAAGAAAGCCTTTTCAAGTGTAGAGGATGCAAAAGAGACTTTTACGGGACAGAAAATTTGGAAACAAATGTGATGAATAGGATTTTTTTTTAGATAAGTGTAAAGTCAACTGGATTCACACAAAATAAATATTGTTAAAAAGGATCAACTATATTCGATTATTATAAAAACATCATTCGATGATGATTTTAAAGAACTCAAAATTGACAAGAAAGTTAGAGGAGAAGTACAATCGATAGACCAAACAGACTTGCAGCTTTTGTGGCCTAATGGCAAGCCAATTGCACCTGCCAAGTTAGCCGATCTTAAGTTTCTCTTTAAATATACCTATTCCCAATGACTGTTTAAATTTTTATAAAAAACTAGCTGCCCGCCCCGGCTTCGCACGGGTTGCGGTACTTATCTACGGCGTACCCTACCTACCCTACCTACCTACCCTACCTACCTACCCTACCTACCTACCCTACCTACCTACCCTACCTACCCTACCTACCTACTCTACCTACCTACCTACCCTACCTACCTACCTACCCTACCTACCTACCTACCCTACCTACCTACCTACCTCCCTAACTCCCTACCCTACCTAACTCCCTACCCTACCTACCAAAAAAAATTAAAAAAAATTAAAAAAAATTAAAAAAAAATTAAAAAAAAATAGATGTTGGCCGATTCTCATAGATACCGGATAAGCACAAAAAATTTCATCAAAATCGTTAAGCCTGGTTTGGAGGAGATCCAAATTTTGATTTAGAGTTTGAAGATTAAACGATAAATTTTAAAATACGTCCTTTATTTTAATTTTTTATTATTTTTAACGCCTGTTAAACAGAGCACCTGCCATCTTATCTCTACACCACCCTTGGTTGACTGGTAGAGAATGCCTAAGGCATTAAGTCCGCCTTTGTATGTTATTATGTGCAAGAAGTTTAAATAAGTAAAGATTTATTAATAAAACTTTTTCTTATTATTATTGGCTTTCATTTTATGACCTATTCATATATGTTTCATATAGTATATTATATTATCACACTAAATATAAGATTTATATTAAAAATAAATAATTAACGTAAATTTTAGCAAAACGGTAACGTAAATGAACATAACCTGAAATTTATTTTGCTAAAACGAATTTAGCAAAATAAATTTCAGGTTATGTTCATTTAAATATGATTTTTGCAAAAACGTTCCAAGCTGGTTTTTACGAAATATCTAGCGAAGAAATACCAATATATTTAAAAAAAGCCAATGATAAAATCGTTATTATACACCTCTTTAAATTGACACACAACACACAGCCATATCTATTAACATAAAAAAGAAAACAACGCGAGCACTAAATTGTCTGTATCTCAATTTGAACTTGCTGTGGGTTGGGACGTTTTTGAATTACTACTTCTAAATTAAGTCTGAAATCCCCAACCCACCTTGAGCAAGCGTGGTAACCAATGCTCGGGCCTCCTCTGTATGAGATAGGCTGGTATTACTCTACTCTCGTATCAGCACGAACTTTAGTAGCTCATGTCGTGGTAGAAATATAGTCTGCGAGCAAATTAATAGCGGAGCTGAGTGCAACTAGGGAACCGGATGTTCCTTCGGAGGATATTTTAGTTTCAAAATTCAAAATTGAATAACACTGACCGAATTTCGAAATTCAGTAACACTGACCGATCCTGACATCGAACCCAGAAAACTATGCAGTTGCGTTTGTGTCCAGAAGACCACATTCTGACTTCGAGACTGCATTTGTAAAACTCCCATTAGATACAGGTCTACCGTTAAAGTGAGACGGTGCCTGAGGTGGGTGTGCAGTGCGGTGTTGATGCCCGTCGCCTAGACTGAGCTCTCGCGAAACCTCTCCACACTCCTCCCGCACCACGCAGCTCTACTTCAAGCTCTGTCTCAGTAATGCTGCGTTCCCACGGTCCGCTTTCTCACAGGCTATATCGCGCCCGGCCAGGCAGACTGGCCGTGGGAACCGTCGCATCCGATGAGGCTTGCGATGGCTTCTCGTCGCCTGTCCGATCCGTCGGGAGTCGGTAAGTTCATAGGCGCGGCGTGGGGCTGCGCGGGGGTGGGGGCGCCGGCCGCGGCCTAGACGGTCTGTATCGGCGCGTTTCTTTTTGCTTTGTTTATAAAATGTTGACCACTGAATAAAACCACAGCGGCTGCACACGTAGCTATGCGTTCCACATCACTTGACATATTGAAATAGCGGCCAACAGGCCGCATCAGGCCGACACACAACATGGGAATGATGGGTACGGGCTGCGACAGGCCTCGACAGGCGTTGCAAAGCCTGGCGCGGTCTGTGAGTTAACGAGCTGTGGGACCGCGGCTTTATAATTTTTTCTTTGCACGTAAGTATTTCCCACAGTAGCGCTGACAACTATACCTACTAGCAATCTGTTAAAAGTAATTAGATAAGTACCTGATTTTTTATAACCTGTGTCACCAGTCTTATCAATACGAGTTTCTTCATCTGTTTGCAAGTGTATTTGGATGGGTGGTTAATTATAGCAAAAATAAATAAAATGATAAAACGTTGCGTTGCTATGTAAGCGCGAACTGTTGTCATCGTTTTCATTTAGTATATAATACCCAGGAGCCCTAGGTCCTGGGATGCTGGACTAGTTTCAGACTGGTCACGCACGACTAGTTAGCTGCCCTAATGTTCCGAAATTTCTGAATTCTAATTTCCCATTACCATGGCAAATCCGCCAATGGTGGCAATGCCGCCAGCCTTTCGGACACTTTTCCCATTGACAGCGAATTTTTGATGCCTCGTGAGCTTTTCTCCTGAATGTAAAACTATTAAAAAATATAATTTTCAAGGCCCTAGTTTTATTTTTATTTCTATATTTTCTTTTATTTTATTTAATATATCTTTAGGTTTATTTCCATACACTTTTACTAGAACAAGTCATTCAACATTATCCTTATCAATTTCTTTACCTTTAACCTAACAGATTCTGATCTTGAACGTTCGATAAAATCTCCTGTAACAAAAGGGGGGAAGCCGCCTCAATTTTCCAATTCGGCCTCGAGGCCACAGTGCCTAAGTGACACATATCGTGACATGAGCGTGCATGTATGTCGCGATGTCGTCTCATCTCGTCGTACCTCCGTGTCATGTATTATTTTTAATCCGGCACACAATGCAGCGACGCGACCTCGCCGCACACGGCTAATCCGAGCGGCAAAGTGCCCATTGTTTTACGATGCGGAATTATAGGGATATTCATGATTTGTTGGTTATATTTTATTCTATAGTATGGTACTTATAACTTCCTCGATCAAATGCTTAGGTACATAAGCAACAGGGCTTGAAAAAGTTCAGATTTATCAGCAAATGCAGTTGTGACAAACTGAGTTTATCATCTATAGAGCATTGGATTCTGCGATAACCGACCCGCTTGGCTAAAGTATTTTTATTAACAAGATGTGCTTGTGTAATTGTATGCCTTTAGGTATAAAAAAATTGAATGCTTACTATTTAGCTATTCTATTCAGCAAAAGTAGTAGTGTCACTGCGTGAAACTTTTTCTCCATCTTATTGCTATTTAATTAGATACCCGTTCATAGTGTAACCAACTTCGACTTTTCCGATACGGTAAAGATTAACTAGCAGAATTGCTGATACATTGGAAATGCACTCCCACATGCATTGGCGCTCACCTCAGCGATGCGATGGTATAGATAACAACGTCCTGTCTTATTCACTGCATGTCTATAACTTATCGCTGCCTACTTTGTACCTGCACATCTGCCTGTACTGTGAGCGAGCGTGCCCTCATTGTAGGATGGATGAATACGATGCTGACAGAGTAGCAGTTGTTAAAAATGCTTTCAAAATAATGATATGTTCGTTCCTGTAAGGAATTCAGGATGATGGCTCGCAATGGAAGTGGGTCTACCTCAATAGTGTATGACGACATGGGAAACTACCTCTACGCATAGATGATTAGTAGACACTTAGCAGTAGTGATTGGATGATGTGCTACGAGTTGCGGATTCGATTCCCACTATACAAATTAATAATGATTAGATCTAGCGATGGCTAGCCTTTCGAGTCTGGTAATTCATACTTCTATATGGCTCAGTTGCAGAACGTCCGCTTCGCAAAATGTCTACCAGACGCAAAACGTCCATTTCGCAAAATGTCCCTTTCGCAAAATTTGGTCAGTGGGTCGTCTTAGGGATGGAATTGTAGGAGTTGGAGTATTATTAAGGGCAATACGAGCAGTAAAGAAAAAAAAAATTGGGTCTGTTATTTTTCGGAAATCTTCTAATTTTATTGCAGTATCGGGTTAACCTTGACCACAGAAACCATTAGGTTCTGATAAGCATGGCCCTACGATGCACCGTTTCCGAGTTAGGAACACGTTTTTTTTTATTTTTATGAAACGCTCTGTTTTTCCAAAATGGTAGGTCGGATGAAAACCTTTTCAGGAAAGAAATTGTTGCTGATGAATGAGATGATGTAAAATTAAGCCACGAAAAATTAAAAAAAAAAAAAAAACTTAGTGTTAGTCGATCTTTCAGGTTGCGTATCCTTAGGGGCAGAGAGGACAGTAATTTTATTTTGAGGTTTTGTTTAAATAAAATGTTATCACTTTTATTCCAGCACCTTATTAACCTTGTCTATAGAAACAATTTACGCTCTGAGACACATGGCCCTACGAAGCACCGTTTCCGAGTTATGGGCCTTTGTTTTTTTTTTTTAATATAAAACGATCTATATTTTCAAAATGGTGGGAAAGAAATGTACCAACGAATGAACCAGCGAATAATCCCGACCTACCGATTTTTTTACTGATACGAAGGATTGACCGTATATTGTAAAAAATTGATATTTTGCGAAAGACACATTTTACGAACGGACATTTTGCGAAAGAGACCTTCTGAAAAGCATTATTTATTGCGTTTACCGCGCTTTGTACTTTCATTATATCGTTTATTTTATAAAAAATCTATGTTCCGACCCTGAATCATTACCATACTACATGAATACCGCATTGATCGCTTATCAAACTCATTGTATTTTATGGTTAAACGAAGATTGCGATTAACAAACTAAATCCATAATCTATATGACTGCAATAATCCTATAATGATCTTACAACATGTACTTACTTGAAATTATGTTTACATTGTAACTGACAATTGCACTTATTGAACCATGTTAACATGTCATAAAGATTAATTGATAACTATTTAATTGAGTTACACTTGTAAATCTAAATCACTAATAATGTTATCACGTTTTCAGTTCGGTACCTACCGACTCTTGTAAAAAAATCACATGTATATTAATGGACAAACATTTATAAAAAAGTGTTTGAGGGTACTTTTATTTTTATAGTACCACAGATAATATAATAACTCGCGAGCCAGTTTTTTAATTATAAAACCTACCTACTTAGGTATCTAACTGCGAGAATAACTTGACCGGTGCTTAGTTGTCATTATTGTATTAAGAACTTTACAGTCGAAGTAAAGTTCAAAATAGTTCTTTTTAGTCATAGTACATTACTGCAGCGGCCGACAACAGAGGCATTAATGGACCAAGGTGAAATTGTGGGCCGAGGCGAAGCCGAGGCAGACATACGTGAGTCCATCAATGCCTGGTTGCGGCCAAGGCTTGTATAGTACTTTTCTCAGATAATACGCGGAAATTCAAACTAAGTAAATTAATTATAAATTTCAGAATCAATGACAAACAACAATAACTTTTTCGTGCCAAATGTTCATTTGTTTCTTTTTGCTAAGCCGATTCGAGATTTAAATAAAAAAATTGATAAGTTACCTCCTTGGTTGCCATATGTCGAAGGAAAAAGTTCGTTCCAATAGGTTCCAATATTAAATTACACGACAGATATCAGTTTTCGGGATCCCTTCTTTTCGCATAATGTTCTTAGTCCTAATATACTTCGGCATAACGATTTTGGCACAAGTTGTTTTGGCATAATAATACTTCGGCATAATTTTTTTAGGCATACATTTTATGTTGGCATAATCATCTTAAAGACTAATTTGTTTTGGCATAAATTTGATTCGCATAACGTTAGTAGTCCTAATGACTATTAGCATAATATTGTTGGTTAAAAATTTAATATGCTGTGCAACAAAAGTTAGTGACAGAACCGAATTGCTGCAAAACCGACTCCACGTAGTCTTGTTTGTCCTACCCCTAGAGTGTAATTTAAAATCGCGTAGGCGCGTAGGGGCGAGGCGGCCTGCGGGCTGAGGAGCAGGCGGCTGCGAGCGAGCCGCCGCGGATGAGGCTGGCCGGCAAAGCCGGCCAACAAGCCGAAACTGCGGTGGTGAGCGAAAGCCGTCTGCGACGATTAGCACGCGTGGGGCCGCCGGAGGCCCGCAGCGCCGGAGCTGTGACAAAAACCCTGCCTGCTGCATGCTGCATGCTTGCTTGTCTGCTGCATGCTTGCTTGCATGCTCGCTTGCATGCTGTATGCTTGCTTGCATGCTGTATGCTTGCTTGCTTCATTCTTCCTACAGCGAAATAAGAAACCCACAAAATTGTTCATAAATAAGTTATGCTTTAGAACTTTATGCTTAATAAATTTATGCTTTAGAATATTATGCTTAATCATTATTATGGTTAGAGAAATTATGCTTAAAAAAATTATGCGTAAGGTGTTATGCGTAATTATATTATGCGAAAATATAATTATGCCAAACAAAATTATGCTAAGTTATATTAGGTCTTACAATTTTATGCAAATGGATAGGGAACCTCAGTTTTCATAGTAATTTATTCGGCCGCTAAACACGACAGATAATATGGATTTTCATACTAACATTGCCGGCCGCTGCTACAGCGTTTTCGATTTATCTCGAAGAAGGTTGTCAAAATAATGCTCGTATTTCCAAGCATGTTTGAGAAATGTATATGAAATGTATATTAGGTAAAGGAACCCGGTACAAAACTAAACAAATTTTTTTTTGCGATGTAGTACATTGAGAGTAAAGCAATAAAGTATCCTACAGGTAGGTACATTCAGAAAGAGCAAAACCTCCTTAGTAAAAATCCTTGGAACCCTTTATTTTAAACGCAGCAACAGCAATTATCGAAATAGGCCCGTAATTGCTCTGAACGAACATTGTCGTAAAATGCACTCAAAATGTTCCCGGGTATGCTCGCTGTGGGCTGTAAGTGCACAGAAAGTGCTTAAAAGTATTTAAACGCGTAATATCGTCCTTGAGTCGCGAATTATTTGTCTAGGGAGGGATGTTTGGGAAGGAATATTTATTTATTGTAGTAGTTGCACGAATGTAGACAGAGGCATGACATTATGTTACCCGAGGGGCAATTCCTGTATTTTTAAGACCGCATTCTAATCTCAATCGCAATTTGTAAAAAATACCTATATTTTCTCGACGTTTTTGACATTCATTGTAATAGAAATGAGATTGCGATTACATTTTGAACGTTTTGAATTACCGAAATTTCCGTTCTGATTAAATCATCTGCTATCTAGCATTTTCCTATGTTGGGGTCGGCTTCCAGTGTAACCGCATACAGCTTGTGGCGAACAACATAAATACTTTTTCAATACACTTCCTCGAAAACTGGTTCCTATCGCACTACGATTAGGCTCAACATGCAATGTATTTCACACGCATGCGTTTTTCTTCATTTACCAACACGTGTACGGAAAATGAAATTGCCACAGATAACTATACCTATACTTAGTCCAAATTGGTTCAATGCCTATAGTCGGCGGTGATTGTTTTTTTTTTAAATCTCGGCAAAGAGATATGCGTCTTTACGGCGTTATTATTTTTTGAATATTTAAATTATGTTTATACATAGAATATCATCACAAACCATGATTATTACAAAAAAAATACGTTTATGAACAAATTAACATTTATTTGTATTCTAAACTCAAAAATATTTGAATTTTCTATTTTTCATATTAGGCTGTTTAGCGGCTTTATATTTTTCCCTCTCCTTTAACCTGCGAAGGTAAAGCGCAAGAAAAAAGCAAATTCAATCTTATTTATTTAATGACAAAAATATTTTTCGTTCTTTTATTTTATTTCTTCAAAAGTGTATTGAAAAACGTCGTTTGATACACGTGGACATTTGTTATTGCAGTTCTCGACTCCATAACACCCTCGCCTACGGCTCGGGTGTATATTCCGCCTCGAATGCAATAACAAAATTTCTCCACTTGTATCAAAATGTACTATTTATATTATCAACTGGAAAAAAGATCCAGACTTTACAAGGATTTTCCAGCTCCTAAGACAGCCAAAGGTTAGCGCCGGTTTCTCGGCATGTTAAATTTTAAAGTCGTTTTTTGCCCAATGCAGCTGAAGATCAGGAAATTTTAAACGACACGCTCGCAGGACCGGACGTAAAGGGTTCAAAACCTTTAATCTGGACTCCAGAACTCCTCCAGGCATTCAACGATTGTAAGGAGTCTTTCAAAACTACTTTACTTTCCCATCCTGTTCCTGACGCTGACATCGCTCTCGTTACTGACGTCTCAAATACTGCCGTAGGAGTAGTTCTACAGCAGCTAGTAGGTGGTCATTGGCAATCACCTACTCGCAACAGCTCTACAGTGCTTATAACAGGGAGCTGCTTGCAATTTCGAAGTTCGAATGAGCATATGATTGACGGTCGGCACTATGTTATTTGCACCGACAATAAAACTACAACTTTCGCATTCCTGAAGAAAGACAGGATATGTATGTAGCGGCATCTACAAACGCCACATGCGAGCTACGCGTCATACTGACGTCACGCAAAATCCTACATCGCGCAAGCAGAGTTTACCGCGCAACTAGCATATATACAACATCCCGACATCAAACGTCAGGCAGTTGCCCACCAGACACGAGACCCGTCTGGTCGGAGGATCCTCCCTTTTCCATAGAGTATGAGTGAACTTTACACCCTGCTTCTCATACCTCTATATGTACGCCTCGTCACTTATTTAGATTTGATTTCTCAATACACTACACATATCAAGCATATATCAGGTAAAGATAACTTAACTGCTGATACTCTCTCAAGAATTGAGGCACTTCACGTTTACCCTGACTTTGAAACTCGCGAGATCTCAACGTGAGTATCCAGAGCCACCAGATTTATTGACAAAAGCTACGTCACTGAGGCTCGAGGAAGTACAAATACTTGGTACTAATTTAAAATTTATTATTCTGTGATGTTTCCCTTCAGAATCCGTGACCATTTATAACCAAAGGATTGAGAAATCAGTTTTTAGATTGCGTCCATGGTTTAAGTCATCCTAGTTTTAAAGCAACTATTAAACTACTAACCGACGGATATGTTTCGCCTTCAGTACGCAAAGATTATCGTATTTGGGTTCAAGCCTGTGAAGATTGCTAGCGATCCAAGGTGCAAAGGTTCGTCACCTTTAGAATAGGGATGTTACGGAGCTTCGGTTCCGATTCCGAAAAGTCGGAACTTCCGATTAATATTACCCCTCCGATTCCGATTTCGGTTCCGATAATTTTGAATCGGAGTTATACCGAGGTTCGAAACGCAGCGATACCCGTGACTAGAGGGCGTACTAACAAGTTTTAACTTGTCGCCAGGGTAATGTTTGTTTATTTTATACACGCTCGCGCTCGAAATCTCAGTTTATTGTTTTGTTTGTGGATGTTACTCGTAGACCCGTCAAGTTAATTTGCTAAATTAAGTTATTTAAATTTTTAATTTAGTGTTTTCTTTTGTTTCATTAACACATCTTTCTGCTACTTCCGCCCCCGGTTCCGATTCCGATTCTGATCAATCAAATTTAAAACCTACGATTCCAGTTTCGGTTCCGGTAAAACGACTTCCGTAACATCTCTGCTTTAGAATTTAAGTTAGTTACCTGGTTGTCGTTTTTCTCACGTCCATATAGACCTTATAGGTCCATTCCCTTCATCTTGTGACTACAAATACTGTTTGACTGCAACAGACAGGTTATTACTCGATGGCCTGAAGTTATGGCACTACAAAATATTACAGCTGACACGGTAGCAAGAGCTTTTCATGAAATGTGGACTTCACACTTTGGTTGTCCACAAATGGCTTCCGAACTGGCATCCCTAGTCTGTGGTAACAACCACAGACTAGGGATGCCAGTTCGAAAGCGATTTATTCAAAGCACTCGCTGATCTTCGTGGAATAAAGTTGCAACACACGACGGCGTATCATCCACAAGCGAACGGCATGGTCGAACGATTCCACATAACATTGAAAGCTACGACCATGGCCCACAATGTCACTCGTTGGACAGAAATCAAAAACGAGAAATTAGAACGTGTAAAAGTAGTACAAATTAGTGTTATTTATTTCGAGAAACGCGACCATCTGATTTCTTTATAACATGTGGGGGTCGTTCATCAATAAAACAACAAAATAATTTTCTAAAAAATATAGTTTTCATCAATAATATAATTGTATAATACATTAATATTTATATTAAGTTATATATATCAGTAACAGAGCTCGTAAATTACTCACACATTACAAAAATCAACGTTAATCAGTTACATCATACAATTTGTGTCTTTGGGCATGAGTAGGACAACATGACGATAGGTACACGTCGAATTTATTTATGAATGAAGTCGAGACTTGTTGCATAGTATTATTTAATTTTCTTTAAACGATCAGTAAGCATGCTTTTTGTTTTCGAGAGAATTATTCTTAGCGTTATCGTTAAGTTAATGCACTTTAGAATGTATTAAAAATTACAAAAGGTCGTTTAAGAAAGTGTATCTGAAGCTACATAAGTACATAGTGTATACTTGACTCACGACTCTTTATACCTACTTATTATTATTTTATGTTAGGTACTTGGTTTTAATTATTGTTGGATATCGAAATTGTGCTCGATAACTAGTGATTTACATATCACAACATATTACAGAACTAATTATTGCTAAGCGTAGTACTAATGATGATACGTCAGTTGTGTTAGCAGCGTTATAAGTAGCCCATAACATATTATTGCAAATGGTTATAGTAAAAATTCAAAATTTAATAATACTATGCGAAATATTATCAATCAAAAGTGCACATAAACTACCAAATATTTTATACAATTAGGGTATAAATAAACATGCTTTGTTATGAAAAATTAAATACAGTTCTGAGCAATCTCTTTACAAAACTTCCATCAGTTGTGTATAATTATTATTTGATTACTTTTCTAATGAATATATTAAAATTATAATATTAATTTAAGTTAACGATGAGGCCACAGATTGAGTGGAGTCTGAGTCGATTACAGTCATATTATGATACGAATATTATTATAAACGTCGATCTTTTCCGGCCACTACGTTCTATACGCGTTATTTGACATTATATGTGCAAATCTCTCTTTATTACACCAACAGTGCCATTATGAAAGTAGGCACCAAGATTAACGTGTTGAATTACTAGTTACAAATAACCAGTCAAAAAACGTTGAGCGTAAGTAGCTGGATATTATACTGATATTTTTTTTTTGCACCACTTTGAACTTTATTGTAAGGAAAGTAGGTGATAATCAAAGATATCGTAATGAGACTATCATTATATTCCCCAGCAGGTAAAAAAATAAAGTTTCAAAGCGCCGTTCTGACATTTATACAAACAACAAGACACACATACAAATCGTCTTTTTGTATGAAAGAAGACAGTTATGTTGCGTCGATCTTAAATAAATTAAGTAGAGTGCAGAAGGATAGTGACGTGGCAGTGTTTTTTTACCGACCGAGAACTTTTCCCAAATTCATTATACAGATTTCCTGTTAATAGGTTATTGCCTCATTACAGATGATTAATCTTGGCAAAAGCCTAAGTACCAACTCCCTAAACAAGACTCGATTTGCATTAAAAAGTGATGCAAAACTTTGAATCAGCATACTTCAAACATAACTATAACACTCTATCCCTTTCACCGCACGTAGACCTGCAGCTGCGCGGCCAGCTGGCACAGCATCTTGAGCCCCGGCAGGAACGACGCCACGGCCGCGAAGTCCGCGCCCGTCGCCAGCCACGTCGCCACCGACAGCGCGCCCGCGTGGTCGCCGCTCTGCGCGTACTGGCAGCACGAGTGCAGCGATGCGCACGCGGTCTCTGACAGCTGGGGAAACGTTTATTATTAAACGGCAGAACAACACGAACAAAGCATAGTATTCATCAACAGTAGAAAGTCCTACATAGTCAAAACAATGTTTATTACACGTCCAACAGCCCGCGAACACAAATATCGCGATGCGATCTAGATTAGAGTTGCAACGGGTATCCGGTATCCGGACTATCCGGCCATTTTTACTATCCGGCGCACGGCCGGATTGCCAACTTGTGCCGGATATCTGGCTAGCCGGATACTTAGTCTTACTTTCGTAATAAATTGTAAAGAATACTACTAATTTCGAAAACCAAACCATTTAAAAAAAAATATATACAATATAATAAGCGATTTCGATTATTCTGATACACCATACCAACTTCGGAAAAAAGTATTTCACTGTAGATACTACTGCATGCATGATGTTCGCTTCGGCCGGATATCCGGCTTACCAGCTTCGGCAGTCACCGGATATCCGACATCCGGTATCCGGCCAAATCACTATCCGTCATAACTTTAATCTAGATAGTGGTACAGTCCGTCACTTTGTTGCGAAAAAAACACCAACACAAAAAAAAAGAAACACGATAGTAACAACAATGATAACATACCTTGTATTCGCGTAACAAATCATAAAGTGTCTCTAATCTCCTTTGGACGTCTTCTAATTTTCTCTTCATTTGCTGCAATAAAATAAAACATATGAAATAAAACCTTATTGACATTAATACAATTTGCCACGGTATCTTGAAAATGTATTTAATATTACGACTAAGGTCTCCTTCAGGTATGACCGCGCAATGGCACTCGCTCTTCTCTTAGGAAAAAATATGATACAGTACGGCCGCTGAGGCGGGTATCACATCTCCGCCGCAAAACCATAGCAGCGAAACCGCAGTATTTCCGCCATGACTGGTCAGTTGTACGACAAGGAAAACTGCCTGTTCTAATGGACAGTTTTGATTATGATTCTATCTCTTTCCCGCGTGATTTTGGCAATCTGCTCGAAAGCCAGTTACACCTCCGCTTTTATCATAAATTCTCCGCCACTGCAAAGTTACATTGTCCTTTCGATCACGACCTGTCAGGAACGCATTCTCTCAGCGGCCGAACTACTAGTTAACAACAACTAAACGTATATGAAAGTTACCGGGTTGGTAGCCCTGTTGGAGCACTCGAGCCTGATGGCGTCGAACACAGTCTGTAACACGACGTGTTGCTCCGGCAGCGCCGCCTTCTGTACCGGTGCGGGCGGCTCAGGCGGTGCGGGGCTCTCCGTCTGAGAAATAAATGAGTATAAGATACATTGCTTCACATTCTTCTTGTTTCGGCATTAGTTTTCATCCTGTGGTAACATTAGTTTTTTAGCAAATTATGGTAGCGGACCAAACCGCCTATAAGTCATAACTAATTGATTTAAAACAAAGAAAGCTTAAACCATCTTTGAGTGCAGTCAACTAACACGTCCATAGCAACCATATGCAGTCCTATTGTTGCAATGGCCGCCCTTACTACTTCGAAATAAAGGAGCTACCAGTGTAGCTCCTTTATTTCGAAGCCGTAAGGGCGGTTTTCCTAATTCAAGTGACTGACGTGCCGTTGGCCGATCTAGAAGAGGTCATTTGAAACGAGTTTACATTAAATGGATTTCAAAAACAATTGACGATAAATTCAATATCAAGAGTCAAGATAAAGCCAACTAAGTCGATCACAAGTTCAGTGGCGTTTCCCATATGGTAAAAAAAATGCGACCACTAATCAAGCCTGGTGAAAATGGTTATAATATATTAAAACCTATGTTTAGCATTAAGACGCTTACGAGGGGATGTAGCATTGAAGTAATAAGATAACAAACCTTCTGCGGATAAGCAGGCGACATAGCAGCAGCCTGATAGTCGGGGTACTGGTTGGCGTACTGCTGGCCGTACTGCGGGGCCGGCTGGCCGTACTGCTGGCCATACTGCGGGCCGCCCTGCGCGCCCGGCCCCAGGGGCACGTGCTGGGGAGGCTCCACGCCGAACAGCGGGTGCGTGATCGGTGCCTGTGCTGTTACTTCCTGTTTTGGCTAGAATTGAAGGTTTTGTTAAAGGTTGCCTCGTAATAAGTTACGTTAGTTGAACTACACGATTACTGACACATACGTGCAATGACTGCACAGGTCCACTAAAACCTGTGGTTCTTTCCTCAAAAGACCATCTCAGACACTAATCTACATGGTCCTTAAATGAGCTGACCAAGATTATGTCTGGAAATTAAAAGAGACATACACACATACATACACCACACATATAGTAAGATATAGTGACCTAATTGGTGATGTTCTTCAGAAAGGTCAGGTGTGTAGTACTCGCAACCGGCGTGCGTGTATGACCACATGTATGAACGTAAACGAGGCAAAAGGAGTATGTAAGGATCGTAGCAGGTGGCGTTCTGTAGTTTCTGCCTACCCCTATGGGACGAAGGCGTCAGGTTATGTATGTATTAAAAAAGACCTCTGAGTTTGTTTCAGTGTTACTTCTCAGAGTAGTCGCTTAGGAAACACCAACCTCAACTAGTTTCAAAATATTATTATTTCTTATGGCGTGTAAAAGAATTTTTACAGCCAATATACAAAAAATTAATATCATTTATCAATATTTGTTTTGTTTGATGGCGTATGCTATACACTGTATGTGGAGTGAGCTAAATGGACAACGAACTTAAAATATGCCTTCTTTTCTGTCCGATTACCTATTCTTGTTCTATCTTTGTGTATCATATGTTAATTTTTTATCAAACGCAAATTCAAAACCAATTGCAGGCAGTTTTGAATTGTCAAGGGGTCGGTCAGTCAGAACAATGAAGCTAATTGCCCATTCCAAAGCGTAATAGGTATATAGGGAGAAGAACAAGCAAGAAACTCCACGGACACTCTTTTAAATCAAAATATATTTACACAATATTGGTTACATCATTCATGTTGAAATTATACATGTGAGAACGATGTAGAAAGATGTGCACGTTAAAGCGTCCGTAATAAAAAAGATTAAATAAAAAAAACTATTCAGAAATTACAATAAGCCGTGGCAGCTAAGAGGTGACTATTCCCTAGATGGCGACCGTTCACGAACATGACGCATGGATCAGCACCATTCAGCTCAACCATTTTGAAGGGAACTTAATGATCCGACACACACGCCACCACCAGCGAGTTATTTGAGTGAGTATGACATAGTCTCAGCCTCCAGGGCACATTCAAGTCAATGAAACACATACCCAGTAAATAGTACGTTTATAATAGGTACATAGTGCTCATACATCTGCTATGCAATTATACAATACTAAGACATTGAATTTATACAATGCAAAGATAGTTTTTACAATCTTCAGCAGCTCCAACCATATATTTGAATGCTTATCAATTAGTTTATATGCCCTTGTGGAGCAGGACCAGCGTTGAGCCAAGCATTTTTGTCAGCGAAGTAATCTCCCAACTTATGATATGCTTGACTGCATCGTATGCGTTTCATTCAGTTGGAGTATGTGGGGAGCTATTTTATTGAACCATTTTAAACAGAACCCAATGAAGGATCAGTCTAATTTAGCCAGTCTGAAACCTGGCTGAATTAATTGGTCCCTATTTCTAATCCTATAGTTGTGTCTTTCGCCTCTTTTACTGAAAAGATTTAAATTGTTCCTTACGTACATGGTGTTTTCATAGATATATTGACAAGGTACCGTCATGTTATTATCTTTAAACAGTTCCCTTAGAGAGATAGGCTCTTTTCCGCAGAATAAAAATAGACTCGATATCTGCAGCGCCCTATAGCCACAGTATCCTGAACGTTTCGACGTTTCGTTCAGTATGTGAACCACTGCTGCATGGTTCACGTACTGACTAATGTTAAGATATTATTTAAATTTAAATTTTGTTTATATTAATGTATAATTTTTAATTTCAATTTAAATGTACTTAATTCTATAATTTGACGAATAATTTTTAATTTTGTTTAATTGTATGATCCAAAGTTGATTGAAATAAATAAATAATAATAATAACAGCTCGGCTATCATTGTGCCGATTGTCGTATCGGCCAAAGGCCTGATGGCCGAAAGCCTCGATCAGCATCTGTCGAGGCTTTCGTTAGGCGGTTGGATCAAGGGCCTGATCCAAAAGGCAATACTCTTCGATACGGCTCGCATCGTGAGGAGGTTCCTGTCTCTGGAGTCCTAATCACCGTTAGCTTGGACCCTGCTCCCGACATCGGCGGACCACTATTGTTTATATTTTTAAATGTTTTTTTTTGTTTTCATAAAAATATTTAAAAATGTATCTAATAAGTATCAAAATAAATAAACGAAATAATAATAATAGTAAAATACCGTAAGACTGATACTATGAAAATAACTGAAATAGACTAGCCTGGCGGTACCTGCATCAGTAAATCGACGGATTTTTCTTACAGCATATGCTGCCGAACTTAGCCGTCCTGCAAGAGATGTTAAATGAGGACCCCATTGCAGCCTTGAGTTGAGCGTGATCCCCAGGAAAACAGTTTTATCTACGAATTCTAGTTTATCTTTATTCAATACTATATTACAATCACTACTTTTATGATTCGTTAAACCAAATCTTATGCATTTTTTTTTCCTCATTGAGTACTAAATTATTAGCAGTGAACCAACTTTGTACCCGCAGTAGGGCGTTACATACGTCGTCAAGATTTGATGAACGTCTTTTTATCTTAAAAAATACGAAATTATCGTCAGCAAATAAGTAATACCATTTGTGGTCGATTTTTTAATAAATGGGTTTGATCATTAATGTATACTAAAAAGAGGAAAGGACCTAATATCGAGCCTTATGGAACACCCATTTTTACTTTTAAACCAAGTTAATTGACACTAACTTGAACTTTCTGTTGTATACCATTTAAATAAGATTTTACTAAACTGAGCGCAAGTTTACCTAGTCCGTAATGCTCAAGTTTCAAAAGTAAGATTTCGTGATTAACGCAGTCAAATGCCTTGGAGAGGTCACAAAAGATTCATATGGCATCTTGGGCCTCCTCCCACCGCCTGCCGGGGTCGCGGATTGTTCGAAAGAGTTACCGTGGCCCTGGCGCACAGGCAACTGAAGGAACACGGGTGGGTTTTAGTCAGTAAGAGTCTGACACGCCCTTCCGCTCCGCCCAGAGCGGGAGAGGTCATTTGATGATATCCCATCAAAAAAAAAAAAAAAAAAAAAAAAAAAAAAAAAAAAAAAAAAAAAAAAAAAAAAAAAAAAAAAAAAAAAGGGGGGCCCCTCCCACGCTGTAAATGTTTTAATATGGTAATACCGGCGTCAGGCGTACAACGTTTTTTGGTGAAACCATATTGCTGATTATGTAAGATTTTATAGGTGTTAATGGTGAAAGATGGTCGAAATAATAATTAAAAATATAATTAGTTACAGAACAAAAGTCTGGATTAAAACAGCAGCCACTTCAGATATTAAATTCTAGCTCTACATTTAATCTAAAGCTATAGCTTATAATCAAACGAAAAACAAAACAATCTTTCTTTATCGGCAATGCATTATATTCACAAGGAGACGAAACGCTACTACTGTAAATATGTTTTTTACGACAGATGTTATATTCGGCAGAGCTTGGTCTTCATATAGTCGACGTTACAGCATCCGAATTTATCACAATTTATGAAAATGTCAGTACGTATGAGTCAACAAGAGGGATGCAAATGATTAAATAAACAACTTGAAAACACACGTTAGAAGATATACAGGTTGATCATATCAGGTGGAACACGAAAACGGGAACACTCTGTAGCTTAGATACCTCGTCTAAATGTCGCCTATGTTCGATAATGTTGTTCCAGCGACGCGTGCCCGCGTGCAAGGCCGACATGTCGCCCGTGTCTAAATGCTGATAATGTTACTCCATCAAATACTACGTAACACTTTGATGAAATTAGAAATAGGACGTACATACAGTGGTCTGGATGACATAACATAATTTTGAAATATCTTTGTATTCCCATCCATCTAACTTGTTCATTATAAACCTTATGTCTAAATATTTTATTGGTTATCATTTAATACGGTGTCATCACATCACAACTGCTCTTAAATAAACATTAAACAAATATTACCTCAATTTACATATTTACGTCTTCCGAAATCGCAAAATAGCTTCAACCTTTTGTACACAAAATTAAACCGACGAAAAAAGAATTTAAAAACAAAAAATACCTTTTAGACAAAAAATCAACAAAGAGCAATCAAGTGGCCGTCATTTTACTTGACGCCTTTTTGTTTGTTTGTATCCTTCCCTATTTTTCGTTGGTTAAAAATAGATTATAATACAATGTTTTGTTACACATACCTTAGGTTTAGAAGACATCATAGGCGGGTCATTCCACCCCGGAGCAACAGGTTTAGTCGGCACAGCCGCCACCGCCGGCTCCGGAGCCTGTGCTGGGTTGTAGTACGAGCCGTTCACCGTCGGATTCAAACCGGACTGGTTCAACTGGCCCGGATTTACCGACATCTGTCCTGGAGGTCCGTGGATATGGCTTATGGGGCCCTGGTTCATAGGGCCCTGGTTCATAGGGCCCTGGTTCATGGGGCCCGGATTCGTGGGACCTTGTGAGTAAGCAGGCACGCTAGCGCCTCCGAATTGGTCGGGTAACGGACTGTTGAACCCGCCGTAAGGTTGAGAAGTGACGGGGTTGTTGAAACTGTACTGGTTGTATAAGGGTGCGGACATGACGGAAGGATCCACTTTGTATTTGGAACGGGATCCTATGCCTGGAAGACGAGAGGGGTGTTTGTTAGTGATTTGTGTTACATATTTAGATGCTGCAATGTATGGTATTAACAACTAACCAGTTGGCCCAACACTGCCGGGCCTGGCAGGCTGCGCGGCCGGCGGCGGCGCGTGCGCGGGCGGCGCGGCCTGCGCGTAGGCGGCGCGCGGCGCGGGCGCGGCCACTGATGATTGTGCCCACGGCTGCTCGTACGCTGCTGCTGAGGAGATGAATGGACGATTTGAAGAGGTGGTCGCATAGATGGATCGATATTTTAATAATGTATGAATTCGGTCATATTTTAATGTTTGCGGGGAAAACGAACAAAGAAAGTTACTTTTTTGGAACGTTTTCCGCTACAAACGTGTCGCGTAGCGTAGCTTTCTGAACGGCAATAAGAGTATTTACACGATTTTACTGCTCACAAATCTGAAGCAATAAATACATACATACAGAGTATTTGGAAGATGGTTGCAAAACCTGAAGCGGATGGTATCTTGGACGTTTTAGAACATATTAAGCTAAACTTGTCTTAGAAGAAGTCTGTTCCTTTTTACTTATTTTTAATTCTAAGGTTTTTAACAATTTGCTAATAGTATCCAGTAAAAGTTGTTATGTTATTATTTTTTATTTATGTAATGTGTAAACAACATTACCTTAATTTTTTTAAAGTTTCTTAAACTTGAATATGCTCAAAATATTTCTTAGATAACACAGATGCTTGGAAATTATTTTGTTTGAGTAAACATACATTACATAAATAAAATATAATAACACCACTTTTACTGGACACTATTCGTAATTTATTGAAAAACAAATGGGTTTTATTGTTAAAAACCATGGAGGAAGACTTCATTAAAGAAGACAAGACAAGACTTGTTTCTAAGACAAGTTTAGCTTAATATATTCTAAATGGTCCAAGATATCATCCCCTTCAAGCTTTGTACCCATCTCCCAAACACCCTGTATAATAGACTCAAACCGTTTCATTACAAAACGAGTTCCAACCTAGTCCAAGCTCAAAAATTCGAGCCGTTATTGTATTTTGAACTTTATTTCGACATGCGTAAAACACAAAATTCAAAATCAAATCATTTATTTCAAATAGGCACATAAAAGGCACTTTTGAACGTCAAAATTTACAAGAAAATAGAATTGATTCCAGTTGCCCCTTCCTAAAGGTAGTTTCGTATGAAGAATTGGCAACTTGGACTCGAGTTTAGCGTCACTTTTTATTATTTGAACTTTAACTTTCTCGGAATATATTTTGAAATTTAAAAATGTCTCGCTGGCTTAAACCTGGGTCTTAAGATAAATCTTGTTTTGTAATAAATAAATAAATAACAGCCATTTATTTCTGGTTCTCCCATATTACAATCACAAGTATTACAATTACAAACACGAGATAAATACAAATCACAATATAAGGCCGAAAGACAGGATAAAAAGTGCTTTCCAAAAAACGTGTCTGCTACCATAACATAACGCAACATGTATGTAACGTAACATGGTACTGCTGGGCCCGACTGAGGGATCCATCAGAGAAATGTTGAAGGTCTGCGAGGAGTATGCTGCCTTGCACAGCCTTGTGTATAATGTCCGTAAATGGGAATACTAATCTTTAAAGCCGCCGGTAGGTAATCATCAATGCTGGCAGAGACAGATAATTCGAAGGAAGTAGCCTCCTTCTGTGAGACCGTGATGGTCAAGAAGGAGGCCGCCGAGCGGGATCGGGAGAGGGCTGATCCTGCTCGGAGAAGAAGGCGTCGGGGAGGCAACCGCCTTGGCGCCTAATACGCCGAAACCCGCTTACCAATCAAGGTAGGTGGAACTTTGGGGTCGCGGGCGCACAGAGTGGGGACTCTGTCCGCCCACTGAGTGACCCCAGGGGAGACGGCGGCACAGCGGTCACGTGCTGCCGCGCATAGCGAGGCTCGGAGGAGGCCCCTTTACAGTCTCCCCTGGGATTTGCTTTACAGGCGTTGCACAAGGGGGGTTCCGGAATTGGTCTTTTAAGAGGAACCGGGACCTTCCTCTATGTGCTGATGGTGATCACCGCTGTGGTTTTAGTGAAGTAAAAATCCCACACTCCCCGACGTCCAACCCCAGAGGTCGGGTGCGTTTTGAAGGTTTACCCCGAAAACAAAAAAATAAATAAAAAAAAGGGGCACTGGCGGTCTGAGGGAACATGTTAGCCCGTAGATTCTCTCGTTGTGTGGACCAAGTCAAAATCAATCTGTTCAAGGCGATTTGTCAAGTTCTGTATGCGGGGGGTCTATGGGTCAGCTACACCAAAAGATCGCTAGATGTCTTACACGTCCAATACAACAATGTTTTTAGGATGCTGTTGAAACTGCCCCGTTTCTATAGCGCATCGAAGATGTTTGCTCAGAACTGAACTGACGGCTTCCATGCAGTGATTCGCAAAAAAAAAGTCGCATCACTGATGCGTAGAACGCGGGTCAGTGACAATAGCATCCTGAAAACAGTGGTGGAGAGTCCACTCTCCTTTTCTGAGGCACTATGTGGGAAGAATGGTCAGGTACCATATTCCTTGCCTTGTCGTTCTCTGTACATCCGGCTGCAAACACCAGCTACTCTTATCTTTGTTTTGTGTACTACTAACACTAGTGATAAGGTATTTTATTTACTGACAAATTGGACCATGTTGTTGTCCGAACTGAATAAAAAAATAAACGTTAGTCATTTTGAAATTTATAAAAAAAAAAATATTTGCTAAGGGTTCATAAAGTTCCTGTGTGACCAGAACTGTCTAGTTATTAAAAGGCTTACCGGTAGGTGCATAGCTGTGCTCTGTGTGCGTCACGTGCGCGCGGCGATGTGGCTGTGCGTGTCCCACTGAGTGACGCGGCTGCTGTGGTTGCTGTTGACGAACATAAATCACTTTATTTCGCATATTCGTTACTCTATCACGCTTTAACGGCTCAACGGATTTTAATTTAATTAAAACATGGATACTTTTTATCGGAGTACATGTAGAAGTTTCTCCAGGATTTGAATGAAACCATGTGCAACAGCTAGTGAGTTTTCATGTTCTTTAATGTAAAATGGAAACCCTGTGACAAAACATTCAACAATCGGGGGGTGACCCCACGATGATAAAAAATCACCACTAAGCATCCCTAAAAAAAACAACTGTGCTATGTGCCTTTAATTACACAGGCACCCACACGCTTCAAACTGGAAATTAGAACCGCTGCTTGGCGGCGCAAATAGGTATGTTGGTAATACTTCCCCGGACGAGCTGCTTCACAAATAACTATACTAGCCCTACTATTCTCTCTTCCATACATAAATCCTTCTTTCCAATTGATGTTATTTCCATTTAAACAAATATAAATTTTATTCAGAAAGTCATAAAAAAAAATATTGTAGCGCAAACTGAACATATGTGGGTATTAAAGATATTTGTTAAAAAGACATATTTGTTTACATTGTTGGAATTAAATCGCGAACGCAGATTATAGCGCTACAAGGTTACCTTGTCGCGTGGCCAAAATTGGAACTAAACCCGCCATCTTGTTTTCTGAATACATTTAAGTGACATTTCACAAAATTTGAACAACAGTTCCCCACTGTCAACGTCATTCGAGTCTCAATACGTGATATATTTATTGGTAACACATTACTTACATGGCTAGCCCTCCTCTCCTGCACCATGCCCAGTGCGTGCATCAGTCTGTCGCGCAGTTCAGTGTGCTGTATACCCTCCAGCGTGTTGAGAGCGCTTTGAAGACAACCTTGAGAGGCGAGGCGGGATGCGTACTCGTTTAGGACTGTTTCTAGTTTACCGCCGGCCTGTCACCGAGGTGAAATAATTATATAATTAGTGAAAGGATCTATGTCAGGATGGACTGCACTACGTTTGAAAACAGATATGCGTAATGTATACGCGGAGGGGGAAGGTTCGGTAATTTCTAATTATTTCTGCATTAGTGCATGGCAGGCGTAATGTCACTTTGTGTACGCTGTCGGAAAACTTACAATTTATAAGCACTATTCAAGTAAAAAATTACCATAAGATGCTTAACATTCTCATTCTGCGAAGGAACTATATTAAGTCTAACATTAATGTCAAGTTTAAGGATAGGTGTGTGGGTGTGTAAAGTTGATTCCGAAATTACAAAACCCATTAAAAAAAGTTAGTTAGTATGGAATTTAGGTATCTTAATCCTAAAAATGTAAAATTGCTATACAGGTTGGCAAGGACATCGACGCGCAACCGGCTACCATGTATTCAGTACAATGATTGTGACCCACCCTGCGTTGAAATTTATATTCGTTTTTTGTTTTAAATTGATTTTCCATACATATTGACCGCGTAGGCATTGCACTTTTCTATGAAACAGCAGTTTTATTTTTTATAACCTACGAAGAATTTCTGCCCTAGGGGACCTAAAGCATGAGCTGAATTCATGGTTATAGCTTGCGCGTCGATGTCCCTGCCACCCTGTATATATAAATATATTTTCACATTGCAAAGCAAAAACGTTTTTTTTAAATAAATTTTTGAGTCTATTTAAAAAAAGATATTTAAATCAACCGCAATTTTCTACGGAAAAGGTACTATAATGTTACCATAAAAGTCACAAAGAGTAAACTCAACTCACCGGCACTTGTCTCCCTCTAGCTAACGCAGCTCGCCTGGCCAGTAAGGCCAGCTCAGTGAGAGCAGCCAGCGCGGCCACGTCTCCTCGCCTGGTCTTACTCCAGCGACCCACCAGCTCCTCAGGACTCATGGCGCATAAGTAGCATATTGTCGCTGCCTCGGATAAGGCTGGGTCGGATTCCTTTGACAATTTGTCGCCAAGCATTTCTGTGGAAGTATAATAATTATTATTATTATAACATCTATGTGACTAACGTTTGTATTTACATAAATCAACAAAATGTACGGAAAAAATGTTTTTTCTCGAATTAAGGGTTACGCTCGTAGTAAAGTTGTCCAATATTCATGAGTAAATTATTTAATTCATTTTAGATTTTAGCAAGGCGTTTGACCTTGTTGACCATGTTAGGCTATTGGATGAAATGGAAAGATACGGAATAAGTGGTCCAGCTATAAAATGGTTTCAGTCGTATTTACGTGTCAGGAAGCAGATAACAAGAATAGCAAAGTTGAACCATATGGCAAATAGAATGGATAATTTCGAATCCGAACCAAGAATTAACCATTGCGGTGTCCCTCAGGGAAACATACTGGGGCCATTATTGTTCCTTCTCTGTATAAACGACTTACAAAAGTCAATAAAACATCAGTCTGTTACGTTTGCTGATGACACCACAATTATTATTAAATGTAAAGATCAACAAAACTATGACAATGAAATTAATCAAACATTGAGTGATATTGTAAAATGGTTAGACATTAACAAACTAAAATTAAATATTACTAAAACGAACGTACTCCACTCTAAAACATGGAAAAGTAAACCGGTCCATCTACGTGTTATGTATAATAATATTAGCGTAAAGCAGGTAAATAACACAAGGTTTCTACGGGTAACATTTGATGAGCATTTAATATGGAAGAATCATATCCAGACACTCTGCAAGAAAATCAACCAATTTATATTTGCGCTAAGAAAAGTCAAAAATGTACCGTCGAGAGAAACTTCCATAATGGTGTATGATGCCTATGTCTGTTCAGTTATTCGCTACGGCATAGTTGTGTGGGGGAAACTCCTCAGAAATAGCGCGAATTTTCATTGCTCAAAAAAAGTGTATCCGCGCAATTTTTTATATGGAATGGTCTGATTCGTGTAGGCCTATATTTAAGTCACATAACCTTTTGACTGTACCCTGCATATACAGGGTTATTGGTAAAACACCAGCAACCTCTTAAGGGATCATTGTGCTCATCATTATAAACAACTTTTACTATGGACCAAACCTGAAATCGCGAAAAAAATATCAGCTATTCCCTACGTTTTGACGTGTTATGCGAATATAAATATAGGGAAAATCTGTTTTTTTTTTCGTGATTTCTGGTTTGGTCCATAGTAAAAGTTGTTTATAATGATGAGTACAATAACCCCTTAAGAGGTTGCTGGTGTTTTACCAATAACCCTGTATATCTTCGAAGTTGCCAAGTTTCTGAGATCCAATCTTGCATTATTTGAACGAAGGGATATTACAAATAAAAGGAAAGCTGCACATTTAGATTTCAAGATACCTGTTCCTAAGTTGCAACTCTTCCGAAAGAGTTGTATCTACATGGCTCCCCTGATTTATAATGCTTTGCCGAAATCAATTACCCAACTACCTTTTAAGAAATTTTGTTCGGCACTAGGGAAGTGCCTGTTGCAGGAATGTTTTTACTCAATTCACGGGTTTTTTGTAAAAAGTCCCTGTGATTTTTTTTCACTTGATCTGGCATCAAAATACAGGTCATTATTTAAGTAAGGTGATAATGTTAAACTTTTTGTTTTATTGAATGACATGGTATAAATGGAAGTGTGTGTAGTATATAATAATTGAAATAATATTTAAAATTAATTTAATGAAAATAATGTAAATTGAAAATTAATGCACTTCAATGATTTTATGTAATTGTAAATTGATTTTGCATACCGTTAAAACGGTGAGACATGTAGCACTATGAAATGTTATGAACATCTTTGTAAACATACCATGGTTCTGGCAAATAAATATTTTATATTCTATTCTATTCTATTCTAATCTATATAAAGTTATCCCTTTTAAGATTTAAGCTAAACTATAACAAAGCTTGTATATTTCAACATTTGTAAACATTTTTTTCATTCCTTTCAATGTTCAGTCGGATCGATTTTCTGTCTCCTGGCGTCACAGATTGTTCTACTATCTATCTTCGTGTGGGTGTCGTCCGTAGGGCATTATTCGAGATTATCTTTTAAATATCACATAGCTAATCCACCTAAGCGCGTTTTCGAGCAACGTCGTCGATTTATTTAAAATTTTATGTTATGCGGATGTTGTGCAAATCTTTGTATTTTTGGCTACTAGTTTGTTGAAAGTTGCTTGTTTAGTACAGTGTCTGTGTTACTTTTAGTAAAAAATGAATGACGTCGATAAGGATAGAGCTAATTATTTGTTTGTCCTTTCCACTTACCACAGTAATGGCTGGCCTCTTCCCCTTCACAGTGCGTGAGCAGCTGCGCCAGCGCGGCGGGCCAGCTGGGCGGCGCGGCCGACGTCACGAGCGTGTCCCAGCGCGCCAGCAGCAGGCTGCCGCACAGCAGCGACACGGGCTCGCCGGCCGTCGTGTTGATGTGGTACTTCTGCACCTTGTACAGGAGCTCGGGACTGCCTGCGTGTGCATTTTAAAGTTAAGTTAGCAGCTGACGTGACGAGATAGAAAATTTAATAATACTCTCTCTCTGTTGAGGCTTCCAAAATAAAACAACGACTGGCTACGGAATTTTAAAAATTATTTTCTAAATCTGGACAAAAAGTACACTATGAAATTAATAAAAATCAAAAATTAATTAATTATCTAAAAAAAAGGAAATAGTGAAGCCAAAAGTAGACATAGAAGCATAAAAAAGTTACCTTTAAAAATAAAACGTTTTTAACAAATACGGAATTTTAGTTTATTGCCCTCTTACTTCATTCTGATGGACACAAGTAAACAACTGACAATCACATATTTTATGAAAAAGTAGTAAAATTTTGGAATCGACGCTGTAAATATGACACAAGATACTTTGCTACAAATCGCAAAAAAATGGATTCACATTAATTCGAACATAATATATAATCTGATCCTAGTGTACTCGCTTTCAGCTTGTATATTGGATTTGTAACATTGTACCTGCAACATTTGTGATGAAAAAAGAATACAAAATGTTCATATACTCACCAAGCGAGGCGATGATGAGTGCGTCGGCGACTCTCTTGGCGTCCAGACACAGCTCCACGGCCTCCTCCAGGTGCCCGCACACCAGCGCGCGGCAGATCAGGCTCGTGGAGTCTGTGATGCCGACGGAATGTACATTATACACACAATACGTTATAGTATGTAACGGGTGTAAAGAAACACCCTTAACGAAGCCGAGAGTCCGTTGTACTCCCCGTTATTGTGATAATATTTTTGTACTGGACCATACCTGGGAAAGTTCTGGTTACGGAGATATTGAAGTCTAATTTTTATTGAAGTTTATTTACGAAAACCAGTTTTTAATGTTATAACACAACTTTAAACACCCCCACAATGTCTGTACCGTTGCGTGCACCCATAAGCACAATGATTTGCGTGAGTTACGTTGCACACTAAAATTACACAAAAATTAAATTCGTTTCCAAGCGATAATTTTTGTGCAATGTTACTTAGTTTGATGTACAGTTGCAATGCGTAATTGACGGCTATGTGATGGGTGTTTTTACAAAAACACAAGTCAAAACGTTCATTGTGAACTGTGTACAATGTTGGTGTTATGTTATGTTAGTACTTATGACTTAGCAGCCTTTTACAAGCATTACACTGATCATTCGCCTGCCCTTATCATCCTAAATTAGCATGCATTAAACATTATTATTACTTAATTATTTTCTTTTATATTAGTACAATTAAACAGAGAAATTATAGTTATGTCAAAATTAAATGTCAATAATAATGAATTTAATACAATTATTCAGCAATATTAATGTCATCCTTTTCCGGTAGCACAAATGTATTAAAAAGACACTCTGTATAGAAAATAAATAATACTTCGCTCTTATCAGAATCATCGAAACGACCGCCATTATAGCCTTAAAACTAGCGCACACTAGGGCGGGTCGTACCACAATGCAGGAATTCTTCAATCCCATTCCTACATTTTGTTTTTGTAAGAACGATTGCTCACTACAGGCGACCCGCACTAGGCTTTTTTTGTTTTTGAATGCTATACCCTGCGGCCAGATGCGGCTGAAATATGTGCTAGCCTACTGATACTGTGATACTGTGTAGATATATGGCATATGCAATAAATGAAATGCAAAAAAGCATATTTTATATAAAATCTAATACTTAGTACGGAAGCGAAATTCCCGCTTAAAAATCGAGCATTCACTTTTAATTTTCGGGTTGTGATACTTAAAATCACTCAGAATGGTATCGGTTAGATTCTGACTGGTTGAATGTAGGTATATGACGTTCGAAACTAGTCCGAAAGTGTCCCAAATCCAGCTATAACTTTACACGTCACTATCACCTATCTCAATATTTTTCTGTGAGTATAGTAAATTAACAAAGACGGCAGAATCTAACGAACCTTCTCCATTCGGGATGACCACGTTGGCGACGGTGGGCGTCAAATCAAGGTTAGCCAGTTTTCTCTCGATCTGCGTGTGAGCGTCCTGTAATTAAATTATAGTTTTAGTATTGTGCACTTGGAAGTTTAACATTTATATAAATTAAAAGGTGTATTGAACAAAATCAAAAATCTATCCCCCAATTATAAAAAAGTTCCCTCATATTTTATGCAATAAATCAATTATTTTCAAGTTGGGTAAGCATCAACGTTCCGCGAAATGAAGCGTTCAAAAGCACATTAATATCAGCATAAAACAAACAAAAACGGTAAACAGTCGTTGTCTCTTCGACAATCAAACATGTGCAAGTACCTAGCCTGAATTATTAAAAACTGGCATCAGCTGTGTACAGTAAGGAAAATGCATGTTTAGCATATTGATACATTATATAATTATTAGTTTGGTATAGCCATTTATGACAATGAGGAAGATAACTGTCAAATTGATTTGGCGTAGATGGCGCAAGTGTTTATTACTTTTATCCAGCTGCCAAAGGAATAACATCAACTAAAAGCAACAGCGGTCGGCCGCTGCCATTCCGGTGTGACTCGGCCCTAAGTATTCATTAAATTATAATGATAGCCCGTTCTAAAGCGTGGCATGACTTGGATAGTGCAACTCGAATGGCTTCTCACCATGACTTGTGTAAAGGCGCGTTTGGGTTCTTTAGATTTATCTTTACAAGTACCTTTCAAGAGAAGGTGATAGAACGGTTATCTATAGAAATTCTAATGCTGAAAAGTACAAAATAAACTTGAAGTAAGAAACCTTTTTTTAAACAATCTTTTATTGAACTAAAAAGCACTAAATATAACTTCGTTAACATAAAACTTTAATATTTTCTTAAAAGCTTGAGGCGTGAACGTCCTTCTTACACTTTAAGGTAAGCCGCAAGCTTCTAAGAAAATATTAAAGTTTTATGTAAATTCTTTAATGATGACATGAAATGGGGTGACTTCCACCATTTATTCAGTTTTAGGCATTTCTTTTTATTAAACAGGGTGACGGGGACATCGAAGCGTAACTTGTTTCCATGGATTCAGTACATGATTCAGGACACCCTTGCGTTTAAATTTTGAGTGTGAGAAAATGTGTGTGAGAGGGACCCCGGTCAGGGACGAAGTTCCTTACGCGTTTTCATCAACTCCGAATGTAATTTGTTATGGAGATTTAGATTGCATAATGTTTTTTTTTAAATTGTCGCAGCCGCCAGCTTGGATTTTCATTTTGACCTCACTATCGGCTTCAGCACCCTCGAAAACCATGAAAACTAACTCTCTCTGTCTTTTTCTATTATATATAATAAAAATTCGGATGGAGGGGGTATAACGCTTTTTCGTTACTCGACGATTTCACAATTTTTTTACAAGTTTACTCCTACCGCAAGCAGCGTTAAATAACTTCGTTCCAAAAAATCTGCTGTTTCCTACAAATGTACAATACATATGTGGTCAAAATGTACGGAACAGCAATTTTTTTTACAATAACCGTCGATAATTTTCAAAGAATCATGTACCAGATTAATCCATGGTAACAGATTGTGCGTTGATGTCCCTGCCAACCTGTACTTTATTGGACTTTTATTTGAATTTTTGATATTATTTTAATCTGTGACATTATTTATTTTAAATGAAATGAATTTTGAAAGATTCCTAAATTAAGGAATTTTTATCATTTTTATTTATAATGAATAAATAATAACAACTAATACTTGGCTTGGCTTTTTATTGTTTTACTATATGGCTATTTATTTTAAATGAATTGATTATTTGTAATGATTTCTAGAGGTATAAATTAGTAAAGATTTTAATATCACAAAATACAAAAAAAAATGTGATATTATTTAGTGTAGTTTGATTCGATTTTTTTTATGTTAACAATACTTTAATTCTTATTTACTTTATTTATTATGAAGCATGCTACTAC
This sequence comes from Dryobotodes eremita, assembly GCA_917490735.1. Classification (NCBI taxonomy): domain Eukaryota; kingdom Metazoa; phylum Arthropoda; class Insecta; order Lepidoptera; family Noctuidae; genus Dryobotodes; species Dryobotodes eremita. Next base: position 2,705,484 of record OU823256.1, read on the forward strand.
TCATATTTTATTAAATTGTAGTGCGCGACGGGTCCATGTGAACTTTGTAACTATTATTAAGACCTTGTAAACACATGTGTTATGCAATAAAGATTTGAATTGAATTGGGTTTCTTGCTGAACATTTCGCCGCGAGATGGTGATGTGTTTTGTCTTGTCGCTTTCGCTTTTCGCTTATCGCTTTTTGTTCAAGATGACTTTGACAAGTGCCAAACACTCAGCGCTCTCTCGCAGCGAAGTTTCTATCAAGCTAACCCAATGTCATTTTAATTTACTGAAAATTTAAATTTATAGTCAATTCGGTAAACAATTCGTTTCCCTGACTGTACATAGCTTCAGAAACTACTGTTTTCCTTATAATATGACGGTCTACCCGTACTTACCGACAAATCAGTGCTGGTATCAGTGGACAACTCTGCTTCCGTTTCTGTAGACTCGCCCTAGCCGCGGCAGGCAGACAGATAGTGGCATATTATATAGATTGAGTTACGTGAGCACAGATTATAATAGATGTTATTTACATATTGCCTTGTTAAACTTTTCACCACCACGTTGTCGAAATCAGACTCAAACGATTTCATTACAAAAGGGGGTCTAACTTTAGGGTAAGCCAAAATCTTCGAGCCAGTTTTTTATTCTGAATTTTATTCCGACCAAGGTAAAGTTTGTTACACAAAAAAATACTTTAGAACCGGCACTAAGTCGTTAGTTTTGTATTTAGGTATTTAATACATAACATCACGGCTGCATTCACCGAAGGGTTAGTGTTGGGGTTTTACACTGTGTATTATTCAAAAAAAAAAAAAAAAAAATTGTGAACGTCGTGAGGTTTTAAATTCTACTGCGAATCCCTCGACCTGGAAACAGCATCCACTACGTATAATACAAAGGGTAAAACCCCAACAGTTAGGCAGAGGTGTACACAGGTACACCTCTGCCTAAACATAGCTGGCGAAATGTGGGTGTAATATAGATTACACCCACATTTCGCCAGCTATGTTTAAGTCCCATTTAAATGGGATCGAGCCTATTGCCATCAACCGGGCACAAATCCAAACTCCGGGCTGCTACTGAGAAATTCCAGATGGAAAAACCCAATAACACTTTACCGACCCGGGAATCGAACCCAGCACCTCATGCTCAGCAGTAGCGCTAGCGAACACTAGACCACCGAGGTAGTCTTACAAAGTCGAGGTAGTCGTGGCAAACTTAGTCGAACTACAATAATAATTGTCTCGAAGGTTTAAGCTTGGACCAAAGTTAGAGCTCGTCTGTAATAAGACCAATTACTCCTCTCTAATACCCATTAATAGAAAATCTCTCTTTTCTCTTTCTCAAGACAATCTTAGTCACCTCTGTAGCAGTGAAAAGGTCAAAATAAAGAAAAATTAAGAACACTTAGCTACGAAATAAGTCGTGCTACGGAAGACAAACACCAGTTAATTAATTAACATGAAAATTTATCACAATGAAAGATAAAATTATAATGCTATAAGCTCAGGAAACAGCACTGGCAGATCAAAAGCCATATTAATAGAACACATTATTATTGTATAAGATATAAGGGGGGTAACTCACTCTACTCAATGCGGCTACGTCGGGTTGAGTCCCATCTCCGGTCGGTACGTTGGGGCTCTTAAACTTCGAAGACATCTCGTCTTGTTTGAAACCTAAGCAACATGAAGAAGTGGTATAAAATAAAAATACTTTAAAATACATATCACAAAAAGAGGGAATCGTGGTTAAATAATAACAGCCCCAGTAACTGGGTTGTGGAGGTCAGGTAGACAGTCGCTCTATGTAAAATGCTAGTAGTCAGCTGCATCTGGTTAGACTAGAAGCTGACCCCAAAATAGTTGGGAAAAAGCTAGGCCGATGACATAATAATATCACAATAATATGAAGTCGGAGAGTTTCAGGAGTTTGGCCAACAACGTCCAAATAAAAATGAACTTAATTTTCACAATGATAAAGTTGATTTTTTTTTAAGTGGAAATAGCATCGGTTGGAAACAAGGATTTCGGCAGACTTTAGTTAATATTTGACAGATCTTGTTTAAGTTCCGTATCTATCTTGTTTTATCAGAGAGATAAAGACCAACAGCTTAAATTAAGTTTAGTTTGTGCACAACAGTTATACATATCTTTATATATATAAAAAATACTTGTCACGTTGTTTGTCCGCGATGGACTCCTAAACTACTGAACCGATTTTAAATTTGATTTGCACACCGTGTGCAATTTGATCCAACTTGAAAGATAGGATAACTTACATCTCAATTTATCGTCGCAATATTATTTTATTGCAAATTATTTGTCTATTATTTGACAGTCACAATTATCTGTTAGCTCCAAACGATTCTAACAGATGGCAATATCTGTTGACTGGATTGAGTAAGTATTCAATAGATGGCGCTATGTTAAAAATAAAAACGTTTCATATAAGCTGCAATTTAATAGCATAACCACCACGTGTTGCTGAGGCTAAGGTATAACCTAAATTTATTTTGTAATAAACGAAATACAGTGAAATAATATTATAAAGAGAAAAGATATGATTGTTTGTTGGTATTGAATAGGCTCCGAAGCTACTGAACCGATTTCAAAAATTCTTTCACTGTTGGGAAGCTACACTATCTTCGGGTGACATAGGCTATATTATATTATGCTTTGCTACCCGGGCGAAGTCGGGGCGGGTCGCTAGTAATACAATAACAATCTTGACGTAAACTTACCCAACAAGTTGAGCACTTCACTTCGGAACGTCGGCAGGAAGTTAGCGCGGAGGAAGAACCATGTGTAGCGTTCGTTCTGGTCAGTCGCAGCGTCGCCCTTTTGACGACAGTACCTGTGCAAGGGAATATATGTTTTAGTGCTCCTGATTTAAAGCTTAAATTCGTACATGACCCAGATCAATAAATATGACATCGAAGTTAATACTACTTTAATAGAAATAAGAAACCAAGTCAAATCAAGGAAAAAAAAATCTAAACATATAATAACAAAAAAAAACAAATATGATGAATTTGCAACTCAAAACAGTGGAGCATAAAGAAGTTATTAAAACAACAATAACAATTATTTAGTTATCAATCCAGTATACGTTGGTAGTACTTACTCAGCAAGTCTTTCAGTGGCTGCCGGGTCGTGACTGAGACTGGTTTCTAACACAGCATCCAACTCTGTTGCTCTTTCTACTATCTCTGGTTCACTTATAACCTGTTTACATAATAAAACAGTAATTACGATAACAGAGCAATCATCTTATTGAAATTATACAAGGTCAAATGAAATCCTGCTCCTTGCTGCACCATCTATAAAGCAGCAGAAACGGCATTCTAAACTCTATTGCTGCCCGTTTTAAGGCTCCGTGCACAAAAAAAGCCAATTTTTGTCAATTTCTTATCTAATTCCTAGAAAGCTGGAAATAATTGAAACATTAAGTCTGTATAATTATAAAAATACAGTTTTCGTGGCGCTAAACCATTCGTGTCAGTGACAGCATCAGTTAATAGTGTCATCACGTTCGCGCTCTCGAAAATATAGTTTATTTCGCCATTGATTTACTTAATGAAGATATTATCATAAGACAAAATTTTGATTTTATTTCAAAGATAGCTGAAGATTAATGTGGGATTTTTAAATTTCTTGAAATGGTTTGCTAAGTAATAGGAAAAAATACATTAATGACACGGTTTTTAAAATAGGCTTTGTCAACATTATTTTTCTGCTATATTTTGTATGAAAATTGAAAAAAGTTGTGCAGCCACGTGCATGATGTTCGTGTTGATGATATTTTTTAATGTTCTTTTTCCCTTCTCGCAAACAATGAACAAAATTGATCAAAATCAGTCGATTTCGTGCACGGCCTCTTAACTGTCCTTTCCAAAGTTAGTGGATAAGGGCAGTTATAGGCATCGGTTAGGTATAGGTACCGACAGTACTAACATAACTTATTTTTTAATAGGTACAATTTGTTACTAAGCATAAAATCACAAAATGGTAGTGTGTAACATTTTGTGATTTTGTGATATTATGATTACGTAACCTATATGGAGATTTCTCTGAAATAAATAAATAATAATAATAACAATTATTATTATTAAATAGATTTGCGAAACTTCACAGACGGGGGTTGGAGTTGGGTTTTCAATATCGTATACGTCAAACGACGGACATGTTTTTGGTCTCATCAAAATTTATTTTCGTCATTGAAATAAGTGATGTGACATAATAATTATCGACAATATGTACAAAGAGTATTTAATACACATTTATAGAACAAATAATAATGTCATAGGTGTATAACGGTTGACTATTTTAACTTTTTCACGGAAATTATAATAATTCAAATCATTTAATCTACTCTATGCGCGTAAATAATATATATAATTATAATTGTAAAATCGATTTCCCCTGAACTTAAAAATCATACAACTAAATAAAAAATTACGAAATTTCGAGCGGCCATTGTTTACATCTTTGGCAAATTTAGGAACGTGGTTTACCTCGTAATCAGCTTGAAATATATTTTAGTTTCAAATCTGTGAAGTTTCGCTAGTTAAATTAATTCGAACTTATATAAACTACTAGCTTCTGCCCGCGACTTCGTTCGCGTGAAATTTCTTGTTCCCCCGACCTACCCCGTCGCATCGCATCGCCTCCCAGCGCTATTACTTCGTTTTCGCTTAGCGATCTTTGTTTTTTTTTTCTATATATTTTGCTGGGCTCCTAAGGGTCCTAGCGTGATTTTAAATAGCCTACAGTCTTCCTCAAGAATTGGGCTATCAAATACAAAAATATATTTTTAAATACGACTGGTAGTTCAAGACATTAGCGCGTTCAAACAAACAAAAAGACAAACAAACTCTTCAGCTTTATTATTAGTTTAGTATAGATTAAAACAGAAATTATTTAGGGTACGTTATAAGGTTCATCAATATTGAGTACAATCTTACCTGGCTTATGTGTACAAGTTTTTGCGGGCCTGCCTCTTGTGGACATTTCTCGAACGTTACCAATTTGCCGCCAAACTAAAATGCATAAGAAATTACATTAACCTCAGTTGGTCTAAAGATACCAAACATAATCAGCCTAAACATTCCCACTGTTAGGGCATAGGCTTTGTCTTTGTAAGATTGTCACTCCGAGGCCGTAATTTACCACGATGGTCAGTGTGAGTTGGTGGATAGAGTTCAAGATGTTGCGGGTCATAATATTTGGGAACTGTTTCTTAACTTTTCCCAAGGTACATTTGAATATCAACGTTGAACAGTATGTGTCTGACGTTGGCTTTCATTGGCATTATTACTGAAATAAACTTATTTGTCGCGGCCGTGAGTGACACATGTTCCTATACTTTAAATCTGTGCCTTTTTTTTTAAATCTGTTCCTCGCTCACGGTACTGTGCTAAACAAAAGTTTATTAGGCTCATCAGCATGGCAGTATACATACACAGAACTTGGAGCCCACAGGCCGCTTGAGCCAGGCGGGCGCGCGCGGCAGCATGGGCGCGGGCGCAGGCGGCGCGGCGGCGGCGCGCGCCACTGCCGGGAGCGCACTGAACGAGTCCGCGCCGCCGAACGACTCCATTATGTTGCTCTGGTTGTGCGTTGTCTGCAATCAAGGAACGTTCAATGTAGGGAAGAATAGGTAAGAAAAAAATAAAGAAAACGAAGAAAAAAAACTTATAAACATTATCTAACAAAAGACTCATTTACATTGCAGCGGAAAAGACAGGAAAGAAACGGTTGTGTTCACAAGAATGTCGCGGAATTCTTCGCGCCACTTCTCGTACATTCCGTCCACGTCGCCAAGAGTGGTCGCGAGAATTCTCGCCAATGCTCGAGAGTTTTTGAAAAGACACGCTATCCGTTTTAAGTGCCATGTGAACGTTACGTTATAATGCACATAAAGTTAAAAAAATCCTATGATATGTGAACAAACCCATCACGAATAAAAATAAGTTAATTATTCAGAAAAGTCTGGTGCGTATAACCGGCGTGAGTGTATGACCAAATATATAAAACGAAACAAAAGGGTGTACAAGGATCGTAGCACATCTAGGAACCACGCGTTTGGTCTATTTTAGCTACTTCCACAGCATTATGTCATATGGCATTATACTGTGGGGTCGAGCTGCTGACATTGAATCCATTTTTATTTTGCAAAAGAGAGCCTACGTCGTTTGAATCTACGTCGCCGCAAATCTACATATTTTTAATAAAATAAGTAATAGAGATAATTTTAATACTAGAAATAAAGATAAATCAACCATTTTTCAGATTACCTAAAGTTCATACATCGATTATGGGGTACTGTGTTGAATATTACAACAAAATACCTTGTGATATATTGCAATTAAATGAAAGAAAATTTTAAAGCTCATACTTAAAGTACACCTTTATTGTAAACAAGCATATTACAAATTAGAGGATTATATTCTAGATAAGAATGCTTGGAAACATGTTGTCCTGTTCCACAGGGCAACCTAGAGTCTAGACAAAATCAAACTGGTTGCTAATTTAACTGTATAATTTATAATTTTGTGACATTGACTTTACATTCTTTAATTATTTTAAGTCACACACTAAATTATAACTTGTCAACATTTTAGTAAAATCATCTACTTTTACAAAAAAATATAATATGTGAGCACCGTGTATCTATCACATAATTAATTTACCGGTCATTGCGTTACAGTAGACTAGTTAATTACTTAGAAAAATACAACATCTTATCATAGAACTAGGAACACTTTATTGTTATTAAAGTTAATATTTACATAAAATATATCTTACATAATCTACATGGCCATGGCCTATCTTGCAGTAAGAGCGCAGGCCGGATAGCACGACACGCCAGCATTAATGACATAATCCGCCGTGCTCTTGCCACCGCCGGGGTGCCAGCTATTTTAGAACCCAACGGCTTGGCACGCGACGATGGGAAGAGACCAGACGGAATGACCATAATGCCCTGGAAGTTAGGCAGGCCTTTGGTGTGGGATGCAACGTATGTCGACACCCTTGCGCCATCCCATCTTCCTAGCACGGCGGGCTGTGCTGGGGCGGCTGCTGCAAGTGCGGAAAACCTCAAACGGCGAAAATATTCGAATCTTATTGGGAGTTATATGTTCGAGCCGTTTGGGGTTGAAACACTAGGGCCGTGGGGTCCGAGTGCCCACTTGGTTTTTGGAGACATCGCTAAGCGGTTGGTCGACTCTCCACGTAACCAGAGGGCTGGCCTATTTTTTGGCCAAAGAATCAGTATCGCCATACAACGTGGCAATGCTGCCAGCCTTTTGGGCACTTTTCCTGTCGACAGCGATTCGGATGAATTTTTTGATGCCCTATGATTCTTTTCCTTCTTTCTTTTTTATTTTTATTTATTGTTATTTAGTTGTACATCTTATCTGACTGATTATATTTCAGAAGAACTCGGCAAAGGAAACCAGACCCTGGGAGTCATTCTCGGTTTGGCCAAGGCCTTCGACACGGTGTCTGTTTTTGTTCTTCTGAACAAATTAGAGACCATAGGAATAAGGAGAACGCCGCCGAAACTTTTTACTGACTATCTAACCGGCCGGTACCAATGTGTTAGAATAGATAATATTACAAGTTATAAACAGAAAAATACGAGTTTTGGTGTTCCTCGGGGAAGTATTCTAGGCCCCACGCTATTCCTGATTTATATCAATGATTTGTGTAATTTAAATATTAAAGACGGCAAAATTATTTCATATGCCGACGACACGGCGTTAATATTTACCGCTGAATCCAGTAGCGAACTGTTTGAAATCGCTCAGCTAGGTTTTAATACTGTTGTAGCGGCATCTACAAACGCCACATGCGAGCTACACGTCACACTGACGTCACGTAAAATCCTGCATCACGCAAGCAGAGTTTACCGCGCAACTAGCATATATACAACGTCCCGACATCAATCGTTGGGCTGTTGCCCACCAGACACAATACCCGTCTGGTCGGAGGATCCTCCCTTTTCTATGGAGGATTGAGTGAACTTTACACCCTGTCCCTCATACCTCTATACTGTGACTAATTGGCTTCAAAGCACTTTACTAACATTAAATGCCGACAAGACAAAATATATTAACTTCTCCATGCGCAAGCCTCAACAAAACATTACTAACCCTCATCTATATGCCCATCAACGTGGAAACCGTACAGGCAACATGTGTATTTGTCCTTTTATCCTCAAAACGAGCAACACAAAATACCTGGGGGTAATAATGGACGACACACTTTCATTTAGAAAACATATTGAAATTCTAGTTAAAAGAGTGCGCAAACTAATATATGTTTTTAAGAAATTGCGAACATTAGCAGATTCAAAATTAATCACACAAGTTTATTTGGCCCTATGTCAATCTATAATTCAATACTGTATCACCTCTTGGCGTGGCGCACCAAAAACTAATTTGCTTCCTCTTGAAAGAGCTCAGAGAGCTATTTTAAAGGTAGCAAACTTCCATCCCTTCTTCTTTCCCACAGATCTGCTCTATAAATCCTGCAACGTACTGACAGTTCGCCAGCTTTTCATAACGCACTTCGTGTTAAAACAGCACACCATGCTCACCTACAATGCTGACAATACTAACAAGAGACGGAATGATATAGTATGCATATCAAATAATAATAATAATAATAATAATAATTTATTGTCAGAAAACAATGATCCATAATGGTTAGTAACAATTGAAACTTATAAACTATGTTAGTAGGCACAAAAATCACAAAATAAATATTACAAAATTAAATAGGCATTTGAAAATTTAAATTGGATTCACGATTTAAAATAAAATTATAACATTAGTCTTTACGTGAACCATACAGCAGTGGTTCACGTACTGACAGTCAAAACGTTCAGAAAACGTGCTCAGGATACTGTTGCGGCTGCCCCGCATCCTACGCACCAGGGATGTGCACCGTTTGCGCATGATTGTGTGGAAACAATCCACACGAGCTTCGGCAAACATCCCCGACGCGCTACAGAAGCGAGGCAGCCTCAAGAGCACCCTGAACGCATTGTTATACTGGACACGTAGGGCTCCGTACTGTTTCTGCGTGTAATCCAACCACAGACTGCCAGTATAAAAGGACGTACAGAATGCCCTAAACAGGGCTATTTTGACGTCCCTCGAGCACCGAGCAAATCTGCGGGCGATCATATTTGCACGAACAGACAGCGCCCTACGTTCCCTTTCGATGTCTGCATCATCTTTCAGGTCAGAGGTTAATAAATGTCCAAGATATTTAAACTTGTCAACTCTTTTAAGTGGGCATCCGTTGAGCTTAATTGCTGGTAAGTAATTTGGACTCCCCCTGGCTTGAAAGACCATGCATTCACTCTTGCTCGTATTATACAGCAAACCATGTTCTTTTGCATATTCTTCACAAATGCTAATCAGTTTCGCCACTCCACAGACAGAGGCGCTCAGCAGCACCATATCGTCTGCGTAGCTGATATTGTTAAGGCACACACCTCCAATATGGCAACCGACATGCATGCTGCTGAGCCTCTCTATCAGTGCATTAATATATAAATTGAAGAGCTTCGGTGAGGTTAGCCCCCCTTGCCTCACACCGCACTCCAATCTATACGGGGTTGAGTAAGCCCCCGACCATCGAACAACATTGACCTGATTGCTGTACCAGTATTGGAACACACGAATCAGTTAGTCTGGCACTGCCGCTTGCTGCAGTTTTTGCCACAGCAGGTCATAACAAACCAAGTCAAATGCCTTCGACAAGTCGAGGAAGCAAGCAAACACCGGTGTACTTCTATCAGTGTAGTACCTGACAGTCTGCTTTAAACACAATATGGCTGCTTCTGTAGAGAGACCGGCTTTAAAACCAAACTGGTTATCATGCAAAGTTAGATATTTATCCAGCTGTGTGTTAAGCAAACTGTCAAGCACTTTTGATATTACAGTGGCCAATGAAATGGGCCTATAGTTGGCCTTATCGCTGACATCACCGGTTTTATTTTTAATAATTGGCACCACTACAGTTCTCATCATCCGCTCAGGCAGGTAAGAATGTCCTATACAGAAGGAGTAAAACATCGATAAGACCCTGGGCAGATGATGACCAGCATGTTTAAGATGTTCAATACTTAAATCATCGTGGCCAGGAGACTTACCCCTCGACATAGACATAATTACATGTCTTACTTCTTTTGCCGTAAACCGGACGCTGAACTCCTGACCACTACCACTAGGACTGCTTGTGAACTGCGACGGTCCCAATGGTGACGAGACAGCGAAGTGCTGCCTAAATAGTTCGGCAATTCCAGTGACATCAGCAGCGCCGCTAACACTCACAGGCAGGCCCGGCCTACTATTGAGTTTATCGGTGGACTTCCAAAAACTGCGAAAATCGCCCCTAGAATGGTGCGACGCCAACTTGTCCATTTTAATTTGGTCACTATGGTTCTGGCACCAACGTAAGCGCGACTTAAAAATTGTTCGGCTTGTTTGCATTTCAGTCCAAACCCGACCGTCACGTGGTCTGCCATACGACACCCACTGCTCAAACTTTTGCCTGGCCTGCCTGTGAGCATCACCCACATGCTCATTCCACCCCATTACCGGTTTCCTATTTCGCACATAATTTATCTCGTTACTGTCAGAAGCGGCCTGGCACAAAATATTAATAATGTCATCATACATTTTATCAATAATAATTCTGTGGTCCAATTTATTACAAACATAGTCACAACATGCACTTAATTCATTAGGAAAGTCAATATATTTTAAATTATCATTACAAAATTTTGTATAAATGTCAATTTGATTAATTTTTCTATCTCCCCATTTTATTTTATTACATGATTTATTTTTATTACTATTTGAATTGTATAATTTAGTTTTAATTTCATTTAAGTTGCATTGAATTACAAGAGGGTAGTGGTCAGACCAAAGTACATCATATTTAACATGTACATTTATAATCGTGCTCATCGCTGCTTTGGTAGCAACACAGTGATCTAGCCAACGTCTCGAGCCGTGCGCATCGCTTATAAATGTATATGTGTCAGAGTTAACGCCCAACAGTTCAACATCAGCACATAATAGTTCAGATTCCCGACAAAAGGAAACTAATTCAATATAAAATTGTTCATTGGGGTGCGAATTAAAGTCTCCGAGTATAAAAGCAGTTTCGATATTGCTATCATTAATTGTGGCACTCACCAGACTTAGGCAGTCCGTAAAATCCGTTAAGTTTGCACTATTATCCGTCGGCATGTATACACTAAACACTAGAAATGACTTTGATTTCATGCATACTTTAACGGCACATACTCGCGGGTTATCGCACTGCACTACCGATACGTCGTCAAAAACACTTTTCCGCCACAACAGTGCAACCCCGCCGTAGGGCCGACCTCGTAGCATGCCGGCCGTGGTGTCCACCGCCGACGTCCCGGTGCACCCGAAGTCATCGTCGATTTCGCTCAGGAACGAGATATCGTGGGGCAGCAACCATGTTTCTTGCAAGGCAACTATGTCTGACGTGCTACATAGTTGCCTGACACTCTCCACCGAGCGTTTTATACTTTTACAATTATAGCTTAATAGTTTATACATTCATATTTATTTTACGCCGTTCACAGGACCGCTGTTTGCTCCGTTCGTGTAATTTCTCATCCTAAAATTTACGAATTTCCTGAAAATAATTCCCTCAGGCCATAGTTGGCTATTCAGAAACATCTCCATTTTAGTTTCGGAAACAAAGAATTTGTATGCGTTGTATTCTTTAGGATATTTAAACGATATACTTTCAAGTGTGATTACCTCGCCCGTTTTACGATGCACATAATCCGTAATATCTTTTTCCGTCGTGTCCTTATGTACTTGGGTAATAAAGATTGGCACTGTCTTATTTGCAGCTTTAAATTTCCCTTCACTCTCCCTGGCAGTACCACGGGTGCCCAGATATCGGTAGCTCATATTACGCTTCTTGCGGTACGAAACTTTTTCCCATCCGTCATTCTCAAAGTTTTGCACCGGCTCATGTTTATAAGGCGCGGGCGCGGGCAGTGCCACTGGCTTATTATGCACGACCGTTCGTCGCTGCGGTGACGTCATAGCGGTTGAGCCAGCGGTGTCGGCGCAGGCGGCTGCGGCGGCGGTGGCAGCGACGCGCGGGGGGGGGCTGCGCTCAGCCGCTCGCCGTCGCAAGACAGCTGACTCAACGCCGCGGTCCGAAGTTTCGACATCTACCTCCTTTATTCTTCTAAATGATTGTTCGTTATTTCCTAGCATTTGCAACGAGGATTCATCGATATTGTCATGGCAGTCATCTATAACTGATGAATTATTTACATGGTGTAATCCGATGGGACCGCTTTCCATAAGCCATCCGCCTCGATTCATGTTTACTTTACACACAGATGCGGGTATCAATGAGTCGTTTTGTAATTTCAAAATATCCGTTTTAAAATTTTTCAACTGGGTCTGCGTCACATATTCTTCTTTAATTTCTTTGACTTCATTCTGAATTCGAAGCAAATCCTTCAGAAGTTTTGTGCAGTCGAGATGGTCAAACAGTATTGGAGGAAGTTTCTCCAAGTCTCTTGCAACGAAAATTGGGAATTGGTCCGGCTCCACCAAAAACACGTCTTTGTTGAAAGATTTTTTACATTCTTTGGCCTATTTCTGTACAATAGATTAAATAAAAAACTAAGTATCTATAAATGAAATTACTATAGCTGTAAAAACATTATACTTAAGTGTTTACTAACCATCAATTATGCACAGACAGAAGATCTACTTGTTGTCTGCAAATAGAAACGCTAACATGCTATTTTACTTTTATTTACCTAAGTTTTATTTTAGTTGTAACTTTATACTCATTGTTAATTTATTACATTATGTATTTATGCACTTTCTAGCCTGAAGCACAGGTTCGACCTAGTTCAAGCAAATTACGAGGTGCATTCAATAAGTACCTAGCCTCATCGCCAGAGGGCGCTGTAGTTTCAAAAGAGTTTTACCACAGTGTAGCACATTCTTTTTTAATTCTTTTTTCAAATTTTCATTCCAATCCCTTCATTTGTTTTAATTTGACAACTTATGGAAGCGAACGTGTCGATCGGTTTTACAAAAATGGAAAAAGAGCAATATCGTTCGGTGATTCGATTCCTATTTTTGGAAGGGAAAACGCGCATCGAAATCAAAGAGCGCTTGGATGCTGTGTACGGTGACTCTTCTCCATCGATGGCCACCGTCAAGAATTGGTTCAACGAGTTTGCACGTGGCCGTACGTCGGTTTTTGATGAACCACGTCCAGGTGCACCGAAAACAGCTGCTACGGAGGAAAACATTAAAAAAATCCATGATCTCGTATTGGCAGATCGCCGATTGAAGGTTCGGGAGCTAGCTGAGACTGTAGGCATTTCAGAAGGAACAGTGCATCATATTCTTCACGAGGAACTCGGCATGAGAAAGCTGTCGGCGCGATGGGTGCCGCGTTTACTCACACCAGAAAACAAGCGCAACCATGAGACCACATCGGAGACGTGTTTGTCGCTGTTTAAGATGAATCCAGCGGAGTTTTTGCGTCGTTTTGTGACCGTCGATGAAACCTGGATCCACTGGTACACACTAGAGACCAAGGAGCAATCAAAACAATGGATCCAGACCGGGGAACGTGCTCCAAAGAAGGCGAAAACTGTAAAATCGGCCGGAAAAGTTATGGCCACCGTTTTCTGGGATTCACAAGGTGTGATCTACATCGATTACCTCGAGAAGGGTAAAACAATTACAGGGCTTTACTATGCCGATTTATTAGGCCGATTCGACGCCGAATTAAAGAAAAAACGACCCCATCTGGCGAAGAAAAAAGTGCTGTTTCACCACGACAACGCACCGGTTCACACGTCTGCCGTTGCCATGGCCAAATTGGTCGAATTACGCTACGAATTGCTGCCCCATCCACCGTATTCTCCAGATTTGGCCCCTTGTGACTTCTTTCTGTTTCCTAATCTGAAAAAATCACTCGCCGGGAATAGATATGGATCGAATGAGGAGGTCATCGCCGCCACGGAGGCCTATTTTGCAGAGTTTGACAAAAACTATTTTTCGGACGGGTTAAAAAAGTTGGAGCATCGCTGGGCTAAGTGTATCGAACTAAAAGGAGACTATGTTGAAAAATAAATTGCCACTTTTCCAAAATTTTCGTTTACTTTTTGTAGGCTAAGTATTTATTGAATGACCCTCGTAGCAACTGTGCTCTATTTTAATTGTTAAGGTATTTATTGTAAATGTGTCCCTTTTATAAATAAACGATTTATTTATTTATATTTTATTGTTTTTTTCGAATAGGTAAAAAAAAATAGATAATAATAATAATTAATAATATATTGGTAATTTTATTCTAGGTGCATCGTCTTCATCCATTTTTATATAATTAATGTATACAAAACATTGTAAAAGATTTGAAAAGAGTGACAGTAGCGTTTCTTGCCCATTATTCTCCAAACGAAACTACCTTTTGGAACGGGCAACTAGAATCAATTCCATTTTTTTATAAATTTTGACATTCAACAGTGCCTTTTATGTTTTGCCTATATTTTGCCTATTTGAAACAAAAGATTTGACTTTGACTTAGCAGGTGGCATTCTGTAATTTCTACCTACGCCCATGGGACGAAGCCGTGAGTTTATGTATGTAATTGTTGGCCTTTTAAAACCTATTAAGTTTATATATTGAAAAAAAAATGTGCTTGTTCTTTATAGCGTACCTTTTTAAGAATATGGAACAGGGATTCAACAATTTGGTTTATGTTTTTTGACTATATGTCCTAGCAACCTATAAAAGGAATACACGATATAATGAAATTTTCTCGATACAAAAAAGTGCATCTATGGTTATATTTTTATGAGTATTAAGGCGTAACGCTTACGTGTTATTCAATGGAGTTTACTTTAAAACATACAGAGTAATCGTATTAAAGTTTAAATAAAGCAGTTCTTTTTAAATAATACTTTTTATTTACAAAAAATAGGACAATTTGTTTGGGCACATACAATGTTTTATTCCGAGCACACACACATTATCGCCATTCTTTCTTTTGCCTATCAAAAGTAATGTCATCACTCTCGTTCGTTCATAAATAAGTCGCCCGATGGGGCTCATTGACGATGAATCTATGTAATTTTTTTGCAAATCGGTGCGATCAATTTTACGTGATTTAAATAATTGTGTTTACAGAAAAGGTTAGTAGCTTAGCAGATCAAAGTAATTATTTAATACATTTAGTGTTGTATAGGTATTTAGACTGTGTGTGTGTGTGTATTATTGTGACTGTGAACAATATAACATTATTTTTCTATTATTGACGACATTTAAATGATTTATGGAAATGGAAAGAAATAAAATACCAAAACTGAACAGTACCTGCAACGTTAGGAGTATCTGCACGGGGCAATCAATGAACTCATTCAATAGCAATAAGATGATGATAATAGTGAGTCGAAATCACAACCTTTAGTAAAGCATTACCAGCAACAATCTATTCTCGCCTTGCAAAGTAATCTTGGGTAAGCAATCTATTTTCTAGAGAAGAACGTCTGTCTTTATATCTACAACTTATAATAATCGATTACATAAAGAATAGGCTAAAATATATGATTAGTTTTTAGGTTTGAAGTACGTCAACAATACTTCAATATGTCAAGTACTGTCGCTACGAATGATAGAGCACAAAAAGGAATGGAGTCGCATTTGAATTGTGTAAAAAGGTGAGTTCTTACCAGACTACGGCAAAACTGAAGGAGGGTATTGATTTTAACAGGCTATGTACGTATATATATATATATATATTCATCCGTTTCCTCATAACTCCTTAACTCCTCGTCGTATTTGGACAAAAGAGATAGAGTCATTGGAAGCGTCGTGTTGTTCCGCGGGTTATATGCTATATGACGTCAAATAAAATTCAACAAGGCAGCTTATAGCGGAAGTGAAGTGTTACCGGGGAAACAAATATATACATCGTGTTTGGTATCTTATAAAAGGTCTTAAAGAGTACTTTCTGAAAATATATTGGATATAAACCCGAAATAAGATTAAAACAATTATGTTTCACTCAGACTGTTTTCAATAACACTAAACATCCTTCTAAAATTTTATAAAAGATGCTTAACAAATTATATTATTATATTGTTTATTAATTATGTATTAATTATATTGCTATAAAATTCTATTTGGCACCTACATTCAATGAACCCTAACAGAACTGAAAAATCTGAACTAAAAAGTTATAAACAAGACATAGTAAAAAAATAATATCGGTTTCGGTTTTCGTATAACCAGTAACGTAACGTAATTTCTAAAATATATGTCATGTAATTAGGGCATAAATCATACAGATTACAATTGCAATACGAAATCGATCTTGAAGAAAATCTGAATAACTTCTATTTTAAATTTATTTCATGTACAATGAGCTATTAAGAGGTCGCACACCGGTCCACTAGCGCCACTCCTTTGAAGAAATATTATTTCGTGACTGAGCAGGAATTTTGAATAACGGCTCAATAAGCACCCTCGGTAAGTGTGGTTAGAATTTTCTAATACCTTTTATAAACTTTCATATTGAGACACGAAGCAACAAAATATGATCTAGAAGAATGTGGCCGCTTTTCTTTAGATCGAATTTTGTTGCTTCGTGTAACAAAATTCGGTTGCTGTTGTTCGGTTGTTGCTTGGTTCGGTTGCTTTATGTTGGTTGATTGTAAGGGGATATTATTAATTGCACATCAAATAAATAATCACATAGCAATTTATTTCCATCATTTAAATACTGACTGCACAGCAAATTAAATACTGACTGCACAGCAAATTAAATACTGACTGCACAGCAAATCAACCAGAATGAACTAAGTTTCCGAAAACATAATAAATGTTCCCGAAAATACTAACCCTAGATGGTCGACGTCAGTGGCATCCCGAGGTTCGGTTGGTTAGGTTCCTTTAAACCCTTTAGACAGAAATAGGAGCCCCGCGAAGCGGGGCTCCGTCGACCAGCTTATTAACCCTAACCCTATATTTAGATTACCCTAGATTTCGGTAAAACGCAATTAAAAAAATGTGGTACTCGTTGGGAATAGAAAATAAATTGATGAAAAAGCTTTTGCTTTAGGAAAAATCGCTGTACGCTGCGAAAATAAATTGTAGTGTGTTTAGTGATATTTTGAGTTGAATATTTTGCTGTGCAATCAGTAATTTTGATGGGAATTCGGAATCTTATTGCATAGAAAAAGGATATTTTTTGATTTGCGTTTAAATACTACCCGATTGTAAATAACAAAATAAATATTTTGGTTATTGATTAAATATTCTGTGTTAGGTATTTGTCTACACTATAGATGCATAGTGCGAAAATTTCATAGACCGAGATAAATTAACGTTACTTAGCACGCACATTTTTCTTAGATATGTTTCCGTCTTTATCATGCACGTTTAGATTGACAGTTGTGCGACAGTGACAAGAATAACGCTTAGCCAAAGCCCATGCTAGTAAGGAAGCTTTTTGAATTCCTGTCAGTAATTTTGATAGTTCCAGTTTTGGCTACTAGTTCAGATAAGTTTGTAGCGGCGACGTGGCGGCGGCCGCGGGCGGTAGGACCGGCGCTCGACGTACGGAGGAAATAAGCCACGCCCACCAAACTACTATTTACTTTCAAGGGAGGGCCTTAAATGTAATATACTCACGATTTCAGGGCGGGAGCCGCCCAGCAGAGAGTGCACGGCCACCTGCTGGTCGAAGGACGCGGTCACCATGAGGCTGGGGTCCCTGGGACACCACGACACGTCGAACACCCACTGTTGTTGGTGACTTATCTCGGATAAGAGTTCGCCTCCCTGAGGACAAAATAAGAAAAACGATGTCAATAAATATTCAAATTTTGCGTTCCATAATGTTAACAAAAACGAGAAAGAAATGGCGAGACGACCTGGGCCAGCAGTCTCGACATTAGATAGCGACAAAAATCGGTCGCTAAGTCGTATTGATGTCAAATTCCTTTAATAGATTTTCAACTTTATTTCCAAAGCATAAGGTTGAAAATCTATTAAAGATATTTGACATCGATTGGACTTAACGGCCGATTTTTGTCGGTATCTATGTCGAGACTGCAGGCCCTGGACGCGTACCGCAAGGGTTGTGGTGGCGCGGGAAAGAGTTCCTGGAAGGACTTAGGGAGGCCTTTGCCCAGCAATGGGACACTATTCATTTATTTAAACTTCTCGCACACGTTAAGGTACAAAGGCGGAATTAATGCCTTAGGCATTCTCTGCCAGTCAACCAAGGGTGGTAGAGAGATAAGATGGCAGGTGCTCTGTTTGAGAGGAGATAAAAATAATTTGAAAATATTAAAAAGATAACATAATTAATTATAAATAAAATAGAGGTACACAAGTACATAAATAGGTTATAAATTTATAATATACATAATTAATATAATATATATAATATACCTACATTAAACAAGATGGCAGGGACATCGACACACAACCTGTTACCATGGATTCAGTACATGTTTCTGAACCACCCTGCGTTGAAAATTATGGTCAGTTATTTAAAAAATAAATTGGCCTGCCATACATTTTGACAGCATTTTTTCAATGAAACAGCTGATTTTTGTTTGAACGGACAGAGTAGGAGAAGATTGTTGGAAGAACGCAAATTCTTAGCGTGAAAAGAACATAGATATTGGAAGAGAAACACACAATAAGAAGGAGTGGGAGAGTTGAGATGGAAGAAAAGCATGGTCGAAAGACGCAAACTTCTCCTTTGGCGAATAGACATTCATTTGAGCTCAGACCTGTAGCTCGACACGTGCTCATACTTCCTTAGATTGAATATGAACCGGATACCATTGTTGAGCAGTCTGTCGAGCTTATCCAACAAAACCGCATTCAAGTCAAAATAGCACACGAAACCATAGTCGATGACAGGGAAAATCAAAGTCCGCACATGCATAATTTTCATCTTAGCGGGCAAAAAGTTTCTCAGACGATACAGGGTTTGCAGAGTACCGAGTACCCTTTATCCAACACTAGAAACCTGACGTTCTCAGCGAAATATCGAGTCAAGACGCAAACCAAGATCGTCCAACGTAAGGGTATCGCGGTACCATTGAAAATAAGAGGACGAAGATAGCGCCACCCTACCTATCACGCGTATTTTTTTTTTGTTTGATGCATGATGTCAAACAAAAATAAAATTAACAAGGTCTTACAAAGGCTTCAAGCTCAGGTACAATTACAGACTCTGTAGGGCACAGCAAACAGTAAAAAAAATATTTGAAATTCAAGCATTTTCTTAAAAGTAAAGGGTAACAGTTTATAAATAATATTATTGTATACAGGTGAGGTTTTTACCTACAAATTCAGTGCAAAATCCGAAATTTTGAGAGTCAGAACTTTCCTTAACTACTCGTAGTCCTGGTTTCCTCTCTGCAATCTTGTCTCAAAAACGCAACCTGCATTTCACTATACCGACATTCTTGTTAATTCTTGGTCAGTGTTACATTTTTTATGTTTGTTTTACTTTTTCAAAAAAACATTTACTCACAGGCTGGGTGTTGTTCGGGTTCCAGCACAGCACCTTGCCGTCCTTGCCGGCAGACAGCAACAGGTCGGCG
This sequence comes from Dryobotodes eremita, assembly GCA_917490735.1. Taxonomy (NCBI): domain Eukaryota; kingdom Metazoa; phylum Arthropoda; class Insecta; order Lepidoptera; family Noctuidae; genus Dryobotodes; species Dryobotodes eremita. Next base: position 2,725,160 of record OU823256.1, read on the forward strand.
TCCTGTCGGCTCCAGGACACAGACATCACGCCCTTGTTGTGAGCTTCCAGTGTTACTAGGGGAGAAGCTGCCAGTCTGGATGAAATTTTAGCGCGTTAGTTATTTCGGTATGACGTTATTTACAACTTCCGATTTAAAAAAACAAATGTTCTCTTACTACTCGCGTGTTACTCTTAAACTGATCACACATCTCACAAAAACAATTGTAAATGGTCTAATTGCTTCAATTTAGACTTTTCTTGAAAATAATGCTCCAAAATCAGCGACGCTTTAAAAAATATTGTTCCTTCTTATGTTTGATTCGGTATTTTTCTTTTCTATAAAATGTAATGACATCGTCAAATTCAAAGTAGTTGAAGAGGCTGCTTATTTTTATCTCCACTTACCTCAAGTCCCACAGCTGCACGACGGGCACCTGGTCGTCTTCAGACGCGATGCACACCTGCGTGGCCACGTTCGGGTGCCACGCCAGCGAGCGCCAGCGCGTGCGGGACTGAGAGTCACTGGAAAATAGGATATTTTCAGAATTTTGTCGAGTATTTTGTAAGTTTACACTAAAGGCGAAATAGCAGTAGGATAAAAGCTAGAAATTAAATAACATAGTTAGTCAATGGTCTTAAACCATTGGAGACCTTAAGGCCTTAAGTTGACAAATAGAGGTTTTCTTTCCTTTTTCTTCTTGTCTGTCATAAGCTTCAAGAAGTTTACTACAATATCTGAGGGTGTGAATAGATTAGCGAGTGAGCAGGTTGCCGGGCTGAATGGGTTTAAATAACGTAATTTGTTTATAGTTTTATTTCTCACCTCAGTTTCATGATCGGTTCATTCTTCCTCAAATCCCACACGACGCATCTTGTCGCGAATGTAGATCCGAGAATGTGTTGAACCTGTCAATTAATTCCCTTTATCTATTAATAACAAAAAAAAAATACAAGATGGCTGGTCAACGTACTTTAGAAAGAGCCCGTCACACAGGTATGAGTGAACGAGAGGACGCTCTATAAAGGCGAACTTTTGCACGACTCACAACGCGCAGCGTGTGGTAGTGCTCTACTCTCGATATGTTGGCATTCTCCACTTTTTTAAAAAATTCGATGTGTTCTGTTAACGGCCGTGTGCTGTACGGATACTGGCATAGTAAACAAGAATGTAATCTTGTACGCAATCACTTGTGACCAATTTCCTACGGACCGTACGATGCAATTCGAATCAGATAAGAATCAATTGAGTTCAAAAAGCTAGAGTTCATTATTCGATTAGACTAGATTTAGACTCATTTTTTACAAGATTGATAAACACCTAATTCAGTTGTCAAGTACCATTGTTGTGCTCCAGTTTACATTACGGAGTTTTTTGAACTTTGTATCATCATGACACGTTAAGCATGTCGAAGGTTTCCGAGATTTTGCAGGTCCAATGGGCAAAGAATGTCGCATCAGTTAAAATGTTTTGAATCTCATGTGAACTGTTTTGATTAATCGACCGAGATAACGATCAAATAACTAGATGTAAGAATTAACAGGAAATTATTATTTATTCCTTCTATCTTGCGCCGCATCACGCTCACCTTTCTCCTGAATACGTGAAGACTTAATGGCTGCGTCAGAAAACGGTATTAGCGTTGCTGAATTTTGGGGCAAACAAATTTAAAAAATATTGTATTTTATGTGATAGTTTTGCCACCGAGACGCTAAGAAGGAGATTATTATTTATTTATATACACACAAAACACTTAATAAAGCAAAATACATAGAGATAGAAGAGCACAAAAGTAATATCTGTAAAGGCTTTAAAAAACTTGGAATTTGCAAATAAAAAATTGAATGTATTCCTTACCTGCTGGTTCCAAGCCAACCCCTGCACATGGTCGTAAGGCTGGTTCCTATTACCGGGCGCCATGGGCTGGCTGGTGTTGTTGAGGTCCCATATGAAGATCTCGCTGTCTGAGGCCCCGGATGCCAGCAAGTTCTTCTGGTAAGGGTTGATGTCCAGCGCTGATACATTGCCTGGAGGAGCAGAGAAATTGATTGATGTAAGTATTTATCAAAAAGCTTGACACATAACATAACATCACGGCTGATTTCCCCGAAGGCTTAGGCAGAGGTGAATATACATAGTCCCTACATCCACATTTTAGCAGTAATGTTTGAGTTAGAAGGCGAGTCTATTGCCCCAAAACCAGACATGAGATCAATATGTATCATCTGCCTGTATGTATAAAGAATGAATTCCACCAAACGGCTCGCATCGCATAGGATCGGAACGGATTTTACAATCTTTAAACAATATTAAATCGTGTACACAGTATTGAAAGTCTATATTACCAAGCCGCGCACAGCAGCTTGACCGCGGGCGTCTTCCGCGACACGTGATCGTAGCCGAAAGTATGCCGCGGCGCGCGATCAGCTCCGTTCGCCTGTCGTCATATCGTCGTATCGTCAACACGGTAGGAATGAAACTATTTGACTAGGCGCAGAAACTGATACGTTCGCAAGTGACGGTACGGAGCCGATCGTATGCGTCGACATCCTGCCGGACGCGATCGATTGTCGCCGCATCCGTTCGTATCCTTTCCGATCCGATGCGATACGAGTTGTTTGGTGGAAGTCATCCTTAAGTTGATAAAATATTTGTTTTTAATGCGTGAATCGAAAGTGCAGAAAGTTAATTACTCAATCAAAACGCGAATTGAACCATTAATTGAATCCTGATCTTATTTACTCAGTAACAATAATAACGCTCTGTGCAGTGGAGTTTTTATTGGAATAATAATTATTTGGTTCATAAGTATTTTGACTTTTAATTCTTGTTTTTTCTTTCAAATTCTCTACTTAAGAATCATATATTCCATATTTAGTTCGAATGAAATACTTAACACTAATTATATTAAATATCAGAAAGAGAGATGACCTCCCCAAAATAGAAAGCACGTGTACGTATGAGGGAATCTATTGTAACGACGGACGTAAGCTACATAATGAGCAGCCAAACAGTGGCCATAGATAATGCGTTATCAAGAAGTTTTTAAACATTACACATTCAGGCAGAAGTTCATAGATAACGCAAAATTATGTTAGAGCAAAGAACTGGTAGCCTTAAATGCGCTTATCTGCATCATATTAAATTAGTAAGCATTTTGTCAGTCATAAAAAAATATTTAGTTAACTATGAAGACACTAGACATTTTTACCAGACTATGATAGCAAAGCCAAAAGGGGGGTTATGATTTTAACAGACCAAATAATAGCGCTGGAGTCTAATAGCTACAATTTCTTAAATTTTGTGTTTATTTTGACCAAAATTACATAACATAACGTCACGCCTCAATTCCCTGAAGGGTTGGGCAGAGATGTACCTAATACACCAACATTTCGCCAGTTATGTTTAAGTCCCATGTAGGGGGCGAGCCTATTGCCCCGACCTAATTTTTCAATTCAGAATAATGACGCAATTTATACTTAGCTAACTGAGCATGTTGGACATCTTCGGAAGATGAAAATTCTGAAATTGGCACAAATATTTCCCCAGTCTGTCGTACTCTAAAGGTGCTAAATGCCCTTCTGACTGCCAACCCTGAATGTGATGTGTTTGCGGATGAATGGAATAAAATTATGCGTATTTGTCTGGTATTCTGTGAGAGAAAGTATGCAAGGGAGTCCACTGTTCCATATTAGTTTTAATTTAAATTATATACAACTTATTATTGTCAACATAATAATTGATTCTATGTTAATTAATGTAATTGGTGTTGTACCGTTTTAATTAACTATAAATAAATAAATAAAAATACAGCTTGCAAGTTTGTAGCTATTACAAACCTAAGGTGAAAAACTATAGGTACGAACTCAATCTGAAAAAACAATTATCATCTTACCAAGGCGTAACCAGTGGTTTAAAAATTCAACTATTAATTTTATTGATTGCTTTATGACCAATTATAATAAAACCACAGATGATAAAATGAACATATACAACATTTTTATGTGTTGTATGTTGCTCTGTATAAAAACATTGAATGTTTTAAATGATGACCCGTTTCCCTCGCTACCAATATAATGATAACAAACTCAAATAAGATTACGTATTTCATGCCCTGATTCTTTTTTGGAGGAGAAAGATGTTAAATAAAGTTGTTTTATTACTTGAGATGTTTTTGTGTGAAAAAGTATTTTATTACTATAATTTATTTATTATTGCTGGCGATATGTGGGTGTACTATAGATACACCTCTGCCAATCCCTTCGGGGATTACAGGTGTGATGTTATGTTATGTAATTAATAATAATCGAATTATTGTTTAGAAGTGGTCTGCTAGCAAATCATTGGTTTGTCTAGGCTGTATGAAGCCATAAATAACATGAATAAATAGACAAAGCAATGTAGAAGGAACCTATTTAGTTAGAAAGTAGAAAATGGCGTCTAGCCGGGATAGTGCTAGAAAATAGAATTAAAATGTTTATTGTGATTTAAACCTTACACAATTGTCACGTGAATGTCATGAAATTCATTTACATAGAAAGTTATGAGGCCCTTACCATTGTGCTTAGTGCTGCTTCCAAGTAACGCATCAGTGGCATTGTTGAGCAGTTTGTCAGCACTGTAGAACTGCAAGAGCCCACCATCGCAGCCTCCGACTATGATACCAGCACCAGACCACACTATCTTTTGAAATCTACAACAAAATGAAATACACACAACTGAAATATTTTCCCCGTTACCATTGCTCGAAGTCAAGCCTATGCTCATTTTCACTAACAGAAGGCAATACTTAAATGAAAGCCGCAATAAAACTCGCTGTTGGATATTCAGTTTTCGCTGCTGAACTGAGTGTTGAAGATCCAACACCAAAACTATATGATGAAGTAGACGTTAATCATTACTTAACTTTTAGACTTTTATGTTCGATCAACTGTATGGACACAAGATCAAGGAATATTGCCTGTGAAGTGATTGAGATGTAGCCTTCTCGCCTGTATTAATAACACCGTATCAATAACAGGTATCAATAAAACCGTTAGCTGGAAAACTATGATGCTGGGTTATAAGGATTATTTATATGACTTTTCACACCTTTCAGTCCATGTTTTTATTAGGAATAAATATTTTGGTACTCTACATTGTAATTTATTAATAAGAATTATTACTTATTATAAGATATTTTGGTCTTTCTTGCCAAAGGTCTATTTATTACTATTATAAATCTTAATTCTATTTTATTATTTTTATTGCAGTCCTGTCTAAATAGAAGTAACCTGTGGAAATTGTATGAAATGAAAATAAGTATGGATTTACGATTCAACAGACTTACATCATAAACAAATATTTTAACAGCACATGTATTTAAACTGTTACTACATTATTTAAGTAAATGTTTACTGAGCAGTCATTTCTAAAGATCGGCCGTTCTTAAATACAAAAACAGCATGGAAAAAGCCAGCTGCAAAACAGTAAAATAATAATAATAACAGTATGTCTATCAGCTGGAATGGTATTGAAATAATTAGAGAAAATTATGATTATTCAGTTCTTTCTTTTATTTTAATATGGACATCTCTGTGACAATTGAACCGCGAGGTTCAATTTTGGGCTCCCAATATTCTATTACATTTTGTTGTCAGTGTTGTCATCATAGGAGACTATATTCATCGCTGTTAGTCTTATACTAACGGAATGTTGGTCTTACACAATGTAAAATAATTTTACCGTGCTCTTAACAAGATATCATAGGCAGAAATGGTATGGATTACTAATCCTATAATCCTACTACTTAATAACTGTAACTGTACTCACTTGTGCTCTGTCTGCAAACTGGATTTTAGCTCTAAATCGAGTCCAGGGTCTTCCAAATTCAAGGCATAAAGCTCAAGGTGGGAACTAGAGCTGAACGAAGAGTCAACCTGCTGCGCTGCCGAGCCGGCCGCGATCGTCACCGGGTAGTGATCGGCAGGCGACCAGCACACGTTCACCGTCCTCTTCAGCTCCTTCACTTTCATCTTCACAACACTGGCTCACTACAACAACACGAACCAACACTAAAAACCACCGAAAAACTGTTTTATTTACCAAATTATGTCACAGAATTGGAACACTTCCCACTGACGATTGACAATCAGAACCTGTATTTATATTGTAGCATATGGTTCAATAAGAATTAAAATGTGTTTTTCTAGCAGATTTCAAAGGGTTTCAATTAAAAAATACTATATTTACCATAAAAACACCAACTTGGCACTTCCAACGTGGCTGACGTAAATATTCTCGATTTGATTTGACAGATGATCAAATCAAGTGACATTACGTTCAGAAACCAAAAGGAGGCGACACGTCATTTGGATAAATACAGACTAAAAAAAAGATGGATAACTTGTTGTAAACTTCGAAATATTACGAAATTACTGTCATAAAATTGTAGCGTGACTTTTTCGTACAAGAGTGTGGGCAACGGGACCGCTTGGCGACAGCGTCAGACGCTCGCCCGCGTGAATCGAGAACAATGGGACTGTCACCAACGAAAAAGTTACCCATTTCATGTCACTAATTTCGTAATGTAATTTTGGCTTTATGTTGTTCTCGCGTTATAAGCATGAAATTAAATTACTAAATAATGTTTGGATACCTATGACACAGACACAATATACACCATTGTACTCTTAAAAGGAAGTGCACAAGATTTATCAACATGTTTCCATAGAAACCAATATAATATTTTTCCTCGTTTTATTTTATTATTTTTTGCCAAAATTAAAATATGCCAAAATTGAAATATTGAAATTTTAAACTTTGCAATAGAAAAAGCTTTTTCAATACATCCTCATTCAATTCAATCAATTTTCAAATAAATCCTGGCCGTGCCTACTTCTAGTAAAAGCAGAAGAAGAAGACAATAATAAACTTCATTCTAAATTGTTACCGAACAAAAATGACAGGTAAAAAATTCTGTCTTCAATTTATGTTATTTACTTACATATTTATTAAGGTACTTTTATTTATACGAGTACAAGATCAATAAAGGTGCGTCACAAACTCTATTTGATTCTTTATGTTGTTCTTCGTAGATTATATATGGTCGACACATCATGCTTGCTAAATCCAAGAAGGTTGTAGAGTTGTACCTACATATTGGTGTGTCATCTTCATCATATCATATCTAATTAACTATAAAGTATACCTACTTACCTATTTATTATTATAAGATCGCATTTATTCAAGGAAGAAATATAGCAACGATGCCGATTGCTATGACAAAGGATGAATGGGACCGGATCCGCCAATGGACGAATTTCGATGCAGAGGACCCAGAGGTGGTGCGACGGCGGGAGTACATCAAGTATTTGGACGCCACCAGCCATGTCATGACCATGTCTTGGCCCAACTCTTTAGAGGTAATTAATTAGGGTATATTAATGAAAATAAGCTTCAGGTTTCGATAGTCGTTGGTCTAGTGGTCTCAAACGCAATTATTGAGCATGAGGTCCTAGTTTCGATTGTCAGGTCAGGCCAAAGTGATATTTGGTTTTTCAATAAGTAATTTTTCAGTAATGTTTTCATTGTGGTTTCCATCTGATAGTAGATCACGGGTTCTAGTCTGGCACACTCCAAACGTAACTCCACTAGTAAAAATCTGGCTTCCAAAAATACCAAATTTTTTAGACTCCATTATGATGATCCCCGACATGCCTCTGCTCATTTATAGAACGTAAACAAGCGCAACGAAGAGCTCCGTCTGGCACGCAACTTGCAAGCTGAGCAAACCAACTCCAAGTTCTACGCACGTTACCTGAGAAAGAAGAAGGAGGAACAGGAGCGACTCATGTACTCCGCCAGAGATATGATCTTCAAGAATAAGGATGCGCCTAAATTATTGCTCAGGTGAGATTTAAACGGTGCTGTTGACGACGCGCGACGGCGACGACGGTTCAAGCTATTATAATAATGTATATTTATGTTTCCCTCTCGAGTGTGTTGAAAAACGTCGTTTGATACGCGTGAGCATTTGTCATTACATTCTCGGCTCCAATACGCCATCGCCATATTTATTCCTGATGTAAACGATATTCAACATCATCAGCATTTGAGTCTACAGTCTATATCTACAAATTGCTGGCGACTCTGCACTCTCCGTGTGAACAAAGGGTTGCTTATTTGGTCGCAGGTCCTTATAGTCTCCTGTCTCGATCACTCTGTGATCACCAATCGATCGCGGTCATCTGTTTTATTCGGGCATCCAATTAAACCTACAGTCAGTCAGTCTAGCGAAACCCAAACAAACGAGAAACAAGCGCAAGGTTTACTACGTCGTTCATACTTCATCTTAATTGTATTGGTATAATAAATAGAAACAAGAGTATTACAACACTTCAAATTCTGCTGCCCCCACAGTGCGGTAATCGAAACTGCGGTCCAAAAGGAACGAGAAGAACAGGTCAAGTTCTTAAACGAGCGGCGTAGGGAAGAAGCAGAGAGGAAGAGGCAAGATGATGACGATATCATAAAGAGAGCCAAGGAGTGGCACGAACTCATGGCATTGCGGAAGAAGAGGAGATGGGACGTCAACAAACAACATCAGAAAGACATTCTTGATCAGTGAGTGACTTTTATACCTCATGACCGATCTCCTGTGTATCTCTTACATTTTCCATTTTGATCTTTCAACCCCATCTTGGACCACATAACCCCGTTAAATGAGGCTAGGGTCATCCTTTTACAAAACTTAACTCATTGGTCAATTTCAAGGATTCGATCCCCAGCAGGCTCTGCATGACGCTTTCTATTTCTTGGAAGAATAGACATCGCACCGTAAAAATCCTTCTACAATCTGTCATTTTGTCTTTCGTTTCTACCGATCGTTGTCTAGGTCCTTTTATAGGTAGACTATTTCAGAAGAAAGTTTTCTATCCGAAGCTGTCAATATTACACTGACAACTGACAGTTGTCTAAGGTAGTAAAGACAATTTGATTTTGTAATCGCCATGGTCATGCTAAAGAAAGTAGAACACTTTTTACTCGACGGTCGCAAAGTATAAAATGGAATGGCAAAATGGAATTTTTCAATTTTTGAATGGAAAATGTGAAAAATATTACCTACATGTTGAGTTTTAGGGGTTAAATGGTTTTATAAAGGGGGTCGAAATTTTCATTATTTTTGCGATAGGACAAACCATTTTCGAGATATACCTACTATATAAAAGAAAAACGTGAATAAACTACTGAATTTCATAAAAAGTGCAGTTGACTCTTTCTACTTTGCTGCCGTCGTACTGTCGTCACGGAACGTCATTTTTGTTTATTCTTCCGTCGACAAAACGGTGCTCGTGCTAACCCTGCAGGTCAGACATGGGGTTAACGGATTTTTCCAAAAGGAATTACTCAGAAGCAGTCCAGGCTGAATTTGTGCCCGGCTTGGCAATAGTCTACCAGCCCCCTAGTACCTACATGATGGACTTGAACATTAGTGACGCAATGTCAATGCGGGTTAACTATACATCTATAGCTGCTTAACCCTCCCGGGAACACAGGCGTAAAGTTATGTTATGTCATATCTATGTGTAATAGGAAAGTAATTCCTCAGAGCCCACGAGGTGGCGGAACGTAACCGGATGGAGTACGAGACCGAGCTGAACCTGCAGAAGATCGACAACATCAAGGCTAATGAGCAGATGGAGGCTCTCATAGAGTTTGATAAACAATTCGTAAGTTTCTTTGTCGTCTTAGTTGGATGGGTTGGAATTTTATTACAGTGTTTTCATCGATCTTACGGCTTTTATTAAGCGGGATACGCCAAGGAAAACCCGCCAAATTCCATTTTTCCTTAGGTTTCTGCTATTTGCAGGTCAGTATCAGATTGTATGTTGATCTTAATATGATTCGCGGCCGTATCAAATATTTATTTATAGAATTATAATCATAAAAATCGTCAATGCATCTCTCTAAGTTCATATTACCCTATTGAATGTCAATTTCATGAAATCATGAGATTTGAGGGCAATTCTAACATATGCAGTTGTATTGCTGATTCTAATGATTGTAATTCTGTAAAGTCATATTTGTTACGGCCGCGAATCATATTTAGATCTACATACAACCTGATACTGACCTACAAATTCAAAAAACGTAAGAAAATTTGAATTTCGCGGGCTACCTTGGCGCAATCCCCCTTAAGTACGTTTTTTTTATCTGCTAAGCTGTGCCAATATTTAAAGCCAAATAATGGCTACCTATCAATAAAACCTACCCTCGGCAATATAAAACTTAAGTAGTAAAGTGTTAATGCATGTGCTAGATAGGTATAGGATCACGAACGCGAAAAATTTATTCAAATTCTATTCAGAAAGCAGAGGGGAAAGCTCGCATCTTCAGAGACATAGAAAAGTCTCGAAGACAGACGGACGAGAGAAAACGCGAGCAGGACGCACGAGAGAAGATGGACAACAAGCTGATTGAAGTGCTGCAGAAGTCTCGCTGCAAGATCGAACAGAGGAGGAAACAGACTGAGGCTAACGTAAGTACCTAATAATATTAGCAGATGGGAGTAAAAAAAAGTAAATTGTTACTTATTTTACGTCAATTTGTGCGTGTTATAGCCATTTCGTACAACTGTCAGTTGTGATTTGAATAAGTACCTATACGAACAATTTAAGTTGGTAATCAATTTGCTTAACAATTATTTTCCCCGTCTCTACAGCCCACTGAGACAGGGAAATTATTTTTTATTTAGCTCGGACGTTATGACAGAACGACATGGACACACAATCTAAAGGACTAGGGTTAAAATGTATTCGGGCACAACCCGCTTATTATCCAGCCCACATGCAAATGCATAACAAGCATAATATGTAAGTAGGTTCGAAGGTATATCACACAAAGTTTTTTAATGTGCTCCTGAAACCCGTAGCACAAAAGTCAATCGATCAGGCCAATGTTGGGGGAATAAGTAGGTACTGTACCTATTTAAGTATAGTATTCATCTAAGCGAGGCGCTCAAAGGTAACCCGCAAATATGTTGCAATTTTGTTTACTTATTTGAACTTGTAAAGTAGTGGGACCTACTCTAGCATAAGCAGACTTAAAGCTAGAAGGCATTCTCTATTGTCAACCATTATATTATTCAAACACTATTAACCCAAAGGTTGACAAAATCACAATGTTGTTCTTTTAACTCAAAGGCTTAGGGGCCTGCCTTTGGTTATCTTTGAGCTCTCACTTCAGTCTTGTCATGTTCCCTTCAGCTGAAGAATGAAAAGCTTCGCGTGCTGGAGGCGATCAGCCAAAGATTGGAGTCTACAGACACGGCGCGCAATGCTAAGGAAAAGGCCATCTTGGATAAAGCCGTCAAAGAGAAGAATGACATGTAAGTTTCGATTATTTAGAATCCATACTTCCAACTTTCTGTCTGTGCGTCTGTTACCTTTTCACGCCCTAATGCCTGAACGGATTCGAAGATATTTGGCACACAGGTAGACCATGACCTGGGTTATAGGATGCTTTTTATCGCGGTAGTACGTTCCAGTGGTATAGTTTCCGACGTCCACGCGGGCGAAGCTTGGAGCAAAAGCTAGATACCATATTAAGATACACCTCCGGGTGACCGCCGTTATGTTATTAACTAGATTAATAACCTCGTATATTCTTTGACCTCCAATCCAAGGTTAAGCTGCGCTGCCTTGGTTGGTTCTTAGATAGCTGATCAGACCTTTTGACCTTTTGTGTTTTGGAGAGCGCCTTAAGCTGACCATTTTGGATAATCAGAATCCTAAAAGTCTGATAATCGCAATGTTACTTTAAGATCTCGAGTTATTTAGAGTTGTGGCAGTCGTTAGTCATTAGTTAATCCGCGTAAATTACTCTATTTTCGTCGAATTGACTTGAAATAACACATACATAAACTCATGCCTTTTAACCATGGGACAGAAGTAGGGTAGGCAGGAACCACAGAACATCGCCTGCTACGATGCTTCATTTCTACTCCTTTTGCTTTCTTTACTTTCAGACATCTGGTCAAACTCGCACGCCGTTTACGGTTGCTTGGATTAAGGCTGCGGATATAATTATTGTAGAGTAGATGTGGATGCTATCATATATATTATCTCATATACCATTATAATAACTATTGACAGAAACGACGCTCGTCACCAGGCTCAGATTAAGAAAACGGAGCAATTTAAGCAGGCCAGAAAAGAAAGTCACGAGAAGTTCCTGCAAGACGAACAGCAGCGTCTGCACGAGTTCAATACCACCAGGCAGTGGGACATCATGAACAGGTAGCCACTGAGTTATAGCTGTACAAGGATCTATTGGCGCGAGGGAGGCCAACATCGGAACTAACGCCGTCACCTTGCATGGTTTTTAAAACTTTTACAAAACAATTAGGTATCTATAGTATATTCGTGGTTTTATTTGTGCTTATACTGTATATAATTAGGTAGGCATATTGTTTGTGACAGATATAATATGTGAATCTTTTTATTTAAATCAAAATAATTGCACAAATGTTTAGGTACCAACAGATCAGCGTCCCCCCGCCAACGTGATTCGACCGCTACAAGATTCTTGTATGAAGTAGTGAAGCTACTATTTTGAGATACCAATTTTCTATAGGATTAGTTATTGGGTGGGTGGCAAGCAGTTGGCCTACCTGATGGTTCGTGGTCACCAAAACGTATGGACGTCTGGGAAGTGCAATATCTTAAAACATATTTTAATCCTGAATCGAGCCTGTGGCGAGCCAGATTTATAATGAAAATCTTACTTTTCTACGGTAGGTACTACAATAATAATCACCTTAGCATAACTTTCTAGTCACGTTAGGTAGCCACTTTTCTATTGGGTAGGCTACTCGCAGAAGGATCACTTAATCAAATATGTTATAACCTAAGTTCCATATTTTTGCGTCATCAGATTCAAGAACATTGAAATGTACGAAGATTTCCAGGAGCACCTCCGTAAAGAGAAGGAACGCAAGATTGCGGAGTACAGAGCAGAAATACTAAGACTATGGGTGAGTGTCGCCACATTTTCCGATATAGTAGCCAGCTATAGTAAAGTTCTTTGCGAACCTCGAGATGAGTAGGACCAAGGTACTAGAACGTAGTCCGTGCACGGATCGTGGGTAGTCCTAACTTGTAAGTTTTAACCGACTTAAAAAAGGCGGAGGTTATGCATTCGGCGGTATTTACCCCGATTTATCTGTGAATACCTACTGGGCCGTTCAACGTAATTCTTTTTTCATTTGGTAGAAGAGGAAGAGCGCGGTGGCCATAAATATAAATTTTATTTAGTTCGATACGAAAATACAAAACAAAATTATTTTTTGTTGTTCATTTTTTGTAGTTTTTTAGGACATGGAAATTACGAACACTTACCATAGAAAGTGGTAAACACTTACTAAACCATACCTAGGTACTTATAAACATTTTCGTATGAAGAAATGTAAGTTTCCGCTGTGCAGCGACTTTATGCCTTCGCATCTGGTGTCAGTCGCGTTCGCTCAGCATAGGTATGAGGTACACGTTGGGTAAGGCCTATGTTTAGTGCCCAGACGCCCATCACCCACGCCAGCCATTTGTACACCCCTGGCATAGTGCTATACTATGCCAGGGGTGTACAAATGGCTCTCTTTATTATCCATTAAAAATAATTCCATTAACATTATACCTAAGTAAAACAAATGAATAACTGATTTAGACATTCTCACGACACTAGTGCCTCGTTTCATTAAACCTACTTATGATGTATTGTATCTGTGCAGATTATAAATAACTAACTTACTAAGCGAAGGCGTCACTTAGTAGAAGTGCGCTGAGTGACACTTAGAAGTGCGCTGTTAGATTCAGCGCTGAGCCAAGCGTTTGAAAATCTAACAGCACAGTACCAATAAAAACGGGCATAGGATTATGTTCTTTTTGCCATTTGACGTTTCCAGAAAGAACGTGATGACCGTGAGGCTAAGGAGCGCGCAGAATCGCGCTACTTCTACGGAGAGCTAGCAGAGCAGAAGCTGCGGGACGCTGACAACAAGCTGCTGACTCACGCAGCCAGCCTGCTGCAGGAGGCCAAGGAACATGGCCGCCCGGACTACGCGCTGCACAGAGCTATCGATGTAAGTACAGACAAGTGAGAATAATTATGAAACTTTTTTGATTCTCGATTCGCCTAGGCATTTTTTGTATTTAATCACGCGATTACATTCAGGCGAGAACCCTATGTAAGAATATACATTATTCGGCATAGGTTCCTTTGCCTAGATAAAATAGCAAATTCTTCATTCATATAGGTTCTAATAAACTCCCAGTCAACGAGAAATCCTGGGCATTCTTTTCCTACTCTTCTTCTAAACGGATATCTCCCTAATTTTACTAGAGAGTAGGTAGGTACCTACGTACTAAGTTTATAATATTTTATAAAATATTAGCTAATGTCCATCAATCTTCCAGGGGTACTGCAAGTTATACCGGCTGTACCCGATGCCAGACCTTCCGAAGTCGGTAAAGGAGCACTTCAAGAGCTACGCGCCGTGGGACGGCTCGCGGCCGGACGCCGCCTACCGCGCCCCGCTCGCGCCGCGCGCGCGCCGCCCGCAGGATGGGCTGCAGGCTGTTGACAAGGTTACTGCGAACTTCATGTTCTTCTGGGGAACTTATTTGTTGGATATCCTCAAAGTCATCATCATCTGCCTAGTCCCAATGGGGGCTAAGGTTTTTGTGCTCACCAGTTGGCGCCACTGTCGAGTAAGGTCCTGTTGCAGCACTTTTATTTGATGTTTTGGATATGATTAAGTACCCTTATATTCATAGTATGTTGTATTTTATTACATCTTAAATCTTCAAATGAATATTTAGATTATAATATTCCTAAAATTGGCAAGCATGAAGCAGACGAATCTTATTCTTCCTTCAAGTGCTACCAAATTAGATCCTAACTTTTTACTTAAAATATTAAGCCAAAATTAATCTAGAATGGCACAACCATTACAGCTATTATGAATCATTCGTTAAAATCCGTGATAAAAAATCCCGCAAACAGTGAACGTTCTGTACATATTTTGACATCTAGAGACCTTACTCTACACTAGCGTCTTTAGCGGCAAACTCAAGCGCGATAGCTCTCATTGTTGGGGTTGGCTTCCCGTCCTCTAACCGGATGCAACTGAATACCATTTTACATGGAGCGACTGGCTATCTGACCTTCATAACCCAGTTTATGTATAGTTGGATATCCTGGGGTATTGCATTAAAATGAATTCCCCATAGGCAGTCAGTTCCGCCCCGCTTTGAATCGTCTTTTTTTTTGCACATTGATTTTACAACAGCTTATTTGAGATTTCAATTTTCTCTTAAATTCTGCGACAAATATCGCGCTTAGAAAATTGATGAGACCTTTCAGAAACTCTAGCTTGAATAGTAAGATTTGATCACCACGTAAGTTTTAATGATTACCTTGCAGCCTGGGCCGACCAAACTTCCCGTTGAGAAAAAAGAAGAAAATGCAGACTACAAACGGGCTGCACCAGCTAATGGACTGCAGAGAAGGAACTTACAGGTGATTTTAATCATCAGAAAAAACATAAACTTGATAGATGTTCAAATTAGCAGCGTATGTTTAGGGTCTGTCATACCTAATGAGTTTCTTATACTAAAATAAGAGGTATTATTGTTTTTCCGGGTCTTGCCCATGCATATCGGAAATAAGACAGCTTTCCCTGCATTTCCCACATTACAATAAATGGTTTTTGTTACCAGCAAACGTATACGCTGCCACCGATAACGGTTATACCGTGCACAACAGAGACCTGTCGCTGTGAACTGAAGTCGGGAGCCAAATGAAACGGCGCTTTTAGAAAATATTTACTTTTATTATAATAATTATCAATAACTTTAGAATGTGTTTTGCCTATTTTTAGACCTCTCATACATTTGCAATTTAGACGCTCGATTAAAGGATTAAATATAAATCAAAATAATATTAAAATAGTTCAATATTCAAATTAAAAAACTTTTGCGTTAGTTCAGTATCCTGCGACTATTTTTTCGTGTCGCGCGTCTAAGTCGTAAGTGTGTGTGAAGTCTGTTTAGAGAGCTTGTATGGCACGTGTGTGATGTAATTTATTCAAGTGTGACTAGATAATTGGTGGTTTCAAATTGTAAATGAAATGTAGTAAAGCTTAGCTCGGTCCTAAACATTGGTTATTGCTTAAAATATAAACAATTTTGAAACTAATTCTAGAGCTTAATTTAAATCTTTGGTCGCAATGAGTGTAGACATATATTTCTATAATTTTCAAAAATATTCGCTTTTATTAATGATATATTTATAAGGTGTTGAAGTTTGGTGACCAATGTGTAGTATTTTTGTGATGAGACTGTTACTTTTGGCGGCTAACTATACAAAGCACCTTAAACTAAACCAGATCTCTCATAACTTTGAGAGAAAAATAGAGAGAGACGGAGTTATCCGAAGGAATAACGTTGTCTCTTTCAACAGGACATTAACCACATCTTTGCTTGTAAGAGCCAATAAAATAACTATGCGTTAACATAGTTAGCCAACACCGCCATAAAAAGGTAACTAAAATATGGCTTATTTTTTTAAATCAAATGCAATACCTATTCTCTTATTAGCGGCCAAATGTAACAGTGGTATACTGTAACAGTGCATATAAACAACTCGAACTAACAATATTATGTACTTGGCTCTCATACATTGGAATCGCATATAAACACAGCTTTCGTAATACTCTCGTTGGCTTTGGCTTACACAATATCGTCTACCGCTATAACAAATGCTATCGTTTTATGTCAACTTGTGTCGAGAATTTTTGATAAATTATAAAAGTATAAAAAAAACGGAACTCCTGTATCGGTCGAATGCCATGGAATAAAATAAAAAAGTAAAATCGTGGGAAAGAATCAACAATAGCACTTGTTTAACAATCAAAACATATTCTAGACAGCTCCTCTCCCCTACTCTTCTTGCTTGCACGAGAATTTACAAACTTCAGAAAATTACAGGAATGTTTATAACACAAACACAGTTTGCCCAAAAAAAAAAATATGTTGTCAAAGGGATCTTTTCCCAAAACTAAAGAAAACTTCTTTAATTCCAAACAATGGCGAATGACTTTCATCGAGGCATCGAATTACTTTTACCGAGACATCGATTTACTTTAGTCGAGGCATCGAATTACTCTCACCGAGACATCAAATTACTTTCGTCGAGACATTAAATTCTCGTGCAAACAAGGGAGATATCGAAACAATTAGACGGAACGTTCGTATCGGTCGTGACTTCGTGTCGCGTTATACTAACTTAACCTAGCTTGTACTGTGTGTTCGTAATTAAAACTAAGGATTTACGTCAAACGTTAAACTAAAATATTATGCTAAACATTACTTATAGATGGCATGAAATTGTGCTGGCTGGCATAGCCTGTGGTAGGATTATTTTGCTATTTTCGAAGCTGCCTCGTGATAAAGTGTGCCTCGAAGCGAAGTGAACCGAAATGAGTAAGGCACTAGATATAATTTAAGAAGTTAAGGTAGCTTCGAAAATAGCAATGGTTTTAAGCTAGCATCACATTTATCACACAACTGATTTATACGAAAAACAATTTTAAAACATAATTCAGATCATGTAAGTAACTTGCCATGTGATAAAATTGAGTCCAGCTTTAGTAACTATAGAATATCAGATTCAACAACATTACATTCACAAAAGTATCATACAAATTGTTTGAGGAAGTTCAAAAATAATTAATATTAAAGGGCCATTTCCGTTAATGTAACTAAAAGGCTGGTAATTGCACAATATAATCGTCCTTTTAATTCTACCTATTTATAGAAAAATAACCCTAGTAATACGTCAAAATCCTAATAATTTAATCGTGTCAAAAATACATACATCTAAAGGTTTATTTACAAAGTCTCAGGGTATTACGGTTATTACTTTATGTAAGGCAAGGCAAGGATTTGACCCGAGGCATACACTCCTCCATCTCGCTCACACATTCCAAACGTGAGGAAAACAAATAGGCGGAGTGGCAACAACCGAAACACATGGAATTAGGTCCTCCAAATTATAACTCCGTTCATTGTAATGTGGCCTACGTCTCATAAACATATATTGGTTAGTAACTGTTTTATGCTATAATCTTGTAAGAATTTATACATTATTTTGAATTATTGGTTTGGGTTACAGCCACATCCCAATGAACGAAGTCAACATACATTTAAATCTAAACAATAAATTAAGTAACACAAATAAACTAATGAATTTGGCACTAATCTAATACTTAACGCTAACCTGGCCATGAAATGCATAGTGAAACATTGAAATGCTTTACAAAATTCGAATATTTAATACGTCATAATTTTACTTTTACGCAAAATTTATTTTTAATGAGTTAATTAGAATGGAAACCATTCATTTATACATCAATTTATTGACAAGTCGTTACAAGTTGTAAGAAAAAACTGAACGAACTTTGATCAAATAATCACTCTTTATTTAGTAATATTAACTAGTGTTGTATCGCTTTGATATTAAAAATTGTCACCACACAGTCAAGTTAATAATTTTTTAAAGCCTGAGTTTCAGCAAAATCATTTTAATACAATTTATAGACATTCACGCAAAACTTTCTTGCTCAAAAATTCATCGAAAACCCGCATTATTCAAACTTAACAAGTCAGTATAAAACCCTTCGTCCTATCTCAGCGGCACGTTCCATTGCGATATATTGCTTCTCGAAGATAATCACATAGCGTGAGATGAAAGTGCATGCGACTACGCGTTGGTGACGCGCTACTCAGTACGGACATGGTCCAGGACACTGTCAGTCTGCAGCGTGTTGCCGCGGTGACGTCACGCCTCACGTCAAGACACGTCACACTCACGTCAAGGCACGTCTCGCGAGGCATCCATCGCGTGGTTAAGGCAGCGACTCACTAGCTCCAACTTGTTCAGGTACGCGGCTGCTACTTCGCCGCGAGGTGAACTGTCAAGGTATTATAGACTTTGTATCCTCGGTATTAGGAGTAGTGTCAGTTTGAAAGTAAAATAACTTACCTTAGGATAAATGGGTCGTCGTGCGGTGAGTTCGCTGTGTATGGCGATCTTCTGACGAAGTCACCCACTATAGAAGAAAAACGAAAATGTAATGCAGGTACAGAGTTGTCTGTTGTTGCTGAAACATGATTCACCACAAAAACGTATTGCTATGTACAACCTTGTTTTATTGGAAATGCGAGGCTTTTCAATTTTCACTATAAGAACCTACCGCATCGGAAAAGCTAAAGCAAGTGCAGTCCTTTCAAAGTGAAAAGTGTCAAAGTCATAGTGACCTTTATAGTCGTTGCAATAAGGTTACTGATGGGCTGGTGCCATTGACATGTCTGTCAAAAATACAGTGATCTCTATTCTCGTTGTGATAAGGTTGCTATTGGGTTGCTGCTACCAGAGGTAAAATAACAGTGAAAGAACTAGTACAATTAAACAGTGTGTGTGACTTACACCCAGGCGAGGCAGGCAGGTTGAGCCTCATCTCATGCTTGAGCGCTCTCCGTGCGAGCGTGTCGTGCGCGGCGTGCGCGGGCGCCGCGCGCGGGCCGCCGGGAGGGGGGGTGCCGCACACTGGGCTGCTGCTGCTGACATTATTTTTGTTATCATACAGTTCTGTGCCAAATAAACATTTTCCTATCTTTCTTTCTAACAGTGGACAAACAAAAATATATGACTTTATGCGCAATGGGCTGAAACATGGCTAAAACTACACCGCGATCGGGGTTGATTACAATGATGACCAATGAACACTGTATGTAATACCAGCCACAGATATTATGTGAACCTTAATATGAAATGTTACACAAAGCCGTCCTAACTTATGTGATGCAACAAAGTGTAACATGTTACGTTTCATCAATCTGTACCCGGTCCCTGGCATTATGAAGGTCTAATTTCGTCGAAGTCTATAGAATAGTGGTAGATATGTTGGTATAAAACTAGTCAGGAATAAGTATACATCAATTCAGTTTAAAACCTAACAACATGGATTAAACCAATAATAATACATGCTCATAGCAGGTATACGTACGGCGTGGTCCTGACTTGGTTATCAGTGCGAGAGGTGCGCAGGATCACATTAGCAGACAGCGCGCGCACGTGTTGGCGCCGCCGCACCAGGAACTCCATGCGCAGTACTATCACCACCACTGTGGCTATGCACCTACAGAACGCAATTCAAGTGTTAAGTATGTCAGGGAAAAATACTGATGTAATGAGTTAATGACGAATTTGTAGACTTGGTTTTAGAAAGAGGTGGCTTGGTTAGTTTTACATGTAAGAATACTAACGGATGGGATCCATGATGGTCATAAAATAACATCACGCCTGTATTCCCAGAAGGGTGGGGCAGATGTGTAAAAGTACACTCCACATTTTGCCAGTATTGTTGAAATCCCATGTAAAAGGAGGCGAGCCTATTGACATCAGCTTGGCCAGACTCCGGGCTGCTACTGGAAAAATCCCATAATAGTTTGCCCGACCTGAGAATCGAACCCAGTACAACCAGATAATTGGATAGAATAAACCTACGAATAAACATAACAATAAACGAAGAGACGTTATTTTATTAAGACTTCAATATGGGCGTGTAAAAAGTGTTAGCACGTTAAGAGCCAGTTCACAAAATTGCACGTGGGAAAATATAAAATCGTTAAACCATAAAATTGTTGCACGGACAGTGTAAGTAGGATAACAGACGCAAGGGAAAGAGATAGTTGCGAACGCAAAACTTAACGTAGGTCTAATTTGCTTGCTCCGATGCGCGGAAATGAATATAATATCTAATTTTACTTGAATTGTTTTAAAAAAAGAGTGTTTTTTTTTAATTTTGTCTTATTTCTGAATGATTATAGCTCTGTATTGATCTATGTAATTTTTTTTTTGTTCGTATACCATTGTGATAAGATTTAACGCACTTTTTTAAGAGCATTATTTTGAAAATCTTTTCTTAGTTTAAGTTTTATTATGTGATACCGGAGATAAAATATCGAAATATAGTACATTACAGTACAATGGGATCGTATTCCGAATAATATGGTATATTTTAAAACAGCCTCAGGTAACTGAGATAAAGAACTTTAAAATACCCCTTTTGAGCGTTTAACTAACGCAGCGGTAGGGGAAAGGGCCAGCGCAGGGCACGCGACAATTGCGGCGGTAAGACCCCTCTTTGAGGAGTGGCTTAAGAGGCGCCACGGCGTCCTCACCTTCCGCCTGACGCAGGTCCTCACCGGACATGGCTGTTTCGGGAGGTTCCTGTTTCGTATAAGGCGAGAGGAAACGCCCGGGTGTTATCATTGCGTGGATCGACCGGAGGACACGGTGGAGCATACGGTGGAGGTCTGCCCGGCTTGGGCGGAGCACCGCCGTGTCCTCGTGGCGGCGATCGGCGGCGGCGACCTCTCGCGTCCGGCCCTGGTTCAGGCCATGGTACGGAGCGAGAGGGAATGGGAAGCCGTCACCTCCTTCTGCGAAGCAGTAATGCTCGCGAAGGAGGAGGCGGAGCGCGAAAGGGAGAGGCATTCTCTGCGCCCTCGCGCCCCTAGCCGCCGCAGGAGGAGGAGACACCCTGGGCGTCGGGAGTCAATTGCCGACTCCCGGCCACCGTAGGCGCGGGCTTGCGGACGGCGGGCAATGGGCAGCTCGCCGTCCGGTAAGGACCAGGCCCGGGTCGACGGCGCGTCGTGTTCCACGCGCGCCTCAAAGAGATGTCAGCAAAATTGACGGGGTCCGATAGGACCGATGCCTGCCGGGGCTGCGGATTGTTCGAAAGAGTTACCGTGGCCCTGGCGCACAGGCAACTGAAGGAACACGGGTGGGTTTTAGTCAGTAAGAGTCTGACACGCCCTTCCGCTCCGCCCAGAGCGGAAGACGTCATTTGATGATTTCCCACCAAAAAAAAAAAAAAAAAAAGGGGGAAAGGGCCATTGTTAGTCCTAGACGATATAAATGAATATTCTACAAAATTGGTTTGCCAAATTATGAATAAAACTATCATTTATAATTAACAAAATTGTAAACAACTAATTACTGAAATGTTGGACGCCAAAAGAGGGCTCTTAACAATGACTCACTTGAACCGCTTCTTCCCCCTGCTAACTTCCGGCACCCTGGACGAGGGTAGTCTCAAGTTCTTCTCCAGCTCGGTGTACCCTGCTAAGACCCGCTGTAGGTATCTCTTCTGCCAGACCAGAGCTTTGCGACAGCTCTCGAGACGGAGGCAGCGACCGTGCAGGTAACGTATCTGGGAATAGAGGAAAGAGATTGTTATGATGTTTGTAAATAAAAATACAGGGTGGCAGAGACATCGACGCGCAACCTGTTATTCAGTAAATGATTCTGAACCGTCCTGCGCTTAAATTACACGTCGGTTATTAAAAAAAAATCTGTTCCAATAATTTGGACCGCGTAATTTTGACACTTTTCTATGAAACAGCATTTATTTTTTGATAACCGACTAAAAATGTCTACGCTAGGGGGTCTAGAATCATGTGCTGAATTCATGGATTCAGTTTGCGTGTCGATCGCCTTGCCACCCTATTATTTACTGACATACAACGAATCGTGGCTCCTGCGCTATTAGAACTGTGTTACAGGAACCAGTGTCCTCCCGTAATAAAAAAGACATTTTGTTGTTTTATGACAACTTAAAAAAAATACTTTCTATTTATATAATGCCATAGTAACTAAATTGCAGGAGAAGCGAAATGGAATCGAAGCAAAACGGTGTCTGTTTATTTACGCAAGTTGAAATGCAACGCGAAATCAAGAAAATGTTTCTTTAATACTCTAAGGATTCGTTTGGAATCGTTTCCGTATCGCGTTAATCTAAATAATGAGAAATCTATGATTTCAGGAAACACGAATTTCCTATGGATGCACTTTTGAATGCGAAAATTCAATAAAATATTTAGACCGTTACAAAAAGTAAATAGCCAAACTTTTTACACACTAAAAAATAATACCGTAGATGCCACGAAATTAACATTGGAAATTAAAAATAGAACATCATGGTGACATCACCAAATGTCGCTTTGATGTGACACAAAAATACGTATTCCGCGTATGTTATTTTATTTTATATTCATTTACAGAAAATCCGTTGTTTAATAATGAAAAGTCAGTAAGGTAAATAAATATCCTTCAATATGGAGGCACCAAAAAGCGAAGCGCCGAAATTACCCGATATGGTGTAAGTACGATGTCCTATAAAGTTTACGTAGATGAGAACAGAGAAACGAAGGACCGGTTCCACTAACTTTTCATGTCGAAAGAAGTGCAATATTGAATTATTCTTTGAACTAGATTTGACTATTGAAGTTATTTCTACAAGCCACTCAAACAAAGATAGATCATTGACATAGTAAATTATAAGAGCAGACGGTAAACGCATTTTAAAGTATATTTCCTTACAGCATGTGTGGCGACCACCCATCTTTCACAAAGACGGAGCTAAACGTCAAAACAGACCCGAAGACGGATGAAAAAGACAAGGACAAGGTGAA
This sequence comes from Dryobotodes eremita, assembly GCA_917490735.1. Lineage (NCBI taxonomy): Eukaryota > Metazoa > Arthropoda > Insecta > Lepidoptera > Noctuidae > Dryobotodes > Dryobotodes eremita. The sequence goes on from OU823256.1 coordinate 2,748,718, forward strand.
AGAAAAAGCGATGTCCTACGCTAAGATTACGCCATCGGTTTGTAAACAGAGCTTATGCCTTAGTGATATTGTTAAGAAGATTGGTGTAAGATCTAATTACTATTGTGAAGTGTAAGATTTACGTCCCCGTAAAATTAACCATGGTGGATTAATGTCATAGTGTAGATAATTCCACGTATAATTACTTCTAAAAAGAGGATTTACGACCGGCTGTAAATTAGAATTGAATTCAATGTAATTAGAATTAGAGTGTAATATCCTAAAAATCGCCCGAGTGTAACGATCCACATGAGAGAATGAGAGGACGATTTGAGATTTGAATGGAGAATACATTAAATACTATATTATTTAAAAAAAATCTCATGGTCTCCAGACCAACAGTGTGACGATTACGTGATTAGTGTTCTTCGTCCCGCGTGGTTTTAGCACATATCATAAAAGACATACATGAATGCACCTTGCATTCCGAGTGCCAACGCATGCGGTCTAATCCCGCGTACGTGGTCGAATCCGCATGACACTAAAAAACGCCATCATGTCTGTAGGGGTCCCGCACGGAGCGGCGTGAGCGACCAGAGCGGTCCGAACCACGCGCTACGTCGGAGCATGCGCTACGCCTGAGCGAAGCGCGGCGCCGCGTGCGGTCGCTCGAGGTGGTGCAGCGACCTGACGTTGACGTGCAAGCCACCGGCAACCGCGCGCTCGTGCACGGTAACACCACTATAACAGCCGTTTTTCCCTAATACCCACGTAGAGTGAAAGCGTCCCGGCCGTCATTCGTAGGTCTGTTACAGGTATTTGGAAGCTCGCAAGTCTGACAACCAGTCTTGCCAAAGGGTATCAGGTAACTCAGTAACTGAGTTGTGGAGGTCAGATAGGCAGTCACTCCATGTAATACTGGTATACAGCTGCATTCGGTTAGACTGGAAGCCGACCCCAACAGTTGGGAAACGGCTAGTCACCTACTTTTTTTAACTGGCGTAAAATCAAGTCCATTGTTAAAATCACTATTCAATATGTCTGACGCCGGTATCGATATTGGCTATTGAGCGTCGTGGTAGCTAAAAAACGATGTTTGCGTGATCGTAAATGGTACATTAGACCCCAAACCACCTCTGTAGTCGCCGAGAGGTGTCTGACAGCGGACTACGTTCTGGAAGTGGGGCACCACGATCTATCGGATTATCAAGAAATTATTTCCCGAGATAGAATAAGATATAACGTACAATGAAAATTGGTTGAAGGTAACGACTACATTACTTACTTGGTTTGAAAGTGCACAAGACGGGTTATTCCGTTTGTCCACCCTAAAACAGCCAGCCTAGGGTGGATACTAGGAAACGCGTGTTAATCTGTCCACCACAGACGGGGTGGATGATCGGAATTCGTATATTATCTTTCTTCCGATTTTCTCCCTCGGCTGTGTACAGTTATTTGGAGAAACAATAGTAACTGGTCTAAGATACCTTAAATACATAATTACATACATAGTTCTTCTTTGAAATGTCAAAACAGAAATCGTTTTTAATTACCTATCATTCAATGTAACATAATTTCAATTATAGTTTTATTGGAGTAGATGTATTGAATAATAAAAAATAAATAATAATGAAATTAGTGTTGGTCACTTCCTGGACATATTGCAGAATTTATAAATTGTAAATTTTTTTTAAAACGAGGAAGTTTAATTTGATTTAAATGCAATACGTAATAATTGTTTTTTTTATGTTTGTGGTTATTAAAAATTAATTCATAATTTATTAAAGTGCATTAGTGTATTTTACTGTTGTATTGTTGATGGTGACTGTACTTGGGGTAAGAAGTTTGAAGAACAATCTAAAGTAAATTCCGATTATCCACCCCGTCTGTGTTGGACAGATAAACACGCATTTCCGAGTATCCACCCTAGGGTGGCTGTTTTAGGGTGGCCAAACCGAATAAGCCCACAAGACCTAAAATTATACTTTGTGATTTCTTGATAATCCGATAGATCACGGTGTCCCAAATACAGAACGCAGTCCCCCGACGAAGACCACTCAACGAATAAGGAGGTGGTTTAGTGTCTAGTGTACCATTTGCGATCACGCAAACTATGGCGAGGCCTTATTGAACAGTCGAACTTGCGTCAGTTTGGCTGTGTGTGTGCACATACAGTGTGTAAAAAGACCCATTACGAAGCCGTCATCTACGCATTCTGTACAACAAACTAAGTGACTTTGTGCAAAAATAATTGCTGGGAAATGACTTTTAATTTTGGTGTAAAAAATCGCTGTTTACGGTAGTTTGCAATGTACCACACGCAAAACATTATACCTGTGTGCATGCCGCGGTACAGGGATCGTGGGAGTATTTAAAGTTAAATTATAGCATTTGAAACTAGTTTTCGTAAAATAACGTCAAGAAAAGTTGGAACTTTGGCCTTCAATATCTCCGTAACCAGAAGGTTCCCAGGTATGGTTTAGTACAAAAAATTATTACAATGACGGGGAGTCAAAGTGAATCTCGGCTTCGTTAAGCGTATTTTTACACCCATTATACGAAACAGTGAGATTTTATTTGGCCTTTACTGACGCCAGTGTTTCCGGCAGCGGCGCTGGGCAGCTTTCGCTGGCCGCCGTACCTGCTGTGCGTGTGGGTGCTGGTGCTCGTGCTCACGCACGTGCTTCACTGCCTCGTCAGCCTGCTGGAGCGAGCGCTGCCCGCTCTCAGGTCACTTACAATAACTATATCATTTGTAGTATTTATAGCTGCGGCCCATAGTCATTTGCAGGGCAGGTTAGGGTGAGAGCTAAAGGTCGCCTACATCGGCAAGTTCTGCCTAGAAATTCGTACAGAGCGGTGTGCCACTGCCACTGCCGAGTTGCGGCCGCCAAGATCCGAATAAAACCTTAACAGTGGGGGCGCAAATTGTGCAAAATCTATCAATCAGAGCACTGTGTTTAATGTTTCTGCAATTGTTATTATTATAAGAGTAACCCCCCGAATCTTTGTCAAACCTAGTTAGCCACTCTAGAATTTTTTCGGCTCTAAGAGTAACCCACCCGGAACGTTGTCAAACCTAGTTAGCCACTCTAGAATTGTTTCGGCTCTAGTATTAATGCGAATTGATCCGAGAGGTGGCGCGTTCAATTTCGTCAGCGTGGACTCTTTTGTAACTGGACTTAAGCCTCACCCAAAGTGAAGCGGGTTATTGGCCAAAAGTGTAATAAAATGTAGCATTACTACCCATCATGATGATCGCAGCCAATGAACGAATTCATAACTTCTTAATTTGTAGTTCATCTTAGTTTAATAACAGTCTGTGCATTGTGATTATTTTGTTGGCAGTCGCTTGTAGAATGTCTCTGAATATGTCCATAAGATTTTTTTAAACATATTACATTTTAGTGGATATTACAGCCACAAAAAAGAAACGTAACTGGCGAAATCTGCCTTTATTATACCCTCAGCGAATACATGCGTAATATTATTATTACAGAAAATGCACCCAATTCTTCCGCACATGGACGGAGGCGACGTGGCGCGGCGAACTGGAAATGAACCATCGCGTGTACCCGGTGGCGCTGGCGCTGGCCACGGGCCTGCTGTACGTGCTGTACTACGTGCTGTACGCCGCCTACGCCGTGGTGCTGTGGGCCATCGAGCCGCTGTGCAGCGACGCCGACGACAGCAAGCACTCCGCCATCGACATGGAGCCCAAAGTGACCAACTACGATGACGACATCGCTAACGCGAGTTACAAGTCGTGACGCGGTTGTAGGATGCGGATGGATGTTTTGAGTTTTTGTTCAATGTTTTGGTTTTACAATATCAAAATTAAATGATTTTAACGTCACGAACAATTTCGTTGTCATTTTATGTTGCGTGTGAATATTAGTTTGTGTTAATTTGTTATCTACTCGATAACAGGGGTTTCTATAAAGATACCTATTTTCTGCACTGAAGTTAAGACTGTAACATTACTAAATTCCTATCAGAGACTTGTGTATTTACAATCTTGAGTACAAAATATGATGAGGTAAAGCTTAAACTAGACTAAGGGCCCGTTGTTTGATCAGTAGTCAAACATACTAATAGTTAAAATGCGTTAGTTAAACTAACAATGTGTTAAAAATGACAGAAGTATGTTGTTTGAAAAATGGTTAAGAAAATTGACAATTTACTATGAAAGTTAACCATGCGCATACAGAGTATGGTATACCATACAGAGTAGGTAAACTTTGACAGCTATTGACTACTGCCAAGTGACTAATTGTTAAATTGACTAATGGTCATCTCTAACCTAAGCTAGTTAATTTTTATAGCAAATTGACAATTTTTTTAACTGTAGTTAGCTTAACCATTCGTCAAACAACCTACTTCTGTAATTTTTAACAAATTATTAGTTTTACTAACGCATTTTAACTATTAGTATGTTTGACTAGTGATCAAACAACGGGCCCTTAGTGGACAAAGAAAGAAAGAAGCAAAAATAATACATCATGTCTCTTGAGATGAAAATTCAAGCCTTCGAGCAAAGTTCTCTCTCATCATGCATTGAGGTCAGAAATGTACCGTTTTTAGAAAAAGAAGAAAGGCATAACATCCCCACCGCTGTTTCTAACATTGCTTAAACCATTGGCATGAACATTCAGTCATCTGACTTCAGGGATTTGTACCGTATTCCCCCGGCAAACCTGGAAGCTGCGGGCCCATTATTGCTGAGTTTACGCCGGTAAACACAAAGTTTCAATTCCTCGCAAATGTCCGGTCACCTAATAAAGACAAACCGCCTACAGAGAAACTGAACTCAGAAACCCTCGGTATCCCTGAGCAACGTACACCCATTTATGTTACTCATTACATTTACATGTACACCCAAGCTGTTCGTGCCCGGGATCGCCCGGTGTGAATTTCATACAAAAATAGCATCCAAATTTCCGACTTTCCCGGTGGATCTTCTAAAAAAATTCTTCCGTACAAACCTTGCCCTGACAATTACAAACACAACACAAAAATAATTAGCCAAATAGATGCAACCGCTTTGAAGTGATGCGCGGGCAAACATTTTTGGCTATAGATTTTGTATTTATATAGATTTATCAACCAATCAGTAACAAATCTATTTTATCACACACGAGTTTTTGAAAAACAGAACTCTTTCAAATTCAGCTGGACAACAAATGGAAAAAATATCCTACGGAAGTAAGTTGGTGCAAAACAGTAACGTGTTCACTCAGAAGACTGTCCTACGAAAATAATACAGGAACAATGACTAGATAGGCTTACCGTTTGTAGCACGCTTGGGTATTGCTACTTTTGTTATCTTAACATATCCTACCGAGCAATAAGTGCTAAACTAAAGTGCTAAATCTTAGAACTATTAAATGCCTGCATATGTTACTTAAATTTTTTACTATTTACGTTTAGGTTTTTTAAATATTTTTGACTTAAATCATTACACTCAACATACAAATCACACTTTACACATACAAGCAACTAATCAACAAAGTGAGAAATTGAGGTCATCTGTCAACTGTTTCGCTATCCTACTTTTATACCATCTTAGTGTTTCGGCTTGCGGATTGTTCGAAAGAGTTACCGTAGCCCTGGCGTACAGGCAACTGAAGGAACACGGGTGGGTTTTAGTCAGTAATGTTTCGGTATTTTGTTTCAGTGTAATACTTGTCAATGTTTGTTTTTGTTACCTATGGCTAACATAGACAGCATAATTACGGAACTTGATTCTTTTCAAGCGTCTAACTCATACGCTTGCCTACCTGAGCAATGTACTAAAATAGTCAGTGATACTGGAATTACTTTCAATATTTTGCACATGAATATCAGAAGTCTTAATAAGAACTTTGACGAACTACAGGCATTCTTAGCGGTGATAAAACTGAAATGTGACGTCATAATACTGTTGGAATGCTGGGTCAGAACTATATCAACTATTCCCAATCCACAGGGTTATTCGTTTTTTCAGTCGTCAAATCCCTACAATAAAATTGACGGTGTAATGATCTTCGCAAAGGACGGCGTCAACTGCTCCCTTACTGAGTCCTGTCTTGATGAAGCAAGTGGTCTACTCTGCACTATTGACAATTTTATAGCAATTTTAATTATATAGCTAGAGTCTTATCGCAACTATCCTCTTTTAAAAAATAGCTTTGTTTGGAGATATCAATATTAATATAAAAAAAAACAATGAAGATTTTCGTTTTTTTTTTTGTGGAGACAGGTAGAGAAAGTCATCCTGACTCTTCGTTCTGAGACCGCTGTTGCCTGATACAATCAGTAACCTGCATAATCTGACCGCTCTTCCCATCTTCTTCTTTGTAAGAGGGGTCAGGTAATGCAGAGTACTGACTATACAATAATTCAACTCAGATGGTTAAAGCCGCGCGTAAGTTTCTACTCCCAGTAATAACTTGTAACCTTTCGATTACTACCGGTGTTTTTCCCAAACCTTTCAAAAAGCGCTTATCCCAATTTACAAGTCAGGCGACAGAGACTGTTTTAACAATTATAGACCTATATCTGTGCTTTCTACGATGTCTAAGATATTCGAGAGAATCTTAAACAATAAGCTAATGAAATACCTAGATTTCTATAACATCATAGCACCAAATCAGTTCGGGTTCGTATCAGGTAGGGATCTCCTATTCCGCAATTTGGATCAGGGTAAGAAATGCCTTATATATTTTTGGACCTACCTATGCATTCGACACAGTCTCTTTCTATAAACTTCTATTTACATAAATTTGAGAATATCGGTGTATGAGGATCTCACTAAATTTATTTAAAAGCTATCTTACAGACAGAATGCAAAGTGTGATTATAAATAGCACCCTTAAGTAATTACGGAGTACCACAGGGAATTATCCTGGGACCGACACTCTTTCTAATATATATTAGGTCTTTACCTATGAAATTGCCGTTCTGCAGTACTGGCCATTTCAAATCAAAATAATTTTTGTTTGGCTATGAATTCTAATTTCAAATTAATTTTATTTTAAAAACATGGATTTTTTTTTCTAAAAGTAGTCATTTCTTTATTGATTAGTGTTACATTTTCATCGCATTTCAATCTTTTTCGTCATCATGGATACGTTAAAAATTCGAGTAATTATGGAATATGAGTACCGTCGTGGCAGCAACGCGGCACAAGCGGCACGCAACATCAACGACGTTTACGGAGCTAACTCTACAAACCAACGCACCACCTGTTATTGGTTTGCTCGCTTCCGTTCTGGAAATTTCGACCTGAAAAATGAACCTCGCGGTCGTCCGAAGACTTTGGTCGACAATGACGAATTAAAGGCGATTGTGGAAGCTGATGATACACAATCTACGGCTGAATTAGCAGCAGCTTTCGACGTTAGCGTCAAAACAATATTGGTCCATTTGCGTCAAATTGGCAAGGTAAAAAAGCTTGACAAATGGGTGCCCCACGAACTCAATGATCGCCAGCGCGAAGTACGCGTCGAGACGTGCCTTGCACTGCTCAACAGACACACAAATGAAGGAATTTTGAACCGCATTGTTACCTGCGATGAAAAATGGATTCTGTTTGATAACCGTAAGCGCTTAGCAAGTTGGTTGGATCCTGGTTCAGCACCTAAACAATGCCCTAAACGAAAACTTACCCCTAGAAAAGTGATGGTCACTGTTTGGTGGTCTAGCGCCGGTGTGATTCATCACAGCTTCTTACCAAACGGGGTGAGCATTACTGCAGATGTGTACTGTGAAGAACTGAACACAATGATGGAGAAGCTGGCGCATCTCCAACCAGCATTGGTCAATCGCTCGTCTCCGCTGCTCCTGCACGACAACGCGCGACCTCATACTGCACAGCAGACGGTCTCCAAGTTGCAAGAACTGGGGTTGGAAGCTCTCCGTCATCCGCCCTACTCACCAGACCTTGCGCCTACAGACTACTACTTTTTCCAGAATTTGGATAACTTCTTGGCGGGAAAAAAATTTAATACCCGAGAGGCAGTACAAAATGCCTTTGAAGAATTTGTTGCCTCCCGTCCAGCTGATTTCTTTAAGAAGGGCATCAATAAACTGCCACTGCGATGGCAAAGATGCATTGATTGCATGGGTGATTACTTCGATTAATACAAATAAAAAATTCATGAAAAAAATTCGTTTAAATTTTTTCATACAAAACGGCAATTTCATAGGTAAAGACCTATTATTAACCAGTTATGCACACTAACACTTACAAATTGTAATGTTTTTACTTAAGCAATAGCGCTTATCGTGCACAGCTCAGATTGGAATGAAACAAAATGTCACGCTGAGAACTATCTTATCATGGTATCAAACTGGCTCGCTACTAATATTTTTACTCTTAATGTCGAAAAAACTAAATTTATACCTTTTTCTATAAGTAATAAGAGTCAGCTTTTACAGGATTTTAATATTAAATTCCACAGTTGCCGCTTAAAGCATGACTGTAACTGTCCAAGCTTGAGCAAAAGGTCACATATTAAATATCTCGGAGTGGATATAGATGAGCATCTAAATTGGCACGAACACATCACATCACTCCTACATCTAGAGTTCCCAAAATAATTTATATCTTTAAGCTACTTAAAACTCAGCGGACATCGACATGCTCAAAACTGTCTACCACACCTTGTGTCAATCTTGTGTATCCTTGTGCCTTATGCTACACACTAGTATCAAAAACATCACTTCTACCGCTGGAGAAGGCTCAAAGAGCTGTTCTGAAGGTGATGCTACGCAAACCGTTTGTGAAATAAACTACTTAAACATAAGCTTTTACCCAACTGAACAATTATATCAGGACTGCAAGTAGCTCACCGTCAGACAACTTTTTGTTTTCCGATCCGCTCTTTGCAAACATGCCGCCGTCCCAACAAAACAAGTACTGCATACTCGACGTAGGTCTGCACCCTGATTACGTAACAAATTTTGTTTCTTAATGCGATTCCGAAATTAAGCAAACTCCGATCGGAATCGGTTGCCATATTTGGAATTGCGTAACAAAATACATTCAAATTCTGCTCAGTTTGATAGAGTTGCGACTAAATCCCTGCCCGCTACTGGCGAACCTATACGTTTTATTTCATCATAAAAGAATTATTCGCTTCCGAATAATTTTGCTATAATATAATTTTGTTTCATTTACAACTGATGGTCTATTACTGCTTATAAATAAAAATGTACAACGATTGCCTAAAAATGAAAAACCAATGTATAAAACACTTTCTACCAAAAGCTACCATAATTGAAATACGCAACAAAACGTTTTTATTTTCACCTTTTTGTTATCTGTGGCCAATGAAAAAGTCGTAGAAAAGCAGTGTTGTCAACTTAGTGGAATTTCCACTAAACCTAGGGGTTAAGACCCCTCCGGGCAGACAACATTTTGCTTTTAGTGGCAGGTAGTTTTGTCCAGTGGTTAGTCTAATTCAATTTGTAGAAAATACTACCATCAATTACTAAAATTGTGACTCGACATAATGGCATGTTTTATTGTTTGTCTAAAACATGTGTCAGTAATTTTACGATTGATTTATTTCAAACTAGCTTTTGCCCGCGGCTTCGCTCGCGCTAATTTAGACTGACTATCAGTTCGAGTTATAATTCAATCATGATCGGAAGACACGTGGCGCCATCTATTATCATAAGAACGTTATTGTTATTTTCCTCGGGAACAGTACTTCTTTTCGGGATGAAAGGTACCCTATGTCCGTTTCTGTACACCTGACAACGTGTATGCAAAATTTCAGGATGATCGGTTCAGTGGTTCAGGCGTGAAAAGGTAACAAACAAACAAACTTACTTTCGCATTTATAATATTAGTTAGGAAGTTAGGATGCCGAAACCACTCCGGATTCGAACGCTGAATTTTTAAGACCGTTCAGCATGACGAATAATATTATAAGTAGTGAAGTTACACAGAGGCTGCGCCCATGTGGAGATCGAAAAACAACGTCATTTCGAAAAAATATTCGATGGGTACATACTTCTGGGATAAAAAATTCCACCGTTAGACCATTATTGTGTATTTAGCAAACATCCAAACATCTTCACTAATTTTTCAAGTATCTACATAATTATTTTGTGATACACGATACACCGCTAGTAGTGGACTCGGGGAAAAAAGTTGGCAACACTTGGGTAAATGTTATTATGAATGTTTTTGTTTACATTTAGTTATTTTATATTTTGCAACATACAAACCCAAGACGACCCACTGACCAAAATTATATTTACTATTCCCATACTGATGCAGAAACATGGGACTATGTTGCAGATTTGGAACATTTTTCGTATGGCTTGCTGAAGACGTTTGGCAATAGTGAAACTACAAGTAAGTAAGCCAATATATATAGGAATTACATGTGTAGGAGTGTACCTTCGTATCTCATTAGATTATTGTGGCTTTAGTTACATTATTGGTCAGTCTACATACGGACTATCATTCCTTTTTATTTGTGTAGACTCTCAAACAACTTACGTGAGGTAAGATGTTTATTGCAGCTAAAATAATGATTGTAGTTAGTATATGACTGTCAAGCTCACCTTCTAACAACTGAAATGGTTAATTAATATTTTTGTTGGTACCTATGTAGACGCTGAAACAGACTAACTACGCCTAATAACCACTAATGAAATAACAACTAACTACAAAATATTAATCATAATATTTTCGCAGACGGTGATAGAGCTGAATGGAACATTACCCTACCAACATCAATCTAGTTGACATAGGGGGATTTGCTGTGGCAAGGTTGGGCATGGGAAACCAATCTTCTGTATTAATTATTGAAGGTAAACTTTTGACACATAGTTAAGAATCAAGCAGCAACTCACATAATTATGAATATATTCCTTGAGTGATATTTCTACCTACATAGTCACTTACATAATAATATTTTATGTACACCTAACTAATGTTTACAATTCTAATTTAGTTATGCTTGATAAAAATATCTGGAGATTGAAAAATCAGCCCTAAATAAAGAAGAAATTAAACTACCTGCAGCAATGAGTAGGATGATGGCTTTTGTCCAGCCATGGGCTGATGAAGGTCTAGTTGATATGCCTAGTTTGCTGCATAATTTTTATGTACTTTATTTGAGCAGAAAATAATTTTGATTTTCTTTTCAAATTGTAGCTGAGTTCCCGGGGCATTTCACCTACGAAGACATGAAGGCAGCATGAATGATGTTGCCCCATTGCTGTTCACTTCGGCCACTGCTGCTATTTACTTATGACATTACATTGCTACTGCGGCTCTGCAACTACTTCAGTTTTCAAGCTTCTCAAGTACAAAAGTAGAAACTGAAGATTGTTCATAAAAGCTAATGCATTTTATTTTAGAAAACTGTTGATTATAGTCTTGCATAACAGCAATGTAAACATATGTACCTATTGTGTTAATTGATAACTGTGTAAACTTTAATATAGAGTGCTTTAATTATGAACTAAAGGTACAAATAAAAATAACTTGGTATGAAATATTTATAAATTGAATACTTAGTAAGCTTTTTTTAATATTGAGAAGTGTTTACTATTATAGTGATACTAATTAGAAAATAGTTGTCTATTGTCCACCCGCCGTTGACTATTTCTCCAAACTCGAATTGGCGCTAGAATCCGTAGGGTCAGAGTATGCACATTGCATCATCATGGGCGATTTCAACACTGACCTTGCTCACCACACCCCTCGATCCCGTAAACTCCTTAATATCGTCGAGTCCGTTAGTCTCCATGTACTTTCATTGCAACCTACCCATTTCAATATCTCAGGCGACGACACCTGGCTCGACTTAATCCTTACATCCACTCCCTCTCTTGTTTCCTCTCATGGTCAATGTCCTGCTCCTGGTTTTTCCCATCATGACCTCGTTTTCCTCTCGTATGTCCTAAAACCGCCTAAACCTGTCCCAAAAGTTCTGCACATGCGATGTTTTGCGCGCATGGACGTTGAGAAGCTTCGTCAGGATGCGTTAGACCTCAGTTGGGAACACCTAGCAGCGGCGGCAGCTGTAGACGAAAAACTGCGTATTTTCGATCGGACGGTCCTTGCTCTGTACGACAAACACGCTCCTGTTAAGAAGATTAAACTTCGGCGTCCTCCTGCTCCTTCGATGACGACAGGTGTTCGAATGGCGATGAGGCGCAGGAATCGGGCCTTTCGTAAATTTAAAAAGGATCGTAGTGAAGAAAATAGGAACATTTTCAAAGCTGCTAGAAATCGGTGTAATCAGATGATACGCAACGCAAAACGCCGCCATATTCTCGAGAACATATCTTCTTCTTCACCTGCTGATATCTGGAAGTTCCTTGGTACTCTTGGTATCGGTAGACCACGTCATGTGGATTTTCCTAATACGATTGGTCTTGATGATATCAACCGTCACTTCACAAGTTCTTGCCATTTTGATTCCCAAATGTTGTCCCAGACGATCGATTTCATTACGGGCCTAGCTAGTCCCATCATAGAACCATTTCACTTCTCCCCGGTTACCTTGGACGAAATTAAAAAGATCATTATGTCCATAAAATCCAAGGCTGTGGGCTGTGACGGCATCAGTCGCAATATGGTCGTTTGGATCCTCGATATCCTTCTCCCTCCGATTACTCACATCATCAACTTTTCTCTCGATTCCGGACAATTCCCATCCTTGTGGCGTATGGCCTACGTCCGCCCACTCCCTAAAATTTCAAATCCCTCCCTATCCAGCCACTTTCGACCTATTTCCATTCTCCCATTCCTATCTAAAGTGCTTGAGGCCTGTGTACACAAGCAGTTTTCTGGTTTTGTTCACCGTAACAACCTTGTTAGCGCTTTTCAATCTGGATTCAGGCCTGGGCACAGTACAGCCTACGCTCTCCTTAAAGTGACTGGTGACATTAGAGAAGCGATGGAGGATACCAAGATTACCGTTCTGGTATTAATTGATTTCTCCAATGCCTTTAACGCCGTCAGCCATGATATTCTCCTTTCTATCCTCTCTCATCTTATGGTTTCACCCGAGGCCCTGGAATGGTTCTCTTCTTATCTTCGGGGACGTCAGCAGTCGGTTCGTGTTGATGAGAGCTCATCGAGTTGGCGCGACCTGGATGCTGGTGTTCCACAAGGCGGTATTCTTTCCCCATTGTTATTCTCCATCTTCATCAATTTTATAACTCACTGTCTTCGGTGTTCGTATCATCTTTATACTGATGATCTACAGTTGTATACAGCTGGGCGGGTAGAAGTTTTATCGGACGCTATAGCTGATGTAAACCGAGATTTAGCTGCTATCAAGGAGTGGTCTGATAGTTTTGAGGTGTCAGTAAACCCCTTGAAGTGTCAGGCCATTGTAATTGGAAGCTCGCGCATGATGGGAAGGGTGGCGCTTAGCTCTCTTCCTCCTCTTATTTTTAATGGTACCATCATACCTATTACCCCTACGGTGAAAGATCTCGGTTTGCATCTTGACTCGACACTTAGCTGGCAGCGCCAGGTTTCTAGTGTTAGTCAAAGGGTCAATGGTACTCTGCGATCCCTATATCGTTTGAGAAACTTTTTGCCCGCTAAGACGAAAACTATGCTTGTGCAGACTTTGATTTTCCCCATCATTGACTATGGTGATGTGTGCTACTTTGACTTGAATGCGGTTTTGCTAGATAAGCTCGACAGACTGCTCAACAATGGTATCCGGTTCATTTTCAACCTTAGGAAATATGACCATGTGTCGAGTTATAGGACTGAGCTCAAGTGGATGTCCATTCGCCAAAGGAGAAGTTTGCGCGCTTTGACCACACTTTTCTCCTTTCTCAACTCCCCCACCCCTCCTTCTTATCTTATGTCTCACTTTCAATATTTATGTTCTTCACACGCTAAGAATCTGCGTTCTTCCAATAATCTTCTCCTACTCTGCCCTCTTCATACTTCTGATTTCGTTCATTCGTCCTTTCATATTCAGTCCATTGTTCTCTGGAATGCGCTTCCTCTTGATATCAGGACGGCCACCAGTCGGTATGCATTTAAGCGAAAATTGCAGAGTTATTTTCAAAATAAATAGTGTAGAGTCATCTCATTTACCTCCTTCCCTTTTAGTGTATATATATAGTATATATATATATATATGTATTATATAATGTAGGTATATATTATAGTAAATATATATGTATGTGTATTATAAGTTTATAACCTATTTAGGTACTTGTATACCTATTTCATGTATAATTAATTATGTTATCTTTTTAATATTTTTTTATTATTATTAACGCCTGTTAAGCAGAGCACCTGCCATCTTATCTCTACACCACCCTTGGTTGACTGGTAGAGAATGCCTAAGGCATTAAGTCCGCCTTTGTATGTTATTGTGTGCGAGAAGTTTAAATAAATAAATAAATAAATAAATAAAATAGTGGTGTTTAGCTAAATTAACTGTCATTCATTAGGTACAAGTAAATAGAAACATAAATTATGGTAAACAAAGAAAAACTGTTTTATTTATATCATTACAATCTTAACTGACAATAGGTAAAATTAAATGGAACAAATATATTGTATGGATTGGTGGAATTTGGCATTCAATGTCTTCCCAACATCATGGATAATCTATATACCTACCTACTGCTTGCTGTGAGCGCATGAGAGAAAGTTTAAATATTTCCTGAATAATGTAGTTGAGCCTGACACCTGAAACCCAAACCCTAATCTATTTACTTCATAGAACAGCAATATTCTGCTGTAGACAACCATTAAGTGCCTACAATTCTATTGATAGATGGGTTGCTAAGCTTGTGGCATATGATAAGTTTGTTACATACGGTACGAGGTACGAATTTGTCTTTCATTAAAATGCCAACAAAATATCTCGATTCTGAAATATCATAAATTGAAGGTATCTTTAGTTTAGGTTTTAAGCACTTGTAAGTTGTAACAGATGAAGACTTTTACAATTATTTTAAGAAATTCACCACCCTGCCTCGATTTTTAAAATATCATTAATATTGATTTATCATTGAGGTTTTACACAAAAATGCATTCACAATTTATCAGGAAGACTACCACTCACATTTTTTCGAAATAATTATGGAGATTATACGTATAAATCCTAAATTAAGTGGAATAGAAAACCATTGCGAGCAGAAGGTTGCCTTCGGTTTGAATGCGACTAGCCGTTGGTTTCATGTTAACGATTTAAGCAAATTCTCGCTTGTCATTTGAGTTACGTAATTCGAAAAATAGATGTATGCCCAATTTTTCCTGGCAATTTTGGCATATCGTTCACTCTTTAGCGTCTCAAACAGACTGCAGTTGGTTTCGCATGATAGTGGTGTTACGCAATACGAAAGTCGTAAAATTAAGCAAACTGCGATAGAAACGAAGCAAACTAGTCTTAATCGTTTGGCGAAAATGTGTTACGTAATTAGGGTGCTGGTCGAGTATGTCAAGTCGAGCGTTATAGGACCACATTTGCTACCCACCAATAATTCACCCTAAGTTCTAGAATATACAACAAGCTTCAAAGCAAATTTACAATAAATAGACAAAACCCTTTCGATTTAAAAAGGAAATTGTTTTTCAAACATTTCTCACAAATGCAATAATTATTATTTTGTAAAATGTGTCAATCCCACTAAAGCACACTGTCCTTCACTGTCCAAGCTACAGGATTTCCCTAGTTTGAAGGGTAGGGTATTACTCATCTGTGATAGCCATACCCATCCCTCATTGAAACAACACTGATGTTACCTAGGCTGTCTTACTTACAATGGTGGTAGTGGTACAATATTATGATACTAGGGGTTATTCCGTTTATCCACCCGAAGGTAGATACGAAGAAACGCATGTTCAAAAATCCATCCTAGGCCTAGTTAGATAAACGGAATTTATAGGCTTAGGGTGGATTTTTTGGGGTGAATAAACGGAATAACTGGACACTAGTGATAGCGATCCGCCCTTGCTTCACACGGGGTGCAATGATGACATGACAAAACATTGAGATTTCTGTGCTATATTAAAATGAAATATATGAATGTTCCTATTATGTAACAAAACATTATCCTCATAACTAGTGACCCGCCCCTGCTTCGCACCGTTATTGCGATTTGACAAAACATCGTGATTTGTTTATTATATGTAAGTTAAATATTTATGTATTATACACATAAAACTCCAAATAATAATAAAAATCCCGAATTATTAAGAACGTTCGTAGCATAATGTCTCAATTTGTAAAAAAAAAATACACTCATTTATGTCAATTTTTAGACATTGGTTGTCACTGAAATAAGAATGCGACTTGAATTTGAACGTTTTCTAAGTACGAGGATTGGCCTTCAGATGGTCATGTCATTCTGAAAATCTGAAAACGAAAATCCTACTTATCCGACCTTAAGATCCTAAAACACATAAAATAACACAAAATAAATTCTCCTTATATTTTACGCACAAAGAAACGCCACAGAACAAGTGAACCATTTAATAAGACAGTCACTCACAGCCTGGTCGCGCTCGTCGTGCGCGGGCGCGGGCGGCGCGGGCGCAGCTCGCTGCAGCCGCTCCAGCTGCGCCGTCAGCTGCAGCTTGTCCGAGCGCAGCGCCAGCAGCTCGGGGCTGGACGCGTCCAGGAGGCACTTCTTGAGGGTGGCCAGCTCTCGGGCCAGTTCAGTCTTTGTGCTTTCGATTTCAGTCTGAGGAAAAATAATGAGTGTCAGCAAGTCTTGTAGAAGATTTGACAAAGCAAGTTTGTAAAGCAGACAGCGGCTCCCGCAGACAGGCGACTCTAGTAGAACAATGTCTGTGAGATCCTTATACTCGTAGGGCTACAAGGTTCTTTTGGCGCGTGGCCAAAATTGGAACTAATGCCACCATCTTGTTTTTTCAATACATTTCACAAAAAATTTCAATTGCATAAATGTTTAAACTCAAGCTCAAACTTAAAGCATTTATTTCAATTAAACCACTTACAGGCAGTTTTAAATTGTCAAAGAGTATGCAGAAAGTTGAAGCTAATTGCCCATTTAAAAACATAGATCTCTATGGAGATGAACAGGCAGGAAAATCCAAGGACACTCTTTTAAATCAATATATTACAAAATCCTGGGTACATTATTCTTGTTTACCAACAGCACCCCCCTGACAACGTCAGTCGAGCGCAAAAAGATCCTCGCAGCAGTGTATAGTTGGTACATTTCACAAGTGCGTGTCAATCATTGAAATCTTATGAAAATAATGTGAAAGTGCGCTCATGGTTTGCAACGACAGTAAGTGGTCCTTAAATATCTAGGCAACTTTTGATTACTTCAGATAAAGCCGGATTCACATTACTGTGTTGTGTCGTTTGGTGAGGCCTTCTGACGCAGTGCTAGCCAATCAAAACTCGTTGTGGTTTGAACAGATTAGTTTGATTGGTGTATCCCGCGTCACGACACAACACGACACAGTAATGCGTCGGTGGTTTAAATCTTGTACTACATTTGCTGCTATTAATTGTAGTGAATTTGGAAAACATGAAAATTCTTGTGACTTTTCAACTAAACTTGACTGAGTTACCAGCCAAATGGAACTCAGTTATATACTGAAAGATATTATCTTTTAAAAGAAACATACCAGTGCATCAACAACAGGCTTGTGGTTGACGGATGCCGTCAGTTTCTTCTCTAGTTCAGAGATGGTGTGGCTCTGCGTGCTGATCAACTCCTTCGCGCGAAGTAACTGTACGCCTGCGTCGTGCTTTAGTCTGCAACAAAACATTACTTTATTACCTGATCTTCAAGATAATTTAGTATTTGAGTGCAGTGCAGTGACTGACTTTCGGGCAAGAGTGTCAGTGTAGTAACAGACGAGTAAAAAGGCGAGAGTACGTACAGGGGATGGGATGCAGCGTCCTCCTATTTGAGCAATTAAATTTTATATACTGTAAACACCACTTCTAACAAGCGGTATGATTACGACAACATTACCGTAAGCCGATCAGTGTAGCAGAGAATGGGAGACTGAATTTAGTAATTGAGGTTTAATATGAAAACCCCCCGCCTATTTTGTCACTCAAATTCGAAAACCATGGTGCCAGTTTCGAGACCTGCAACTTGCCGCTGCTATACGAAGCTCTGACGTCTCAACAGCATTGTAGAGTTTATGTAAATCCTTCAAAAAAAACTTGCGATGTTATCCTTACCTCTTCATCTCAGCGAGTTCATTCTTCAACGCGGTACACTGTTCGTTCCTAGCGTTCATCTCTCTCTCTGCGTGCAGGCGACTGTGATCCAACATCGCTTGTAAGTCCTGGTATCTTGAACGTTCTACGTCTAGCTTCGATTTAAGTAAGGAAACTTCTCCTTTGAGGCGCTCGCTGTTTTCCATCTGCAAGGAATAAGGGTTGGTTAAAAAAATTGTAAGATTGGGACGATGTGCAAGTATGAGTGATTCTTCTATATTCTATACCAATATTATAAAGTGGTGATTTGTTCATGTTTGTAAAAGGTAATCTTTGGAAATATCGTTTAAAAGAGGTGATTGGTTTACAAAAAGTATTTGCAAATTCGTTATTCTCATATGACATATAATAATATGATACTTTTTACACCAGAAAAATGCACGGTTATTGTAGAAATGTCCATGCGGAAGCGCTGGCAGCATGAGTTAATCATCTTGTGGTGTTGCCTACTGTTACAGTATTTTTATCTCACGAAGCGACGCGCGCTTTACTTGTGATTACCAAGTGTACAAATACGCTGTGGATATGTGTAAGCGCAGGAGCTCTCGGTACCATCCGAGACAATGGCGAAGTCGGAAGTGTGTGTGTGTTATACGCTGACGCCACTCGTCTTCATGCACACATTCACAGCGTGTTTGTACACTTGGTTACCACAAGTAAAGCGCGCATCGCTTCGTGAGATAAAAATACTATACATATAATAGTATGTAATGGAAGGTAGTTGAGGTAGCATCAGGTTAAGAAGTTAGGCCCAACAATATTAACAGATTTTAAGTTACTAAAAACCTTGATTTTACTGGTGACTTACTTTGGTGGCTTACTTTTGTCAGAACGTTTATCCCCTCTTTATTGTTCAATCGGCCTATGTTCCAATTTACCCCCTTACCTCATGATTCAGCCGAGACTTCACAGGATCATTATATTGAGCGGAATCCAGCAGTTGTCTCTCCAACTGTGCGAGACGCGCCCTCGCCTGCTGTTCACGCTGTTGTAGTTCTAGTTCAGACTGCATGGCCGCCTCTAGCCGCTTCTTCAGGATTTGTATCATGGTCGAATCTTGGTTCTGTTTGTGAAGAGTTTTTGTTAGTAAATGGGTAAAATAAAATATAACTGATTTTATTTCTGTAAGTAGGTTTGTACAAACACTTTTACACGTCAATCATATTTTTTAAACTAGATGAGGACGGCGTTTCCTATCTAAATACTCTGAAGAAAGGCCGAAACAAACTCAGAGGTCACAGTCTCTTTTAAAAGTCCAGACATAATCTTGGGACAAAATGATTGGAGTATTAGATTATGCTTATAATCTTGAAATCAGAACATAGCACCACGCCTGTATTTTCCGAAGGATTGGGCAGAGGTGCACCTATAGTAACACTCACATGTCCGTCCCATCTAATAACGGGCGAGCCTACCCGAATTAGCATCTCATTTATTTTACCAGTATTGCTATTGGTTCTTACTCAATTATATTCTTTAGCGTTATGTAATCTTTTGATTACAATGCAAAAAGGCGTTTATGTATGTGTCTATAGTTCAGCGATCACGCGTTCAGTTTTAGCGATAAGATCGCCCATTGTGTCAAAAAAGAACAAAAAAACATTCATTAATTAACAATTTCTACATTTATATCTGTAATTTTTATGGTGTACATAATAAAAAAGAGTATTCTATTCTATTTAACGAATATGTGTCCAATTTTGTCCCTGCTTTGCGCTTTCAGTTTACATTACTTGCCAAAAAAAAACGTTTATAGCATAATGTTGGATGGCAAAAAATGTATGCAAGAGGATTGCAATACCAGAGCCATAGCAGATGTGTTGCCATTCCAGAGACAAACAAGTGTCGCATGTGCTTGTAATATTTACCTGTAAGCTCTCCGCGGTCTGCTTGTGCGTGTCCAGCAGTAGCGACAGTCGCCCACAGTTGTCTCGCTCGGCCTCATAGCGTAGTTTACTCGTCTGCCAGTCTTGTACCAACTTGTCTCGTACCCTGATACAATGAAGAACATGTCTAAAAACTGCCGTATTGTGACCTTTGTATTTTCTCAGAATGAATTTTATGTTTGTTACGATTAAAATAGCTCGACGTTTGCTACGTTTATGCAACACGGTCGAGCGTCTTACGATTATTTTCCTTCCGTAATAAAATGGTTCATAGATAATCAAACGCTACTGTCAATCCTATCTAAATGGTAGAGCCATGCAACTAAAACGAAGAAGGCTAGTTCCTTTATTTCGCGTGCTCAAAGATCACTTGTTAGACAATAATCGATACATCCATCCGTATCTAACAAAAGACAGTAGTTTTGTAAACTAAATTACAATAGTTAAGTATTCGTTACTAACTATAAATTCGTTTACGAATGACGTTAGCATCTCGAGATTGCTTATAACTATTTAGCCTATAAAGAGGTCAAAAGTATTTTCATTCCATTCATTTCCTTTCTTTTGCAAAAAGGAAACGTGGCCAAATCGCACAAAACGGGGAGATTTGAAAGGTGTTGCCCAGTAGTGGGACATAATTAGACTAACATAAAATCATTTTGAAAATGGGATCATATTCTCACCTATTAAGTTCAGTAATAAGCGCATCCTTATCTTTCAGTCTGGATTCAAGGTTGTTGACCTGCATCAGTAGTTTGTCATTTTCGGAACGTAATCTATTGATGCGGTCCGATGATGACGAGTGGATTGAGCTCGAAGACCTTTTAACGAAAAAATAAAATATAAGTACTCGCGTTACCAGAGCACTCGGTTAGAAATAGTAATTTTTTCACTAGTTTTGATATTTTTGTACTGCAAGCAAAACAATAGAGGAACAAGCAACTATTACAGAATGTTTGCTTATGTTATGGCAACACTTACTTAGATATATTTAATGCTAGGCGCGGTATGTCTTCTCTTTCGTCGCTGCTTGCCGATAGAATCTGTCAAAAAAAAAACTCATATTATAAATATCTCAACGTTTATGAAAAGATCAATTCGATGGTCATAAATACTCTTTTTAAAGAGGCGTCAAATGTATAGCGATGTCGGTTGTCCATAATACTGCGATTAAGCAGACATAGGGGCGCAGAGTTTTGTGTTAATTTCAAGCAAAATCTGGCGATTTGAGTGGCTGGGATGTAGTATGTTAATTTCCAGGCTTGGAGAAGAATTTGTTTCAACAAAATCTTAACTACAGTAATGTTAACATCTCCCCTCTTGGATATAGTACCTTATGGCTGCAACACAGGTTTTTGAACAAAGAAACAAAGTTTCGAAACCTATGTTTTGTTCCAATAAAACATTTAATTTGATTTTTGATACATTACCTGTTCCATAATATCCTCATCTAGAGTGTGCGAGTAGTCGAGCTGGTCTCTGAGAGCTCGTTCTAACTCAGCCGTGGGTGAGCGTACTGCTAGCGCACGCTGGTCGTGTGTTGTTTGAGGTACTTCGCGACCGGGGGATAGGCGGAGTCTGGCGAGGAAGGTAGTTTGAATTAGTGGTGGCGACAGTCCCAAAAATGTTAACTTTTTATCGTTAGCTTTTACTTCAGTTCATGGTAGTAGTGGTCCTTATAACACAGTGTATACCTGTCCACAAGTTCCCTTAAGTTTTCTAGTTCCACTTCTAATTCTTGACATCTCTCTACTTTTTGCCGCAGTTTATTCTTCAATTCACCCACGTTCGACTCTTCTCGCAATCTATAAATTATAAATAAATCATCAATCATCGATTTGTAATAAATTCGAAAGTAGGTTTACTTTAAAGCGATATTCTGCATATCAAGTTGCTTCACAAAGGAAAAATAGAGAAAGTATTTTGGCTGCGGAATCAAACTCAAGCTATGTATTTACGTTTCCAATATCAAGACGAATGAGGCCATAAAAACGTTATACATTTTTGGCAAACATTGATGAATGGTATTTAGCTGTATCCGGTTGGACTGGAAGCCAACCCCAACGTATGTAGGGAAAAGCTAGGCAGATGCTTGAATTGACTTTTATAAATAAAACCATCATCGCTCATCACACACAAACTTCTCGGTGTCCCAAAACTTGCAGTCAAAGTGACCTCTGCGCTGCCACCGATGACGCCGTGGAAGTGGCGAAGCTTTGGGCCAACACAATTTGAGTGAAGTCGTGCCAGCGACACGAAGAAGAAGAAGAAGAACACACAAAACAACGCACAGTCTAAACCGCTGGGTCCAGAAGCATGAAATTTTGGACAAAAGTTCCATATATAACGAAGGTGAACACAAAGAAAGGATTATTGAAAATCCATACCCTAAAGACTTAAAATAAGGGACAAAAGATTGTATGGAAGTTAGTAATTTTTAACGATGGGAAACCCCATAGAGCACACGGCTTGTTATCAGTACAACTCACCTAGCAACAACAGTATCAAGCTGTTGCGCCAGCTGGTCCTTCTGCGCCATGAGCTGCTGTATCTCGTGCTGCAAGCTGTCCGCGTGCTGCCTCAGCTCGGCGTTGTCGGCGTCTTTGTCTGCACTCTGTTTATTGGCCTGGCTGAGGTTGTTGCGAAGTTCTGTCACATCTAGTTTAGCCTTTGCTAGCTCGAATGCCTGGGAAATTTACAAGTGTTAAAATATGCAAAAAAATCTTAAGGTAAGCTTATATAAAATGGAGATATAATCAGTGTTTGATAATAGCAAGGATAACATGACATTTGTATGCAACAAAGCATTCAAATATGTTTTATACAAGAATAAAAAATGCATTAGGCACACACATTTTTAGATCGTTTCTATGATTTCATAGATGTGTTGTTAACCTCAAATAGCCTAAATTTATTTATTGGCACGGTAAACAACACTCATTTTATTGAGATGAATCAAATTACCCTACTTTTCTACAACCCAAAAAAATAAAATATATTCAAATCTTACCTTATCATTCAATTCCTTCTTGTTAAAATCAAGCTCATGCTGCAGCAACGAGATCTGCTTACGAATCTTCACTAGTTGCTTTTTATCATTGTTCGCCTGTCGGTCTAATGATTTCCTCTCATCTCCACTCTTACTTCTAGGAGAAGGACTTCTTGATACCATCTTTAATTGCTCTTTAAGAGACGCTATCTCTTCATGGAACGCATTTATATCTTCGTGTAAGATCTCTATCTCTGTTTCCTTGTCTTTAAGTTTATCTGTCAATAGTTTTAGTTCATCGATTTTTGCTGTCAATTCGTTATTGAGAGAGTTTACTCTTACAAGTTCAGTTTCGTTGCTTTGAAGTTTGAGCGACGCATTCTCTTGTTCTTTTTCTAGTTTCGTCAATTTCAACTTTATGTCTTTGTTGTGAGTGTTCAATTTGTCGTTTTCTTCGTTCAGCTTTGATACGTCACGGTTTAGTGCTTCTACTGTGTCTTGTAGGTGGAATATTTCGTTGGATTTTTCTTCGAATGCTTCTTTGAGATTGTCGAATTCTTCTGTTTTGTCACTGAGGCATCTCTGCAAGTCATCCAACCTGTCCAAGTGTTGATTCAAGCTGTCAATCTGGTGGTTCTTCTCCGACACAAGTTGCTGTAACTTCTGCAGTTCATTTACTTTCTCTCTCATTTGATGGTTCTCATTTTCATATTTCTCCAAAGCGTTGTTCCTGCTCTGTAGTTCGTCAATCTTAACTTCTAGTTCAGTCATTTTGTTTGTCAAGTTACGTTTCTCTTTAGCGAGTTCTAGAATCATATTTTCTCTTCTCAGAATGTCTTCTTTGAGCAAATGAAGGTCTTTGGATTTGTCGTTAACTTCTTGCGTTAACTCTCCGAGTCTTTGTTCGAGCAAGTTTTTGTTTGACGAGAAATTATCTAATTGATTCTGGTAGAATGTCTTGTCATGTTCCATTGTTGCCATCGTGTTTTCTAGAAGACCTTTGAGTTCTTCCACCTCTTCCTTCAAAGCTGGGAACTCACAGAGCTGCTCCTCTGCGTTTTTCAGTTCAGACTTGCAATTCTCCAACTCCAATCTAGATTTTTTAATCTCATGTTTCAACTGTGTCAGGATGTCCGGGAAGTTTTCTTGCTTTACGTCTAAAGTTATTCCTAGTTCTCCTAATGAGGTGTAGTCGTTGTGTGTTTTATTGTCCGTAGCTTCTAGAGAGAAGTCGATTTTCTTCGGTTCGACGGTTAAGTCTTTACTGTCATTCACGTCTCTGTTGGGGTACATTGAGCAATTGTCTTGAATGACTTGAGCATGTTTCGTTTCAATACCGAACATTGTAGTTTCGTTGACGTTTCTTTTGTATTGTTTGAGTAGTTCTTTATTTTGCGTTGACGTTAAGTGAGCTGGCAGCGAGTCAGCTCGCGGGGTATAGCCAGGCAAGTCGAAATGGTCAATATATTCAATGTGTAGGGAACTCATATTTGCTTTATCGAGTTCGGGTGGCAATGTTCTGTTTAGAGTTTTTTCTTTCGGTGTGTCGGCGTAGGGCGCGCCAGTTGGACTAGCGTTCTGTCCTTTCAGTTCAGCCCTACGCATCTGCAGGTCTTGTTCGTCGAACTCAGATATAGACACGATGTCACTGAGCGTCCTCGCGGAAGCTTTGCCTTCCAAAACGTCGCCATTCTCCTCCTTTTGGTTGTCTTCGTCCAGTTTTAGCGCTGTGAAAGCAATGAATCATATTAACCGCGCAAGTTGCTAGACGGATCTTTTACCGTCAACCTAAATAATTGCGAGGAAGTTGGAATAAATCCAAATCTGCGTATAATTAGTCTAGACTGATGTAAAGTCCTAAAACAAAACTGAAAACAGACGATGTGAATCATTGGAGCGAAACGGAACTGTTTGGCGAGCTAAAAGCAAACCAACGCTTATATTTGACGAAGTCAGGTTTTTGGCAAGCTTCAGAGATAAAATAAATAAATACGAGATATTGTTTATATCGTTCGTGTCAATTCGTCAAGACGGTACAAGAACTACGTTAACATATAGGCTCCTTATATTTGACAGGCAGATGAAATATATTGATATATTGTTTCCTTCACTAATGGATTTGGTCCGTGATAACTTCAATTCAAACAATCATTCCATTGTTTGGACACGGTCATGTGCAAAAGTAGTGCCCAAAGGGTGATTTTGGATTTTCAAAGCTCGGCTCAGCGCCGAAAGTTGAAAATCCAACAGCGCGCTTTTATTTAGGCATGTGCTAGTGATTACGGGCATACGCGGCTATAGTGATAGAAGGCGAGAACTATTAGAACATTACATCAACAGTGACACATGCAGTAACTCGATATGACAAATCTTCGAGAGTACAACTACACCAGATTAAAATTTATAACACCATGCCTTTTCCTGTTTTATTGGACAAACGAATTATAATATCTATGCCGTCATTCATTGCTGTGAACTAAACGGTTACTTTATGACATATTCTACAAGGTTAAATAAAATTAACTAGCGGAACACCACAGACGTGATGGGTATCGATTTCTAAAAAAAAGATAAAATAAAAATAAATTATTTGGTGATTTAATATTTGGTTCAGCGCAAGTATTGTAGTTACTTGAAGTACGAGTTTATAAAGTTTTCATTTATTTTATCGTGTTGACATACCGATACCCAGCACGTATGGAGTGTTGCTAGCTAATTTAATTTGACCCTGTATATTCTATTATCTTCTATCTAAGATGCTGATGTTGAGAACAGCACCTTTTAACTTTATCTGTATTAAATAAATTCAGGGGGCATGGTTTCCTATATACAAATCCAGCAATAAAACCAATTTTAAAGTATCGGTAGAGTAACCACAAAAACTCAACTTACCAAGTAACTCTTGTAGCTGGTCCTCCTTTTCCGCCAGGTTTCTCTGGTGGTCTCTGATGCTGGTCTGCAGTTCCTCCTTATCCTTCTCCAAACTCCTGGCTAGGCTCTCCAGCTGGGCGATACGTGACTGAGCCGTGGATAGCTCGCGTTCTAGTATTATCACTTTGTCCTTGGGATTACCTGGTGGGTGAGAAATTTTGGATTGTTGAAATGGGTCAAGGCGTTCTTTAAACATGTTTATTATTTATTTAAATGCCTTAAAACTATGATTAACACACACACTATGCTTTTGCTTTGCTTTGCTTTTATGCTATGCTTAACTTGTGTGTCAATACAAGGGGGACTGAGAGCAAGCTTCACAGATAGCACTTCGGAGTTAACTTTACCAAGAAAAGCAAGCGTTGCATACGAATCTGAACATTATTCGTATAACGTTAACTTCCAAATTCGTATATTTCAATATTTATTTCAGACGACACAGGCCCATACAAAAATACCTAATCCTTAACATACATATTTTTATTATCAATAACTTATATGAATACGAATACTCTGCCTAAGAATAGGGTTTATATTTATATGAAAAGCTTACTTAGCATGGCATATGAATCTTGCCCTGGGCTCTCTCTGAAGTCTCGACATAGATAGCGACGCTGTCGCAAACTACCGATCGCTAAATATTAAGGCGACACCTCAGTTCTAGCCCGCCAAATTCAAATTTTCTTTGAATTTGACGATTGATATGGAATTGATAATTATTATTCGATAAATATATAATTCCCATAGTCGAGAATCTTTTGATCAACATACGACGTAAAACAGAGCTGCAATTTGCAAAAAAACTAAAGCAAATTTTAATTTTGCGGGCTACAACTGAGGATTCACCTTAATATATAGCGATCGGTAGTTTGCGACAGCGTCGCTAACTAGTCGAGACTGCCGGCCCTGAATACCAATGGGAAATTGCCAGTCAGCTTTATCACATCAAACTGTAACCTACCACTAGCATGGAAACACCGCAGTAACAGTCAAAGGGGAAATTGACACTTAAAATTGCAGGTGTCTGACGCATTTAGTTTTCTATATGTGGTAATAACAGAGTAGGTTTTCCTATCTAATAATAAACTAGTCCACACGTAGTATCATGCGCAAACTCGTTGAATCATCAATAAAAATATACATTTATTGATGTGAAACACACGCCAATTGGCTACACCAATTTTATTATACGAAATGATAACTAACGCAGTTGTTTTAAATCTCAATTTGTTTAAGTTCTGAATAATTGTTGACAGACCCACAGTCAGACGGGTGGATGTCAGAAGATCGTGGTTGAGACTCGCACAGAAAATTCTTTAAACAATGAATAGCACCTAACTTTAATATAGTAGAGCATTGCTCGAAGTACCAAGCCGTAGAGATAATTTTAATAAGTTGCATTCTGAGCCAAAGATCCTGATTTATAACACCCACTTGTTTAAAACAAAATTAAGAGCCTTTTTATTAGAAATATGTCTGTATAATTTATCGGCACTAAAGTCACACAATAATAACCTTTTTTTGACATTATATAATTTAAGGATCTTTTGACATTATATTTAAAACTGATTAGCACTATACTTGAATTTCACTTGGAATGTTAATTAATAATTCATAGTTCTTTGTATTTGTATGTAAATTGTATTTGTATATATTCAACACAATGTAAATTGTTTTATGAATAAATGAAATTAAATGAAATGAATGACCAAGCATAGCACAAAAGGGAGGAGGCAACAAAGCTACCAATGATGATAACGATGAACATTCTGAATATTGCCGAATCAAAAGGTTTTGATTGGACTACAAAAAAAAAAATATGTATGACTTTTTCTCTACCACACAGGACTTACTCCAGTTATCAATAAAGACCGACCCTTTAAGGATTATAACAATAAAACTTACATGAGTTCCCATACAAGGAGTGATGTTCATCATGTAGTTTTTCTCTCTCCTCGAGGTTCTGCTTGACTCTAGTTAACTGCTTGTCCTTCGACTCCAGCTCTTCTTTCAACCGCTGCACCTGAAAATGTAAACAGATTAATTTTGACAGGCTCGGATTTGTTACAGACTTGGCAGATGTATTCGTATGCTTGAGGGATAGCCAAGTAATAAAAGCTTCTGTACAGTCGACCTCTCACTTTTGACAAGAATTCCCAGTAAATTAAATCCTCACTAAGGTTGAAACTACCTAACTGTCACATAGGCAATTAGACCTTGTCGTTTAATGACGTGCAAGTGACAATCAAGCTTAGGGTGTTAAAGCACCTGTTGGGGTCGCGGATTGTTCGAAAGAGTTACCGTGGCCCTGGCGCACAGGCAACTGCAGTAACACGGGTGGGTTTTAGTCAGCAAGAGTCTGACACGCCCTTCCGCTCCGCCCAGAGCGGAAGAGGTCATTCGATGATTTCCCACCAAAAAAAATAAAAAAAATTGTGACCTATGAATCTCCACCTGTACAGGTTTACCTTGCTTTGGCCAACCTGGTGCGAAACCTGTTTAAAGACTTCCAGGTATAAAATATAATAAATGATATTAATTTTGATATGTTGTTCTGTAATTACCTCGGCGAGTGCATCATGCAGCTGCACACTAAGCTGGCTGGTGGCCTGGTGTGACAGAGCCTCGGCATCGTTCCTCTGTTGTTGCAGCCGCGCTGATAACGATGAGATCTTAAGCGCCTGCTCCGACATCCGTCCTTGGAGGACATCGCGTTCTGCGCGAACCTCCTGTGGGCAAACAAAAGTGAATGTTAGTGGTTAGTGAGGAACGTGAAAATTTACAGTATGTTTTTATTAATATGAATGCTTAAATGTGTTTATTTAATACATACATGAATTTATGGTTATGGACAGCGTCTTTGATTAGATTTCAATGCAGAATATGAGCAAGTTTTAAAGATTTTCCCTATAGTTACAGTAGTTAACTAAACTGAATGTGCTTGTAAATGCAGCCAATAGTAAATTAAACCCACTTGGAGTTCACGTCCTTCCTACTCGTCAGTAACCGCTAACTACAGATGCTGTATCTCGAGACTATAGTTACAAATACATCGTCACCCATTAGTCTAGCAACTCAACGCGTCATATTACAATTGACATTTCCGAATAGAAGCCAGTTGGTCTTACCACCTGGTAGACCCAATCCGTCCCTTAGGCTCACCGGCTAAATAAGCGCCTGTCACGAACGGAACACAAAGTTCAGCACCATTACTCATCAAGAGCTATATTTACACCGCGACACAGTTCCGACACTATGAAAACAAGCTGCAAAGATCATTAGGTTGGATGCTGTCGTTTAATCAATGGATGGCCCAGATTGTGTTGGATAATATACGCTTCTATTGATGTGCTAATTTCGTAATAAAGAGTGATCAAGTTTGCTCGAATATTATACTTTTTTTTTTTGATCGGGAGTCATCAAATGACCTCTCCCGCTCTGGGCGGAGCGGAAGGGCGTGTCAGACTCTTACTGACTAAAACCCACCCGTGTTCCTTCAGTTGCCTGTGCGCCAGGGCCACGGTAACTCTTGAATTGTAAAAATCATATAAGCAATCGACACTCGAGTGACTCAAGGCAGGGAGAGAAAAGCACTGAATAAGCTGATTTCATTAAACTATAGGTAGGTACTGGCGAATTAATTTCAACGTTGTTCATAAAAACATGTTTACTATGTTTGTTTTTCTGTAGACAACTGAAAACACGTCATTAATACGAAGCAATTTCAGGATATCTATGATAACTCTAGCAAAACATTGTTCTAAGCAAACGGGATAACACCATAAACCATTTCTAATATTAGGCGAGTGTAATGTAGACCTCGTGTTTATGATAATCATTAACAATAATCGTTGAAGCCTTCTATCTATACTATATTCGATACATAAAAATGTTATCAACAATGCCAATTGAGTCGTATCATCAACATGCTTTCAGAGACAATAGATATTGTTTGACAACCAACAACTGTTTCCATTATCCGTAGACAAAATGCCGGAAGTTCCGTCTCTATCGACCGAGTTATCCACTAATGTGAATAAGCCATTAAGAGCTAAGGAATTAAGAAAAGCTTTCAGGCAAGCGGCTTACACAAAGCGTTGGTAACGCTTTTGTTATCGAGTTTAAACTCTTTAAACCCACGGGTTAAGTTCGTTGACCCGCTGTTTTGTTTTTAAACGTAAGCTGTTTTCATTTCCCACTTTGAGATTTTTGTTAACATATGTGACTTTTATCGAATATACTTATAACAATTTTTTTGCATAAATTCGACAACATCATGTTTTGGCACTGCAGTATGTTGATTTTCTTTAAAGTGTACTTATGGTCTGTTTTTACACCACTGAATAAGTTCCGGTTACTTATCTGGCTGATAATATTTCCATACAAATTCTGTTTCATTTATTAATTTATCTGGTGGATAGTGTCTATTCGGTCTCTTTGATACAGGCCCCTTTTTTATACACATACGCTTAGATTTACGTGTGGTAAACCTCAAATTATAAAAATAAAGACTAGACTGATCTGTAAATGGACGAATATTTACAACATATAAAATGTGAAGGACACCAATAAAAATCTTTGTACGCACACATCCTACTTATACGCGAACGCAGGACAATAAGTTGCCAATGTCAATTGATGCAATAAAAGTGATAAATGAAGCTACGACACGACAGTAGATTGAACAATTTAGTGTATTGAGACTATTCAATACATGTCGCCTATGCTTATAAATTACTTCGCACATAAAACGATTCCACATCTTGTTATTCTATGTATCACTATGCTTAACTACCAATTCGTAGTTTCCCGTACCAGCGCAAACACCTTAACCGGCCAAAGCTAACAGAGCCGATACGCTGTAATGTGATAAACAGCGTAGGTAGGGTCTGTTGGTTCAATTCCTGCACTATACAGAACTAATTACAATATTAATTAATTCACAAGTTTTAAAAGTGTATAAGTAGATACGCTTTTAAACTTTTGGTATTAAGAATACTAAGTGTTCCAATTGACTAGACTATTAGATTGTGATTAAATTATTTTACTGATGAAATTTTCATCGCCAAACTCTGTAATTTACCGCATACGCAGACCAAATACATAAACAAATATCAACAAAACCTGTGGTATTAAACTGATCGAAAGAAATCTGAAAGGGGGGGGGCACGGAGGAGAGGGGATCGCTGGACATCTCTCTTAATCTGACCATAACAAAACCGTTGCCTATTGAAACCGAAATGTTTCATTTCAGAAACGAACGAAACAGTCAATTTTTGACTAGTAATACGTGGCCAACTAACTCCGATTCACAGCTCAGTATCTGATGCAAACGACCGACCATGAATTACTAAACCACTCTTAAACTAAAATATTCTCATATTTCCGCCACAGTTTTCCGCGCTCTTTCCCGACGACATCGCGAAGTATAATAATATAAGAAGGTCCGTGATGCGCAGTTGGCAGCGTCTGACGTACACTCATTGTATATACAAGATATTAGGATAAAGTACGATTGTTGACTGTGTTA
Source organism: Dryobotodes eremita (assembly GCA_917490735.1). Lineage (NCBI taxonomy): Eukaryota > Metazoa > Arthropoda > Insecta > Lepidoptera > Noctuidae > Dryobotodes > Dryobotodes eremita. The sequence goes on from OU823256.1 coordinate 2,780,239, forward strand.
AATTTATAACAATGAGATGTCTTTATTATATCTATGAGTTACTATCTGCAATTTTTTTGAAGGAGGGTCAAGTATGTATCGTTTTGGGGTATGCAACTTGTTGCTTACTATGAGTTTCTGTAGGTCAACCTTCAGTAAAGTTAATTTTAAATCAAAAGGGCAGTTTCCATTATTTATAATACCTAAACATAACCCGCCAAACATAATCAGCAAAAAATTTAATTCGGTTGTTATTAAAACATAATCGTTTTGTTTGACGATCAAAAACACAAAATAAAAACAAAAGTAATTTTAATAATCTTTCTGCCAAAAACCGCCGACCAAACAGACGCAACAAAACATTTACAAGATCTGATTGTAGTTCCAAACAAAACAACTCTTCATCAACAATACGTTCACTCCCAAAATAGTGTCTAATAAAATAAACGTCCACAAAACAACTCACCGTAAGATCCGGCAACCCCATCCTAATGTATTTGCTGAAATAACTCCAAACAAACATCACACAACACTACATAGACGGGGCACTAAACTATCACGGTTACATTGCTGGTCGACTGCATGGCTACGCATCACATGTTGATGAGAGGATACAATGGATAGCGTGCGTTGATGGCTGGTGAGTGAGGGAGAGACCTTACGGCAGCAGAACACGCTCTGAAGCATCGGGAGAGACTGAACGTCTGACGTTTGTAAAGCGTTCGCGCGGAGGGAGACATAGATGCGCGATTTGCTGGATACGGCGACGTGGATTGTATATTGAATATTAGCTTTTGACTGCGGCTTCACCCGCGTGGATGAAGGAAATTATCCAATGGGAAAATACTGCCAGGATAAAATCCTATGGGCTAACCTAGGTCGTGGTTTACCTGCGTACCAAATTTCATCAAAGTCCGTTATGGCGTGAAAAGATAATTAGACGAGATACTTTCACATTTATAATATTAATATGAAAGTTACAGTATTGTTAATGTTAAATGATTAGATAAAGCAAGTAGACTATTTCACACATTCAAATTGGTATTTATGAAATAAAAAACTATGTAGTAGGTAAACAGCGCAAGTATTTCCGTTTACGTCTTACTTACGTTCACTCGTTCAAGTAGCAACGTATACGCACTCACTATCTAGGTACTCATATTATTCTTGAAACAACTGCCCAACTTATTTGAATGCACAGCTACCATATTTCATCACAAAAAGCTGTACTGATACATATTATGCCTTTAAGTCCGACTTTTCGTTTTTTTTACTTGTGCATAAAAAATTAAATGAAACGTTACTTTATCTTATCACCGTCCGATACCACATCCACATAATTTTCCTCATTCCCTCCAGCACTATATTTAACCCACACGAACGCGACCCGTGTGTGCGCGTACGTCGAACGCGTAGGGTTGCCAGCTATTCCCGTCCACTGTTTACCTTCCTGCTTGTGTAACCAAGGGTTAATCGCGAACCAGTAAATGGATTACAACGGCTACAAGCACGTATTGTTAAACATGCTTGTTTTATCATTAGTGTGAAAAGGGAAGGTTGGGTTTCTATAATACGTTTATTTTGGACAGTGTGCAGCTTAGTTGGTTTAGTGTTGGATTACAAACGGCCGTAGCTTATGTTAGTTACGGTAAATGCGGCGTTAAGAAGCAACTGCAGTCGTGGCATGTTGCCAACTACTTTCTTTGATTTTGCGAGTATTAAATGTCAAATCAAGCTGGCTAATGGGCGGTAAAGGTGCTTTGAAAAGTTAAATTACAATCAAATGTTTCAGTTCAGAAGTTTTTAATAATAGAAGAAGAATAGTTGAAAAATCCTTTCTTTATTTACATAAACAAAATGTTTATCATACTGGCAACCCTGTGCTAATAGTCAATAAAACCTCATAATATAAATTGAGAGAGCGGAGAGAGTTCATCCCGCATATTAGGGTCGGGTAAATTACTGCGAATGACGCGCGCCTATGTCCGAGAGTGTAGGACTGTGACTAATAGAGCTATAGGTATGGACAGTACGGGAACACCGTGGGTTGAGTAAGGTCAATAGATGGGGAGAGGAGTACAATTGACTCCCACATAGCGAAATTACACTGTAAAAAATATTAAGGTTAGTGTTAGCAGCATATAAAGTAACATTATGAACAATAACAGTTTGTCTTCCTTAGAAATCAATATGGTTGAGTTAGATTTTTTTCAGAAAACCTTTTTACTTAAACGATGGTGAATGAGCGATTGATCCAAACTCGGCCAGTTGTTTTCAGTAGAAAAACCTCAAAGAAACGGCACGTCTTGCCGAACATCCGATGCACTTCCGTCTAAACGAGGTCAACCCATTAACAGTAAAGTTATTGTGAAAATACGTGGTTAATCCATTAAAACGTAGTGCCGCAAACTGCTAGGAACTAGGCTAACTGTTGCGATAGTAAACTTTGATGTATCGGCAGCAAATCTGCGCTGGAGTCAAAACAAACCCAGCCCGTGTAAACAGCAGACGTGTGTGCCAGGATTAATATTTGTCTATAAGGAAAATATGCGAATTCCTATTGTCTGAGCCTATTGTTGTTTGTAAAACATTTTGCTTACAAAAATAAATGAAACGTGATACGTTAGATTAGTTATTTCTAGACGATGGATATCGATTCGCAGAACTGTCAGAAATTATGAAAACATTTTGTTATTTACATCTACAGCAAGAACGGCACGAGGATGATCATCAACCTATTTTCATACAGACTTGTACATAACTAAAGGAGATCGAGAGTTCGGCGAATAACTTCCTGCGAATAACGAAGAAAAATCTATGCCATTTTCAATGAGTAACTAAATAGCAATTGAGAAATAGTGAATTAGTAGCAGCTACTAAAAATACCTAAAAACAGTTAAACAACCTAATCTAATTCCTGGCTCAGCTCAAAACATCCGTATTAGAAATTAAACAGCAATTATTTACTTATCTCAAACATCCGCTCTCAAACATCTTAATAACCTCATACATCAGTTACTTTTATAAACCAACCTAAAAGAAAACTGTTATCATTGAACTTGGGTGTTATTTTTAAAGAATCTCTGCGGAGCATCATTCATCTATTGGCTCTAATTCTCGGCTTGTTCATTGTTTATTTGTGGCGAGCCGGGGGCTTGTCGTGGAGCGAAAGTATAGTGAAAATAGAGGCGATTGTTTTGATACTGTGAATTTTCGGCATGATGTCATTAGATTAATACGCAATTATTTTTTTTGGTTTCTTGATTATTCGTGAGATTTGTTAGTTTTAGTACTTTTGGCTAGTATTTTTGTTTATATTTCTACGAAATGAGCAGAAATGTCTTTTTCATCCATTCGTAATGTTTTGGGCGCTTATTTGGCAATGTGTTGCCGACTCGTATCTACTATTATCCCTGTATTCAATTACCAAACAGTCGGTCCATCAGATGTGGGTATTTTTGGACTCAATAAGTTACGCTAGCTTCATCTATTTCTTACCCGAGGGTGATTCTAATAAATTGTGCATGCGCAGGCGACCAGCATGCGCCGGCCGGCGCAGCTGTAAGCTTTCATCTCACATTTGGAAACACCAGACATCTGATAATACAGCAGTGTTTACGCATATCTATCATCACTAATCATCTTAATTATATTATAATATAATATAATAATATTCATCATCTGCTTAGCCTTTTCCCAACTATTTTTGAGTCAGCTTCCAGTCTACATGGAGCGACTGCTTATCTGACCTCCACAACCCAGTTACTGGGCAATACGATACCCCTTGGTTAAACTGGTTGTCAGAGTTTCGGGCTTCTGACGACCCGTAACGACTGTCAAAGATCCACGAATGACAAGGAACCAACGGCTTAACGTGCTTTCTGAGGCACCCATATATTCTTTTTTTGTTTGTCGTTCATTGGTTTGGTACGTTTTGTTTGTGCAGAATAAACAATTTTTCTTTCTTTTCTTTTTTCTTTTCTAACAATATTATAAAGAGAAAAGATTTGATTGTTTGTAATGGATAAACTCAAAAATACATAACAGATATTATTATATGTTTCACCTTTAGAAAAAAAAATACAGCCCATGTTACTCACTGAAAATGTTTTCAGTGGGTAACATGGGCTGTATTTCTTGTTTGTATATTGTGGTGTATTACGACTTCCCGAACGAAGACGCGGGCAGAAGCTATCACTAATATAAGCAATTCAGTAATAGGTATTACAAAGAGGGAAAATTGTTTTTTCTTAGTAAGACATAACCTCTAGAAGTACTGACCCGATTATAACGATTTTAAAAGAAAGAAAGAAAAATATTTTATTTGGCACACGCACAGGAAATCCAAACAAAAAAAAAAAATCGTCATCGTCCTTTTCATTCCGGAAACCGTGAATTGCTGAATTTTGACCAATATACAACTTAAACGAACACTGCAAATTGCAAAAAAGCCTAAGATTTTATTTAATTTTATGGGTCTACATAGAAGGAATCGCCTTAAAAGATTTTTTTTCAAAGGGATTAACGGATATCTAATTCTACCTTTGTTTCAAAGCCAGGGGTCAAAGTAGTCTGCTCGCTCGACAGAAGGCGTCGCATGAGATCGCGCAATGCTCGGTGACAACGCCACACATATGAATAAGGGTGGGGTTCTAAGGTTGAATTTAGTTGTACTCTTGTAAGTGAGTACACTTAATTCCAATCTAGTCAAATGTTTTTGAAAATCGGACTTTTTAGTTCGATCTTGTAAACTGTGTAACAACTCCTGCTGCTGGTGGACAAGAGATCTTTCCTTTCTCCGAATCTATAAAATAGTTTAAAAATGTGCCTCTACGCGGTGTCTCTAAATGCTTGTCTTTAAATCTGCTTGGCAGCATAAATATGCATGGTAGTAGAAAGAACTTCTCTGACGAAATCTCTTAAAGCAGTTCTACTACAGCGCGTAGGTATATCATACCTCCTTATACGTGAACCGAAGTCATATATATATTTTTTAACTAATTTACTGATACAATTTATCATTGATAATTTTTGGCTTTTCGTATTCTGTACCTCACATTATAAGAGACAAGTGCGGTAAGCTTTTCTAAGGGTCTAAACAACTGGAATACCCTTAAATACCCTAATACTGTACGTCCCTTCGCGGTGAGAAGTACTATAATCACGCGATAAAACTTTATACTGCGAGACACATCATAATGGCGTCTTTATCTTTCTTTTAATATCGGTACAATTATAATACGTGACGGTTTAATCAGACCTGCCATTGCCAAAGGACTACTTGGAACTACGTTAAGTGCGTTAATCGTTGTGATGGTTCGCCAACTGTTCTTTGAATATTGACTCTGTCACAGCCGTCAGGCGTGGATCTGTCGATAGAGCTACTAATCTCAATCATCATCATCCATCAGTAAGCATGTTAATCATGGCCCTTCAAATAGACTGCTCCTCATCTTCCTGGACCTCAGCGATATCAAAATTGCTTGGTAACTTGGAAAGTATTAGAGACCGCAGTTTCATGATTCGTTGCTAATGTACTGCCAACATTTTTTAATTTGCCTTTTATTTATATCTTTCTTTTACATCATCATCGCTCTCTTGCCGTTATCCTCATTTATTCGTGGTCGACGCAATATGTCTTTTTATTCTATACTTCTTTCTCTATTAGTTGTAATCTCGGCAGTCTTACTTTTACAACACCTTTGTAAAATGGCACCTTATTTTTTTACCGAACATTATCTTCCAAGATTAACATTCAAATACTCCATTCACAATCCAACACGCCAAAAAGAAAAACTACATAACAAAATCTCTAATCCAAAGGCGACTTTGAGCCGCGAAGTTGACATTTCGCTAGCGTTCACGTTGGCCCGTGGTTGTGAAAGAGTGCGTTATCAAAATACATCGTTGGCGCGCCGCCAGCCATCAATGGAGCGGTACCAAGGTCCCGTCATTCGAGGTGCGTTATCCAGGAAATATTAGTGTACAATGTTGTCTATGATGCTAGTGTTGCGTAACGCAGATGTGATTAGGTTTTTCCCACGAATTTGTTTCCGTTGTATCATTTAGTTTTTTTTTTCTTAAGAATTTTTAGGATCGCATCTCACCGAAGCGATCCCAATAAGCTGAGAAAGAAACTGCCTTCAGTAAAGGCGGGTTAAATTGTACCTCTGTTTAAGATCTGTCGGTAAAACCGTTTTATCGTTTGAGTAAAGAACATCAAGCTTTAGTATTGAAACGTGAAATAATGACTTCGACCTGCTTTCTGCTTGAGAAACTTTGTATTCCATATTGAAAAGTACGTATTGCAAGTACTGGATGTATACTGCATTGTATTTCTGTGCTTTTCATTTAAAAAATCCGTTAAGAGTACGTGACTCTCATACAATTGTAATTTGCTATGGAATGTGTAGACGCCAGTAATAAATAACATTTTACGAAGCGTGAACCATCTCTATTCGCAACATATTTCCTCATTGACATTTTGTAGTGTTTCTGAGTAATCTTTAGCTAATAATCGACTACCCACGTACTTTCTTCTTGAAGATGAGATATACAATTATATATCGTGTGACTCACTTCGGCGCGAGGAAGACTTCTGGTACACTTTATGTGCACGAATATAAACTTTATCACGTTTTAAAAAAATACACTTTAAAATCCTTTGGAATGTAAAAGCATACTCACATTTAGCACATCTGTAATGTTTTTGAAGATATTCTTTACATATTACACGATCTTAATTACCATAGTCTGGAAGTCTCGACTAAATTCCTTGAGACTTAGCTCTTTTAGTACATAACATAAACATAACACCACGCCTGTATTCCCCGAAGGGTTAGGCAGAGGTGTACCTATAGTACACCCACATTTCACCAGTTATGTTTAAGTCTCATGCAACAGGGGACGAGCCTATTGCCATCAACCGGCCACAAATCCAGACTCCAGGCTGCTACTGAGAAATTCCAAATGGAAAAACCCAATAGTACTTTGCCCGACCCGGGTATCGAACCCAGGGCCTCATGCTAAGCAGTAGCGCTTGTAACCACTAGACCAACGAGGCAGTCGTTTAGTTATGCTCGATATAAAAACCCTCACCGCCATATTATACATAGTTTCTCAAATACGGAAGTCCCTTTCGACACGACTACTCACAGTACATATTTGGTTAATAAATTGCTATAATATTTATTTATTGTGTCCTGTGTGGTCTTAAATACGTTTGACGAAAAAAACGGTCAGGAGCCTATTAACATCCCACGATACAAACAATTCCTTTTTCCGAGCAAAGATTTTATTTATAAAATATTCATACAGATAAACATAAGCAGCATAAGCACAGCAGTTTATAGTCAGCAATGAAGTTGAAATCAGAAGATGTATCAGTGGACATCTTACGGGTACAGTAACTCAACATCATTCTCTTGCAGTTCTCCTAATTTATTAGTGATCGGCGCAGTGTGTCTTCTTTTTCCATACTTCTTTATTAAGGATGATTTCCACCAAACGGTTCGCATCCCATCGGATCGGAACGGATTTTACAATCTTTAAACGATATTAAATCGTGTGCACAGTATTTACAGTCTATATTACCATGCCGTGCACAGCAGCTTAACCGCAGGCGTCTTCCGCGACACGCGATCGTAGCCGAAAGTATGCTGCGACGCGCGATCGGCTCCGTTCGCCTGACGTCGTATCCGATCACACATTCATCCGAATTAGAACACGTCAACACGGTTGGAATTAAATTATTGAACTAGGCGCAGAAACGGATACGTTCGCAAGCGACATTACGGAGCCGATCGTATGCTTTGACATCCTGCCGGACGCGACCGGCTGTCGCCGCATCCGTTCGTATCCTTTCCGATTCGATGCGATGCGAGCCGTTTGGTGGAAATCATCCTTTAGTAGCTATCTCAATAGTAATCTCCTTTCTAGCAGCTACATCATAGTTCACACAGTTCCATCGTTTCTTAGACCGTCGCATACTCCTACAGCCATCCACAGTACAGTAACGAACCTGTGCGATATCCTTGAGTTGCGCCCTCTGCATCTCGAGGTCGGCCACCCTCTTGAGCACGGCGTCTTCAGCACGCGCGTGTGTCTCGAAGCAGTCCCACACGCCGCCCAGCTCCGACATGCGCTCGTTGCGCGGACTGCTGTCCGTGTCGGGGGATTTCACCTATACGTGGGAAGATTAAAGGTAAGTATAAAATGAATAGGAGGACTATCTCAATGGTTTAGTTGTACGTGATCTAAGGGTCCTGGGTTTAGGCAAAGTGCTACTAGGTTATTCCACCAAGAATTTTTCGGTAGCAGCCCGGAGTCTGGATTTTGCGCCCGGTTGATAAGCTCACGCTCTTACGGGACTGAAATATAACTGCCAAAATATGGGTGAGAAATACACCTCTGCCTACCCCTATGAAGGACATAAGCGTGATGTTGTTTTATGTAATAAACAAAATAGCAATGTTACCTCTAAATTTCTATGTCTTTGATCTCTTAGCGACACGTCCTCGCTAGGCTCGCTGCAGCTGGTGGAGCATACTTCATGAATGCGTTCCATCTTGCGCGTGCGTCGATGGATCATCTCCTCTAGGTAGTGGCACTGTATACAACATGACGTTATTACACATCAATCGATTAACATTATATTTACTTTTTACGTATATTTTGTTGAAATTGGCTTAAGGCCTCAAGAAAAAATCGTGGGCAGAGCTGTTTGAAATAGAAAGTATCAGGAAAAAAATAAAGTGTGCCATAGATAAGTTGGTTATTTACAAGAGAACATTACTTTTATTTACAGCTACATTAACAACATAAAAATATAAGTACGTATTATGATAGTATTTACAATGCATACATTGAAATATACACAAATTGCGTAAAATATATACATACAATACAATACCCCTAAAGTAACATTACTTCAAACAACAAACCTGCTCTTTAACCCTCTCCAGTAACTCCATACTCTTCTCCTCGTCCTGTCCACATTTGACACAAACGACATCACTCTGTTCGACTCTCTCACTCCTCAACGATTCCAATTCACCCAACAACGTCCTCATCTTACTATCTCTCTCTTCTATCGTGTTCTTCATTTGTTCTAATTGTTCGAGTATTTCAGTTTCGTGTGTAGTCTTTTGTTCTAATTGTATTTCTAAGTTGGCGATGATGTCTCGAAGGAGGGTGACTTTTTCTTCTGTGGCTTTTAGTTCATCGTCTGTGGAGGCTTTTCGTGTTTCTAGTTCGGTTATGATTTGATTCATCTCTCGGGTTTGAGCTTCTAATTGTTCCACCTGTTTTGTGAATGAAAGTGTGAAGATGAAAAGGGGGTGGTCGATTTGCTTTTGATAGTTGAAGTTATGGGTTTTGGACTAGTGAGATAAGTTGGGTTATATTCATTAGAAGATACTACTCGACGATTATAGTTTAAGCGAATTGACAAAAAAGATAGAATAGGAAAGTCATTAGATCTAGCAAAAGTATGAAATACGTCAATATTTTCTATTTTAAAATAATGTGTTCGACATGCTGTTAAGTGCAGAATAAACCTTAATAACTACACAAAAATCCAACTATAAACCAACATTACATAAAAGGCTGAAACATTATTTACAACATAGATTACCATTCGTGCCAGAATAAGTAAAATGCAGAGGGTTTGCTCGAACACCACCTTCTTTACAACATTTGTTATGATTATCACGCTGATGTCTTTTAAGAGAAGGCTGAATGGCAATTATCGAAACGAATGTATAATTATGAACTATACCGAGAATTTAATACAACTGCAACCTTTAAAATAGACTCGTCTCTGACAGTTGTAGTGCTCAAATCACTAACTGCTTTAACAACATTGATCCGAAAATCTTATATCAGTAGACTGCTATAAAGACCTACACTTATTCTGGCCATGAGCAGTAAGCTGTACAACACAGGGACAAACTTACGTGCGCGTCGTGTTCACGACAGTTGCAATACGTGAGTCGCAGGCAGTGCATCTGTAGATAGACAGGTGCGGGAGGGGTTAGTTCAGACGTACCAATGCGACATCAATATTTTTTAAGTTTACAAGAGGACAAGAAGAATAGCAGATCGCTTAATATTAGGTGTTGATTGCCGCCGTATTGTGCCAGATAGATGTTTATTTTTTGTATTTGTTGCATTGGTAGGTCAATAAAATTAGTTGTTGAAAAGTGCAGAAACTTAAAAAAAACAAAAGCAATTAAATAGGAAAAAAGTGGTTATGGAAAGTTATAACAGTTAAGTATCCATTCCCACACAATGGTCATTAGAATTTCCACCAAGTTTAAAGTTATGAAAATGTTCAGGGCACTTGGTGAAGATTTTAACAAAATATAACTTTAAAAAAAGCCTCGTGAATAGGAAACACTAGTCAAGTGAATACATAGCTTCATATCCAACAATCACATACTACAACACAAACCTTCACTACAGCACAGGAAAAGAAATAATACTTCGTATAGATCCGATACTCAGGCGTTTGGAGCGTAGGAGTCAAACAGTCAAGATTGTACTCGGGATAATGGTGGGTACACATTTATGTGAAACGTAACGAGAAATGTAACACACGTTGAAACCAATTCGCCTAGTTCAATTCAATCAAATCAAAATATTTTAGTTCACATAATCCCACATGAACACTTATGAAACGCCAGAAGCTAGGTGTACGGGTCCAGTTGGTCGTTCCCTATGGAGAATAGCCGGCAAGAAACTCCACGGATACTCTTTTAGAAATAATTGGCTTTTACAATGTTTCAAATTACAGTGTTGTGTTACATTTAATGTTCAGCACAAACTAATCGAAGTGGCGGTGCTTGGGGGAGGCGTATGTCCAGCAGGGGACGTCTTTCGCCTGAAATGATGATGATGATTTCATGTTGCATTGCATATATTTGCACGGCATGTTCGTTTCATCGTATGTTACATTTCACATATGTGTAACCACCATATTGTTGCCTGTGGGCCTAGTACGAACGTGCGGAGTAAACGTAAAGTACATTTTAACAATTTTAAAATTGAAAATACGGCATCTACATTGCCACCTACGAATTATGCATCACACTGACGTGACGCAAAATCCTGCATCGCGCAAGCAGAGTTTTCCGCGTGACTAGCATAATTATATACAACATCCCGACTTCAATCGTCGAGCAGTTGCCCACCAGACACGACACCCGTGTGGTCGGGGGATTCTGCTTTTTCTATAGAGGATAAGTGAACTTTACTTCCTGTTCCTCATACTTCTATACTAGTTTCACACAGAATATTTATTTACTTTGAAGACTTTATTCATATCTATGGGCGACACTAAGGCCCGCTTGCACCACAAATCACTGAATGCATTTAACGCTAAACGTATATGAAAGATAATGCTATCCTTGTCATTTTTAAACAATTGACAGAAACAGAACGATGATTTAAATGCGTTTGCACTAAATTCATTCAGTGTTATGTAGGGCTTATTGGACTTGCCGCAAAAATTTTACTAAGATGCTATAAGATAGTTGTATTTTCGATTAAAAAATCATTCGAATTTACGTTACTATTACTTCGCGCGTTCAGCTGGGGCCTCTGGTTAAAGGTTACATACGCCCCGAACTTTTAAACGTACGTAGCGTGATTTAGAACGCGTTTTCACACGAAGCATCATAACTTTTCCTTCCGCCACACTTCCCCACATACCTCATTCAGTATCCTAGCGTTGTTCTGCAACCTAGTAGCGAGCCTAGTGTTCTCGTCTCTGAGGTCAGCTAGTCGCCGCGCGAACTCATCGCGCTCGGCCTCACGTTCAGTGGCTTGTTCTTCTACGAACTGACGCGTTGAGCGCAGCTGCCGGTTTGCGGCCTCCAACTGTAGTACACAACATATTTTAGAAAAATCGTAGGTACCAGGTACTGGTAATGGTGGGTACACATGTGGGAAACGTAACGCGAAAAACGCCGAAATTTGTTTCAACGTGTGTTACATTTCATGTTGCATTGCATATATTTGGACGGAATGTTCGTTTCAACGAACATTTCACTTATGTGTACCCACCATTAGGCCTTTTTAAAATAGTAAATTGACATATATTTCGAATATGCCTTTCAGAAGCCCGGATTTAGTCTAAAGATTTTAGAAAACATCATGCGACGACTGGTTTTACGACAAACCAATAAATGAGAAATAATTTTCCTTACATGACATTGAACTGTTTTAAAAGCTAATAAAGCCATGCGGGACGTGGACTATTTAAATTATAGAAGTAATACTTTACTATACTTAGATCATTTATGAAAAAATGTCAATATAAGTTACACACACGTACAGTCGCGTGGTGATCCAAAAAGTATCCAACTCATCAAGGAAACTGCTAGGTAGGGTAAATACTAATCTCTCTACTCACCATCAACAAAGTACTATAAAAATGACAGGCTAAAGCTGTCAAACATGAAGCTTAATTAAAAGCTACAATAACAATACATACATAAATAAAGACATATACATAAGCGTTTCGTATCGTGCGTTACCTTCTCGCAACATATCTTATGTACGGGTGAGTCTGTCATCCTTTTGACCTGCGCGTGCGTCGGTGCAACATAATTACAAGTTATTGTATAAGTACTATAAAATAATATTATGTACAAATATATACAGATACATTATTTATGGTTATGATAGATATTAGTGAAAGAAAATCGAGTGCATTTTGTGTACTGCTTTTTAAATTGTTTTTTTTTTTTTCAGGAAGTGAAACAGTATTTGGTTCTAGACATTTTGACGTCAAAATGTATTTTTGTGGATTCGGCGTACTGGTCTTGTGGTCAGTTCAATATTTCTGACTGAGAAAATCCTGCTTTTTTTTCCTTCTTTCCATGTCAAGGCTTCGAATATCAGCCAGATAAAAAGGCTGACTGACGTACTAATTAATCGTCTTCTCGAAATATGACGAGATGATAAGGAGTCCTCCTTATCGTCTCGCACACGTCTCGTCTTCTACTACATTACATCGTCTTTTACGTATTTTTTTCAAAATAAAATTAGAATAGTTCATGATGCCTGTCACCAAAATGGAAGTACTAGCACTGACAGGTCCCGATGCCGACGTAAATGTAAGTTCTGTCGTGAGCCCCACCTGTTGATGCAGATCGTCTCTCTCCTTCTGCAGAGAATCTATGTCATGCGCTAGTCGCTGCACCCGCGGCGAGCAGCTGCCGTCCAGCGAGTGCGTGGCGCCGGGAGCCGGGCGCGCGCGACTGGGCAGCGAGCCTAGCTGCGGACCTGTGCCGTATCTAAGGACAAGTGTAATGTCATTAGTTATACCCTGTCCACTAGGTTATTCGCTGTTTGACAGCTGCCTTAGAACATAACCGTTCCAGACTACGTAAAAGTTAACTTTAAAATCCGTAATAAAACAAATATGTAATCTGCTTATCTCATTGAATTATCATATTTACGACTTCTTACAGACATTATAATACCGTAAATGTACCAGCTTTTATTTAAAAAAAGATAATTGTTATGAGTATTAAATATTGTTATATTCTATCTTACTAAATGATGGGAACGAATGTATTCGTTTGAAATAAATAAATCGAAAATAATCATTTACATATAGACGAATCAGTATAGAAAATCCTTTCATCCACTCAAATATCAATAAAACATATAAATTAAACAATTCTAAATAAATATATATTTTAAAAAGAAACCAATGAATTTATATTGCGGGATTTTGTACATAGAAAATTAAACAACAAAATAAACAATAGACCGAAAAAAAATTTTTTTGTATAAAGTTCTAGTCAAATCTCTTTCGCTGTACTGTTTGTATCTGGCTGGTTTAAATAGATGACATTATAAAAAAGAAAAAACGATTTCGTTACGGATAAAGTCGATGCCATTTTTTAAAAAAGTGGAGCAAGATATTAGTAGTTACGATATAGCTGAAGAGTTAGGGGCTGACCACAAAACAGTTTTGACCCATTTGGGAAAGTCTGGGTATACAAAAAAACTCGATATTTGGGTGCCACGCGAGCTTAAAAGTCTTGAACTTGTATATAAAATACAAAAGAACTTGTTCCCGACCTAATATTAATAAGTTAATTTTACTTAAATGCGTATTTATTATCCGTCGTCTTCCAACATGGAACTTTCATCAGATGACGAGCCTTTGCCTAAATTTATTATGATCGGTTCTTGCTCTCTTATATTGTCGAAATTCACATCTCTTTCCCAATCGGATAATATTAATCGTATAGTCCTTTCCACTACACATGCACAATTTTCAGGCGTCACTTGATTACAAGACTCCTTGTAATGTTGCGAACGCTAAAGTTCTACGCACGCACAAAAGTAACACGGAGGCATACAGTGTAATCAACTCGACGTATTTAAAATGGGGAAAACAGCATACAGCATACTTCAATTTTATTTATTTGTATAGATTTGTTTAAAGCAAGGTCATGTATGAACTCTGGTTTTATTGAAAGCAGAAAAATACTCTCTGTTAATATTTGAAGCCCTCGAAGCTAATACAATATTAACGATAGTCTACTGAACGACTACGATTCTGCAGAACGTATTTTGTTTTTTTTTAAACATTGCCCCACACTAGGAATTTCTCCTGTATTGTGGGTGCGTTTACAAACATAAACTCACATACACAAACAGCCAGACCCGGAACAACTACTTGTAGGTCATACAAATATTTGTTCCGTGCGGGAATCGAAACCGCGACACGCAGCGCAGCAGTCAATCGCTTTACCACTGCGCCAACCGTGCCGTCAATTAATAGTATTGTATATTAAATGCAAAAATTAACTATAATTATTGAATAGACAACTGAATTTCCTGTGATACATTATAAAATGGACTTTAACAACGTTCTGGTAGGTATGAATCGTACTTAAGAACGTCAGCAGCTTAAAGTTAATATCATCAATTTTCGTCTACTCAATAAAAATCTTAAATTCGCTGACCAACAACGCACAGCCTACACTGCGTCTCGAATCATGAAATTCTGCACGAGTTCCTTTTATAACGAAACTGAGCGCTAAAAAACGATTTTTGAAAATTCTTCGACATTTTTGCCTTATGATATTTCTCATTGGCCACACAGCTAGTACAACAATAATGACTCACCCCTCAGCTATAACTTCCCCGCTGGTCATGAGCTGCGCGATCTTAATCATGGCGGCCTCCAGGTCTGAACGAAGTAAATTCTCCCGCTGTAGACACTCCGCCATCGCTTCTTCCATGTTCTGGAATATGAAACAGCATGAACGTCGTGGTTTATCAACAAAACTTATAAATTTATCACCGGGACTTTTGTATTTGAATCTGTTAAGTTAACAACACTAGATTAGTTATTTATGCAGTATCTGCCCGTACGGAACTGTTCACTATTATCTGTTACATGTCTTACTAACTATAATACGCAAATAAACAATAAATTATTACCTTTCGATGCAGTTCGCAGTTGTCACAGTTTTGTTTAGAATCCAGGTCGTGGACTAACTCGGTGATCTGTATACTGGACTCCAGCATATTGCTTGTATCTGGACGGATTCCTGAAAGCACATATTTTTATTAGCAGTGAAAATTCTTGCTACAAATAATAGGTCCACAAAATTTCAATTTCATGAAACACAATTATTATAAAAGGCTGGCAAGTGACGTATTTCTGAGCACTGGCAACATATTTTTTTTGCCTTAGATATGTAATGTTTATTTTATGGCAACATCATCTCAAACCCATTAAGTTTGTTCTCTAGTGATTAAACAACACCAGCCTTGTCACCAGGAAATGACGTGGGCGGTTTTATGTTATATATTTTCTACTAGAGACTTACTGGGAACAAGCTTAGCTGATAAGTCGAGCAGTGAATGAGCTTCATGTCTCAGTCGCCGCAGAGAACTTTCCAGTTCCTTCTTGATGTCCGCGCTGAGATCACGTTGTTGTTGCAAGAAGTTCACTAGACCCTCCTGAATAACAACAAAAAAAAAACATTTTAAGCACAATTTCTTTTTGGGGTTCCGAATGTCCAATTAAAAAACGGAACCTTTATTGGGTCACTCGTATGTTTGTCTGTCCGTCTGTCACAGCCAATTTGCTCCGAATCTACTGGACTGATTAGGTTACAATTTGTTACACATGAATTTCTGTGACCCAAACACGGACAAGTAACGTAAATAAATAAGTTATGAATATGGGAGTCATTTTTGGGGGCCAAACTAGAAAATTAAAAACCAAATTTTTGCAAACTGTATCGTGTGATATATCAAATGCAAGGGCTTGTTGTGAGGGTCTCAAATATATTTTTATATAATTTTGAAATAAACAGTTTTGAAGTAACTTAAGAAAATATATGAAAATTTACCATCCCCCCCTTATCTCTGAAATTACTGCACCGAAAATTTTGAAAAATTAACAGATTTAGTTCGTTGCTTACAGATTACAGCAAACCCCATAAGAAGTATATGGTCTTAAAATAACATAGTAAATCTTTCAATATTGTCCGTACAAACTTACAATTGCCGTTGGAATGTACCTATAGGAGAACATGTTTTTCAACTATGTCAAAGTTCTAGAAAGCTGAAAGCTGCTTTGGTATGTAGGCTAGGATTTGCACACAAACAACATAACGATACAGAAATCTGTAACTTTCACCCTCCAACCCCCTGAGAGGGAGGTGCAAGTCTGTATTTCTTACGGCTAATAGGTATACATACTTCCATTTGTTATAAAAGCTAGATTAGCATGTCCATAAACAACGAAGGAGAAACTTTTTTTTGTTGCAGTTCGCACTTTACCTGTTGGGCTATTGCTGTTCAAGTCAGTGATTTTGATTGTTTTAAACCAAATGTTTGCTGTGGGGATAAAATAAAGGCAAAAACCCTCCTGCCTTTATCTCAACGACATTCTATCCGAGGATGTCTATGATCAAATGTTATCATTCCAAGCTGTTTGTCATGCTAGCTAACCTCATCCAAATCCGTGAGTATAACGTTGAGATCAGGTGCAAAGTGCACATGTTTCCCGCCGCGAGACACGAGGCTCTGGTTCAACTCTCCCGACAGGTTCGGTGTTGATGCTCGAGAGTCTTCTTCTATTATCGTACTGGAATAGGAAAGAAGAAATTATTAGTTAGTGACATCCTTATGCTTGGCAAAAGCCTGTTTTATACAAATAAGAAGCATGGCATATAAATCTACAACATTACGAAAGTGAATTAAGATAAGATATTATAATCATGCTTGTAAAACGTCGGTAAAGGCAAGTATACACATTTGGTGCGGATATGTATTCATATAGTCAACAACATTACGATTGAAAGCCGTTTACATTATACAGGGTCAATTTGACTTAGCTAGCGAAACTCTGCAGACGTGATGGCTATAGATATCTAAACAATCAAATAAAAAATAAATTAATTTGATGAGTTTTTTTTTAGGGTAATCAACCGCAGCTAGTGTAGTCACTTGAAATATCAGTTTTCTTTGTAAATTCATAGACGTGGTGGGTCCATATCTAAACACGATAAAACAAAAAAAAACAGATTTTCTCAACTCATACTTCAAGTACTTAACAACACCAACAGCGGTCGCTGATCGCAAAAAAATAATTATTTTTTAGATGTCGATACTCATCACGTCTGCAGAGTTTCACTAGCTAATTTAATTCGACCCTGCATAGGTATTAGAAAGAAAACGAACTAGGTATTTTGTATGATTTCCCAAAGACGAGAGTATTTTGGCTAACTTTGGTCAAATTAATTCTTAATCAAAGCAACTTAATTTCTTAGTTCTAACGCCAACACTATCCGGGAAAACTTAAGGCACATAAACGCAAAAACATTTTTGTTTAATCATTTTCTAACGTGACTGAACATGACACGCTATAATATCTCTTGCATGTAGTCGTCACCTTTACGCACCACCCACGTAAGTGCAGCAGGAACATGGAAAGGGCATCTGCGCTGGCGACTCGCCAGGTATGAAGCAGGATTATGATCGTTTGAGACTTTTAAGAGAAATTTGTGAGAAGAAATATGAAGAACAGTGTTATGTATGACTTTGGCAGAAAGCATCAAGATTATGAAATATAGTGACAGAAATATTTAACATACTGTCACTTTTCTAAAACGAAAAAAAAAAAAAAACTTGCGGATTACTTTGCGAATCCAATTTGTTTTTGGATTCGCAAAGTAATCTGCGAATTTTTATAAATTTATATTTATTATAATTATTTATATTTATTATTTATAATCTGCCAATCAAATATACTTTCTCGATAAAGACACCATATCTGCCTTTCTGTTTTTATCCCCACAAATGTTCCCCAATAACTTTTGTAGTTTCTGTATAAAAATATAGCTGCTATACGCGTTCCGCTAATCGTAGAACTAAGGTAAACTCATGCGTGTTCCATTTAGTAGAGCCATAAAGTTCGCAAGTCTATTTATTACTCACAGAAATCTTTGACGACGACGTACAAATATAATATTTGATGGCTTTACATTAATGCCCGCTTGAACTTCCCTGTTCACAAACAGTATTAACATAAGTATGTGATAGCAATTGAGTACATAATGCTGTGATATAACTTATGTCGTACAAATCTTGTTTGCATCGAGACAAGCGTAATTACGGACATAAGGGATACTTGGCTTGAGTCCAACGTATTGAGTGGTATAAGTACTAATTATGTGTGTCAGTAACTGTATGATCAACAGGTGGACAGCTAGTAACGTAGAATTGAACATGTGTGAACATTACGGGGCGGGTAGTGAATACTTATATTACTTCAATCGCTTTATCGGCTCAGCTTATCGCTATGCTTAATAAGACTACCCCTCTCAAAATATAATAACGTATGGCAGTCGAATAACTGGTCCACCTAGACTGGTTCGTCGTGTGGAGAACACTAATTGAGTTCATGCAACTGAAAAGGTCAAGGACTGATAAGAACTTGCCCGTGGTTTTACAAAAACCAAATATTTTTGCAATAAACATGTGAATTTCAAGATAGCTCTAGCTTTGTGATGTAGCCAATATACAAACAAAAATATAATCATAAGCCAAAATATGATCCCTTAGTCGTCTAAAACTAAACTAAAAACAGAGGATGTTTAATAAAGATCGACAGCAAAACATGATTAATGCAATGATTACACCTGCGCGAAATGCGTCACCCATTTAGGCGAAATCCCACCCGCTAGCAAATCGAAGTAATCCATCAATATTATTAGTGTGGCATCAAATTTGGCGCGCAGCCAGAGGGACAGCGCCTCCCAGAGATAGAAATTTTGCGCCAATCTTAACACCTAGTGATTATAAACACGCGCGGTTTTGTTAGGGTTCGCATGTTGAAGAAAGCTTTATTTGTATTTTAGGAGTACAAATAAAATGTTCGTGTCGAACATGCGAGCAAAAGCTGTTTCATTTCCAACTCAGGATGCGTTAGAATTGGAACATCTCTTATCAAAAGCATTGCACTTTAGTTTGCCCCTCCAATTTAACAGAAATGGGTGAGTGGAATTGAAATTAAAAGATGACAAATATTTTTTTATTTGATTTTTTAATTGCCAATTATATGCCGGCGATCGAAAACGTGACGCTAATTAGTTAGGTGACAACGATTTTTTTGCCATTAGCGTGTTCTACGTAAAATAGGCCGACCACATCATGAAGTATACCACTAAAGTTGGGAAATGAAGGCTTGCAAGAAGTAAAATAACTAAACCGCTTCACTAGTGAACAGCCAGCCCTAGCCATGTACCGTGGGAGAGCGTCACAATCGCTTACTTTAGCACCTCTCCATTAAATCGCAGCTTCCGCCAGTACACTCATACCGCTAATTTCTCTTAATCACCGCATTAATCTTTGTTGTGCGCAATTAAACATATGAAGCATATATATTGTAGACTCTATGTGGAGGAAATAAGGACTACAGTTTCTTCCGGGTTTAGTAAGAGAGACCACCTTATCGTTTGTTATTCATGTTAAAAGGCTCTAAGGGAATACCAATTTGGCTACGGCAATAACAGTTTCTTTAGAAGTTTGCCAAAAGTACTAACACTAAACTCAGTCAGGGTGCTAGCAGGTATGATATTCGAATTTATTCAAACAATCCTTTGTTTTCGAGCTGTTCTGTGGAGCTATACTAACTCTTTTGTTCTAGCTATTTGCAATTATTGCTTTTCTTCCTAAATCGTATGTCCTCGTGTTTAGGCGTCAAATGCATTGCTTAAGCAAGAAGTTTGCACGGTTTGTAGTACTACATCAGATATTGTTTCCACATAAAGCTAATCATTATGAGTAATGAAGGGAGCTTTGTGAAAAAAAAAAATACTCCAGAAAATTGGACGTCAATCCCAAACCCAACATTTCGACGTAATTCCGTAAAAATTGAACGGACTCGATTTATTTTGTTTTTCTAGCAATGTGACTAATATTTCTAGTAAGCCGAGCAGCTGAACTAAATCCATCACTTACAATGCTGATAGATCAAAGCGGTTCAAGAGCGACAAAACGAAGCGCACGCGCAGACGAACCAAACCGTTTTGTTGTGTCAATAGCGCAACTCGTGTTGAGACGGCGACTTAGTTGCGTTCGTTTTATTTATTCGTAAATAGATCATCGGAAAACAGTGGAAAATAGTTACGATGTTTAAGTGGTTAGCAGAACTTCGCTAAATATGAATTTCGTAATGTTGAACAAGCCATTATTGAGGTGGACTATAAAATTATGGGTCCTAAGAAACTCCACGAAACAGTCGTGATGCGATCGACTTGCTTTTATTTAGTTTCCAAATACAATATACGTTTGAGTTTTAACCATTTATAAGGAAATAAACACGAGTAACAAAACTTAAGCACAGCAACAGTGACATGCCACACTGTATCACGCTTCATTTGTTGAGCTCTTAAGCCCCTAGAGCAGCACTCTAATTGGGTAACACACTATCTATCACAATCTGAATCAGTTTGAAGCCTATTGCTAATCCATTGCTTCATATGTACGAAAAATTTGTCCACGCAACAATGTAAATAACGCAATGAATGTTGTTGAACTTTCAAAATGGAAGCTATTCCTACTGTTAGTGTGTAACGCAATCACCCCGCTGTTCAGAAAGAGCCTATATCTCATCGAGATTTTATGTATCGTAGGCTACCCGCGGAAAACATTGGATAAAATCTTACGATAACTAATACTTATTAGGATATTGTCATTTCAGTCAACCAATCGTAACCAATAATTGAACAGCAGATTACTCTTTTAAAAAACTCTGCTTTCCGTCATCAAGCATCGAGTAATCATCAAGCAAGCATCAAGCATCGTATATCAGAGGTATACTCACTCATATTCTCCTGGGACGAGCCGCGCCAGTAGCTGTGCTAGTACAGTACGGTTGAGCTCGTCTTCCGCGCTGGCACAATACGCTACCAGCTGACCCACCACACGGTGTAGGCTCACTGCCACGCGTTTGAGGTCATCCCTGGAAAAAAATATTACTAATTAATATAAAAAACTAGATTAAGGCCCACATGCACCACCAAACACTAAATGCGTTTTAAGCTAAGCGAATTTAAAACTTCGTTCTGTTTCTGTCAATCGTTTAAAGATGACAGAGACAGAATGATCATTTAAATATGGTTAGCGCTAAATGTGTTTTATCATTGGTGGTGCAAGCCGGCCTAAGGCAACTTAAAGGATATAGAGGTGTAATCGAAGTACACACACATTTCACTAGTTATGTTAAGTCCAATGTATCAGGGGCCGAGTCTTTTGCCGTCAACCGGACCCAAATCCAGAGTCCGACCGGCTCCAGAGCAATATTCAAAAACACAATCACGATATTTGATCATGGTGATTTTTAACGTTAGGTCAGAAATAGGTACATAACCAACGACAAGGCCGTCCTCACAAGGTGTTTCAAGTTACACTTAAAATCATTAATCACAAAACGTTGTGGGGTAAAAATTAATCAAATGTCGGTTTGAATGTTTGTTTGTACCAAAAAACGGCTGCAACGTTTTGATGAGCGGCCGAACGTGACGCAACCCGGAACAACACATGTTACACTTTAACCCAGAATCGAATTCCGTTCCCAGCCGAAGTAATTCCCTCTTAAGAGCGGCCAACCCGTCATACTTTTCATACAAACGCTCGTACGTGATTATGGCGTTGTAACACATCTTTCACTGAATTTTTTGAACTAATAGGTATCTTGTGCACTTTATCTAGGTTTCTATGCAAGTATAGAGGTATGAGGAACAGGGTGTAAAGTTCACTCATACCTCCTTCGAAAAGGGAGGATCCTCCGACCAGACGGGTGTTGTGTCTGGTGGGCAACTGCCCGACGATTGATGTCGGGATGTTGTATATATGCTAGTTGCGCGGTAAACTCTGCTTGCGCGATGCAGGATTTTGCGTGACGTCAGTCTGATACGTAGCTCGCATGTGGCGTTGTAGATGCCGCTACATCACTCCCCCCCGGAGACCGGAGGTCGATAGTGGGCTGAGTCTTATATCTTGCAATGCTTGCCAGGGCCAGTTGTGGTTCCAGTGAGTCGGAACCGGGTGCCGCATAGTTCACGGTGAGTCGGAATTGTCTGCGGTGGTACCCCAGTGGGTCGGGTTGGCGCTGCGTTATGCTCCAGTGCGTCGGATGTGGTACAGTGCCGAGTTGAGGCTGACTGCTGGCGTCGACCAGGAGAGGGTTTGAAGGCTCTGCTTGTGGACCGGCCGAGAGTGCAGTGTGCTGTGCCAAGGTTGCTGATGAGGCTGAGGGTGATGACCAGGTATGCGCGCGGTCGCTGCATGCTGGTGGTCAGGATACCCGTAGAAGCCGTGGGTGCTGGCTGGCTGTGTGACTCGCCGCTCGAAAGCTTGAAGGAAGTGATGATGACGTCACGCTGATGTACTTGCACGAAGGCTGCGCTGACGTTCATTTTCGGGGTCACCAGTATAGAGGTATGAGGAACAGGGTGTAAAGCTCACTCACACCTCCATAGAAAAGGGAGGATCCTCCGACCAGACGGGTGTTGTGTCTGGTTGGCAACTGCCCGACGATTGATGTCGGGATGTTGTATATATGCTAGTTGCGCGGTAAACTCTGCTTGCGCGATGCAGGATTTTGCGTGACGTCAGTCTGATACGTAGCTCGCATGTGGCGTTGTAGATGCCGCTACACAAGCAAAAAATCTAAATGTGGAGAAACAAATTCAGTATCAGCCTATAAAAATCTGCTTTTTTGCACAAATTTACCTTAACTTTGGCCGTTCATAATGTACTCCTAAATTGTAAAAGTAAAGAAAACATCGTTTGAGAAACCTTGCACATGTAATGAAAATTCTAAATGACGAACATTTTTCCAAAAAATTGTAAGGCTTTTTCAAAAACACGTATTTCCTGCAACAAGTTTTGTGAAATCTCCGCGCGCCAATTTCGTTCACGTTATCGCGTTCTCACTCTTGCTTCTTTTTCAAACATTGCGTTGGATGAAACAACAAGCTTTTCAATCATGCTTGCGTTGACGATAGACGGACCGGGAAAGGCCCTCTTAAAGGAGAATGCTCAAAAAAAAAACCCAGAGCGAACAGATACAGGTGTAGCTCAGAATTTTAGTGTTATTTAGTGATATCATTCCGTAAATATTTCACTATAAGATTCGATGGCTAAACGTGTTATATTGTGCTATTTGTTTTTCAGCAGGGGTGATTATTTTTCTTTAATATATCTTTGATTTGGGTATACCCAACGATATAAATACATACATACATACATACATACAAATAATGACGCCCATAATCCCATAGGAGTAGACAGAGACGGCAGATTGTTTAAATCAACTATCCACAGCCCACGCTGTGGATAGTTAATAGCCATCGAATATTATAGTGAAATATTTACAGAATGATATCATTAAATATCACTAAAATTCTGAGATACATCCTGTATCTGTTCGCTCTGGGTTTTTTTATCATACTTGATGAGCATTTTCCTTTTCAAAAATACTAGCTCTTGGAAGAGTTGTAAAGAGGCGTAGTTAGCTTAAGTAGATTTGTTATGAGGTTCTTAGGCAAAGACTTCTCCCAAATACTACCAGGCACTATTTTCCTTTGACATTAACCGGGCACTAATCACTGCTTCCAATAGCAACCTTTACCCTTAAAATTTGAAATTTTACAACACTTTCCTAATAACAGCAAACAGGTCTGTGTAAAAAATCAGTGGGCCGTATTTAAATCCGTGCTTGGTAGATGAAGTAGATCCGAAACACTGGCCCCTGACCTATTATCGAATTATTCAATCTAATAAATGATTTCCCATTTTATTCCCACATACAGACGGCTTGGGGCCCTTACAGTGGTATAAGCGAATTACATTCATCGGCTAGCCTTGTCCCGTCTAGTGTGTCTCCTAGTTACACTCTCCAATCTTACCAGACGTAACTGAATTATGTCAAGACATATCGTTTTATTTCAATACTAGCTGCTGGCCGCGGCTTCGCCCGCGTTTATGTCGGAAATTATTCCACGGAAACGTGCTACTCGGATAAAAAGTAGCCTATGTTACTCCTTACAACATCAGCTATCTGTCAAAATCGGTTCAGCCGTTTCGAAGATTAGCCGGAACAAACAGACTAACAAAAAATTTAAAATTCTTTTTTTATATTAGTACCGTATGTATATACTTTCATATGCATTTAGTAAAAACTTGTTTTTTTGACATTACAAACGAACACTTAAATTTTATTTATTTGTATAGATTGCACATAAATCCTGTAGTCTGGCATGAGATTTAAAACTGATTATATTGTAGAACTTTACCCTCTGGTCTGCCGGACCTCCGTTTACCTACCTTGCGCTAATTGTCGACGTAATCTCGAGGACGATTGGAACAATAGCATGGACAATGGAAGTTATGAACCTAAGAGGTTCAGTTGACATTTCGAGCGCTTTCTCTTATGAACCTATTAAATTAATGCCGTTCATTTGTAAGGTGCGTTTTGTTTGTACAGAATAAACTATTTTTCTTTTCCTTTTTTTTTAACCTATGCGGTATCATGCGACACGCAAGAGGTTAAGGAAAACATAACATAACACCACACCTGTAATCCCCAAAGGATTAGACAGAGGCGTTCCTAAAGTACATCACATTTCGCCAGTAGTGTTTAAGAAACTAGGGACAACACAATATGTTCTAAGTTCGGTAACAGAGTTAAATAATTCCTCACCTTTCCCTGGTGACCTCCTCCAGCTGTCTGTTCTGGTCGAAGCTAATATTTCGTCTTGCCTTCCACTTGTCCTCGCCGACGGATAGCTCGTCGCGAAGACTTGAACACTGTTGACAAAACCATTCATTAACATCCAAGTTTAATATCATACAAATTGTAAAGAGTTTGGATTGGACTCAGATGGACTTGATAAACAATTGACACTTTTGCAATGTTGAGTTCTCCGGCTATTTAGTCAAACAAATTGAATGGCAGCGTTGACCGATGCGTTGGTTCGAATCCACGTCAAGTCGTGCTCTTTTTGTAAGTATTATTTAGGATAGTCGTTGCAAAATCAATGTTATAGAAGTATATTTTTTTTAAACTTGAGGGATCCCCGCAAGTAACGCTATCTGTTCATGTTGTATCTATTATCGATAAGTACAAGAGCTTGAAGCATTGATCCTGAAGACACCGCTGCGCTGTACTGAAAGTACTGGAACCAACAATTGAACAGTGTCTAGATCTCTGTAATTTACAACTTATAAGTAACAACAAGCGATTGATATAATGATTCTCAAACTCAAGTCCTGTGTAATTCATGTATCAATCTTCTATATAATTATACTTTCACATAAACATACCATAAACCTTCTTAAAATCACCATGATGAAGTCACATTGTCAACTGCACAAACACTATGTCTTTAGTTCATTGAACAACAACTTCATGAGTAACACTTTTATCGAAGAACTTGTTAATTCACACATTATGCACTTTGTTCGTCTGTCTAATTGTTAAGTATCAATCTAAATTAAACTGTAAATTGTTCAACTTACGTCTGAAAATTGTAGAGCACAACAAAATAATTGGAAGGATATCGAATGCGGAAAGCGTTATAGGTGGAATTCTAAGGAAGTAGTTTCCGGAGCGTCTTCATTAGTATGAAAAACACTGATATGAGCTTACGTTAATTGAAAACAGGTTTCATTGAACATCCTTTTATTAATGTTTAAGGTTAATGTCATCGTATGTAAATTATTTTACTACCGTCTTTGTTTTCTTCAATGTCTGATAAAGTGCGGGTAGATTGTCTACGGCCTACGGGTTAGGTGTTATTCTGTTCAGCATATTAAAGATAAAGAAAACATACAAAACAGTCTTAGTTGTTTGTAAAACATTAAAAACCGGGGAAAGTAAGATAGGTACTCCAACTGATATGTGTGTACAATATTTATCCGATGAGATGAATCTTCAAACAGATTCAATATTCAAAATTCCATGCGTCAATATGAAACATAAACTGCGAATCTTTACGTCGATACCTACCTTTGAGTTAAGTAAATAACAAAATAAACTCAACATTATTTTCTCTCAAATATTGGTACAGTACCGTGTTTGTTTAAAATCACTTAAAACGACAGAATTAGATCAGCAAGGCTGAAATTGGGTTTCGACCTCAATAGAAATAAAATTTATTACATCTTTACGTCATACACCCATTTAAAATTTGGAAAAAAATAGTACCACTTACATCGACAAGTAGGTTAAACAGTCACACAAAAATAATACTACCCTCACAAAACGAATCCAGCTGCGTACAAAAATAACGCCAATAAAAAATACAGCCATGTGTGGGCAAACGGATGCACGTGTTCTATACAACACGTCAACACCTCTATTGTAAGGACAATAAGGTTTATTTCTGAATGTTATTGTTATAAAGCAGAGCAAGTGATGATGCTAAGTTGCAGTGTTTGCTTATTGTTACGTATCGTTAATGAAAGGAGAATAAACGATGGAATTTGTTTAACTTGCTGTTAGAACGTGATCATTAAATGTTTAAATATACGGTAATTGAATCGTGCAAGGTGCTAACAGCTGCAAACAATAAGAAAATGTGTGTCAGTTGAGAAGCTACTTACTAATTAAAACACATGTTTTACAATTACTATCTACAATGCAATGCCAAACCGTAAAGCTAACTTCGTAAGCAAGCATTTAACGCGATTTTATATGACTATGGATTGTACATATTCCGAGTCTACAAGTTTACATGGTAACTTAATGTAATGTAGCTAATTCTATCCGAAGGCGCCTGGTGACCTGTAACACAGGTTTTTTTCAAAAACCTATATCAGGCACCAGTCTCTCACAAAGGTGGAATACAGCTGAGACATTTTTTGTACCCATTAACTTTAAGTCAGCTTTGTGAAGAGAGAATAAATGATAAATTATTATTATTATTAATATTTTGTTTTGTTCTATTTCATTAAAATAAATACGCAAGGAAAATACTAATGCACCTAAAACCACAAATATTATTAGCTAGCTAAAATAACGCTCGATTAAAAGCTAAATTAAAACACATTAGACGCATATCCCTTCATTTATCCTTATAAAATGTTCGTATTCATTATATTACCCATGTATGCCAAGGTACGAAATCGTTACTAAAAGTCCAAAAAAATTAAAAGATTAAGATTTTTTTAGATTATTCGTTATTTTTTGTGTTTGTTTTTTTTCTTTGCGTCATGTTTACCGCAAATAAATGTATTTTCTTTCTTTCTTTCTTTCTTTAAACAGTAGCCCTAATTTCTACACCCGTACTAAACTACCACGTGCGTACTTTCAATAATGAGTAACAACATACATTACTTTATCTATGGACATCTGGTACCCTATTACATTTAATTCAAGTACGGAACATAAAACGCCAGCATCTGGCGACACAAGGGGTACATTAAAATGTCAAGTTCAATGCTCCTCATTAATAATTTTCTCTACTAAAGCATTACCATGCCGCGGAGTAAACACTGGGCTTCGAGTGGCGATAGTGGTCAATGGCCGTCAATGGCCCATCGAGTCGAGGGATCGATTGTATTAATATGTTTATGATGTGGTTAATGGGGCGGGAGAGAGATTCTATTGTGTATAGAATAGGGGAGATTGAATTTTGGTGATCTGTGTAGTTGAAATTGATTTAAATAGCTGATGCAGTTTTTGTTTGCTTGGTATGGGAAAATGGTAGATGCGAGACAAACTAGAGTTAACAACATAGCTTGTATGAGAAGCTGACATGCTGAGCTTGAGATAAGCTTTCATTAAATGGTGAATGATATGCCAAACTAGACAGACGTATTCAAGCTAAGTATTCCTTTCAGTTTTGGGAGCCTCGAAGCGTCTATGTCCTAAAACCCCAATGTTTTAACTCCTATCACACTTCAGACATTTCAGGACCGACCAAAGCCTCAAAAGAACAATTTTTTACAAAAAAAAAATCAGCCTACTTCCAAAAAAATACCCTACAAAGTGAAAAATAACTATTCGTTCGTTCTTTTTTTTTTCGTTTTCTATTTTCAGTTTTTGCCACTGACTTCCGAAATTACTTAAAGTAGGTAATTGTTTACTTTGTAGTGCCTTTTTCTTGGAAAAAAGTTTTTATTTTTCCCTTTTTAGTTGTGACCCACACAAATTCGTATAGGTACCACTACTTGCTATGTAAATAACAGTGACAAAGGTATTTTAACATCATCAATAATACATATACTACGTGGAAAAATACGTATTATTGAAGCTAACTGAAAAACTACAGAAGCAAAGTTAATAAAATTTATTTGGGCCCGCCCCTGAGGCATACCCTATTTAGAAAAAATAGAATTTTCGAAATCGATCCACAATTGCCGGAGATACCGCGTAACAATCATACAAAAAAAAACATACAGACGACCTCTTCCTTTTTGACGTCGGTTAAAAATAGAAAGTCACAGAGTAGATAAGCTAATTTTATTTAGATGGATGACATATTGATGGCTTTCTGGACTAAGATTTAATACTCTGCGCTGACATTTACGACCTTAATTTGATGACAAGGATCTGACAAACAGAGAATATCTATCCCAAATTATGATGAGTTCATAATTATACTCATCACCTTTACAGAGTTTACAGGATAAACAGTGAATGAGCAAGTCATTCATCTCGGTGAGTGCATACTTCTATTAATATTCCCGAAAAACAAAGATGTATGTTCACACAAAATAATGTCCAACCTACACAAAACTTGTGCAGCGTGCACTGTACCTGTGCAGGCTAGATAACTGTACGACTAAAATAACACTTCCTAAAGTGTCGATATAACAAATGCTTAGTATTCACATTTGGTACGAATAAAATGGTCAGACCAAAACGAAAATAGGGCGAAACACAAGGGGAATATTATGTATTTTAAAATAACTAAGTGTAGACAGCTTAAAATGGGACCCAGATTCTAGGATAAACAAATGTTTAGCATACTTGAATAGGGATGCGGAACGATTGGAATAGTTTAAAGATAATAGATGAATATAAACATTTTTCAGTGCCCTAGTTTTTACATTAAAGTAGAGGCAAAGCTTTGAAAAAGCTTTGTTTGTTTCTATTTAGTCTGTGGTTACCTGTTTATACAATTTAGTTTTAGAAAGTGTTTAGATTTAATAGAATATTGATTAATGTCGATAATTAATTCAAAGATTTAATGAATTTGAAAACTCATAAGTCTGAACCTGAAAATTAAAACAAAAAATATCCTGATGTATTTAGGTGTTAAAAATGAAACATGGAACTGAATTTAACACACAGTAGGTAATTAATTTCCAGCGCGCCGGCGAACACACTACTAATTACAGATTTTACCCTAATTTCCTTATTTACATAAGTACGTAGAACAAAACAATTCAACACGTAAACCACGGGCCGATAAAGCCGTTACATATAATTCTATTTACAGCAGTTGCATACGTTTCCTCCAACAGATTCTAAGAACACGGACTGCACCCCAAATAAATCACATTTGCTTTAATCATTCGATGCACAAATTAAAAACGGTCAGTCTAATGGTCAATTACATCTCACATGTCTAAAACAGAACTGTATTCAGGCAAAAAATCAACCTTAATATGTCACTGTAAGGTTTATATTCGTATATGTGTTTTTCTCGCGCGTAAATGACGTCATGTGTGGCGCGTACGCATCACACGTCCGTCGTGGAAAGCGTCTGACGCTGCACTAAAACCACAGCAGAACCACTATGGTTTGTTTATACGCTTGTGTTTGTTTGGCCACGAGATTTAGCTTTAAAATGTAGGGATGGGGTTGAAAGATTAGCGACTGCGTGCAATTGTTTGCCAGAAATTTAAGACTCAATCAATAGAACAAATGTCTTGCTGCAGTGCTTGTTTGGGATAACTGATAAATGATAAATGATTTTATTTCTGTAAGTAGGTTTGTACAAACATTTTTACACGTCAATCATATTTTAAAACAAGATGAGGTCGGCGTTTCCTATCTGACTACTCGAGAAGAAAGGCCGAAACAAACTCAGAGGTCACAGTCTCTTTTAAAGTCCAGACATAATCTTGGTCAGATCATGTAAAGACCATGTAGATTTGAGTCTGAAATGGTCTTTTGAGGAAAAAAACCACACAGAATGAGTGGACCTGTCCAGTAAGTGCACGCATTTGTCAGTAATCGTGCAGCTCAACTCAAATCTTAAGGAGCTCAACGATTCGACGAACAATACCAAAGAAAGGACATTTGGGTAGGCCGCATAAATTACTCAACTATGATTAAAACTAATTAAGAAAGAAAAAAATAACAATGATCTACATAATCTTTACATTCACAATAATTAAAATAATATACTATTTTACAAAGTAAATATTCATGTCAATATATTTAAAAAAAAATTATCAATGTCAATAGGTATATAAAAATCCTGAAATAATCTTGGTCAGATCATTTGAGGACCATGTAAGATTGGTGTCTGAAATGGTCTTTTAAGGAAAGAACCATACAGATTTGAGTGGACCTGTCCAGTAACATCTGACATCCTTTCATAGTTTCAGTTTGCTAAAATGGGGAACCTACCTAAGACCCTTAGCCCTTACCACTTTAGGTCCTGAAGCGTCTGTTAAGTGTCCTTAAGGATACAGGCGAAAGACCCGGAAAATTAAAAGAGAAGTCGCAGGCTTTCAAAGATATAACCTGCACCCTAATTGCGTACCACACTATCAATCACAATCTGAATCATTTTGAAGCCTATTACTAATCCATTGCTTCATATGTTCGAACATTTTGTCTGCTCAATAAACGTAAATAACGCAATGAATGTTGTTGAACTGTCAAAATGAAAGCTATTCCTACTGTTAGTGTATTACGCAATACCTACCCCGCTGGATAAACCAATTCACAAAACAAGAGGTTTTAAGGAAATCCCAAGCCTATTGGCAGACCTACAGACTTAGAATCTATGCTTCTACATGTTATGGAGGCCCTTGTACGTAAAAGAACTTGATATGCATGGGATCGATCCGTATCAAACGTCGGATTTACAGGCTCTTGAAACCATCAACGGACTCGGCTGCCAATCTTGATTAATTTAATAAAGATCAACAGTGTTACATCGTATTACAGAACAAGACTTTGATCGTTTATGGATGAATAGAAAATAAACACTATAAACTTTATGAATTGTTTATGAACATGTGAAGGAAAATATTGAGAATAAATAGTTCATATAAAAACGTAATCAGGGCAGGTTTCATCACCATTGGAGCTAGGGAAAGTTGACTGTTTTGCACAGAAGGAATAAACCTCATTACACAATTAGGTTTATATATAAACGTTGCTTAAAGTTAAGTTATGATGCTAATGATTAACGTCTACTTAACCATACATTTTTGATGTTTAATCGTCTCTAACTTTAAGCAACGTTTATAAATAAAAGCAAATATTTACAAGGGCCATAATACATGAAGAAGGGAATATAAATCCAAGCAGTAAGAATGAATTAATCTCATATTTTATAGATCACAATCGTAACCCCTTTTCTACAGACATTACAGAGTCTGCCATTACCATTAACATGATTAACACAACAATTGTAGGACATTATCCTATGAGCAATTCAAATTCATCTGCTCTAACGGTCATCTCAGCAATAGTCGACCTGTCTTCAATTCAAATCTCAACCGACACTAACGAATCTTTTAGAACTCAACCTACGCTACGCACAGACTTTATTAGTACCAATTATGTCTAAAATTAAGAAAAAAGTCCATATGAAGAGGCCGGATGTCACCAATTTATTTTTAGATCCTCTGCCGTTTTATAGCGACAGGATAAGGGAGGGAGTTCGCCGTGAAGCAAGCTTGCGGTGTGGTCTCGATCTTTTGTTTTTTGCTAATCTTGGAAAGAAAGGGGTGATTTCAGTGGCAGTTGGTATGTGTTTCAGATATTTGAGACGTTTAGCTTCCAAACATATTGAATGTTGATGGCGCGACTAGATTTGTGTTTATATACTCTTGCATCAAAACAAATATGGTTTTGGTCTATAGAAAATTTCGGGTAAAAATTGTTGTTAGGGTTTCAAACAAGACGGGTGCGTAATAAAGCATAAGTGGGTGTCTAGGTGTTTGCATCAAATATTATACAGCCTTAAGCCATTCACGATAGAATTTTTTTTTTTTGCTAAAAGGACCAGTGATGTCGCTTTTGATGTGTAGCGTTTTCAATTACAGCTGAGCTCGTATAAAATAACTGTATAACGTTCAAATCTGGTATCTACGCCGTAAGCCTACATTAGGACACATTAAGTAAACAGCAGTTTCCATGAACGATACGCATTTTATGATACACAAATATGAAACTTATCAAAGGCAGCCGGTAAAGGGCACAGTTTCTTCCGTGATCCCGGGTGGTAAGGTACGTATGACCGGTAACGTTGCTGTTTCTGTTATGTAACTTGTGTTTGCTGTCAAAATAGAATATGTGTGAAGTTTTACGAGGAGTTTCCTTTACGTTTAAAGATAATGTGGTAATTTTAGGAAAGTTGGTTGGTAGCATTTTATAGGAACTCATACCATTTATTTAAATTAAAACATTTACAGGCTCTTTTAAATTGTCAAAAGAGTCGGTCATTCAGAAAGATGAAGCTAGTTGCCCATTTCAAAGCGTATTAGGTTCCTATGATGAAAAACGAGCAAGAAACTCCATGGTCACTCTTTTAAATTACTTATTTAATATTAATAATAAAATATTTGTTACATCATTAATGTTGAACTAACTAGATGTCTGGATCAGCAGAGGTCTTATAACCTGGGACATACTGACTACTGCCTATGATATTGCAACATCTGTTCACTCTCATATTTATTACGATGACTCATAAAGTTACTCACGTTATTACCAAGACTTTTTTATTAAACGTGGAAAACCACTAGGGTTCACACCCACAGGAGATGCCTAACACTGGTCATACATACCCACTGTGGTCTTTACAATATTCACAAATGGCCAATGTCAGTTAAACAATAAAGAGTAATCAACTGTGTATTGGAAATACGAAACGTTTTCAAATGGATAATTGTTACTGGTCGTAAAGTCTCCTCTAAATTCCCGCCCAAGTAACTATGGGAAAAGACTTAATTACTTAATGATGGATATAGGAAATGTACGCACCATGGACTGACGATACTCATCACATCAAAGCGCCCCAGTATTATAGAATTGCCTAGTACGATAGCCGTCTGCAAGTACAAGTAGGTAGGTAGGTGTAGATAAAAAGCAGGCACAGCTTTTTAAATCGACAGCGTCACTACGAGGAAACCCAGCCGACGCCCGTTGCAAACTGTAGCAGGATACTTTTCCCCCTTCCACTTACTATCTACCACCAAATGAGCATACCCCTGCAGGGTGTAACCTTTCGTGATCCACTTGGAAATTCCTGAACCATCTCCGGACACGAGTGGGAAGATTTAACTCTAATCTCGTTAAAGCGAAGCTACGTCGACGGAACGGCAGCAGGATGTGGATGTGGAGCTATATCGCAAGCTATGCTCCACCTTCTATCTTGCCCTCTGTGTCCCAAAACTTGCAGTCAAAGTGACCTCTGCGCTGCCTCCGACGACGCCGTGGAAGTGGCGAAATTTTGGGCCAACAAGATTTCAAGATGGCGTGCCAGCGACACGAAGAAGAAGAGTAGGTTCTCGCACTTATCCCGAGGTATTTATGTATTTGATAATCACATAGAAGACTCTTTATCTGTCGCGCGTTTTACCTTTGACATTTCTCCAAGTGCACTTGGAGACTTTTGTGAAACAGTGTGATATGAACGTTATAGGAAGATTACATAACCCTAAGCTTTGATTTAATTTCCATAGTTACGATCCCATGCGGAGAACTATGTTAACTATAGGATTACGATCCCATGGGCAACTAGCTTCATCTTTCTGACTCACCGACCCCTTGACGATTCAAAAGTGCCTGTAATTGGTTTATTTGAAATAAATGCTTTGAGTTTGAGTTTGAACATACACTTTCGGTACTTACAGGAACAGATTTAATTTCCGCATCACCGCACCAATATCTGTAATGGATTTTGATAAAATCCATTTAGAAATTAGTATAAGAATCGTAAAAGCATTCCTACTATTACTAGGACAGTGATAACGCGCCAGAGATTCACTGAGATTAATAGGTCAGTTAGTCGAGAGCAAATGAAATGGGATAAGGCTAGGCAATGAGAGACGAGAGCACTCTAGGTTGCGAGAGCGTTTATATTTGCATCTTTATCTCGAGTGCAAGGAACATTAGCGAATATGGCGCGTACATTATGGACTTCTGAAGGGCTTGCTTGTGGTATTAAGGTGTTGCATTGCATAGGAATGATAGGTATGGGGAAATGGATTGAAGACGCAAGTGTTATGTAATTGAAGTTCCATTAGAATAATTTTGGTAGCCAATCTTACGGTACTTGAAGAATTCCGGCATATCAAAATCCAGATATCATTCAGGCACTCAGCGCATTTAGCTTGCCTGCATCGAGTATTAGTTGCGGTAATTAGGACTGGGTGCTTTAAAACCTCTCCTTGCAGGCAGTAAGTCGTGTCTCATTCAATACTTTTAAGCACTAAGTCACCGTCAGCGAGTACTATCTCGTTGAGTCACTCAGTGTCGGCTCAGGTTTATGCAATACTGAGCAGGTGCCATGAGGTAAAATTAACGAAACCAGGAAACCTTAATATGCTTATGCAACATACACAATTATGTTATGCTTTTTTAAATTCATATTATGCTAGATCAGCTTACGTAGGTAAGGTACGTAACATAGTTGAGGGTCAAGCACAACACAAAAATATTAAAAAACTTCTACAACATCAATTTAAAATTCTAAGCGAGTAAAATTGTAAGCATGACAAAAGAACTCGTGATGCTATGTGGTCATCTATGATGAAATAATTCTAATAAGTACTTTTCAAACTGTAGGAGGGTTTTGTTAAAATACTGTTATCAGGAATACTACCATATTGTGTGGTGCCATTGGTTTACAAAAAGTTGTGTGCCATGTGAAAAGCAAATAAAAACATTACTATCGCTCCCCAGTTACACTAGTGGGTGTCATCGACGGATGACCCCAATGATAAGATAATATTTGAACTATATTTACAAAAAAATATATATACTAAGAATGTCTGATTTGGTGTCGCGTGTGAGAATTTAACATGTAAGGTAGTTTTTTTTGTTTCAGGAAAAGCCGGAGTTCTTTTTATGTTTGCTGCCTTTTTTATAATCACCTAGCTGAATACATGGACGAACAAAAAAGTCGGACGGAACTCCGCTAAGACAAAACTGAGGCCCGTTTATGAGTGTATATATATGTATGTGTGAGTGTTGCCGTTTGCGCGCGTAATGTCTGACCGTGTCGGCGTACTAATGCGCGAATGTGTGCGTACAGCAGCCTGTACGTACAGCGAGCTGGCCGACTTAAGTGACACAATTTTTTGCTAGCGAGAATCTGTCCGACTTTTTTTGTTCATCCATGTCTGAATATTGTTTTTTTTACATACAGTGTGTTGTCAGTATACAGAAGTCTTCTTTGTGATAACTTAATTTCGGAAACACCCTAGTAACTCAATATTTCCTCAGCCAAACTACTAATCTTCCATTCCAACAGGTTAACTAAAGTTCCTCTTACCCCATAAAGCAAGGACCACAAATTAATGGCAAAGGGAAGGCGGCCCGGACGCGCATGTTATGCTTGCACTGACCATAGCATCCGGTAATATTACACCGATAAGTATAATTAATAACGTTTAATTATGTGGGTCAATGGACGACTTCAGACCAACTATGACTTAATAGGCAATGTGTTTTAAATACCACAAAAATAATTGGGGAATGTTTTTGAATAACATTGGGATTTTTCTGGTGTAGCCCTGCGGAGTCTTGATCTGTGGCCGGTTATTGGCATAAATCAGTAGTGGCCCAATGGTAATGATCCGACCTACGAGTTGTAGGTCATGGTTTCGAACCCAGGCAGGCCGCTTTATTTTGAGTAGATAATTTCATCACCACTGCTTTCAAAACGGTGAAGGAAAACTTTGTAAAGAAACCGGCATGTCCTAGAACCAAAAATTCGAAGGCATGTGACATCTACCAACCCGCACTGGGCCCACGTGGTAGATTACAGCCCACTCCCTGTCGAAGAGAGGAGGCCTGTGTCCCAGCAGTGGGAACATTATAGGCTGATTATACATGCATGCATTACGCATCGGCAATAGACTCGCTCCCTATGAATTGTTTAGGACTTACAGAACTGGTGAAATGAGGGGGTGCTTACTATAAAACTGTCTGCTTCTACAGGGAATACAACGGTTAGCCGTCGATCTGACAAAAACCAGCATCAAACATGATAGTTTATGACACCAAAGAAAAGCTTGGTAATCCAATAAATTTCTAAAGGAACCGAATTACATTTACATAATACCAATAAATTATAGACAACCGAATTACTTATTACCAATAAATCAGTATGACAAATACGCTAAACGGAAACAATCCAATCTTGCATGAAACGTAACGAATTTTAATTACCACTAACAAGACGTCCACACTCAACTTAATTGCCACCCTATTTTTTTATGAAATAAGGTCGATAATTCCTTGACAGTGTGGTACCTAGATGCAAGTTAGTTGCGCGATGTATGTAAAAGGGTTATTATCATGAAGCGCATTTAGTGCAGTGTTTATGTGAGACGAGTAATGCCGCATTCTCGATGGTTTTTTTGTACTAAAATAAGAGGAAATCGAGATTTTTCATCTGAAAGCGCCCGAAAAAAGGTTTAACGACGTGTGTTATGGGTAACGCCACCTGCTTTTTGTTATGGGAATTACATTCAGCCGTTATTTTCAAACTATAACTTTTATTTCAAGAAAATAATTATTATAGAAATAGTTATTTAGCTTTTAATCTGACAGTAGAACAATATTAATCGCTTTGCTTTAGTTTTCTAAATGTTTAATACATGTAACATCAAAATACAAGCGATTACGATTATATTATGCAATGAGAGTGTAATACTGAAAAGCGCTCACTAACGCCATCTTAGATTTCAAGTTCAAAGCATCAGAGTCACCTTCACTCGAAGATTGGCACAGACATGAGGAAGACCACATCTTGAAGGCATCATAAAATCTGACGTCAATCTAATGTAATCTCACGTGACATTTGATTGGGCGCGCGGGCGCATAGTAAATAAATGTTAAACGTAAAATTAGAATGCGGTTCAGTCAACTCGGCGCATCGCTCCCAATTCATCAGCGAACGCACAAAGCAACTAGGACTACTTCTTTGACAAGTAATAAGGGATAAATGGGACAGGACAGGTGTCGGTTTGCGTATGCGTTCATTTAAATTTATTATTACGCATATTGCAACTGTTAGTACCAATGGTTAGGGTCATTGTATTCTCAGTAGGATACGATGAAATATAATTCTATATCAATATAATTCTCCGATCATTTTTGCTTGGCTCAAATGACTTCTCTTCATAATAACGTTGTTTTGTATTGAAGTGTGGAAGAAATTTTACTGATTTGGCCTCTTACCCGTTGCAGGATTATATAGGAATACAACTTGACAGATGATTTTCATCTTTTGGCCGAAATTCAAAAACTATTCCCTTTTCAAATGACGAAATTTACTAAAAAAGTATCCATAGGATACTTTAATTATATTCAAAAAATATAATTAAAAGACCTGATTTTTAGTAACTAGCAAAAACGTGCTTGAGTCCTAGACACTTTTGATGTGTGTATTACTTACTATTATACTAGAACACATAACAGATACAGAGAATGTTAATGGGTCTGAACACTGAACATTTCAGTAAAATGGGTTATTATGTCGCTGCACACGGGGCTAATAATCTCTCACTATTTCTGCACTATGCACTACCGCAATCTTTAGCGTACGCATCGCGTACATGTGCGTAATTTAAATAAATACAATTATTCTTAACAAAAAACGGTAGTGAAAGATTCTGACAGAAGCTGCTACCTTTTAAGAATAAACAGCGGTGCAACAAAAATATCTGTTTACCGCTCTGAAGCAGTGCAACCTGTAGAACCCTGTAAAAATTACTACAATACCAAAATAACGAAATGTTGCCCATCAATGGGTTCATGGAGGAATGAGGAATAAGTTGTGAGAATTTTTTTGAGTATGAATGTGGATGGCAGTAATAGTAAGGGAAGTCCAAAGAAACGATGGATAGACTGTGTGAAAGATGATAGAAGGGGGAAAGGGGGGAAGGGGGAAAGGGCGTGACTACCGAGATGACGACTAAAAGAGAAGCATGGAAGAAAAAGACGTGTTGCGCCGACCACGAATAAATTAAGATAAGGGCAAAATAATGGTGATGATCATGATGTATGAGTTCGTTCCATAAATGAATCCACAATAGCTGTACCTATAAAATCCTTATGGATTATATAAGTACCTATTGTAGATTAATTTTGCAGGTTGAAATCAGGACCAAAAATAGACGAAAATGTGTGTGGCAAAAAGCAAATGTATAAAATGTAATAAGTTACAACAACCAGTAACGAATCTGTTGACGTGTATTGCCTAACATCGGCCCCAAAAACTGATCACCAGTAGTATCCACCTGACAAAACGACTTACTAGCTTTTACGACGACCACACCAAGCTGGCAGCCTATTCTTATCCCAACACACGTTCTAATAACACACCGTATTCCCACAATCAAACAAACACAAACGCGCACGTTTACGTTACTTTAATTAACCGTTACCAGGAACACGACCAAAAAGTGAGTATTGTAGACTAAAACGTTGGCTCAGATTTACGAGTGACCAGTCATGGGAGGGGAATCCGAGGGTGGCTCGTATTTATAGAGCAAGTTGTCTAAGTGCATGGGAATTTATTGGTCTTGCAAGGGATTTAGAGGCACGACGACTGGACGTAAAAAGATTATTGTGAGTACGACGCCTAATTGTAGATGCAGAGTACTAATATTATTTATAAGTTGTTTGTTATTAGCTTAAATAATTGGGGTTAGTCATACTCATCTCCTTTGATGATCTGATGAAGAAATGGTCATAGTTTCTTTGATGCTGGTGGGTTGAAAAATAGCAGTCGGTATGAGCATCATATAATTGTAAGTTATGTCAGTAAAAGATAAAAGTTGTTGTTGTGTTATTAAATATATTGGACGATCTTTCACCTTACTGACAAACGTGATATGGGGTAAAGCCGATGCACTTTATCAGGGTACATTCATTATTTAGGAACCCTGACTGGTTTAAATGTCAAAGCACTGCATCAAAGCATCTCTGGAATAACTTATTTCCTTGTTAAATTGCAGACTATTAATTTGTCTCTTGGTTGATCTGGGACTTCAACAGTCTCCTGTACTAGGTCCTCCAGTACAGTTGTCTGCACCTATTTTCGTTAGGCTTTATTTTATTGAGGTACAAAATAATTATGTACTTTGTTAGACGTACATTAAGTTATATATTTTCTCTAAACCGGCCATACATGATCATTCGCCCTTATTCCAAATTATTATGGGTCGGTGCGACATATATTTTTCCACCATACTTCTCCAAGTCGTCATATCGGTAATCATCCACTTTCTAGCCATATGATCTTTCTAACAGTCCATTCATCGTTTCTTTGATCTTCCCCTACTCTTATAGTCATCAACATTCAAACTGAAATTGGCAAATAAAAATTAAAAATTGTTTCGTCTCCATGATAAACATATAAACAGTTTTTTTTACTCCCCAAGTGTTTAGTGCAAAGGTGCAACAATAACGTCCATATCACTACTCTCTCAACAAAGGACCCGCCTAAGTGGGTCACAGGATAATGCCCTACGTCTGTTTATAGACGCGACAGGACAGGCGTAAAGCGCGCTGTCAATATAAAATGCATCGTCCGTCTTACTTACAATACAATCTGTAGATGCGAATGAAGAAATATGCAGTTTGTGACTTGTCGAATCTTCTTGTGGTATGTCTGAGAATTCTTATGAGACGAGACGAAGAAATGCTTCTACCATAAATGTATTTATAGTAAAAACATTAACCTGATGTGTTGAACTTTTAGGACATGTTTATAATGCATGGGACGATAAATGCGCTGCTTTGGGCATATTTTGCGATTTGTCCAAGGCATTCGATTGCGTTCTTCATGAAACATTAATCAGGAAACTGCACCACTACGCAATCCGGAACGGCTTTTAGATCTTCTTATTTCATACTTAGGTGATAGGATTCAGAGAGTTGATGTTAATGGAAAAAGACCACCCGGATCTGTAGTAACAATAGGGGTCCCCCAGGGCTCAATTCTTGCCTTTCCTCATAAACGATAATAATGACATAGTGTTGTTTGAAGACGACACTTCCCTTTTAGTTAAACTCAAACGTCAGCAACTGGTTACTGACCATGTAAATAGCGCCCTCGCTAAAGTAGTTAACTGGTTTAATGATAATAAACTGCTTCTTAACAAGAAAAAAAGTTAATGTATTAAATTTACGATACCCCATGTTAGACAAGTAAAAACTAGTGAGCTCATAAAGGGTGAAGAGTTTAATCCCGAAATCCCACATGTTCTTAGGCATAACTTTGGATGCCAAGCTTCAATGGGCCCCCATATAGATAAATTGACAAAAAAGCCTAGCACTGCAGCATACGTTGCGTTATACGTTAGAAACAATCGTGATTTAACTGATTTAGAGACAGTATTTTCATAGTGTGATGTCGTACGGTATTCTATTGTGGGGAAATGATGCCGATATTCAGACAATTATCGTTTTACAAAAAAGGGCCATTTGTTCAATTTATAAATTAAGTCCCAGCCACCCACCCCCTTAGAGATAAATTTAAAGAGATTAATAATAGGTCTTTACCTATGAAATTGCCGTTTTGTATGAAAAAATTTAAACGAATTTTTTTCATGAAGTTTTTATTTGTATTAATCGAAGTAATCACCCATGCAATCAATGCATCTTTGCCATCGCAGTGGCAGTTTATTGATGCCCTTCTTAAAGAAATCAGCTGGACGGGAGGCAACAAATTCTTCAAAGGCATTTTGTACTGCCTCTCGGGTATTAAATTTTTTTCCCGCCAAGAAGTTATCCAAATTCTGGAAAAAGTAGTAGTCTGTAGGCGCAAGGTCTGGTGAGTAGGGCGGATGACGGAGAGCTTCCAACCCCAGTTCTTGCAACTTGGAGACCGTCTGCTGTGCAGTATGAGGTCGCGCGTTGTCGTGCAGGAGCAGCGGAGACGAGCGATTGACCAATGCTGGTTGGAGATGCGCCAGCTTCTCCATCATTGTGTTCAGTTCTTCACAGTACACATCTGCAGTAATGCTCACCCCGTTTGGTAAGAAGCTGTGATGAATCACACCGGCGCTAGACCACCAAACAGTGACCATCACTTTTCTAGGGGTAAGTTTTCGTTTAGGGCATTGTTTAGGTGCTGAACCAGGATCCAACCAACTTGCTGAGCGCTTACGGTTATCAAACAGAATCCATTTTTCATCGCAGGTAACAATGCGGTTCAAAATTCCTTCATTTGTGTGTCTGTTGAGCAGTGCAAGGCACGTCTCGACGCGTACTTCGCGCTGGCGATCATTGAGTTCGTGGGGCACCCATTTGTCAAGCTTTTTTACCTTGCCAATTTGACGCAAATGGACCAATATTGTTTTGACGCTAACGTCGAAAGCTGCTGCTAATTCAGCCGTAGATTGTGTATCATCAGCTTCCACAATCGCCTTTAATTCGTCATTGTCGACCAAAGTCTTCGGACGACCGCGAGGTTCATTTTTCAGGTCGAAATTTCCAGAACGGAAGCGAGCAAACCAATAACAGGTGGTGCGTTGGTTTGTAGAGTTAGCTCCGTAAACGTCGTTGATGTTGCGTGCCGCTTGTGCCGCGTTGCTGCCACGACGGTACTCATATTCCATAATTACTCGAATTTTTAACGTATCCATGATGACGAAAAAGATTGAAATGCGATGAAAATGTAACACTAATCAATAAAGAAATGACTACTTTTAGAAAAAAAAATCCATGTTTTTAAAATAAAATTAATTTGAAATTAGAATTCATAGCCAAACAAAAATTATTTTGATTTGAAATGGCCAGTACTGCAGAACGGCAATTTCATAGGTAAAGACCTAATATAATTACTGTGCCTTCTCAGTATATTTATGAAAATCTTTTGTATGCACATAAAAATATTAATCTGTTTAAAAATACAGTGATATCCATAACATAAATACTAGGATAAACACAAATTTGTTGCAGAAAATAGGTGGCTCGTGTAGATGCCAATGTATACGTTTTTATAATAAACTTTTAGCCATTTAAGCCAAGAACTAAGCCATAATGAATTGAAACCTTTTATAAAGCGGAAACTTCGCAGAAACCAGAAAGCCTATTATACTGTTAAAGACTATATTCACGACAAAAAGGCTTGAGATTTTGCTGCTCAAATAAATTTACAGTGAATATTTTTCTTCTTTTTTTTTTGGTAACTTTTTTATTTGTTTTTTATGTATGTATACCATTTACATATACAATGACATGAATATTTACTTAGTAAAGTATATTATTTTAATTCTTGTGAATGTGAGGACTATGTGGGTCATTGTATTTTTCTTTTTTTTTCTTTCAGTTAGTTTTAATGACGGTATGGTAGTTTGAGTATTTTATGCGACCTACCCAAATGTCCTTTTTTGGTATTGTTAGTCTAATCGTTGAGCTCCTTAAGTTCTGAGTTGAGTTGCATGTTTAATGACAATGCGTGCACTGACTGGACAGGTCCACTCAATCTGTGTGGTTCTTTCCTCAAAAGACCATTTCAGACACAAATCTACATGT
Source organism: Dryobotodes eremita (assembly GCA_917490735.1). Lineage (NCBI taxonomy): Eukaryota > Metazoa > Arthropoda > Insecta > Lepidoptera > Noctuidae > Dryobotodes > Dryobotodes eremita. Next base: position 2,823,686 of record OU823256.1, read on the forward strand.
TCTTCACCATATGATCAAGATTTTGTCTGGACTTTAAAAGAGACTGTGACCTCTGAGTTTGTTTCGGCCTTTCTTCTCAGAGTAGTCAGATAGGAAACGCCGACCTCGTCTAGTTTTTAAAATATGATTGACGTGTAAAAAAGTGTTTGTCATCATCATTTATTTATCATTTATAATAAACACGACTCTAAAGAAAAAGTCTAAGATAAATATATGTTGCAAACTTTAAATTGATCTCATAACATATCTGAATAAAAAAACGTTTGTTGTTGCTCAGAAAAAGCTTTAAAATAATGACATTATGATTTGTTTTGTAATGGAAAGGTGACTTCGGAGACATCCTATTATTTTTCAATTACTCATTTCATACATTAATATCATGAACAAACCGACTTTCATCAGATACCTACAAAATGTTTTTTTCGTCTTTTTGATCTGAGTCAAAATGATAAAACGAACACCTGAAACCATCACCACCATCTAAATAAAACACAAGATCTGTTTACCTCCTTCTCTCCCTGCGACTTGACGGCGTCTCCATGTATCTTGTCTCTCAAGGCCACCAGCTCCAGCGGCCAGCTCGACACCTCCGCGTCAGGATCCGACAGAAGTACCTGCCAGAAGACGGTAGAGGTTAACATGGTTTGTCTTCATTAATTTTGTTTCTAAGGCATTCTCTAGCTAGATAGATAAGATCGGATTTGTTTTCGTATCGATAAGAGCTATACGCAGCTATAGCAGAGCTATAGCAGTGGTGGCCCAGTGGTAACGTCCCCGACTTACGAGTTGTAGGTCGTGGGTTCGAACCCATGCAGGCGCTTCACTTAGTGTAAATAATTTTATCACCACTGCTCTCAAAACGGTGAAGGAAATCATCGTGAGGAAACCGGCATGTCCTAGAACCAAAAATTCGAAGACATTTGACATCTGTAACCCGCACTGGGCTGCGTGGTAAATTATAGCCCAGTCCCTCTCGAAGAGAGGACGCCTGTGTCGCAGCAGTGGGAACATTACAAGCTGATTATGAAGAGCTTAAACGGTACTTAAAAAGTAGGTTGCCAAAAAAAAAACTGCTGTTTCATAGAAAAGTGCAATACCTACGCAATCAAAATGTACAGAACAGGTAATATATTTTTTAATAACCGACGATAACTTTCAACGCATTCGGGTTCAGAATCATGTACTGCATCCATTGTAACAGGTTGTGCATCGATGTCCCTGCCATCCTGTATAGCTGACGTCGTAATTGCTTTACCAGTTTTGACAACAATTCCTAGATAATTTAACTTTGACTAAGTGTTAGGTTCGTTAAGAATTATAGTATTTAATTTGATTTTAAAAGTTATTTTTATGGCAACATTTGAACACGTGCTAGTCCGGAAGTAATATTAAATAACGTTTTAGAATATTATGGGTGGGGACATTATTGCGGCAACGGGGAATGGCATTCTGACTTGAGCTCTTGACGAGTTCGGACGTAAGCCTTCGAGTGTTTCTTACGAGTGCTGAACTAAATAATTGATCATTGTTAAGAAATTATCAAAAATAGGCAAAGTGTTATTATTTGGAGAAATAAACGAGTGTGATTTGAAAAGTGCGTATTATTGTTTCTTTAGTAGTTTTCTCGCAATGGGCTGTCTATGAATTTATTCGTCTACCTGTTCTTTACTTGGTCTAGCCCTTTAGTATTCTAGTGTAATCTAACATAAGAATAAACTATGTATCTGTCACATATACAAATAGCCCTTGTCGTTTTATGACGTGGTAACATTGAACCTTAGGGTGATGTAGCGATTAATAGGTCGACTACACTTAATGTTTTTCTTAACTTTTTGTTTGCTACCATATTGGATTTAGGCCCCGAACTATGAAAAGCAGCATGAAAGCTAATCCTTCTAATATTATAAATGTGAAAGTTTGTGAGGATGGATGGATGTTTGTTATTCTTTCACGCAAAAACTACTGAACGGATTTGGATGGAATTTGGAACACACATAGTTTATAACCTGGATTAACATGTAGGATACTTTTTATCTCGGTAGTACGTTCCCGTGGTATAATTTCCGATCTCCACGCGGGCGAAGCCGCGGACAAAAGCTATTGCTATATATACCTAATTCTTCAATCTGTTTTAAAAGTTGTTGAATGCATTAATTTGGTGTGATTTTCAAACTTACAACTTACTAAGACAATAATAGAACGAATGCATCTCCCACAGTTGACGCTTTAAAGTAAGCACTAATATAGACTGCACTTGCATCAAACGCATAAAAGTCAGACAAAACATGATAAAACAAGACTGCTGTCTAACAATACTTAAATAATGTTCACTTACAAACAAATCGCCCATGATTTTTTTCTAAATCCAATTTTTCTGAAGAAATCACTTATATAAATTACACAATCACAACAAATCACATAGAAATATTCCAACGACCACTAGAGATGTGACTGCACTCGCATAAGGAAAATATATGACTAGTGCTGTGCCACTTTTGACCTCTTATCACGCAGATTGATAGCCCAAACGGAGCTCGTCTAAACAAAGGGAGTAAATGATGTTTGTGAGTGATTACTTAATGATACAATACTGTTATTAAGATGCTTTATGATTATTGTTTCTCTTAGAAAAGGATGCTAAAGACCTACCTTTCTTAATAACTGGCTTGTTTACGTTATTGAAAAGTATTATTGAAATAGATTCTAGTAGCATCGGATTGGTTCTTAAGACGTTGTGTTTATTGCCTTACACAAAAGGTGCATTTACTTGACTATATTAAAGCCGACCTACGTTTCGTTAGTCACGTTTATTTGTTGGGTACATTATTTTTGTTTATCTTTAATTTGTTAAGTTTTATTCATTCCGGAAGGGTAACGAGAATGACGAGATTTTGATAGTATCAATCGGTACTAGCTTACGAAGTAACGATTACTTGCCATGCTAATAATTAGTTATCGGTTTTAGATACAAACAAATGGACTCAAAAACAATGTTGAACCTAACATAATGTCCAATTATATCTTATCATTTATCAGAATTACGTCACGTTTATGTTAAACTTGAACACGCTTATCTGAACAGACTAATGAGCATTATAAAAATATATCTAATTAATAATTAAAATAAAATCATTGACATTCTACATAATTTTAAAACCAAAAGCAAACTTTTCCCAACAGATCATTGACCCAAATAGGGGAAGAAAAAAACTTCGTTCCTGAGACAGCGTGGGGCTTAAAAATGAGGTCAGAAGCGCGAAAAATGTCGCCTATAGTCTGGAAACATGCCAGAGACGGATTGACAATATTTGTAAATGGCGATGAACTGCCGACGATGACTGTACATGCAAGAATATATTTAGAAGCCGTGAGTAATTTTTTTTGTTATATTTTTGTTTTTAGGTATTAAAGTTGGTGTTGCTGTGCAGTATTGGTAAATGTGGTAGTCGTTCTACCGAAAACTGAATATTAAAATTCTTACTCAATCTTACGAATTTGATTCAAATACTGTGGGTATGTTAAGAAAACAATCTTACTAAAGAAACTTCGTTGACCACGTGTTATTCGGTTGATTACAGAAAAAAATCGAGTTAGCAGTTCAAGAACCGATCTTCAAAGCATTTTGGAAATATTACATCGAAATACTCAAAGGCATTTGCTTATGTCACAAGTTCTTTATCGTCGGTTACTAATAGGGGCTGGTCGTAACCAAAGCTTCTAAACAAACATGTCAACAAAAACAAAAAATAATCAACAATCTTGGAGCATTCTCTATTCAACATTCTTAAAAGAAATCAAGCTTTATATTTATCCATAACTATGTGAAATAAATCAATGAGAATTAGGTCAAGACGTCGGTGAAGTATTCAGAAGCCGTCACTCAACCCATAAACACCAGTCAGTTTCAATGTAAGTCGATAATGCTTTATATAAACGATAATACGTGATTTGTAAGAAATAATATTAGCTGTCTACATGTTTATTTAGTAGTTCTAAAAACTTTTTTAACTAATATCAATGTGCTTATCAGTAATACAGGGTATAAGCCTCCTCTCATAAACGTCACTCTTTCCTGTCTTGTTTCGATTTTGTTCATGAGTGAATTCACGAAATAGAACAACGAATCGGATTTGAACCTACGACCTCTGGAATACCACTTAGGCGCCGTACTCTTCAGACAAGCAAGATAATTCTGGAATTGAAGCCAAGAATTGGCAAAGATAAATATAGGACGGCGATCAGCGGAAAAAAGACACGCCTTTGTAGTTTCAGAATTGAATATAGAAGATGCTTGAAGATCTATCAACCCGTTGTAGAAACGAGATTTGACTTCTAGTAGTCATATAGATGTCAGCAAAAATATAAATGTGTACGTATGAATAAAACATAGGTCCTTACATAGGTCGGCAGGAAATATAGGTACAACAGATAAATAATAATCATAAACACGTGGTTTCTAAACGAACTGCAATAATGTTGGAAATTTGTTCGGAATTTGGAAACCGTTTTTGTCATTTGCATGCACACCTGTGAGCTTATGGAAATAATATGTTAAAATTTATTCTTCCTCTGATAACAGGATTTAATCAATCTCTAAAAAACAAATACAGATAATAACTTACACGTCTCTTGTAAAATGGCAAATGATTTCGATCAGGCATCTCACATTATAATAACACACACAAAAAAAGGTCCAAAAATCTAAAGTTCTATAAATATTTATATCTTATCTTAATAAGTCACTATCTCACAGTCCCTTCAAAATCACCAATAAATTTCACTATCCTTCACAAAAGTATACACATTTTTTTTAAATAGTCACATTTTCATCACGAAAAATCCGCGAGTAGTCAAAACTTTCACTTAGAAAAGGGGGGAAAACAGCTTGTTTATGATTAAATTTTTTTTATAGAGTGTTGTAGTGAATGAAGCGTGTTCCCGCCAACTGTGGGAAGAGCCTTGCTCTATTTGAGCCAACATAGACCACGCTGGTGCGTCGGCCGCGTATTTATTAATGGTGTACCGAGATGGCACCAGGCCAATGCTTGGCCAGAGGGCAGAATCCGTACGTACTACGACGTACTATGGGAGATTTGAAGAATAAAATCAATTTTATCGACATCTGGATTGATCGCAAACATCGTTTATGTAAAATATGCCATAAATCAAAAAGTTGACGAAACTTTGTGTCAATTTATGAATTTCGAATATTTAATTTACGAAGAAAAAGCGACAAAATTATTACTTAACTCTTTCTGAAAACATTGTATTTATGCAACGCATTGTTACAGCCCCTTAAACACACAAAATATAACCCCTCGTAATAAGCCGAACTTATATAACACCAACACCAAACAGAAAGCGTTGTAACCCAAATAAATCAGTGCGAAAAATATCCGAGAAGAGTACATAAAATAATCACCCAAATTACTTCTCAGAAATCTTAGCCCATTAAATACAAGATATAGGTGATGGGAATCAACGCGAAGTACTTATTCTAGTTAGTTGAGAGACCCTGGTTTAGACTCCATAAAATGTTTTATGGGCATTTTAGTTAGTCTAACTATGTATGAAAGCGAGTATTGTACATTTTATGCCAAATAGTGTCGGTAATGCTATGTTAGTTGAAAGCATTATTTACAATATAAAGTATACTGGCGAAGTACCTTACTGTGTGCGAGAAATTTAAATAAATAAATAAAGTATAAAGATGTATTTTCTTCCTTTGAAGCTTTGATGATGACGTAGTATTTCAACTCTCTTTAGTTTAAAGTCACGCAACTCATCCCGAGATGTGAATGCCATATTTTGTGCTACAAAATGAAACTTTTAGCGTCCAAGTGGCGTAAAGTAGTAAGTATTACCACTTTAATATTACTAATTAAGTATTTTGTTGTCTACATAGCGCCAAACTATGAACAGACACACTTAATGAAGTGTAGTCAACCGTTGGAGTGACGCTTACTTTCAGTCGTTTCTGTCAAATATCCAGAATTAAAATATCGGCGGCCAACTGTCTGCTAACAGTGCCAGCATAAACATCGAAATAATATAGATCGTAACACACAGCGACTAAACTCAGCCATTTGACTCCATAGGTAAGAAAATTCAAGCTGACCTACTGTTGGTTAGACTCCGGCCAGGCCGATAAAAGAGCAGAGCAGAAGATATTTTGATGACATTGAACAATATAATAAATACGTCGGGGAAAAATATTTTTCGTATTTTATACTTATAAAGTTGTTGTCAAATCTTTTTGCCTGTACTGTTTGTATCTGGCTGGTTTTGATACCATGAAATAGATGACATTTAAAAATTAAAAAACAAAATAGATTTGCCGCCAATTTTCAATTGTTTTTCTGTCCGCCAAAATGAGGGAATTTAACGAAGAAATTCGATACATTTTCAAGTTTTGTTATAAAAAAGGGGAAATGCGTCACAAGTCGCGAAACAAAATTGGTTCAAGCGTTTACAGTCCGGGAATTTTGATATCAAAGATGCAGCTCTCACTGGTCGCCCTGTTACGGATAAAGACGATGCCATTTTTGAAAAAGTGGAGCAAAGTCGGCTGGCATATTAGTAGTTACAACATAGCTGAAGAGTTAGGGGTTTGACGACAAAATATTATTGACCCATTTAAAAAAGTCTGGGTATACAAAAATATTTGGGTGCCACACGAGTTCTTAGTCTTGAATTTGTATATAAAATACGAAAGAAGTTTTTCGCCGACCTAATACTTTATCATTAGTGCCATAAAATGCGCGGGCAGTAAGGCGGTTTTCAGCGTCGATGCTCATACAAATTTGCACTCTACGCCATTGATACAAAGTTCATTATCTAATGTCTTCAGAAAATCTAAGCTTGTGCTTGTGTAGATTAGATTTTCTTTAGACTTTAGAAAGAAAACTAAGAACATAATCTGTACATACCTGCAACTGCTCCTGTAGATGGGTCACGACCTCCTGCCTGACCTCCTCTCTCACTTCCTCCAGCCTCTCTTCCAATTGCACCTCCATCTTCTACGTGATGACGTAGTAGCGATGACGTCACGCCGTTTAGTCACACACGAGCGTGTTAGTGGCATTCCAAGCATGCAGGAGAGAGACAGAATGAGTTTTAATAAGTGTTTGAATAACTGAGGTGAATAGGGTGGTGGAGGGTGAAAGAGTTTTTTATTAAGTAGAAGATTGTGGTACGGACGGATGGTGTCGTATGTGGGTTTTACGATACTAGAAGTTTAAGAATTATGGGAAAAAGTAGTAAGAGATTGAATTGATATATGCTATGGATTTATTACAATTATTTACAGCAAAATATCGAATTGCGAGTGGTCTTTTCAAAATAAAACAGATTCGAGAATAACTTAATTACATAACACAATACTTTCGGTTTTATTTTACTCAAAAACTGTGATTTGCACTCTTTAAATACTTGTTAGTAACCAAGTCAATAATCGAAAAACCATATAATATTTTCATTCACCACACATTTACTATTCAACCCCAGAAATTACAATTTGTGATATAGAAAATCAGACCTTTTTGCTATAGACATAGAAGTAATATTAAATTGTGATAATTACAAGTTTTCAATGTGCAAAAGGCCATATTCAAGGGTGTTTCTCTCATTCTTTCTGTGATCATTAATCAATTGTAGGCCCGGGACTATATCCATGCAGCCCGGATATGTTTTAACCTAAAAACATCACTTCACAAGACATGGCATTTTGAAAAGATATGGGAACCAGAAACGAATAAATGATATATAAGGTTTGAGGACTTAAAGAGTTATTTTGGAAGTTCAAAACATCCTGATTTTTTGCCTCAATGAATGATTTTTGATGTTGAATATAGTCCCGGTCTTTAGATATGTGTGGTCATAGCCAGAAAAAGATTTGCCAGCCATTACAGGACAGATTACCTCAGGCTACCGTAAGCTTGGTTGTCTTTCCCCTGCATGCGGTTATGTACACAACGATTATTTATTAGTAAATACCATATTGGCGGCCGCCTCAAGCAATATCCAGTTGTGGGCCATAGGCCTGCGGACTATGAGAATTCGGAGAAGTTGTAGGTCAATTTACATAAAAACTTTGAAGCCAATATCGTCCAAAGTTTTTAATACTGCATGAGTTGATGCCGTTTTTACATAGATACAAAATACTGTAGCATTTTTTACTGTTTCAAAAAGCTTGTTAAATAAGTGATGTGCTTTTAAAAGACACGATCGTCATTTTTATTTTGAAATACGCTCTTAGCTTTGTATCTTCTTTTTGGCAAAGGCCTTTGCTGTCGAGTTATGTTAAGTTCACAAGAACACCAAGTTAAGTTCACAACATCAAGTACCCCGGCCACACTGCACAACATTCAGCAACTAAAATATTAATAATATATCCAACAGATAAGTCTAACCTTCTCCAGCTCGAGGTCAATGTCCTGCTGGTAGAGCGACACATTCGTTTCAGTGTTCTCTGCTGTTTGTATGTGAGCTTTTAGTTGGGTTATCTGGAAAAAATGGGTCTGTTTAGTATCTTCTTTTTATGTATCGGTATGAACTTATAAAGAACTAGCTTTTGCCCGCGGCTTCGTCCGCGTGGATGTCGGAAATTATCCCACGGGAACGTAGTACCGGGATAAAACGTATCCTACATGTTAATCTAGGTTATAAACTATCTGTGTTCCAAATTCCATCCAAATCCGTTCAAAAGTTTTTGCGTGAAAGAGTAACAAACATCCATCCATCCATCCATCTATCCATCCATCCTCACAAACTTTCACGTTTCAGCTATGCTAGAATGGTTCATGTCCTGTTTCACGTTATGACATGGAGCTATCAGCTCACCTGTTCGTCCAGAGAAGCGACCGCTTCCCTGTGCGTGACTTGCAGCTCGTTCACATACGCGACATGCTCCGCTTTTAACTCGTCTATTTGCAGCTCATACTTTTTACACACCTGCCTCAGGGATTGTTCTAGTTGTGTTGACTGGAAAATAACGGATTTATTAGAAAATTCTGCTTGTTAGAAAACAGACAAATAAGTCGTTTTTTAGCCGACTTTCTATAGCCAGGGTGGCACAAATGTAGGACTTCATACAGGTCAAGTTGAACACAGTCATAAATAAATTGGATCTTGTTCTAATAAAGGTTTTATTAGAAAGAAAGAAAAATATTTTATTTGGGACACGCGCAGGAAATACAAAGAGTAAAAGTAAAAATTAAAAAGGAGCATTTAAAATTAACAAAATTAACAATAAGAACAACAAATTTATTTTTATAAAAATATTTAAAAATGTATATAAATAAGTATGAAAATAGAAAAACAACAATAAACGAGTAAAAAATTAAAGACGAGACTGTGCGAGGCCAAAAAGGCTCCTATCTCAGCACAATGCTGAGATATTAAAAAAGAAAACCGAGGCACTGGTATTATGATAGGGCCTGATATTACGCTCACAGAGCCAAATCAATTGCTAGAATCTCCAACAGCAATGTAATTTACATAAACAAGGTCAAATTAATTTAGCTGGCAAAATTTCAGACATACACGTTTGAAACGTTGACTTCTGATTCAGGGTATCGATTATTATTGATGAATGACGGTAACAAAAAAAAAACTCTTAACTCATAATTTCAAGTAAATACATCTGATAACGAGTTCTACGGCCGCTGGTAGACCATCAATATGTGTGAAGTTTCATCAGCTAATTTAATTCGATCTAGTCTATTATCTCTGAACTCAGTGAAGGCCAATCTGAATGAAATTTCGTCAGTTAATTTAATTCGATCTAGTATATTACCTCTAAACTCAGTGAAGGTAGTTGAACGCTGCGCGTACGGCGCCGTCCGCAGTCGCCGGCGGCGTCGGTGGGAGCGTCGAGGGACGTTGCAGATCCGCAAGGCGACGCACATGCCTTGTCACGCCATACCTCCTCTGAGTAGCTGCAATATTATAAAACAAATTAAGTAAGTATTACAAACTGTGTGTGAGAGGGTTTATTTATCCTTTATTAAAAAGAACCTGGTTCTTAATAATTAATTACAATCTAGGCTTTAAGACTAATAAGCAATTTTAATCTAATTTAAATTCTTGTTATAATTACAGAGTGAAAAAGATTTATTATTTCTGCCAAAGGAAAATAAAATTGTATATAAGTAACGCAAAAAGGACAGATAACAGTTCATAATTGTCGACAATAATGGCTCCTACCTGGCGACACTGTTTTTCACTTATAAAAGGTCTGTTTTATTTGTGTTTAAATTCAAATAAAAATTCTTACAAGCTATTTCATTTTCAGTTTATGTTATACAAAAATAAATACCACTTTAGCATTCTAGCCAATCAACCATAAAAACAAGCTTTCAAATCCATTAAAAACATACTTTAATTACTACATTGGTAATAAAAGCAAAATAAATAGAAATTAAATACATAAGGATTAGTACTCACCTTGGCTTTGGCCTTGGTTGCAATAAAGATAGCATATAATTAGTATTTCATAGTAACCTTGGTGTACTAAGGTAGACGGTATCTGAGCTATAAATACTTGATTAAGGTCTGAGCAATTAATAGCTCCTTAAATGTCAAGTACCTACAAGTTCAAGTGCCCACTTGGCATTTAGATGGCTTTGTTAGGTTACATAATCAAAGAGATTCAAAAAGATAGTAACTAAACAACTCACCTCCTTTCCATATCCGAGCATTTCTTCTCAAAGTAAGTCCTCAAATTCTCCATCTCTTTCTCATGTTTTATGTCTAACTCCTGTCTTAATGCCTCAATATCAGCATTACCAGCCTTCACAGAAGCAAGGAGTTCCCTCAACCGTCTCGTCTCTATAGTATAAGCTTGCTTGTCTTGCTGCAGCTGCGATTCCAACTCCTTGATCTCAGTATCATAGTCAATCCTCATCTTCCCAATTTCATCACACAAAACTTGTATCAGACTCTCCCTTAACTTGTTCCTCAGATTCTCTTCAATATAACTGTCGAACTTATTAATTATTGTTGCTAATTTATTTTCGAAACCAGTCTGGAATTCATCTGATACGTCTGACGACCGTAGATCAGATTTGGAGTAGTTGACAACAATTTCTTCTCTGTCCATGTCTTTTTCGCCGTTAGAGCTTTGGATTGAAGATCCTCCGCTCATGATAGCCGAGTAGAACTTCGTGCTATCATCTTTGATCAGACTTTGGTACTTCATGAAGTCTGAAAGCTGAGCTTTAACTGTGTCATGCTCAGATTGAGATCTTTCCCCAACAATATGTTGCAGGTTCTGCACTTCGTTGATAAGGTGGTCATTTTCATGCCTAAGGTCATCTCGTTCACGGACCGATCGCTGTAATGAGATGGTCAGTTCTTCAATTAATTTGTCACGCTGCGTTATAGCGTCTTCCAAGTGCACAAGCTGAAAGGACAGAAAGCGTTCAATACATAACACATCCACATGTAAGCAGGTATTAAAAAAGGCTCTTTTGAACACAAGAATTAACATGTAGCCTGTGAAGGATTTCATGTAATACTTTTGAATAAAATCAAACAAATAAGTGTGCAATATTGAAGACATTCAAATAGTAACCATTTTCATTTTTATGTGATACTTACAGAAAACATGGCTAATATAAAAAAATTAGAATAAGAACATTTGTAAATAAAAGCTCCATAACAATCAAACTGACGAGAATGTCATTCAATAATACAGATAATAAAAATAAATTGCATAAAAACTGCTTGTAGGTACTTAAATACTTGTTAAAAGTTTATGCAAGCCAGCAATAGCTCACATAAATCCTTTTTTATGGAATATAACTTGTGATACTTTTCTACATTCACAAATGAAATAGCTCACAGTAAAATTGTAAAATTGCACAACTTCACAATTTTAATGCAGGTTTACAATGCTATGACAACAGTAAACTAAATAATATCTTTCAAAGAACTACATATTTAAAAGCAGTTAGCCAAATGAACCATTTATTCAAACACAAAGTAAAAAGAAGTTAATTAATGCTCTCGATCAACGTCACACTATGTAAGAACATAATATTTTGATATGTGTTCATAAAACAAGAAGTGTATGTTGTAAAGTGCCAGTACATAGCATGCCATTGGTGTGAGAAGCAGGATAAGGAAGCACAGTAATGTGAAACAAAGGCACACGCAGAAGCAAAACCCATGTATAACAACAAGTACCTTCACATGATACTCTTCACATATTGTCTTATAGTCTGTCAATGTACTAAAGGACATAGTCTCTTCTGGTGCTATAGACTTCGGCATAGAGGTCTCCTCTGGTTTATCATACACCTTCTCCTTCAATTCATCTTCAACAGTAATTTCTTCTACCAATAAGTCTGCCTCAATTTTCTCACTTGATAGACTTTGTTTGTCCGGTGACATTTGTAGTGAATTGTCAGTGGATAGGCTTTGTCTCTCAAGGGACAATCCCAATGATTTGTCACTGGATAAACTTTCTTTCTCTGGTGATAGTTGTAGTGATTTATCTGGAGATGGCTCTTTAGACTCTGCTTGGTCATCAAAAAACTCTTCAACTTTCATACTGTCTCCAGCCCCAACAAGAAATGGCGATAACAAGTTTGGAAACACCGGGATAGGTTCCACATTGGAGTCAAGGACAGTCCCACCCTCAGGTGGTGGTCCAAATATAATTTTTGCAGATGGAAAGGGAAATTTTGGAGCACCCTGGCCCCTTATATCAAGCTTGATCATCTCCTCAGACCCAGAACTCAATTTATCCGGGGAATCTATTTTATCTGAATTCTCTGCCGAGTCTTGTAGTGATAAATCTGATTTATGGCTAGATTCATCGTTTAATGAATCCAGATACTTGTCACTTCTAGGAGATAGGTTCGTTGTGTCATGCTCACTTGGCTGTACCTTTTCATCTGATATGTGTGATTTCTCATGAGTTTCTTTCGATAAGTCTGACAACAACACCAAATTAACAGGGCTTTCTTCACTCAAAAGATGAATATCAGAAACAGCATTAACATCTAAGGGCAAGGATAAGCTCACTTTACTAGGATCTTGTGTGCTTGGGTTGTCACTGGTGGGGGAGTGTGGTAATGGAATGTTTAGGGAGCTATGTTTAGAAGCCTTCTCCTGCTCAGGTTCCACTTTGAGGAGGCCCTGTGTTCTGCTGGCATGGTCGGAATCTGTCGAATATTCAATTTTGGAAGGAATATGTTCAGAAATAGACTCAGTCTTGCTGTCATCGACATCTTGTGAAATTGGGGTTTCTTCCGTGTTTTCACTGGCTTCTATACCTGTCTCTGTTTCGTTTGTAACACTTCCTATAGTGGGTATCTGTTGAGTATGCACGACATCCGGAAGAATGTTCTAAAAATAAATAAAAAATATAAATAAACGAAGGAAAATTGTGGTCACAGATAGATCGAAGGTAGGAAGTGTAAAGCAAATCTTGAATTAAAATGTTGGAAGTAAAAATTATCACACATTGCTGTAGCGCAGGTAATTATAATCAAGACAGGTAAGGTGCTGCAGCTATGCATCTCTAAACTATTTTTAAAGTATTATAAATATCTTGACGAGATTGATTTCGATTAAATAAATCAATTTCTTGTTAATTACGTACCTTTATTTCAGACGTATGTGGAGGAGACTGGTGGGGATCATCCATAATTTAATAAATTCATATTAAAATCAATCGAATAATTCATAAAAAAGCCACCAAATTCGTTGTCAAGACGACGTAAGACGTTTCAGACATTCAAACAAAATACAAACGCCATTTAAAAAGTTGCGTTTCGTTAGTTGCAGAGCAATGCTCCGATCCAAGTAGAATGTACTCCAATATTGTGTACTGCAGTTGTAAGTTTTTTATTTATTCTAACATTATGAACAATTTCAGTATCATATTAACAGTTTATTTCTCAATATATATTTCGTGAAAAGGTTTGTTTTTCTAGTAATGTATTTTTTACTTTTTTTAGTATCGTGGTAAAATCCTGATCTTCCTCTTCCTCCTTCAGAATCACAAAAATACTGCACCCTAATTGCGTAACACACTATCAATCACAATCCATTGCTTCATAAGTTCGAAAAACTTGTCTGCTCAACAACGTAAATAACGCAAATAATGTTGTTGAACTGTCAAAATGAAAGCCATTTGTCTTGCGGAATTACCCGCTGATCAATGCCAAATTAATGTTCTTTTATGTACCTCAAAAACAGCTATTTAAAATTTGAAGCAGAAGTTTCGATTTGAATTGCCTAAAAATATTGAATCTGTTCTAAAAGAGTTTAGGGGTTGGTAGAAGTGTGCAGCAAAGCTTCTTAGCGTTACGAATACGAAGGGCAATCTGAACTCCAAACTACGTTTTTGGTTTATAGGAGAATAGCATTAACAGCAAGAAAAGAGTTACGTCCATTCTTTCTTTTAGCGTGCAGGTATCAAGCTACGCAGGACACAACGCTTACTGTCCGATCGTTTACGGAACAGCACATTTTCTATTCCAATCTGAACTTGCGATCAACCTAGGTCCGAAATCCTAGGCATCAGCGCTCAAGCAAAACCGCTTCTAAATGTAGACCATTCTGCCAATATCTAAAGTCAACCGAACATCAGTGGTAACAATTTGACATGAATCGCGTTTGTTTTCTTTTTTAACGTTGCCCCACACTTGGAATTTCTGTTGTATTGTGGGTGCGTTTACAAACATTCAAACTCACATACACAAACAACCAGATCCGGAACAACTACTTGTAGGTCATACAAATATTTGTTCCGTGCGGGAATCGAACCCGCGACACGTAGCGCAGCAGTCAATCGCTTAACCACTGCGCCAACCGTGCCGCCTATATGGCGTAGCAATAAAGTTGATTTTCGTAGTGCAAGTGTTACCACTGATGTGTGGTTGACTGGACTCTGGGTATCAGTACGAGATTCAAAATTAAACGAAAAGCAATAAAGTATCATACTTTTATTTACTATTTACACATACATTTTAGGAAAAGCCGCTTCTGTACAATCTCTATAATTATAAAATGCAACAACTTAATTTCGAATAAGGCCAATGTACGGTATGTATGAACGAATAACACAATATTTTATATTGCTTTGTATATTATTGTTATCAATTAATAAACTATACAAAACTATTCGACATACACACGAAACACAAGTCACAAAGCGAAATATAAATTTTGGCCCGCAGACGATATTGCGTGGTAGACAAGAAAAAAGCTAAATCGACTTTAAACACGAGACAACGTGAAGGTAAAATATTAAATGCACGTTAAATAACATGAAGCCATAAGACTGCGGAAAAGATTGGAAGTTATTACCAAACTAACGACCCCGCTACGTCTAGACGTTATGAAAAGAATAAAATATTTATTTGAAATCAGTTGCTGATTCTATGAACACTCTAGAAATTATGAGCATTCATAAACTGACGCCAGGTTTTACTTAATTCACACTGATTTACATGAAACAATACATTCAATACCCCAAAAAATCAAGATTTTTGTTTTTGTCACGAGCATCGACAGAGTTGAAGCCAGCAGAATATCGTAGTTATGACCCCTACACTACACCACAGCACGCGCTACAGGGATATGTCACACAATATTACTGCAGGCCAGATCGATAGAACCAATATTGAATGTTTACTTTGAAATTTACACAGTTAATAACATTGATCAGTGTGAATTAAATATTCATGAAATTGGCAACACTAGTTTTTCCTCTCACTCGATCTTAATTACTATCGAAAATACTCAATCCATATATTCAAAAATATATTTTCAAATTGTATTTAATTTTCTACAAGCCCTGTAATTTAATTTAACAAAGCGTCTATTCTTAATACATTTTACTTTGTATTCTCTAATGAAGTCATGTAGGTATAGCCTTGAGCGGTATGTAGTTTATTAGAAAATGCCTTTGTTTGAGAACAATTAAACCTGAAATTAAATATTTACTGTTACTGTATTTTTATTCATTCGTTTCGTTTATTTTTTTTTATTCGTATATTTTGTAAAGTTTTACTGCTAGGTACATTTTATTTTTATTTCTGACAACACTACTATGACTTCATAATGTGAAGTACCCTCATCTAACGCAGACACAAGCCTGTACCAACGTAACACTCTACATTAAAACCATACATGATACATCTAATTTATTATTTCGTTTTCATATATATCTAATAATAGCGATAATTTATGTGTTAAAAATAATTATGTCCAGACTTAGGTTCCTACTCACAACTAATATTACGTCACAGTGACAGCAGTCTAACAGACTAGTCTTATTTTATTTAATAAATAATTTAGACTTTATTGCTAAGACAATAAGTACTGTTTCGAATTTGCGGCGTGTATACTATATACATACAATAAACATTATGTTTATAACGAAGCACTTAAAACGGGCGAAAAACATCATGTTTTATTTATTAATAACATAAAATTTACTGAATTCTAGACAATTTTATTGATGTCTGAACAAAAACAGCAAATAGCTTTCCTATAACTTTATTTCAGACATTTTTGGAGACAGAAGCAGTTTCTTAAATTCACATATTTCATGCGCAAAATATAATTTCTTGGCACATAGCTTTATAATGATAAATACATTACAAAATATAGAAAATAAATTACATCAAAATGTAACCGAGGGTTAAATCTGCCGATTTGTACAAAACGACAGTAGCTTATACAATTATTACTTTGTTTTCTACAATATGATGTAAAGATATATTTTCAATATAAATATATATTTTTCTATCTCATATACTCTGTAAAATGACTTTAAATACTTAATTATTAGTCTTCTTGCAGTGAACGAAGACGATATTTCTATTAAAACTAAGTGGTCACGTCATGCAGCCAGACTTGGAAACAAAATAGTTGTATAAGGAATACATGGTGCAAGGGATTTACAAACAATACTGATACATAATTATTATTAGCAGAACATCATAAAATATAAACTAAAATGCAACAGACTGTTATATATTTTTTTGTTAGGTAAGTACCTGATTTTAAATGTGGGTCATCCCAAATTCAAGATTTAGCTGGGTATTTATTTAGCATATAGGTAATGAAAAGCAGGTGCAATTTATATTTTATTTTCAAGTCAAGCTATCGAAACATTTAAATGGAAGCAAAATGTTGTCATGTTGAACAAACTGTAGGAGTATGCGAGGATTTAAATGGCTTCCTTATCATAATATGCCAAAAATGAAAAACACTGTCCTAACCTATAAAACATAAGTATTTGTACAAATATTTTGCGAAAAATCATCAACCCTCAAGCATTGTTAAATACAAAGAAGTAGCCTGGCTTCAAACTCATATTGTTTAAAAGTTCGGCTATTATTGATTGAAGACGTGTCTCACAATTTATTGTTCTGGCAACATTATTAACATTCTTGTCTTGAATGGGTAATTTGTAACAGTAATTAAATAAGTATAAAAAACACAAGAACAACAACATAATCACGATGCAATAAAAGATTGACACGTATATTGCGTTGTCTAGTAGCTGTATTGACCCACATTCAATGGGCATTTAAGAATATGGCATTTTTAGGATTGTCACGAAAGTGACATGTTTACTTTTCAATGGGGTCGCTTATGTCTCCGTAAAATCGTGATACAAAACAATTGGTTAGGCAGACAGACAGGGCCCCATGAAACATTTTTAGTACATCATTAATAATTCGCTTTGGTAACAACCTTGATTTGAGTTAGCACATCCAAAATTCATTTGAACCGAATGAAAGGAACATGCAAAGCAAATTGCGTAATTTTAGAACACATCGCGCTTTATTTTAGTAAACTATATTAATTCTTTTACTTATTACGTATTAATATTTACTCTTTTACGAAAATATGCAACCAAACTTTTTATTATAACATAACATGACATCTGTTAACATAGCTCTCACAAGGCCTTGTTTGGTAGCGCGTAATGTATGGCCGTTGTGCGTGCGCGTCACGCCGGTTTAATATTTATGTTCCAAACTAACTATGGAATAGTACAGAATAATTGATATCAGGTAGAATCATGTGAGGGTTAGGTTTACAGTTGTTTCAAAATATGTCGTTGGCGTCTTTACGATATTCAGGGATAATTTGGCTTCATAAACTTTCTTACTAATGAATTTTATACCTTACGGAAGCAAAATACCAAAGTTAACAAACTATCCACTTTTGAATAATTCCGTTTTGGTAATCACATGAAACAAAATAGGCATAATTTTAGAGTGGGTAGTGGTCTTGTCTTTACTAAAATATTAGGTATTTTGCTCCCCTGAGTAAGGTATAAATGACTTTTATAATGCCTTTTAGGGATAATCCAAGTGCTTTTCAGCAAAACATTAATTTTAGAACTGCTTACAGACAAAGAGGTACATTTACGTGGGAAGAACGAGGTGTTTTGAGCTCATCACAACAGCGTCGAACATTTATCTGGAAGTGACTGGTTACGTACCTACGAGTATTTAGCTCAGCTTAATCATACTAGTGTCAAGAAATCAGATATAGTTCTGCGATTGATATGGATCCTACACGATGGCGATAGCAGACAGTGTTGCGGTATGTACCAAACTGTGGAAGCATATTATCAGTTTCAGTCTGGCTGACACCCAAACATTTTAATCGTCAAATCTGGCTACTGTTGAATTCTGGCAGTTCCTTTTGGTAACTAATATTTTAACATACTCTCAATTTTGAACAGACATAGCATCCGGTACCGTAAAAGTGCCTTAAAGTTTTTAATACCTTGCAATCCCACAATATGGTGTTACAAACACATTACAACAGATAGGTGTAGTTACTCGTATTTCAAATTAAAATATTTTAAGCTACCTGAAATTATTAAAACAACTGGGCTTTTATAAAACCTCTGTGCAAATGTTACCATATTCAAATCGCTCGCACAATCGATCACAATCTAAAGGCAAAATATTGTAAGACACTACACGACACTTCACCAAAACCGTTATTAACCCTGAATAAAGATTTCTACTTAATACTTTTTTAACGACGTACATAAAGGCGGGGCCACATTAACGAGACGCCACGCCACCTCGCACGTGATCATTGGTCACTTGATATGGTGATGAGCATCAGTGAGTAATGATGACATGTGGGGTGTCGATAACATGTCCCTGGTTTAACTCGAGTTGGTACTTTGACTACGCAGTGGTCGATGCTCGCTCGAAGCCTTGGTGCATGTTATGTACAAGTGCTTGCATGTGCTGCAGTCAGGTTTTCTGCTTTTCTTTTTCATCTTCCTCCTCTTCTTCTTCTTCCGCCATCAGCTGTCTCGCTAGTTTTAGTGCCTGGAAAGAGAGTTTGGGTATATTAATACATTTGATTTGTTTACAAAATAAAGGAACTTAAGTGGCAGAAGATCGGTCTGTTAGAATTGACTTGGTTTTAGTTTCTAATGCTGTTTGAAGTCGTAAATTCGTAATGAGTACCTCACATTAATACACTTAAAATGAGGAAGTAGTAGGTAATTTAAAAATAAACTCGGTAATGAACACAATTTTCCTTGTGTTATGAATATGAATTAAATTCTGAAATTACAAGTAGGTATTGCATGTTGGTAGGTTATTGGTATTTTGTTCCAAAAACCTTTATTTGTCATTCACAAATCATTATTTTTTGTTGCCTTTTATGGTATTCTCAAATACGTCATAGGTCTATAAGGACATTCACACAACATAATGGGCTCATCTACTCAACAAAAGGCGTAGTATTACAGCAATTAACACTTGAACCCCCACTCCCTCTCATTAACACGTGATATCTGGGATAAGCATCATTATCTCGGGTCACGACAATCAACCTCTAGTTGTAATAAGATCGGAGATGTGTACTAAAGCTTATCATCCAATTTAGATTTGAGTAAGTTATCATCTGGCAACATGAGAAACAATTTATCACAAGCACTGGTGAACATAACCCTTCCAATATAGGGTTGGGGTTAGGTAGGGTGTTTCCTTATAGTGTTTTCATGATTATAAATAAATACTTTTTTTCGTCTTAGAAGTTCTGGGACATTTTATCGCAAAAAATAAATCAATTACATTTTTGGGCGGTATGCCAGCTGCGCGTGGAATATTAGTGAATAAAACTAAGGTTTGGGGAAATTATATCAATTGGGAAAAGTACCCTGTACATTGCTAAAATAAGCCACGAGTGGTTTAATGAAGTGGCTATGTCCATAAATGGTATCAGTACTTACATGAAAGGATACTAGTCATCAAAGAAATCTATTAATAGCTCTCTTAAAACACTAGCAGGAAGTAGAGGGGACAAGTCGTATTTTTAGACAGTGACAATACGTCATTTTAAGAGGGGGATAGGAAACATTTATCACACTTTAAATGTTATTGTTCCGACAAGGCATACCTGCTGTGTGGACTCTCTAACTAAACATGGATTAGAGCTGATAGAACATTATGTGGACAAAGGATAGCCTTGATCAACACAGAGTTAATTAAGTTCATCAAGTTTTAATTTTAAATGTGCAAGCTTTACACAGTCCTTAGTAAACATTTTCAATTGGACACTTGATTAATTAGTATTCATTAGATGATTAAAAAATCAAAAAACAAATGATGTGTAATTAAACAGAGCTGTGATAATGTGAATGCTTCCAGATAAAAATGTAAACAAAAAAATGGTTTGCAGAAAAGCAATCAGAATATAACTGGAATTATATATAACTTAGTCAATCAGCAACCTACTTGAACTTTACAGTTCAAGTATTAATGACTTATTTTAATGATGTTAGCCTCATTAAAATAACTTCCATAATGGCTTGCTTAAGCTTATCAGTTTTGCAAAAGAAACATGATGAACTAATCTATTCTGTTTAAAGATAACCATATTTACTACTAACCTATACACAAGGCTACATATCAAGCTATACATTTCCAGTTTTAGTTGACCTCGCATTATATAGGCTTTTCATACAATGAGAACTCAACTTATACTGGAAATGTATAGCTTGATATGTGGTTGTGCGTACCTACCTCATCGCAAAAGAATTCAAATATTTGCTAAAAAAATAGCTCATTTCATCAAAATTAGTTTTGGTGCAAAAATGTAACCAAAAACTACTAAACCCGACAAAATGTCAAATGAACCAGCAATTGTTCAAAAGAAAAATACACTCGCAATGACTATCCTAATCCAAACTTCCTAACTAATATTATATTCTGTCTGTCTATTTTTATTCTGCAGAAAAGAGCCATCAGAGCCATATATGGCCTCCGCAGGCGCGACTCTCTAAGGGAACGGTTTAAAGATATTAACATCATGACGGTACCTTGTCAATATATTTATGAAAACATCATGTACGTAAGGAAAAATCTACATAGTTTTAGTAAAAGAGGTGAAAGACACAATTATATCACTAGAAATAGGGACCAATTAGTTCAACCAGGTTTCAGGCTGGCTAAAGTAGACTCTTCTTTCATGGGGTACTGTTTAAAATGTTACAACAAAATACCTCCCCATATACTTCAATTGAATGAAACGAAATTTAAATCCTGTATAAAACGCACACTATGCAGTCAAGCATATTATAAGTTGGGGGATTACCTCGCTGATAAAAATGCTTGGCTCAACGCTGGTCCTGCTCCACAAGGGCGCATTAACTAATTGATTAGCATTTGGAACTACTGAAGATTGTAAAAAACTGTCTTTACATTGTATAAATTCAATCTTGTAGTATTGTATAATTGCATAGCACATGTGTGAGTACTATGTACCTACTATAAAGCTACCATTTTCTAGGTTTGTCTTTCATTGACTTGAATGTGCCCTGGCGGCTGAGAGTATGTCATGCTCACTCAAATGTCTCGCTGGTGGTGGCGTGTGTGTTGGATCATTAAGTTCCCTTCAAAATGGTTGAGCTAAATGGTGCTGATCCATACGTCATGTTCGTGAACGGGCGCCGTCAGTGGGGACTGGTCATCTCTTGGCTGCCACGGCTTATTTTAATTTAATATTGGAATTGTTGTCGTCTCTTTATTACGGACGCTTTTAACGTTCTGCATCGTTCTCACATGCATAATTTCAACATGAATGATGTAACCAATAATTTGTAACCATATTTTGATTTAAAAGAGTGTCCATGGAGTTTCTTGCCCGTTCTTCTCCATAGGTACCTACTAAGCTTTGGAATGGGCAACTAGCTTCATCTTTCTGACTGACCGACCCCTTGACAATTCAAAAGTGCCTGTAATTGGTTTATTTGAAATAAATGCTTTGAGTTTGAGTTTGAGTTTGAGTTTATAAATGCGAAAGTAAGTTTGTTTGTTTGTTACCTTTTCACGCCTAAACCACTGCACCGATCATCCTGAAATTTTGCATATATGTTGTCAGGTGTACTGAAACGGACATAGGGTACCTTTCATCCTGCAAAAAAGTACTGTTTCCAAGGAAAACAACAATAACGTTCTTATGATAATAGATGGCGCCACGAGTCTTTCGAATCATGATTGAATTATAACCCAAATTTATAGTCAAAGTCTAAATTAACGCGAGCGAAGCCGCGGGCAAAAGCTAGTATAACATAATGCTTCTAGTTATTATTGATTATATTTTATATGTAATGAGAAAAACCATTTTATGATCTGAAGATACTAAACTTGATCTGCTTCTACATGTTACTTCACAATTTACTGCATCTTCATGTTGAGATATATATATGAGAGACATATAATATTTCATTTATCTACAAGTTTGACATTTACATGATCTATGTTTAGATACTATTCTGAGTGCAGATAAACTTGCTAGTGCAAGTTGGTTATCAGTCACAGGGAAAGGGTTACACATGTTCAAGTAGATAGCAACTTAGCGAGGCTGCGTATTCACAACATTTACAAAGTGCCAATCTATCAATACTACTCTACATTTAATATTGGACAACTCTATATATTTTATAGAATAGAGTAGAATACTCTTTATTATGTACACCACACAAATTACAGACAATCGACAGTGTAAAATAAAAGTAAGTAAAATAGCTAAAGCGCCAAAACCAGAAATCAGAAGAATAAATTCTATAGTAATAACTTTATAGTTCATTCTTGAGATTTCTGGTTTTGGCACTTTAGCCATTTTACCTTTCCACTGTCAATATAAATTTAGAAATTTTACATAGGGTGACACTATGGGTGCCTTTATCACTAAAAGCGAGCATAATTTATAGCTATAACTTTTATTTAACACTGTGACATCCAATAGTTGCTGAAAAAAATAATAGTCCAGACAACATGTGTAAATTAAACACTAACCAAATTAAAATTAAATAAATTGTTGAGTGGCCCTTGCTTAGCAGCAGATGTTGACAAAATGTGTGATATTATGACGTTTGTTATTGTTAAGTTCTAGAATAATTATTTTATCAACAATCTAATATAATAAGACCATCTCATAGTTTTACAACAATAGTAAGTAGAACACGTATGAAAAGGTGACAGACTAGTATGTGTACAATATACCTGTAGATGAGAGAACCCAAGAATGCTATAATGAGGGCACTAATAACTGTGCACACCTCAGGTCATGACTAGCATATTAATAACTTTACTTACAATGACAATCACCTATTTATGGAAGCATATAATAACTCATTAGTAGGCATTACAATACATACACAGTTAGCTATTAGTTTAGGCTTTATTACACCATGTCTAACTTATCAAGTATGAATGTGGGCTTGTAGAATTATGTTACTTTGAATACCATATGAGATAAGAGAAATTTAAAATATGTAAAGATGCAAATTTTCTGCAATAAAGATGTCAGTGATGATTTAACCTCTTGAATCCCGCGTAATGAGACACAATGATTATCTATTGTGTATGGCTCGATATTGCGACCTCGGGACTCAAAGCGTTAACTGACACACCTATTCCTGCATACGAATTTTGAAATTATTGTAATTCCGCAAACGGTGACCTAATCGTGAGTTCACACTTCACACCCAACAACACTCACTTGTGACAACTCACCTGGAACTCATTGTAGTGCATTTTCCGCTTCTTCTCAAACTCGATCCGCTTCTTGCGGTCCTGCTCGGGTTCCTCCATGTCCTCATCACTAGCACACGTATCTGACTCCGGTTCCAAACACTTCGGCGGCTTGTTCATACTGGCTGCCAACTTCGCCGCCAGTATGTTCGCGTCCAGTTCGTCGGTCGGCTCCAAATCACCGTCCACGGCTTCCGAATAAGGGGTCTTAGGCTCGTCCACCTTCATATGTCCATAATCTTTATTCGCCGGATGAAAAGTTTCCATAATATTCATCTCGTCGAACCTT
Organism: Dryobotodes eremita; assembly: GCA_917490735.1. Lineage (NCBI taxonomy): Eukaryota > Metazoa > Arthropoda > Insecta > Lepidoptera > Noctuidae > Dryobotodes > Dryobotodes eremita. The sequence continues at coordinate 2,848,025 of OU823256.1, forward strand.
TGCTCTTTCGATCGCTTGCTTGTGGATGGTGTTCCTGAGGCCGTTGTGTCCTGCCCGTCAACACTCCGCGACGTCTTCAAAATGCCCTTAGAGGGCTTTTTCTGTAAATTTTGTGCCATTGTGTTAATTTTACATTGACATCATAGGATTCTAGGCTTGGAATTTTAGACTGAATCTTTTATTTTTTCTGCATTGACAAGAGAACAAATTCTAACATAACTGACAGATGACAGCCAGAGCTAGAGTTGCCACCTTTTTATATAAAATATTGTATTTTTGAATCTATTGCCTGTAAAAAAAAAGACAGCGAAAATAAAAATTGCCGGTATGATAAAAAACAACATAGTTTTTGCTACTTTGAGCCTTTATTAACCGGTTTTTTAATGTCTCATTACTATTATTAAACTCTAAAAATAAATTATGTTTGAAACACTAGGGCCTTGGGGTCACAGCGCTCATTAAATATTTCGGGACATCGCCAAGCAGTTGGTCGACTCTTCACGCGACCAGAAGGCTGGCCCATGGTCTAAAAAAACAAGGTCTGGCACTCCGAGGGTGACACAAGCTTACGTCACTATCCAGTTGCCACTTTATTGCAACAAAACAAGAAGTATGGAAACATTTTCAGTCACCATTCTGTTAAAAAAAATATATCAAGCAATTAAATTGTCGTTTGGTTTTTCTAATCAAACGAAACAATTCAATTTAAACTTATACCGACGTAATTGTTGGTTTAAAACCTCATTGATTTATCAGATTCGCACAGGTAATAAAGGTGCTTGGAGAGTTATTATGGCACACTACTGGTAACACAACGGTGATGACGTAGGCTTGTGTTACCCACCACGTGACCACTGTATCTCGGAATGCTATACCTGGCGAAGTATATTATTATACCATGGGCTGGCCTATTTTAAGCCCAAAGAATCAGCATTGCCATCCAACGTGGCAATGCTGCCAGCCTGCTGGGCACTCATACAATTGACAACGACGAGGACGAATTTTTAGATGCCCTATGAGCTCTTCCCTTTATTTTAAATTATACACTTGTAATTAGTAGGTATACAACATTAGTTTTAGTATATGCGAAACCTGAATATAGTTTGTTCAGAATAAGTAACTGAATCGATTCCAATATTTTTTAAACCATGTTATATTTTGTCGCAAAAATATTTTAAAAATGTTACAAGTTGTACACCGAGCGACACTAAGTACCTATCCGCAATCATACGCGCACAACACACGTCATGGCAGGTCAAAGCGGCACTAGGCGCGAGCGCACAGCGGGGCGGGGGTAAAACAACCCCTTCAGTCGCCCGGACGTTACAGGTTGACGCGCATGTGTCAGGCTCCCTTTCAATTACAATACGTCTTCGCGATTGCGCGGCCGCCTTGGGCCTTACAGTTGTCTTTCGGTTGATCGTGTACCGTGTATCTATCGTATGTAAAAAGTATCGTGTAACCATGTCTTTCTCACACACAAACGTCCAGTACACAGAAATGGTATGTACACTAGCGGTGTGTGGTGATAACGTATCTCTGGCAGTGCGGCGGTACGAGGAGCAATTCGGCATCAGAGTATCGTGAAACACAATGCTTTCCGCCACGCAAAAATCTAGGGATTAAGGTACCTTTCGGCCTCCGACAGCAGTCGATAGAGGAGTGAGTCGAATTCCTACCACAGTCCAAGACGGAATTTTGGACTACATGGCCAACAAACCTACAGCCTGCTGTGTTAAGTAATGCGATATTTAACAGTTTTTATCCACTTTGAACTTTAAGTGTTTGGCATAAGGTGCAACAAATCGCGTTGACGACATTTTATCACTTACGGCTGCATTTACGAATAAAGTACATAATAATATCTACCTACACTAGACCATTACGACAGTCCAAAGCCTGCAAGTGTGATGGAAAATGTTATTACTGGATAATTACAATCCAATCGCCGTACGGTTGGGGGGCCAATGAGCGCGAGACGACGTGGGAGGCGCGTGCGGTGCGTTGGCGCCGCGTGTTGACCATTTCTTTGTATGGACAACCAGGTAATATAACAAGCTTATAATTTTGTGATTTTTCATGATACAGTTTTGAAATTTTGTAAATAGATTTTTTACATAAAAATACTAGACACGTTTTTCGGGTTTCACATATACTAAAACTAATATTGTATATTTTAGTTTTAGCTTGTTTATTGTAACCAATTATGGTTTATGTATTCCTGAATTATCAAAAAAAAAGATAACGGCTGCGTTTCGTTTTATACTTATTTTAATACAATAATGATATTAAATTTTTCATCTAAAATATAGTAGTTTTTCCTATTAAGGTATATTGTTTTTAAATATCGTATCTAAATACTGAACCCTAGATACTATCTAGGGTTCAGATTTAGGATACTATATTATATAATAGGGTTGGCAACCCTAGAAAGAGCTGTTGCTGTTAGTGTGGCAATATTTCGCAATAATTAGTAGTAACAAAATTTTTAACACTTTTTTGTATACCCAACTTTCGCCACTGATGCCTAAAGTGCCTTGTAATAATTATTATTTCCAGTAATGCCTAGTTACTATGAAAAAATAACTATGCTAAAATTCAGTTCAGATGCAAAATGAGTTTGCAACAACAAAATGTTGCTGTTGTGTATCGAAACGCAAATATAGTGTCATATCTCTGAACTTCGAAGTTCGAGAAAATGTCTCAAATGTCATTGTCAAAAGTCAAAACCGGATAGATAATGGAGAATATTTGTTGATAATTCTCAATACTGTATTAATTATACGGCTTCTCGGTAATCTTTGCTCATCATAGGCTTATATTTGTTTGTTATAAATGTAAAATATAATCCATTGTAAATATATAGACATATGTACCGAAAATGGTGGAAGATTCGAGCTTGAATTCTAACAAATCAAAGGTAAACATAACTTAAAAAATGTTATTATGTTGTTTCGATACGTGCTTGTTTCAAACTAAATCATGAACCAAGTTTCTTGCAAGCTTACAGATAGACCATTGTTATATTAACATTGATACACCATTGCTTTTCCAGACAAAAACAACCCGCCCAAAGGCGGTATACTTGTGGACGGAGGCCGACGTTCAGAAATGGCTACGACGGCACTGCAGCGACTATTATAATCTATACTGGGAGAGGTTCCATGAGGTAAATACCTTTATTTCATTCTCAGTTTAAAATCTGAACAAAAGTAGGTCAGAAAATTATACACATAATACAAAAACAAATAAGGGCAATATACCACAGTTTTCATTTCACCCAAGTATACTAAATATACTAAAGTAGACTAAACAAAGTACATTTTGCAAGTGTCAATCATGTTTACCTTAACTAGTCAGACCGGAGGTGACCTGCTAGGGGGCCATAACAATAGACAATCAATTTGTGTGTCATTAGCAATGCTTGATGAGCTAAAATAAAAAAAATAAAAAGCATTGGAACACTTTGAAATTGTGGAACACAAGTGTAATAGTCATGTTTAATGCAACGTGAGAAGATGTAGCATCAAGCTAATTAATTTGCGATTGTTTCCAATAGAGTGTAAAATGACCTACTAGTTTTAAGTCTAACATAATCAAGTACTGTCATCCACTCTAGGTTTGGTGTTGTGTTTGTATGATTGAGATATTTAAAAAGTATTCTTAATTTTTCAGCATGACATAACAGGGAGAGCTTTAGTCCGAATCAATGACAACACACTGTTACGCATGGGAATCACAAACAAAGAACACCGCGAGGCAATATGGAGGGAGATACTTAAATTAAGATTAAAGGCTGATATTGTGGAAATCCGAGACTTGGAGAGGAGGCACAACTATTTTAACTATGACTTGTGACAAAAAGATACTTGTGATAGTGAAGGAATAGCATGGAAGGACCGTTACCCATTATTAAAAAAATACTGTATAAACAGTAACATATACAATAAACGCAGTGCTGTAGCTCATCTCTACCGTGCCTTACTTATTATAATAAGAGTTGGTAAGAATATTAATAGATAATTCAAATGTTGCTATTTAAGAAATTCCTACTATATTAGTAGATTTTATTGATCAGTTGCTCATCTAAATATTGATGATTTCCAGAAGTTTATTTCATAATAGTAATAAACACTTGTTATTATGAACACATGAGGATGAATTTGGTGGTTTCATGTAAAAATAAATGTAATGTTGAAATTTTAAAATGATGTAAATAGAAAGGCACAGAATACACTTTACCGGCGTCATGGCGCTCCCTGCCGGCTCGGGGGGCCGCCGACACATTATGCAGAAAAATCATGGAGCATCATATCTATTGAGGTAAACAGATACTTGGCGACCGTGCCGCCCAAGCTAATGTGCCTGGAGAATATAATTATCATGGCTACTTAGAAATTACAGGAGTCAAACTCCATAAAAGCTTGTATATCCGTCGCTAGCATAGACGATAAGAGGCTCAATATGCAAAAAATCCTTCTAACGTACCTATTATGACAAGCAACAGGCGTAAGCATGCAACAGCAGCATTGTAAATATTGTCAAAATAAATGTGCTGTCGCGATGGCGGTGTTGCCAGTCATCAAAATTGTTTCAAGTTAAATTTTTTGCACTACTTGTAAAATGGTGTCATAAATACCTACTGGGATAGTGCATTGACAAAACACTAAAATGTATTCAGCCCTTTCTGAGATTGTCATTGAAGTAATATGTCTTCTAATAGGTCTTTAAAAACTGACCAATTATTTTCAAAATTGAAACACATTGAGAGGTGAAATTACTTTTCCATTGCTACCACTTCGAAGCTTAACCATAAAAGTGGTAAATAATAGTATAGAATACAATAATTGGTTCAATGAATACGGTTTTTAAGTAGTCACGTAACATGTAACATTAATGTAAATTGAAAATAAAACAGTTTTATAGTTTCCTAATCTTTGCTTTATTTAAATACCCTTTGTCTTTCTCATAATTATATCTATCGTATACAAAGTCCCATCGGAAATATGGGGTAGCCGAATCCTGAATCTCCAATATATTCTTGTCTTAATCTCCAATCGGTGAACTCAACCAACAGTTTATTTTCAAACCATAAAATGCCAAAATAGTGGCTTTCTTGCCTAATAAAAAATCCCAAGAATGTCATACCGCCTGTTTACCAATAACATTCAAGTTGCAGTTCGCCGCTGTTGTACTTTATCGCCGTCTTTCTTCATCTTCAAGCCTTCAACTGCCTGCTGGGTTTATCTCGATTTTTCTATAGTAAAAACTGAGTTTTTAAAATCAGCTCTTTGGAAGGGCCTTCAAGGACATTTCTTTAACAACGAACGTATAAAAAAACATAACCCTGTCTTTGCGATCGCGCAGTCGAGTAAAAAGAAAACATAACAGAAAAGTCTCCATTTTGTTGACCAAACATGCAACAATGCTGTGCTGAACATGGTCATGAACGTACAAAGTGCTGCCAGTAATTATTAGGTTGTCGACCCAGTGTCCGCAACGTGGTTGTGGTGCACTTACATAACGCTTAAGTATTCTCAAATATAAATACATCGTATGCATTGATCTCATTGTCGTGCCAGAAATTGTTTGGAGTAAGCTACAGAAGAAGCGATTTTGTTGAACTGCTGTCGTGTGGAAGGGAACAGCGAGGGATGCCCCCCTAGCTTGATGGACCGAGCGCGACGTCCTTAATAAAGCGGCTGGGATCGGACGCGGAAGTGGTTTTTTCTTTGTGTTGGGATGCAACTTGAGAGGGGCCAGTGTCCAGCTGTCTTGTGGACTGCGATAACCTGAGTCGATGATGATGACTGAAAGCTACTGTTACAGGCTTTGGTCTATAAGTTAACTGCTGAACAATCGATACATAGCGGAGCATATGAGGTGACAAATATAACTATGGCATTAGATACCTATGTGGGAAACGTGCGTGTCGCTACTGTTTTGGAGTTTTCAGCGATTATGAAGGTTCTTTGAAGGTACTTCGATCTCAAGAGAAAATTATTAGTTACAACACAATACAATTTATAACAGTCGAGCTTTCAAGTTCGGTAAGGCATCAAATATCCATCTGAATCAGCTAGCCAGCTGTGGAGATAACTACATAGTTAACAGCCAACATTATCGCTAATTTCCTGTGCATTACGCCAAGCCCGCTGTAGCACCGCTTGCCTCTGCCTAGTTGGTCGCGCACAGACGTGTGGACGCTCCGAAATAGCCGTTTTAATGACCCTCCTTTGTTTATTATTCTTCCTGTACCCTCGTAGAGACAGATCTATTATAAGAGCGGCCAGATTACACTATAATTAATATAATGGCGGAATGCGCGACGCTGATCAACGCGACGGACGCCGACGGCGGACGTCCTAATTTGACGATTTTTATAAAATGTTCGGACAACGGTTATGTAATTAACATTTTTGTTTATAGATGCCGACTGTATTTGAGAGAATTTCTGGATCTACCTATCCATATCGCCGATTATCGTCTTATTTACAGGTGTAGTCGGCAAGAGAACCTAATAGGGTAGTTTTAACTGAACTCAAAAAAGTAGCTGTAGGTTCTTGGCTCTACCTCATTGGTCTAATCAAGTGATCGCAAGCATGCCTTCAGTCGTCGGGTTCTAGGTTTGATTCCTGGGTCGAGCACATATTTTTCTTATTTATTAGCGTGTGACATATCTACCAATATTCCAATTAAAACTACAGAAACTATAAATTCCTCGCCCTCGCTTGCTACTGATTTATTAATTAAAAACGAATGTTTTAGCCTGTCCTACGGGATTTAAATTTAAACATAAACCCTGTGGTCGTTGTAAAGGCATTTAAATAAGCAACTTAAAATCAAAATTACCGAAGATCTGTGGGGCATGTCTACTAAAGTTGGTCAATCTATTATTGAAACAACTGTACCATATTTAGCTTTAGTATTTAATTTGTGTTTCAGGAAGGTGTTTTAAAAAGTAATGTTAGTTCAAATGCTCCATAATTTTAATCGTAACAACATCCTACATGATCAACAGTATGGTTTCACCACAGGACGTTGTACAAACGACGTCGGTGTCACCTTATTAAAATACATTTTTAACACATGGGAAGAGGCACAAGATGCAATAGGCATCTTTTGTGACCTATCCAAGGCATTTGATTGCGTGAATCACGAAACGCTCTTGAAAGTTGAGCATTACGGACTGGGTAAACTTGCGCTTAGCAAAATCATATTTGAATGATAGACTGCAGCAAGTTTTAATAAAATATGTGAATTCATTGGGTTTCAAAGTCAAAAAAGGTGTACCGCAGGGCTCAATATTGGGTCCGTTCTTCTTTTTAGTACTAGCGACCCACCCCAGCTTCGCACGGGTAGTAGAGCATATATTATGCCTACTTTGTTTCAAACGTAATATTGTATCAGCCTGTTGCGTCGAGCATGTGGGTTAAATTAAAATGTAGGTAACTGATGATTATTCTATTTGGAGTATTTTTAATGTATTTTATTTCCAATCCTGCAAGATGATGATTAGGTTTTTTATGACATAGCAGCGACACGTGCACTGTCGCGATTTTTAAACTTTTAAACTATTTGACCAAATTTATATAATGCAACGAACAAAGTTTTGCCAATAACGGTGTTCGCGTAAATGGTAGACATATGCTATTGCGGACTTTTTTAAGACCTATATATGAGTAACAATCTCACCATACATTATTTATGTGTAGGTACATCTAACGGTTTCTGCAGCGCACGCCGTGATAGCTCTCAACCGGAAGGATTTCTTCCGACTTCTTCAACTATCATTTTCATATTTCAGCCAATTTACACAAAACTTTAATTAATTATATACCTAATCCTTCCTCATAAATTACTCCATCCGTATAATAAAATACCACTCGATATTCTTCAACTAAATGAGAAAAAAATTAAAACATCCATTAACCGCACACTTTGTAGACAAGCATATTATAAGTTGAATAGTTACCTATACCTCTCGTAGATAAAAATGCTTAGCTTAATGCTGGTCCTGCTCCTTGCTCCAGCCAATTGGGCTCACTAGTTAAAATTTTAATGTTTGCAAGAGATGCTTACCTTTTTATTTTATTTTCTGACATTACGAACTTAATGTTTATTTTTAATTTTTATTTACTTAATCAAGTTTTAATTGTTGAATTCTTCAATAGATGATTATCTTTTCATTTTGCTAGTAAAATTTTATTCATCTCTCAAATACATAGCAAACTATAATTTTGTATAATTTATAAGCATTTTTAAGGTTCCGTACCCAAAGGCTAAAACGGGACCCTATTACTAAGACTGCGCTGTCCAACCGTCTGTCCGTCTGTCACCAGGCTGTATCTCATGAACCGTGATAGTTAGACAGTTCAAATTTTCACAGACGATGTATTTCTGTTGCCGCTATAACAGCAAATACTAAAAAACAGTATACAATTAATATTTAAGGGGGCTCCCATACAACAGACATGATATTTTTGCCTTTTTTATAGACATTGGTACGAAACCTTTCGTGCGCGGCTCCGACTCGCACTTGGCCGGTTTTTTTTTCAATTTTGTAAATGTGAGTACCATGGAACCGTTTATGTCACTATTATGTATGTTGACTTGAAAACATGGCGGTTGAGACTATGTCATGCTCACTTAAATTTTTCACTAATGGTGGCGCGTGTGACGGATCATTCGGTTCCCTACAAAATGGTTGAGCTGGATGGTGCTGATCCACCCGTCATGTTCGTGAACAGGCGCCGTCGGTTGAGATTGGTCATCTCCTTAATGCCACGGCTTATTTTTAATCTTATATTTACCCAGGATTTTGTAATTTAATATCTTGATTTAAAAGTGTCAGAGATCTACGTTAAAATAGATGGATACGTCAATAACGTATCCTTTTCGAAGGTGAAGGTTATTAGCACGTCGGCTCCAGCCAGAAGCAAAAGAGGTAACCAGGCTTGCTGCGGGTTCACCGGTAGGTACTTACAGCTACCTACTTTGGCGTGACAACGACAAACTGCGAATGTGCGCTTTTGTAATTTCTAACGTGACGATATTATCGTGGACGCCCACGTCCACGTCCGTAAAATTTATGGAAATACGTGCACGTTAAAACGTTACCGTGGCCAGAAATTTAAAAGCGTATTCATATATTTCCATACATTTTACTTCCTTGTGCTATCGTGATGACGTGGACGTTGTCGATAATATCGTCATGTTAGAAATTATAAAAACGCACATTGCCTGAGTTCTCTTCTCTCAAATTCACACAAGCTACTAACTAACTGAGAATAGCTCATTTGACATGGTGTAAAACCACCCAGGCCAGCTACAATGCAGCATTGTTAGCGGTTCTGACTACCCAAGGTGCACCGGAAGGATATAGTACTGTATTCCAAACATTTCAAAGAAAATGTTCCAGTTAGTCATATTTTTTAAAGCGATCCCAAATGTTCCGGAAATACCATCACCGTCCACTCAAATGATTCATGAATTCACCCGAGAACATTTGAAGGTTTAAACAAAAATTAAGCTGGCAAAACAATAAATTACCATTAGGTACTAAATATAACAACAATTGGAGATTGACGAACGAAACTTTCTGGGAATTTCCTGTTTTTCAAATTGCTGCGTTATTAGCAGCATCACGCAAGTGTGGATGCAATCGCAAGCTTACCGATTAAATAAATCAGCATTGTATGTGCTAAAGGCTAATGGAATAGGGATGACCCCTACTAAGTTTAAAAGACTACTAAGTATACGCAGCATATTGTGGCTTTGCGTCTGTCTACCTGCACCTTTTTTTGTATGGGAAATCATCAAATAATTTCTCCCGCTCTGGGAGAACTTTTTGTGACTAAAACCCACTCGTGTTCCTTCAGTTGCCTGTGTGCCACGGCCACGGTAACCCTTTCGGACAAACCCGCGACCCTGGCAGAGTCATACCTCACCCTACCTGCCCCTAAGGCTATGACTATCCTTTATGGGATGTACATCGAAATGTAGGAAAAAATCACTGAATCCAGATGAAGCCTTAAGTGGCTTTCGGACAATTTTATTGTTTCTGCTTTCTGGCTTTGTGGTGGCTGATGCCTACATTGGCAAGACCACTGTGTCTAATTCTGACATCTGAATCTTTAAAGAACCTTATTCTTATTTTGTAATCGCAGTCGAAATATAAAAAGAGAGAGAGACATCCATAAATCAAACACAAAAACTGACACATTAATTACGCAGAACACACTCGCGAAATAATTAAAGAGAAGTAAAACGATCATAATTTTAATAGGTTACGACCTTAACTATCAATTATAACATCAAAGGAAATCGTATTTTGTAGCCCGGCTAGTTCTTCAGAGCAGAGTAGGTAGGTCTGGTACTTCTTTGTCGTCATTAGGCTCAGACTGGGGAAGCAAGGCGCGCACCATTAAAATCATTTGGCATGCCACTGTTGCCAAATTAACTCCCAATAAATGCCCGCACATAGCAATCTGCTATGGTTATTACGAAAACGTCTCGTGGGCTGGTTCACAGTGAAAATGGTTAATTTTATTGTGTCGGTCCTCAGTCCGGCATAACAGTTCGTTGTGCCAGGGTAAACGGTCGTGCGCTCTAACCCTAAACTTTTTCCCGCCAGTTTTTTTTTGTGATGTGAGTGACAGCTGATTAAGACAAAATATTTTTTTATTGTTGATTGAAGTGGCCAGTTATTTTTGTGGGATTGGATAAATAAGGTTTGTTTGAAACTTTTTTTAAAATTAGTTCTATCATCTTAATATCAACTGTTACGATGTCTATGTACCTACGATGTCCACTGTTAACATAATTATGAGTCCCACATACTGAAATATAAAATATAAGGTAAGCTACATAATCCGTGCAAAGTTTTTCATAACTTTATTGACGACATTTAGTAATAATGGATTGCCTAACAAGAGTCAAAAAGTGTTGCCAGCTGATACTTACAAAAGCTGTGCTATTGCACAGCTACGATTTTCAAAATGCATTAAACGGAATGAATCCTGAAATCCCGATAAACTAGAATCTATTTACGAAATTCGGATGCAGCTAACAGAATAGATACCTAAATATCCGATAATCCTAGTATACTACTAAAGATTCCGATGTCTAAAATTAAACCGGATTTATTGACTAAATATGACTGTAATTCATATGTAAAAGGAATTGCAAATCCAATACTTATGAGATTTGCGTTAGACGTGGAGTAACGTCAGCAGAAACACACAAACATCCAATAACGATGTAACGTTACGTACGGTATAAAAAATAAATAAACAACGCGAATATTAAAATAAAAGCAGATCAAACGCAGATATTAGTTTTTTTTTTATATATTGACGTGGTAAAAGTAGGTACGTATTGAAAAAAAAATATTACACAAACAATGTGGAACTGTTTGTTTATTTTCACTCGATATACTGTTTGAAATATTGCTATAATTCTAAGTTTTTGTAAATTTTTGTTTTAATTAGCACGTGAGTTGGATTCATAGATAAATATGCGCTTCTACATTCAGTTACTTCACAAAATATTCATCAATAGTAATCAGATAATTTGAAGTCATGCTATTGTTAATAGAGCTTATCAATAAATCCCCAAGGATTTATATAGGTGCTACGCGCTTTGAGGACCAAGAAGTGCTACGAAGCTACGAGCTACGCGTAAGGACAACAGACTTCGTAGCGCGTAGCACTTTTTTTTTTGTTATGAGCTTTTGTCTTTGTGTGTGTTTTGTTTTTTTGTTTAGCTTTGCTAGTACAACGGATTGTTGAATGCAGTAGCCCTTTTTAATTAAAAGAAGCACAGTTGAGGTCAATGAAAATGATAGAAGTTCTACCATTTCCTTTAGATTGACTCTCACTTTAAAATCTTATTATGTCTCGGTTATCCCGAACCAGAAGTAAAGAAAAATTGTAGGATTGGTTGCGATAGGGTTAATTGCTAAAGCTGTTTGTATTAATTCTGGGTTTGTATTAATGTCTTTACCTATGTAATGGTACGTGAAAATCTTAACATCATCAGCACACGGTCACACGTGGATTCCTATCTACGTTGCAAAGTAATTTCCATAAACATTAGATAATATCTCCATGAAAATTTATAACTTTATCTGCAGTCGGTACATGAAGCGGCCGCCAGTGCGTGTGCGCCTATCTATTGATGCTAGAGCCAAGTGCGGTGCAGTATGATTTATTATGACGGTACTTCAATAGTAGGTAGGTACTTCATAGGGAGCGAGGATAAATTGGAGGAGATTATTTAACGGTAGCGGTCTCAAAAAATTGGTAGACTACCGTTAAGGAGCAAAACTGTGCTTTGGTTGAGTTGAGACTGGTCAAAAGCGTCTTCATTAGGTTATTTAATTAAAGTACTGTATCCTTAAAAGGCATTGAAATAAATTAAGAAGTCATAAAATAAGACTGCTGTAACTTAATTTAGATACGTAATTTAAGTGTACTGTTGATTGCAGTTCACAGCTAAACATGTACTTGTCCCAAGTTTGTAGACAGAGTTACCCAAGTTACCGCAACATCCGGTCCAAAGCATAATTTATAATCTATCTCCACCAAATATCTCTCTTACGACACCAAACAACTGATGGAATCGTCCTTTGATCCTAGACACAAGATAAAAACAACTACATCATAAATACACTACTCACAACATGTTTATACCACCTCGCGTAGTCGCGTCGTCTCGGGGACATCTCGGCAACGTCAGCGGTCGTGGATGACAGATTGCCTGCCGCGTTTGTACTAACAGCTCTTCATCATAATTTGCCGGCTGATTCAGGAACAGTGACATTAGTTTGGTTAACAGCAGGAGATCTTATTTGATCTTTTAGAACTAATAACGGACTGGTTCGGAAATAGGAGAAAATAGAGGAACTAAAAGGAGAATTGTATAGTTCTCATTTTAACATCTGCTTCTAAAGTTTTCTTAGTTGTTTTCACATGTTCTTCAAGTCAAGAAATAGGTAAGGTCTGTTAAGTAATGTCTACTGCAGTGGTCTACTAGATTATTTGGATCAAAAGGTAGGTCTAGGACCAAAGCTAGGCCTAGGTAACATTGAACGAAACAACGGCCAAAGGGCCCGAGATTTCCATACTGGCAAAAAAAAAATTCATTGTTTAAAAATCATTATCATCATTAAAATCACCCATTGTTGACCTAATTCACATGGCCCATAACATACAGGATATAAGAAGTTCTAGGAGACCATGACATCGAATCTTATTGAGATCTAAAGTAGTTGTCTGTAGGTCTGCAATTCAAAACTTACCCCTCGTTTTACGGATGTTGTCATAGGTTGACATGTTTGTATTCTGGCTTTGAATATTTACAACAGCTGCTGCCGTAACGTAAAATATTTCTACTCATAATTTGACAGAGGAAGACATAAATTAATCATGTCTCTTCACACAGAACTCATCGTTAATAATAATATAAATAAAAGAATTCTGATCTACGATATGTTTGCTACTCCTAATATATTTAACTAAAAATTCTTTAATATTCACAACTACATATTATATGCCCGTTTCTTTTCGAACAACCATAAATCCACAGAGGTATTGACCTAGGTCCTATTAATTTACCTAAGGAAGATCAGCACCCTAATTGCGCAACACTATTAATCACAATCTGAATAATTTTGAAGGATATTGCTAATCCATTTCTTCATAGTTCGAAAAATTTGTCTGCTCAACAACTTAATTAATGTTGTTGAACTGTCAAAATGCAAGCCATTCTGCCTGTTATTGTGTTACGCAATTAACCCGCTGATATTGCCTTAGATAAGAAGTAGGTGGCCTATTATGATAGGATTCCACATTACTATATTCTCAGAGTGGAGCTAGTTACCCATTTCACACAAGATCACACATTTGTGATAGGTGGCTTACTTCTAAACCCACACACCTAGAAACACACAACAGCCCAGTAACAGCACTCCATACGTGAATGCCGTGATTAATTCTGTTTGTTTGACACATCACAACGTTTCCGAAACCGTTATTTGTTTATACTTTCGAAAGGGAAACACCGATTAAATGGGAACTTTGCGCGCGTTATGATGGCGGCCAAATGGCCCCGGACAATATACCCAATGGCCAGTTTATTTAAACGCATTGGCAAACATTCAACGCCAAAATTTGATTTACATTACGGGTAAGGTTATGATAATATGGGAGATTGGATTTCTTCAATGTACGCACGTTGGGCGGTAATAAAATGGAACATTTGTTTTTATTTGATTGTTGTTTCAATTTGTGTATTAGATCGTGATGAATGCAGTATAAAACTGTTTGTAATAAAAGTCTAAAGTTATGTGTGATTTTGAGCAAGAATATAAAAGATGATCGAGTACACATTGTTGATTAAATGAGGGCGGTGTTTTATATCATGGAAGATCCACTCGAAACCGTATGGCAAGCTCTTGGTTCGAAAAATAAACCTCTTTAATGAGTATCAGTACGTACCCACTAAACATGATTATGCCAGATTTGAGATTTAGCATCAAAGATAAACTCTTCAAGAATTTAATCTGTTGCTCATCTCAGCCAAAGATTTAACGAAGTCGTAACATTTTAAACCGGAAAACGCGTTCCAAAATTATTTACAACGCACCAAAAGTCAACATTTTAAACAGAGCAATGACAGACGGTCATCCAGCCTCTTTGTTGCTCACTTTACGGCCGTAAACAGAATCTATTAACAGTTCAAGATAAAAGGAAGAACAAACATGTTCGCGACAGGTTTAAATACAAAGTTATGTGAAGCTTTTAGTTTTAGTACGCTTTTGGCACATTGTGTTGTGTCTAAAATAGATTTTTTATTTTATTGCTGCATTACGTTCTTGATTTTTGTGTTTTGACACGGAGATGCGCAGTCAACAAAGCTTGAGGTGGTTCTTTAGTTATCTGTGGTTGTCTTTAAAAGATCGCATTTAGCGATAAAACCACTCATCGTGTCACCCTTATTTTTTTGGGTTGGAAATCATCAAATGACTTCGCCCGCTCTGGGTGGAGCGGAAGGGCGTGTCAGACTCTTACTGACTAAAACCCACCCGTGTTCCTTCAGTTGCCTGTGCGCCAGGGCCACGGTAACTCTTTCGAACAATTCGCGACCCCGGCAGGCATCGGCCCTGTCGGACCCCGTCAATGATGCTAACATCTCTTAGAGGCGCGTGTGGAACACGACGCGCCGTCGACCCGGGCCTGCGGGGTAATTACATAACACACGAACAGTAGGAATGGGTTTCATTTTGACAGTTCAACAACATTCATTGCGTTATTTACGTTGTTGAGCAGACACATTTTTCGGACATATGAAGCAATGGATTAGCAACAGGCTTCAAAATGATTCAGATTGTGATAGATAGTGTGTTACGTAATTAGGGTGCTGGTCCTTACCGGACGGCGAGCTGCCCATTGCTCGCCGTCTGCAAACCCGCGCCTAACGGTGGCCGGGAGTCGGTAATCAACTCCCGACGCCCAAGATGTCATGTGAAATCGTGTCGCCCATGTAACATTTCTGCATTTATATCTGCAATTCATATGGTGTACATAATAAATAGTATTCTTTTCTATTATATTCTTATCAACTAAATCGTCGGCGTAAGCGTAAGAAGTGACTATGGCATTGCCATCCTTTTTACGAGAGATCTCTTCCAATAAGAAATCTTTGTAATGCTATACTGCTATGATGTTAGCTGAAGAGCCCCATATCGCCCATGTGGTTTCTAAACATAGCTGATATTACTAGAATCTCTAAACAATGACAATGTTTGAAGTTCTACTCACTGGTTATTGTTGCAACCTAGATTCTCAGCTGCGCACATTTCTAGTAAACACTCATTCAACTCATTAGAATAGCGAAAAGCTTTTAAACTAAAAGTAAGAAAAGCAAACAATTCCATCCTTTCCGTTCACTTCCCATCTCGGTTCCCATATTTAATTAGTAACGGTTGGTAAACATAACGTTTCGTAACGGCCCGATTTCTCGGCGTCAGACGCACGACACATTAAATTAAATTGAGACTACAGGAATTTAGAAGCGTGCCTTTTAACAAAAGCTTGAAGCAGTTAATTTTAAAACGATTTTATGTATAGCGTGACGGGTTTGATTTCGACGCGCTTGAGATGAAGTTTTATTTGCACGTAGGTAGAGAAATATGTTTGCGATTAAGTTGTCTGTAGGGCTTCTAATCAAATGTGTTTGATTAATAAAATCCTGTCGATTACAATATTTCATGTTGTGGCGAATAACTTATTAATTAGAAAAAGTACACTGACATTTTCTGTCCGCCATTGCAGTTAAAAATGATAATGACTTCATCATTTTCAGAACCTCGCACGATTTGTGTTGTTGCATTGTTTTTCATCATCAGCCCACAGCAGTCCACTGCTGGACACAGGCCTCTCCAATTGCACGCCATTCAGCTCAATTCTCGGCAACTCTCATCCAGCTGCTACCAGCCACCCTGCGCATATCGTCACTCCACCTAGCCTGAGGGCGTCCTACCTTACGTTTGCCGATTCGCGGTCTCCACTCAAGAACTTCTTCTCCATAGGTACCTACTACGCTTTGGAATGGGGAACTAGCTTCATCTTTCTGAGTGACCGACCCTCAAAAGTGCCTGTAATTGGTTTATTTGAAATAAATGCTTTGAGTGAGTGAACACGCGTCTACCCAACGCGGCAACGGTCATCGGTTCTACGGCTAATATGGCCGACCCATTGCCACTTTAGCTTGCTTATTCTGTGAACTATGTTGACAAATTTGGTTCTCTGCCGGATCACCTCATTCTGGATTCTATTCCTCAGAGAGACTACAAGCATAGCCCGTTCCATAGCTCGCTTAGCCATCTTGAATTTACGGACCAGCCGTCTCGTGGGTGTCCACGTTTCGACTCCTTAAGTTATAACAGGCAGGACGCACTGATTGACGACTTTAGTCTTTAGGGTCTGCGGGATACGCGACGAGAAGACTCGACGAAGCTTCCCAAACGCTGCCCAGCCCAGCTGAATTCTTCTGTCAACCTCCTTCTCAAAGTTGTTTTGTGCGATGGGTTGCACTCGCACAGTGCGCTGGATTGGAGGGTGGAGTTTCGATAGGACAATAGTCACTGTGAAGAGGGACGGAGGACCAAGGTGGAAATACTTAAATAAAAATATTATATTCCACTGTCAAAGGTAGTGAGTACTGAAGTCTACTCTTGTACCGGATCTGAATCGGAACGAACCTTTTTATTTTTTATTTTTAATGGTATCCCGTAGTTGACCTTGAGAGGTCGTGACTACTTAACCGGACTATCCTGTGGTTGCCGTAAGCGAATTCAAAGCCTCCAGCCAGGGGCGGATTTCTTATATTACTAAGCGACTGCACGCTCACGGCACCCCATGTGGGGTACGGACCTCGGCTTAGGGCGTCGCTGGGGTCGACAGGCTGCAGGGACAGCAAGGTAGGACAGGCTGGATACAAATCCAAATCCAAATCACCAAACTTTATTTGCACTAGCAAGGCCCTTTTATATACCCCAGCTGCGTCAGACACTACCATTTCCCACATTTTGGGTCTAGCAACAGTACTCGCTACGCTATTGCATTGTTTATTTAAAACGATTGAAAACATTTGGTGCGGATAAGCATGCCCGCACAAAACTGTTTCTAGGTACAAACTATTAAAAGTATTATTAAAGAAATGCGTATTTTTATCAATGGGCGCAGACAATAATCTTCGTTTACATTACCACTAACAAAACATTTGGAAAATAATAAAACAATGAATTTTACTATGACGCTCGGCAATAATCAAATACAATACGTGACACAAAATTCCCGAGCGCCGTGCGCCGTAGGGTTTCTCACATCTGGCTACTTTCTAATGCTTATTATCTAAATGGTACCAATTTGTTTTCACAACAATTTTCACTCTAAAGCTTGAACTATGATATCGGCTGTCTTGCACAGTTTTTTTTCTTACCAAACTGCAGAGTTTGCCCGAGGTAAACGTATTCTCGAACAACCTTGAGAGCACCGTCATTGACAGCACTCGGTCCTGGAGTAACGTGTTCGTTGGACATAAACTGGGTTTTATCCAAGTTAATCCGGAGATCAATGCGTACAGAAGAATAAACTAGGCCGTCCAGCATCTGCTGCAAGTCATGTAGCGATTTAGCCAGTATGACGATGTCATCTGCAAATCTCAAGTGGCAGATGTACTTGCCGTTGATGTTGATGCCCCGTCCTTCCCAGTTCAGCATCTTAGGACACATCCTCCAATGCGTTAGAGAACAATTTCAGGGAATTTCAGTCCCCTTGTCACCCTTCGAAGCAGGGGGATATGTTCAGCTCGCTGTTCCTGAGTTTAGACGGTAATTTTCGGCTTTCTTAAAGACATCTCAGCACTTAGATTTATCGCTAGTCGACTTGGCAACGCTGCAGAGACTACAAAACGGACCAGGTCTCGATAGAGTCAAAAGCCTTCTCATAGTCCATAGACAAACGTAAGACAAAAGGGTGGATTATACTCTTCGGACTTCTGTATCATTTGCCGCACTGCACACTATGTGGATGTGTTTTATGTATCCTCCTCGAAACCTGGCGTGCTCTGGTGGCTGAAACTCGTCGAGTCTTCGCGCTAAATGATTCGCGATGACTCTGGAAAACAACTTATACGGTGTGGCAGGGTTATCGACGCGCAAACTGTAATCATGAATTCAGCAGGTTATTTAAAATTAGCTGTTAGCTGCCAACCTGTAGGCCTGGCTTAGGAGCAAAATGGGTCTTTAATTATTTAAAAGGGTGTTATCACCCTTTTTAATGAAGAGAACGACCGCACTGCTTCACCACACTCCTGGAGTTCTCCCAGAGAACAGGACAGAGTTGAAGAGTTCTTTCAGTACAGGACTTCTTCTCGTTTCCTGGAGCTCGGTCGTAATCCTGTCCTCACCAGGGGCTTTTCCATTTTTAAGCTGTTTAAGAGCCACCTCGATTTCAACTTGGCTGGCTTCTGGCAGGTCTTCCGTGGAATTGTGGGTTAAGGTGGCTCTGTAAACCTCATTTTCGTGATCAGGTCGAGATGCATGCGATGCGTACAACTGGCCGTAGAAGTTTTCGACTTCCTAAAGGATCTCCGGCTTCGAAACGACAATATCACCACTGGATTTGGTCAACTTCATCAGGTGGCTCTTCCCAAGTGATTGGACGAATACTTTCGACCCTCGATTTTGCTCAATCGCTTCCTCTATAGAGCGTGTTTTGGAGTGTCGGAGGTCGCGTCGTACCAATGTTCTAATATTTTTGTTGAGTGCCCGTTATTCTGACGAACTGATAAGTTGTTTTTCAAATCGTTCCTTCATAAGTTCCAGTCTCTTTCAAAAGTTTGGACTTCCTGCCCGTACGCCGCATTTTGCAAAATCGCGTATCTTCCTCCCTGAGGATTTCCACCATTTGGTCGAGGGCCTGGTCGACGTCATTTGCGGTTTCCACGGCAGCGAATCGGTTCTTCAGGTCTGACTAAAACGCTGTAAATCCTAGCATAGTTTGGACTTCATCAAACAAGTTCGCTCGAGCATGAAGTTGATATTCAGAGAGCCTCGAACAAGTCTGCGATCACTGTTGGTATTCAATCAATTGATCACTAAGACATCCCTGAATTTATGCTTTTTATCCATTATGATAAAGTCTATCTCATTTTTTTGTCATAGTGTCCGGACTTCGCCACGTCCATTTCCTTTGGGGCTGTTTCTTGAAAAAGAAATTCATCAAGAAAAGCCCCTCCTCAAGAAAGTTGACAAACATTTGCTCCCCATGATTTCTGCTGCCAAACCCGTAGCATCCTACTACCAATTCGTTGCAATTCTCTTCTTACACTACTCGCACTTTAACGTTAAAATCCCCCATTAGAATATTGTAGTGGGCCTTAGTGGTGGAATGTAAAGCCTTGGAGATATCCTCGAACATTTCCTCCAATTTGTCAACCGAGTGTGCCGATGCCGGTGCGAAAACTTGAACCATCTTGAGATTATGCCTCTCGGTTAGCTTCACTACGAGGTACGCTACCCTGTTCAAGACACTGGATACTTCCACAACATTGTCACACAGGGATTTGTATAACAGGAACCCGACTCTACCTTGGGATAGCTGGTGTCCCTCTCAAAAATACGAAAGGTGGCCCAATTCAAGGGTTATTGTGTCTACCCCCTCTCTTCGGACTTCACTCAACCCAAATATGTGCCACCTTATTTTTTCGAGCTCTTCTTCTAGCTGCACTAGATGTTTGTTAAGCCGTAACGTGAGTCCGTTGTACGTCGCCAAGGTAAGTTGGGTTTGGCGGCCATTCGTAACCCGGGGATTCTTCGCATCCCCACCGGGACTCCCGCCAAAATCAGGAAACATTTTTTTTACAATTTAATAAAGTCCCGTTACGATTTGTTCAGAGTTTATTGTGATCTCAAAGTATTACAGGGTGACAAAAGAATTATATTATTTGGTTGAGCAGCTGTATCCATCTGTCTGCACTGTTAATATCACATAATACCGATCGTCAATCCTCCTGCCAAGTATGCCTACCTACCTAAGTAAGTATCTAGTCAGTTAGTGTTTGCATTATGTCTAATTTTAGAACTAGACAATATATAGACGTTATTTGTCGCAGTTTGTTGACTATATAATGAGGACTAAAGTTCAGCAGTGGACATTTATTTTCAGGCTTGTAGGATACAGTAAATGTATGCAAAGAAAGGAAAATTAAGTTAGTTGATGTATAAGAACAATATATTTTCGATGTATTTTTTACCATATTTTGACAATACTTTTCTAATAATCTACTTTCATTTTTCGGCATGAACTTTATCCAAAAGACACCTTAACTCCGTACGCAATTTCTTTCAAACCCATGATTATTTTAACATGTTTTACTTTAACTCTTTCTCATTAAGTATTTATTCTACTTTCACTTTAATCTTTCTTCATCGCGTGATTAATTTACACCAGTCGGGCTATATTAAACCAGGTCGGGTTTTGTGTTTATTATTGTTACATTAAAGTTTGCGACACCGAAATTTCCGAGTCGATTCGGGACTCCAGTAAAACAGCTGTGACCCATTATGATACACGAGATTTGTGTATCAAAACATTCAACATCTTGTGTTCTGTTGCAGGAAAGCGAGAGAGGTCAGCATGAACAAGAAGTCTCATAAGAAAAAGGTTGGTTTTGCTTTGTTTTTTTTTTTTTATTTCGTTGTTTAAGCAGATAGAGATGACAAAAGAAGTGTTTGAGAGCTGTGTGCCAAATAAAAACTACTGACAGTTGTAGACCACACTTTATTGACCTAAGAATAATGACTTTTCCAGCCCTATACGCGTTTGAAGTAGCAATGTTCGTTAAAAAACACTTATATTTATTTGAAGCCCTGACTAGTAAACGTCACCAGGACAAAATTCACGCTGTGCCTCATAAAACAGCATTATATGCAAAAAGTTTTCTGGGCATGGCTCCAAAAATTTATAATATGATACCCACGACTGTAAGACTTGAGAAGGATGTTAACAAGTTCAAAAGAATGTTAACAGACCTTATGGTTAAAAAAGCGTACTATTCCATTGGTGAATTCTTAACAGATAAGTTGAATAAATAATAATTAGATATGTCAAATGACCGATTTATTTAAGCTTAATTCTATCTAAATGCAATTATATAATGTAATTTGAATGTTTATTTAGTATATATTTTTAATTTCAATAATAATTTTAATATTACAATGCATGTTAAATTATAAATTGGTAAGTTCATTCATTATTTGGACATTATTTATTCTGACATTACTTATAATTTGAATTTGTGACATTATTTACTACTATTTATTAATTTGAATGTATATTATTGCACAGGGTATTACTATTCTGTCGAATTTATGACATTATATAACCGATTAATTGGATTTTATGAAACTGTCTAACTATAATTTTTAATTTTGCATGCCTGAATTGGTAAATGCAGTGAACTGCGCATTCACTTAACACCTGGAAATGCATATATGTACTGTGTTTTGCAATAAATATTTGAATTGAATTGAATTGAATTGAAAAGTCATCTCTATCTGCTTAAGAAACAAAAGCAAAAGAAAATTATTGATAGGGTTGGTTGAAATTGTTGAAAACGATGTTGCATGTTGAAGTACAGGACACAATTACCTATTACAATTGTAATAAAGAGTTATTTTTTTTTCTTTTGTATTTTTTTGTACTTATTATTTTGAGCAAAACGTTTACGATGTGCAAAGGAAGAAAGAAATAAAGAAAGATAATACATTTATTTGAGGTTAAGCACATAATAAACACACAAAAAAAAGCAAATTAAACTTAGTTATAACAGTATTGGGTGCCTCTTGACCGCGCCAAATAGGCCCAGTTCAGCATAATGCCAGACAACTAGTGCCTGAAGCTGGTTTTCATTGGACGTTGGACTGCGTTTCAAAGAATTTGAGGAAGAAGAAGAAATATCGGTAACTAGAGTCACGGCAATGCCAATCTTCTATTAGGGTTTCCTCACTTATTGTTGAGTCCAAGTTGAGTGAAGTTCAAACAAAATATTATCCCATTCACCAACATCAATAAGCATTCTCCGCCAATCTCCGGCAGTCAAAAACTGTGCTCAATATTGGACTTGAAAGAAAACAAAAAGAAAATTCTCCCAACAAACAATTCCAATTTCAAATCAGTCTCACAAAGTGCCAGTACCACACACGAGCAGCTCGCAATTTGCCCCTCGCGCGGCGGCGGCATGCCAGCCATATGCCGAGAACTATCGGCACGTTGGCACTTGGCACCGTCGCCGGCGCTGGCAGCCGCGCCAGCACCACTGATTGATAACGTGCTGATATTGAGACTTGGACCCGAGTTGGTTATTGTGCAGCTTTTTGTTAAGTGCGATGTGACTTGTCGTCTTAATAAGTAGAACAGTTGTCTGTAGAAAGGGGTCTGTGTCGTGGTAGTTTTATAATGAGGGATTTTTTTAATCAACTTTTACAACTTTGATTGTAACCTATTGGAAGGAGTGTGTGTTTTTGATCCAAAGTAAAACTTTCAAGAAGTGCTTTTGCACAATATCAGTCTCTTTAGTAATATTATTTATTAGTAATTTATTATAGTTATATTGAAAGTTAAGCATAGGATAAATAGTAGGCACCTGGGCATCATCACCGGTATCTCTTCCAGAGCAACATTAGCCAAGAGAGTAAAAATTTTAGTTTGCAACACTTGTGATGTCTAGCATCTACTTATAAAGTTTTTAAACAGAATTTCATGTAGTTTTTCGGCATAGTGGGAAACTGTGTTAATCAAAAATCTACCCAACCAAATTAACATTTTAAAACATGTTTGATTAGATTGCATCATGCTAGACAAGCAGCACCAATAATAAATGTAGTGCTCTTCAATCTATCTCGTGTAATCTGTCAGCTGTCACCTTCATTCAGTCAAACGACCGGTCTGTCCGTTTATCTGGACCAGAATGCTGGGAATCGAGCCGTCAATTAATCGAGATGAGTCGAGATGCGAGACGCAAATCATTTTCGATTTGATGGTAGATAAACTTTCGCAGTTTCCGCCCTCGGAAAAAATAAATACCTACTGCATATTGAACAAATAAATACTGGTGAGACACCTCCAAAATACAATTTATTTTCGCTTTTCATTTTATAATCATCGTTTAGGAATCGCATGGCACGCACACGATTCCGATAGTACCTATAGCATAGTATATCTGCTAAGAACAACAGACGGTATCACTAATTCGTCTGCCAAACGACGTGCATTTCTTTACATATCAATGCCCGAGCGAACCGTGATGATTATGGCAATGGCCATGATTCGCCATTCCCATAATCATCACAATGATTTGTGACAAAGATGATAGGTACCATTTTTAAGCATAGGAGTTAAGAAAACAGATCGAGTAAGTAGTATATAATTATGTGGTATCGATTTAGTTGCAAGCAGTGATGTAAATCGATCGGTTATGCTTCAGGTTATAGGTAGTGGATCAGAAAATATAGTAAAACGATATATATCTTTTTATATACGATAATATAAATTACTTCTTGATGGTTTGCAATGGCAGTAGGTAATTAATGGATAAATTCTAAGTAGCATCATTAACTTTTTATCACAAAGTCTATTATCTAATTTTAATTACTTGGTCACCATTTTCACAGGTTTGTTAACCTCGGTAATTGCCTACGATAAACTAAATATAACTGTATTTTGGCATCATAAGCTCAATTAGCCCTTGGTTGAGGTTTTAAGATAACAAGGTGAGTTATTTTCAGTCGGCGGCTGCTGCAATGCATTTCGATGTTTACATAAAAAATGCATGCGTGGGTATCATTAAGATTTTACAAATTGATGACTGTACCGATTCGACCTTGTGCATGCCTTTTTTTACCCATACCTACAAGCCGATTGCTTCCATACAAACTTTCATCTCCAATTAAACCCCTCTAGGGAAAGGATTTTTAAAAATCCTTCTTGTTATATAAATAACTCTTGCGCCAAATTGTATGCTTTTAGACCCAGCGGTTTAGCCTGTGCATTGTCTGTTAGTGATGAAATGCATTCAAGATTTTTATTAAGTAAGTAGATATTTAATTATTAGGATTTAGTTCTTACATCACGTTAAAGTTTCTATAAACATTCTGTTAGTTTTCCGTGTTGCTTTTGTGGAGTTACAGCTATTTATTTTGTCTCGATTTCGTTAACGTTGCAGTGATTTCGAGACGACAGCTATCGGTAAAACAAAAATGTTTATGGATCCAAATTCAAATTTTCGTAGGTGTTTGTAATAAAAGCTAATATTTATGTTTAAATAGCCTGAAAACCTGTCGATAAATCCAAGACAACGAGTACAGCAAAACAGCTCAGTAAAAGCTTACTTTCGAGCTTGTCAATCTCTACGTCGAATATCACACTATTCTACGTAAGATAATAATTTATTGTTCGTACTATCGAGTGTGGCCGACAATGTCTATGTTCGTGTGTGTATATATCCAGCAATTGACTGTTATACGTGGGGTACACTGAAAGTTTTGCGTTATTCATAAATAAAACAATTTACATGTAAAGATTACTTTACATGTAAATTGTTTTATTTATGAGTACCGCAAAACTTTACACACATAACACTCACTGTTTTCACTTTAACATATTAATGTTGATTGTTTTTCAAAGTATTATCCATTACATTTTAAACACTTTTTCATGCGTTCTAACTATTTTTGAAAACATGGGGACCATTGGTCTGAGGGCATGTTTTTGACGTGCTGGTTGAACGCTATCACGGCCTCTTCTGGCCCCGTAAATTTCAAACCTCTCATCAAATCTTAGATTTTTGGGAAAATAAAGAAATCGTATGGCGCTAAGTCTGGACTATGTGCGGGATGGGTCACGAGCTCTACTTTCTCAGAAGCCAAAAATGACTTTGTCTTGTTCGCGGTGTGCGCCGAGGCATTGTTATGGTGCAATAAGATGCGACTTCTTGGTCGTTTTACCCTACATTTTTCAAAGACACTGAGCAAACAAATAGTGGTGTACCACTCAGGATTAACAGTATTTTGTTCTTCAAGTGAGATCGTGCAGACAGGACCCGTCTGGGAGAAAAAAAAAACGCAATAATATTTTGCCTACGTTTCTCGCCTGCTTCAATTTTGCTGGTTTGCTGTCGACTTTGAACACCCATACAGAAAACTGTTGCTTTCTTTCCGGCATGTAACAACATATCCATGTTTCATTTCCTGTCTCAATGTCATACACAGCATTTGAACGTCCGTGATTGTAGTTTAACAACATTTTTTTACACCAATCAACTCGAGTCCGTTGTTCTTCTAGAGTGAATTCATGAGGAATCCAGTGGCAACAAAGTTTTCTAACTTTTAAATGTTGATGTAAGATTTTTTGAATTTGCCTCATACCTATTCCCAAATGTCATAGAATCTTCTCATAGGTGATACGCCGGTTTTCTTCAATTAGTTGCCTGACAGTAGCCACATTTTCTTCAGTGTTCGCAATTGAGGGCCGACCTTCACGAATTTCATCATGGAAAGAAACACGATCACGATCAAATTCTGCTTACCAACGCCTTACGGTGCTCAGATGAGGTGCTTTCCTCCCAAAACCATTTTGAAGACGAGCAATGGAGGCTTGCGGAGACAGTGAACTGTTAAAATCATAAAAAATCATTGCCCTAAAATCTTTTCGCGTTACTTCCATTTTCGCTACGGACGACGAACTTCAACTTGTGATAAAAAACAATTGACACGCGACTGCCCGCCAAAACGTATTTTAATAATAAAATGAGTTTTTTGTTTAGTAAAATATAACATTCGAAATTCAAATATTTATAAGCGGCCAGGAGCGCAGAACTTTCAGTGTGCTCTATGTATGTAGATTGATAGTGGTTGGCGAATTGTAAACAGATCAGAAGGTATCCAGTTCTACGTAGCGGTCACGCAGCACTATTTTGACGTAGAGGTCTTGTAGCACTATTTTTAAGTAGAAGTTCGTAGCACTATTTTATGCTACAAAATCTTTACGAATCAATACTGAATCTCTATACCTATTATCTGTCAAAACTAAATTACAATATTATGATTCTCGTAGCAAGTTAATAAACTCATAGCTGTTAAAATTCTGTGAGATTAAATTAGACGTTTTATAGGTGTACAGTGGGGGTAGGTACACTACTTAAATACGAAAAACTTTATTTCGTCAGTCACAAATACCGAATTTCATAATTCCGAATGGTTCAAAATTCTTAAGATAACAACTCCGATTCATCCTATTCTTATAATTCCAAAATTTCAATATTCCTAACGTTTATAATTACTATTCTCAAAATACCGAGTTTCAATAGATCGAATAACAAAAGGTCCGACTTAATGAATTCTTAATTCGAAACATTAAAAATATGAATTCCGATTATTAAAGTACCGATTAATTAGAATTCCGAAATAAACTATATGATAACCTAACCTAACCCAAACGATTCACCAACAATAAAGGGGATCTGGCGCTCGGCGGCCACTGCCGCGGCACGCTCGCTTAGCTCGCTCGTCTTGGCGCTTTAATGGTCTCAGTTCTAACCTAACCTAACCCAAATGATTCACCAACAATAGAGGGGATCTGGCGCTCAGCGCCCGCTACCACGGCACGCTCGCTTCGCTCGCTCGCATTCTAAAAATCACCCCGGTGTTTCCTTCCCATACTTGCACCAGGGATCATGGGAACTTGCGCGCCTTCTACGATCCCCGGCTAGTGCCGGCCCGCTTCTGCGGGCCTCCTCAAGTCCGCGGGGGGAGTGAGGTGTAAAACTCCCCCCGCGACGTCCAATAGGGGCGCGCGTGGAACACTACGCGCCACCGCCTCGGGTCCTGTTATATGAGGGGCGGCAGACGTCCCTAGGTCCGCCGACCCTCTGGACCCGTTTATGGGGGCCAGAAGAGGGCGTTGTCCACCCTCCGCTGACGCCCGGCACGTCTGCTGCGGATCCGGAGAGTGGCCTCGACCTCTCTAAACCTTTCCCCAGCCTCCTTCTGTGAAATGACAGTTTCACAAAAGGAGATCACCGCATCCCACGACTAGACGCTCCCGACCATCGAATAAGCGACGGCCGGAAGCGACAAGTCGGCTCCGACTTCTGACACGAGGGCACGGCGCGGCTCCTCCCATGCGGTACACTCTGCCACAACCTAACCTAACCCAAAGGATTCAATACTTAACAGTAGATGGTACCCGACGCAGGTATACATAATTATATGGGTTTTATTTTTATAAAGATTCTTCTATATTTAGTGAATGTGAGAACGTTGTACGCCTAACTTGTAGGTAGATTTGTAGACCTTTTTCTATTTTGTTGAGTGCCTGTTACTTGTTGACAGGCCTGCACTGTCCTCCCATACCTATCAACACTGTAATTTTAAACATTGTAAAAGCCCCTTATTTTTTTAAAGAGTAACCGTGGAGTTTCCTGCCGGCTCTTCTCCATAGGAAACAACCAATTGGAACCGTGCACCTAGCTTCTGACGTTTCATACGTGCCCATGTAGGTTTATGTGAAATAAATTATTTTGATTGATTGGTTACTTATAGATTTTGAATTTATATCCATAACTAATTACACTAATTGAATCAGAATCCTAATTTTAGCAGTTTATTTGTAGCAGCTTAATAATGTCGCTTTTAGGACCGAGAACTGATCGTTGATTCTTCGAACGTATGAAAATCGGAAAACAAACAAATCGCATTTACGACTTTCGGTAAAATAATTTACGTGATTTTTAATAATAGACATTATAATTCTTAGGTATTATGAAATTCGGACTTTTGAAAATCGGAACATCGAAATTCGGAACAAAATATTTTGGAGTTTTTGGGTGTGCCCGTACAGTTGGTCTACACATCTACCAACACGCACTTGGCCCGCGTGGTGGAGTACGGCCCACTGCCTTTTACAGAAAGGAGGCCTATCCCAGCAGTGGGAACGTTATATGCTGATTATTTATAGGTTTACAGTGGTTTAACTATTATGTTTAATGTGGTGTGCTGTAACATGGTGTCATGTAATTATTTGGCAACAACTTGTCATGACATCATATCCAAAGAAGATGTAACTGAATTTATTTTAGCTCATTAGCACGTTAAACATATTCACAAGTCTTAGAACACTGATATGTAATAATTCTTATATGGCTTTTACGATATCTAGTAAGTACCTTACTTACCTTCAATCGATGTAGCAAGTTAAAGAGCAATCCGATTTATATCTCTGGAGCAAGCTATCTTAGGAATTTTTAAGGATAAGAAGAGACTTTTCGAGAGTTATTTAAGTTAAGAAGCTAAATCTGCTGTTTGTGACACACGAGTCTGTAAATAAAGTTATACTATCTCATAAGTCTAGTGTGCGATGCCCACCATAGATGATTTCTGACATACTTAATAAGTTTCCTTTTACTACACCCTGATAAAAAGTGAGAGTGAACTACAGTTCTACCATTTACCTGAAACCACACAGGTGGTAAGACAGACGATTCGACAGACGTGGGCGAAATAGACAGAACACGGAATGCAGATAACCAGAGAGGCCCGGATACAAACCCAACAAACAAATATGACAGTAATAATAATCCATTTACGAAAACAAACAGTATTTACTAGTCCATTAAAACATAATGCATCGTGTACACTATCATAATTCACGTCTGCGGGGACAGTTGGCACGGGGCCCGGTTGTGTGTCCTACATGACAGGCGTTGGTGCGCTGTCGCACAAAAACAATAGCCGATATCGTCCTAGTTGAAATAGAACTCGATTAAAATGATAGCCTTGACGATGTCAGGGAAATGAGTATGTCGAGGAAGTCGTGAAATTAAAATCTGAAAGCATTTTCCCAAACAATGAGGAAGCGAGAAGTGTTATAATGGGATTAAAACTCGATTCATTTCTGATTGTCCGTTCAATAGATGTTTCGTCCCAGGTTACTTGAATCGTCTTTCTGGGCCCTCCAAAGGTAGACTAAAAGAGTAATCGTAATAACGAGTTAAATCAGGAACACAAAGTTCAAATGACTGAGTGTGAAAGGAAAATTTTCAGAGTCGTTTGTCTTGTCTCTTGAGAATTTGAGATGTATCAGAAATAGTTTCGTGACGTCACTAATTAGGCCACGGCCATGTTTTGAAAGTACGTAACGACGAAGAACATTAAGTACAATCTCCTTGTTATCCTGACTTCAGACACAATTGACTGCTGAAGTGTTACCAATACACGATACTGAATCAAATCTGGAAGTCATTTTCAAACAGTGAAATGGAGAAAATTCTGTCAATAATGTTGAAATTCAAATAGTTTTTAGAGTCATGACGTCAGTGAATATATAGGCCTGCAAGTCTATATGTTCCTTACGTTATTAGATTGAATTTCAAACATTCGTCGCTATGATTGACATGCAATTAAGTCGGTTCCGGTTTACATAGGGTGTGCTTGACTAAAAATAGACATCCAAATTTCTTTAGCAAGAGTAAAGAGTAAATTCGCCTGAAATAAAACAAGAGAAAACCGAGGAATAAGTCTTGTTACTGTCTTGGATGGAGCAGAACTGGTGCTGTAAAAGGAACTTGATGATGAGGCTATGGTAAAATAAAATAATCTTTGGGTATGTCTGAAGAACGCTCAAATATTTAAGGAATGGATGACAATTGCACTTTCCAGGGAAACTTTGTAGTACATCCAACATGAGCCTTCCTCAGATTGCCAGTTAGTGACAAAACCTTAGCAGATCATCCTTTAAATTGGCTGAAACATTTATGCCACTTTTTCATCTGCAATATATTAGTAGTATGTATGTGTGTGTGTGTCTGTTGTGTGTATGTATGTTAGTATACCAAGATTTCTAGAAAGATAATCTTTGACTAATGTATATATAAATGAGGATAGTTAGTATCAATATCGTGTGACTAGTATAATTAGCGCATTCGTCGGTCCGAGGCGCGTCTGTCAATAGGCGCCGACCGGCGATGACAGGTCATCAGCTGGGCGGAACATGGCGGGTGCTCGATAAACAAAACACAATTTTGTGCGAAAGTTTGTTGCCTAGATTTCTATTGAAATTAAATGGTTTACACATTGGGGAATCGAAAATCAATAAAATTAGTAAGATTAAAGCAGTTCGCTGTAGGAAACGAGAAAAGTTAAAAAAATTATCTCCTTGCCAAAAATACTAACATTATGAATTCAAAAGTTACTCTGATTGTATATTATCTTTTCACGCCTAAACCGCTGAACGGATTTCGATAAAATTTCGCAAGGAGATAGATGTATCCTGAGGAAGGACACAGGCTACTTTTTGTCCCAGTAGCACGTTTCCGTGGGATAATTTCCGACATCCACGCGGGCGAAGCCGCGGGTTGAATCTAGTAGTCTATAGTCCTACACGATTGTCAGATTGAAGAGATAATTAGTTTGTATCATATCATTATTCTTGCTGTTTCTTGATTTAAAAAGCAGACAAACAGCATTGAAGGTTTTCCTGACCCTCAACAATTTTTAGTTGCCATGCGAAAAAACCACACATAATTATTATGTACCTACTGGAAAGTATTTATATATTCCGGATCTAAGACGGACAGCTGTCTGCTCATAAAAGAGGAATGTGGTAGTTTAAAACTCTTCCCACACGAAAATAATGTTCCTCTCACATCATCGATCCATCAAATTATAATGATATAAAGAGATCGTGTGTGGTACCCTCATAATCGAACACGATCCAATCTCCATTATTAATATAACAAACAACAAACAGCTTCACTCGAGCTAGTAGCTACACGAGGTACCTAAAGTAATATAACGTCATAAACACCCGAATACAGTTATGTGCAGATAAATCAAAACTCTTAGATGTTCAGTTTTATCGCGAAGTAAAAAGAAAGGGAGGAGAGAAGATCCATTCGAGATCCGAAGAATTTCCGCATAAAACTAAACGATTGCTAAATGCGCTTACTTACTGCTCAGTCCCTATTAGTAGCTACCTACAGTACTGAGGATTGGTTTTGTTTGAAATGGCTAATATTAAGGGGACTACAGGACCTAAATGTAAGTGTTATCATTCATAAAAGGCATTCCTAGAAGTATATGATCCACTGCACTAAACAAAATCAGAAAAATATATGTTATTCTTCAGGATATTTACTAATTAGATAGTGTATTGAAAACATAATACAACTAATTTGATACGATAGAAAAAAATCACGAATATACCTTTAAAAATTTCTTATAACGATTAAAAACCATACTACTATGCATTAAATCATTCTGATTTTTTGTCAAATTATTCTACAAGCAACATACTAACGTAATAGTGTTTTAATTTTTTAATCCAATCAATAGAATTTTTGTAAAAAGATAATTGCTTCGTATTTTGCAATAAATTACCACCGTTGTGTCATCGGGTTCTCTTTCTTTTCTATGCAGTCCGACAGTGACCGCGCTTTAGCTGTTGTAAGCCTCTTAAGTAGATTTTTTACTGTATCTGAAGATTTGGGGACAAGTTATTAACTGAAAAATAGAATCTTTTATGTAAAGTTGTCGCTCTTTATGCACCTGATAGGTAGATGGGCTTGCGTGGTCAAACGATAGCTATTTTTAACAAGCAGAAAATGTTTCGCCAAGTTGCAACAGAAACGTAACGTAGTAACTAGCGTAGCGATTTATTCAATGAACTATTGTAGTCCATTGAATAAATTAAGTAGACCTTTTGAATTATCCCTTTTGTGGTTATGACGTACAAACAGATCAAATTCCCGACCACTTTCTATCTTTAGAATGATATCATAAATCGTGCTGCAATTACAATATCGTGAGGTATATGATTCCCAGTTTATTATGTGATAAATGTATCGCAGTTGGGTATTGGGGTAAGTAGGGCAAGCTGGTTAAATATTGGTCTACGAAATGCGAGAGCAATAGGAGTGTAAGAAGAACAACCGTGGTCATGGTGAGTTTATAATTATTTAAATTCTCCTAAAACCTATTGAGTATAGTATTATTTTTTCTAGGTACATCGTCTTCGCATATAATTATAATGAATGTATACAAAATATTGTAAGCCATTTTAAAAGAGTAACTATGGAGTTTCTTGCCCCTACGAAAGTCTTCCTTTTTGAAGGGGCGTCTACTTGAAATAAATGAATTGACTTGGAAACTAAGTTGAAAGAATTTTTTGCTCTTATACAAGAATTGAGTGACGAGCTCATACGAGGCGCGTCGCTTCCTACGGTTCCTATAAACGCACCTTTGCTGTTGCAAAAACTATAAAATACTCTGATTTGCGAAGTGCATTCACGAATACTAATACTGCGATTGCAAAGAATATAATTTTACTTCAACAGTCACGTTTCTAGATTTCGCACTACACGACAAACAACAAAATGTTCTCGTTTATTTTCCTAATGTTTATTTTCTTCGGTGCTAAGCCAGCCGTGGAAAATGATAAAAGAATGCTCACAATATACAAGACTAGTAATGATAATGATTGTGTCGCTGGCAGGGCGCCATCGCTTGCCAATTAAAATTATATTTGGCGTTTTTTGGCTCGCGATTATCGTTGCTTTGTTTCACGTTTTGATTTGCTGCCCGCATAAATACTGTTTGGATTTAGCTATAAGAGCTGTTAAAGCTTTTATACTCTTCAGAAACTAAAGGAAAAACCTTTGTTTACTGGAATTCCGCTCTTGGTTCATATTTCATGAGTAGGAATATTTGCAAAAGGAGAGATAATGAAGGAAAGGAATCTTTGTTTGATCCGTCAAGAAATACTAAGAAATGTGTATCGCCTTTTGTCAATAAGACAAGGCGCAAGGCGACAGATACGATTATCTTCTAATATACTCAACAAAAATTACAAAAATTCTTATTTTGTCTCTTGCTGTAAGAAGCAACACAAGATATTCAGCACTACACAGACGGAACTACGGACATGCTGCACGACTATCTTAACTTAACTTAATCAGCCTATAATGTTCCCACTGCTGGGACACAGGCCTCCTCCCGGTGAGAGGGAGTGGGCTGTAATCCACCACGCGGGCCCAGTGCGGGTTGGTAGATGGCACATGTCTTCGCATTTTTGGTTCTAGGACATGACGGTTTCCTCACAATGTTTTCCTTCACCGTTTTGAGAGCAGTGGTGATGAAATATATAGAAACACACACAAAGTAAGGCGTCTGGGTTCGAACCTACGATCTACAACTCGTAAGTCGCGGCCGTTACCACTTGGCCACCACTGCTCTTGGCCACTATTACTACCTACTTACTATTAAATACCGTGATTAAATACAATCGATTTGAACTGTGTCCAACACTCGTTGGGAACAATAGTGGACCAGGCTCAGTTATTTCTAAACCGGTTAACTTCTGCCAAGAATAATAGCACCAATAATCACAAATAAATGTTCACATGTGATGTTAAAAAAGAATTCTGCTAGAAATTGTGATGGTAAATAAATAGTAGGTAAATATTCCAACCTGGAAACGAAGTAGAAAATGAACGACTGTCATGGAGAAGAAAGAACACTTCAGAAAGACTTACTGTGAGTGAGTAAATTACTTACGCCAAGAAAACTACGGCATCATTTTGATTTACTGATACTGCTCAAGACATTCTTTGGTTCTACCAATGTTGGCATGTAGAAGCATTTGAAAACACTGCTCAAGTATCCGTAGGGTTTTCTGAATCTTTTCTGATGCTATCACAATGTGCGGTTAAAGATTGGGTACCTAAGACTGCGATGAAAATAAATAAAATATTGGAGCGGAGCGGATGTTTCTCCAAAACATTAATATTTCACATGCGACTTGATTTATGAGCTACTTCGTGTTTTTCATATTTTTTATCTTTTGAGCGATCTCAGTTGACAACTATCATTTATTTGCAAATTGGCGATACCTACCAACCGCTACAAAAAACGTTCACAAAGTAAATGTGAGTTTTTATCGGAATTGAAAATTTTGTTCTAAGTATTCTGGATGTCTTTGATGAGTCATAAGTACTGACTTTCAAAAGTGATCATTCGAAACATGAATCATTCGAAATAGTGCATCAGATAGGTCACGCAGTTAGTACTTGAAAACATTCCAAAGAAGAAATCGGATGATGAGTGATGGTCCAGGAATACGACAGAACATAAAACACAAAATACCTAATCCTTGAAATTGCTCTCATTTCAATTATCACAACAGTAAAATGTATCTTAAAACACATTTGCACAATATCTTCACACTTTATTATATTTATTGATACAGAATTTCTGTGTTTGCTCTGCGTGTTAAAAATTCTTTGGGAAATAAAACTAGACATTAATACATTGTCACCAGGACGGAATTAGAACCCATTGAGAAACTTTAACATTCGTGGGGATGGCAGGGATATAAAATGAAGAGAAATGGTGAAGCAATCTTAATCACAGATAAATTGAATTGCTTATGCCTGGAGGCCTTTATTTAGATTTTAATTTAAGTTCTGTTTACATTTTTATTTCTGCTTGAGTACAGTTTTTAATGCTTTGTCGGTATATTGGCGTGTGCTAGCTGACATAATATGGTAAATCATTTATTTTCATGTTTTGCGTTTCGGTCAATTACTTAGCACACTATTGTATAGAATCAAGTTCTTCTAAAGATTCTAAATAGAACAGACAGCTGTGCTGCTGGGGAGTTTGTTGCGCCACTTCTTCTTCCCAGCCCGCCCTTCACCAGTTCCTAGTGCTTTAACGCTAGGAAGTGGTGAGTTGGGCGTTTTGGGGACTGCATTACGTTATGTTTAAGTTCAAAAAGTGCTGACTCCAGCCTAGTTGGAATAAATGACTTTTCATTTTGAACTGAGACCGGGAGGATTAATTTTTATGGTGTACATAATAAAGAGTATTCTATTAATTTTATTCTCCGTAAAAATCAACCATCTCTTATGATTTAGTGGATGCAATTGTTGAAATTATATCAAGCGTTAGGCCAACGGAAATGGCACTGTGTGACGAGGAAAAGAATAAAGTATTTCTACTTAATTGGTGAGGATCGCAATTTTGTGTTAATCTTTGTTTTGTTCCTTGCCGGGTGTACTGAAAGGAGCCCATCCTTCAGTATGAGTCAGTTTTCCGCCATTCAAATCTCATGGATTGGCAAAGTAGTAATTATGGCCATCGAAATTCTAAATAACGTTAGCAGTAATCATAACTTTATCTAACAACAAGCTTCATATCTCGTAGAACATGTATATTGCAATAATATTTTACGCCATAATTACAACGTAACTCGTTAAGGTTTCCTTCACAATAGTTTTAAGACGTTTTCTATTATCTCGTGAAGAATGTTTCCGGTGTGTAATGGCGTTTAGTGGTCTGTCAGTCGTCCGCTAGACTGTAGCGACGTTTGTTATTCTCGTATTGAGATAGCAATAGTATTTGTCACGTTTATTGTCGGAGAAGAATTTGGTGGATTTATGTCGGCTTTGGACCAGACAGGCAGTGCGACAAAATGTTGTCGTTATACTTTCTCACGCCGAAACGAAACATCACTATTGACTATATGCATAGGCAAGGAAAATAAAACTAAAATATATCTGTTTCTACAGTCATGTATATTATTAAAGTCAATGCCAAGGCGCCAGTCCATCACTCGATGGAACTACGTACTTTGATGAATCTCTGGTATTACAAGTGGCGTGTACAGTAGGTATGTGAGTATGTAATGGTAGATTTGTAGGGCTTAGCCTACGTCGGTACTATTCTGTGCGAAATTATCCCACATTTATGTGAGCTGTGCTAGGAGTAGGTTCTAAACAGTTAAATATATTTTAAATAGTCAACGCTAAAAGCCGCTGAACGTGACTTCATCAGGTTTCATAAGCAAAATTTTTTGTTGAATGAAATCTATTCCGTTGATATAAATAACTGCAATTTTTCTTGCTTTCGTCCCCATTCTGAATTGCCAAATCGTACAATATTAGATTAATTTTATTATATCTGCTGATTTATATAATATAGTTAAGAGTCTATTGAGGTACCCCATTGTGATTATGATGATGGTAATGTTCTAGACGATGGACAAGCATTCTTAAATTTCGTGAATTGCGGAACGTAATTCTTATAACACAACAAGTATATCATGGATACCGGTACTCTAGTATCAACATCTTTGGGGTGTTAAGAACACAAGGATGTCGCATATGTGCCCGATTCCTAAAGTCCATAAATATCATCATGGTTTAATTTGTCCTCAAAAAGTATTTTGAAAGCAATTTAACGCCAAAGTATCAAAACTATATTTCGAATTTGCCTAAAATGTGAGAGAATTAGTTTTAGTCAATAATGGTCGGTACTTTACAAAATGGGGCATTGAAGTATTTATCATTTGCTATCCAGATACGGAAAACGATCTTTCTTGATTGAAATAAACAAACATACCTGCGTGTTACCAGCCCAGCGGCCGCCAACCTCAAATTCATGGTCATATAAGTCATTGACAGGCTTATGAAACAGATTTTTACATCGAGCCATTGGCACGGTCAGTCAAGTGGTGAACAAAAATACACCTAGACAACGCCTACCAGCATCCAGCCACATTCATTCATAACTCCAACGTCATCTGTATATCTCCTGTTGATACCAGCACGTCTGTGTTCATAAAAAATTGTCTCAACAAAGTCTCTGAAGTTGTTTGTTTACCTGACGGATGCTGCGATATATATTCTGCGTAAGAACTCATTTATTTCAAAGCTACGTATCTATGTCTGATTTCTGAATTAATTTTGGAAATGTGATTTAGATCTGTTTTGTGTTTTGCAGCAGAAGAAACGAGGGAAAGGCGATGGAAAGAATAAGGAGAATATCATAGAAGACGTCCATGATGGTAAAGATGAGGAGCAGACTCCGGAGCCCCCGGTGCAGAAGAAGAACGTTTGCTACGAGATTAGAGAGTCTGATATTATGGGCAGGTAAATAGAGCATTTTTATTACTTTTTAAGCACACCTAGAAGTGGACTGTAACCTTTGTTAGATAATAATACATTAAAACTTATGTCTTCGCTTTTTGCAAAGGCCACATCTAATTCGTCTGCAAGCCGACCGACCTCAAAATACTTTGGAAAAGCTTTGATGACGTTGGTAGTGTTTTCCCGCGCAACTGTCAGAGTTAGGGATGTATTATGGTGTTACTAGACAATTTGGCGAGTAGCCCATCTCTATTTATGCACTATTCGGATTTCTCGACTAAACATGATAATGCACTTAGCCATGAATGTTAGAGGCAATTGTACGTACTGTTTGGAATTTACATTTTATAAATATGTATCTTGCCCCTTTTGTGATAAAGTTCAAAATTCTGTGTCAATATTTCAGATATCTGGTTGCAAACCGCGACATCCGACCTGGCGAAGTGATCATCGAAGAGCCGGCCATCGCTGTTGGACCCTGCACGGGTTGCGGCCTTATCTGTCTCGGATGCTATCGGGAACTGGACGAAACAACTCTGGCTAAGTATGTTACTGCTCGTGTGTTCCTTAGCATCGATTTTTTTCTCAGACAATCACGGACAATCAAATAATGTCCCTTTAAAACGATAAGCCTCATCGTGTAATATTTTTCCCTCTATAGAGCAGCTATGTGTAGATTACTTCGTGTCTAAATTTCCCCTTTTTTGCAGATGTCAGGGTTGCAGATGGCCGATGTGCAGCAGTACATGTCCTGGTTCCGGGAAGTACACGGGACACTCAACATACGAGTGCGACACATTGAAGGGAATGCCACCAGACTACTCCAAACTTGAGGATCTGAAGGACTCTTATCAAGCTCTGATGCCGTTAAGGTAAATCTTAACCAATCTAACCATACAATAAAAGCAATACATTAACTTCGATTTAAAATGTGGCCATGGACGACCGAACTTGGACACAAGCTACTCTCCCCATTCGTATGGGAGGCCTCGGCGTCCGCAAAATTTCTTGTATAAGTTTACCAACTTTCATATCCTCGGTTTACGGCACTGAGAAATTAATCAGGGAAATCCTAGCCTCCACACTGATTGATTTTGATGTGCCGTGCTTCACCGAAGCTATGGATGCCTTTTTTTTTGGGTGGGAAATCATCAACTGACCTCTCCCGCTCTGGGCGGAGCGGAAGGGCATGTCAGACTCTTACTGACTAAAACCCACCCGTGTTCCTTCAGTTGCCTGTGCGCCAGGGCCACGGTAACTCTTTCGAACAATCCGCGACCCCGGCAGGCATCGGTCCTATCGGACCCCGTCAATGGTGCTGACATCTCTTTGAGGCGCGCGTGGAACACGACGCGCCGTCGACTCGGGCCTGGTCCTTACCGGACGGCGAGCTAGGCTATGGATGCCTGGTGTCTCGCTTGCCCGAATTCAGATCCATCTGACAATCCATCTTCCCAGAGACGGTAGGATGAGCCACTCTGCAGAGTAGTACAGTATAATTTAATTGACACGTCTGCTACTACTGTGGAGCGTGCGCACCTACTTGCTGTGGGTAAGTGGGAGTCGGATCTTTGGCTTCATGCACTACCGTCGTCGAACATACGCACTTTATTCGATGGCACTACCTTCCGCCTCGCTGCTTCCCTACGACTAGGAGCTCCTTTTTGTTCTCCTCATCGCTGTCACTGGCGCTGGCGAAGTTGTCAACAGCCTCGGTCACCACGGTCTGTCTTGCAGCCGAAGTGCGGGCCGCATACCGCGGCACGCGAACATTAATGACTTCATCCGACGAGCTCTTGTCACCGTCGGCATTCCAGCTGTATTAGAACCTAATGGCTTGGCACGCGACGATGGCAAGAGACCGGACGGCATGTCTTTATTTCCTTGGAAGGTGGGTAGGCCTTTAGTGTGGGACGCAACATGTGTCGATACTCTTGCGCCATTCCATCTTCCTGTCTCGGCGTGCTGTGCTGGCGCCGCTCCTGCGGTTGCAGAAAATCTCAAGCGGCGTAAGTATAACAACCTTATTGGTAATTATATTTTCGAGCCGTTTGGGGTTGAAAGCTTTGGGTCCGAGTGCCCATGTTTTGTTCAAGGAAATCTCCAAACGTCTGTTTGACACTTCCCGTGACCCAAGGGCTGGCTTTTACCTTGGCCAGAGGCTAAGCATTACCATACAACGTGGCAATGCCGCCAGTCTCTTGGGTACATTACCAGTCGACAGCGATGCGGAGGAATTTTTCGACGCCATTTTTTAGTTTGTTAATAGTTTTAGTTAGGTTAGGTTATTATATTTTAATTGTAAATACTATTGTTATTTAATAAAATTTATACACAACGAAAAAAAAATACATACTGTAAACGATTCTTTCTTTCTTTTACCTTTTATTATTTATATTGGGTATGCAATGTTTTTTAGTTCTAGAAGACTCAAAGCGACGATACTGTTAACTACGCTATTGCCAAAATCAGTAAGCTTCGCTGTTCAATTCACTATCGTTTTGAGCATAGAGTATAGTGTTGCTTTATGTTGACTCTATCAAACAAACCAATATTTGTAAAAAAACTCGACTTGCCCTCAATTTATTACCAACCTTCATTTAAGAGGCCGTGCACGACACAAACCTTGTTTAGTCAATTTCTTATCTAATTGTAAGAAAGCTTGAAATAATTTAAACTTAAGGTCTGTGTGACTTTAAAATTACAGTTTTCGTGGCGCAAAACCATTTGTGTCAGTCACAGCACCTACCTGATAATAGTTTGATCACTCTCTTATTAGCGATCTCAAAAATATAGTTAATTTCGCTTTTGATTTACCTAATGAAGACATTGTATTTTCATAAAATAAAATTTTGATTTTATTTCTAGGATAGCTGAAGACTAAAGTGTGATTTTTAAATTTCTTGAAAGTGTTGCTAAATAAGTAATCGGAAAGAATACGTCAGATTAAAAAATAAAAAATCGAATTTTTGCTATTTGTTTCGAAGTTGAAAAAAGTGGTCAAGCCACGTGCAAGTAGACCATTGTAGTTGATGATATTTTTTCACGATAGAATCATAAGTAGTTTCTTGTAAAAAGATGATCAAACGTCAGTCTCACGCAATTTTTGGGAAAACTTGTTGCGAATATTAGAGATTTTCCATTAATACTTAAATTATTTGAAAAATCTGTTCCAGGCACGTGCAAAATTAAGTACTCGACTTTTCAAATCACAAACAATTTTGTTTAAGTTATTGTTTCCTTTCTCACAAAAAGTGAACAAAATTGATCAAAATTAGTCGATTTCGTGCATGGCCCCGAATCTGTGGAATTAAAACTAAACTGATAATTTCAGGTGTCTTCTCCTAAAGAAAGCAGATCCTGTGAAGTGGGCAGCGCTATCAGCGATGGAGTCCCACAACGAGTTGCGTCGAGCTAGGGGGGACATCTGGCCAATGAACGACAAGAACGTTGTGCAGAGGATAAAGAAGTGGGGGCTTAAGTACGATGATGAGGAGATTCATACCGTGTGCGGGATTTTAGAGGTAAGACCATCCTGTGATTGCTTTTTACTTTCATAACTATTTTTACTCGTTGTGACTTGACCAACTTGATGATACTTTCTTGTTAATACATTGAGGGTCTACCTCTTACTGTACAATTTCTCTATCTACTTAGAGGAAGATTCTGGCCATTCTTATTTAGAAACCACGCAGATAACTTACTTAGGTCACAATAATATCAGGAAAATATAAAATGAATATCGTGTTAATTTCAGGTCAACGCTTTTGAAGTCGGTGGCAGTGGCGCCAACGCCCGAGCTCTGTACGACAGAGCATACCTCCTTGCTCATGACTGCACACCTAGCACTACACATACAGATGCTGAACGAGTTCCTGGTAGACCTCTCACTATCAGAGCTTCAGTACCACATAAAGCTGGAGATTTGATATCACTGTGCTACGCATACACGCTGCAGGTAATAAGAAATACATAATACTCTAGCTTGGTAAAACCTAGGAGTCATTGGTTGACTGCTAGCCAAGACCATCAAAGCAATCTGGCGGCACCACCACCCACAAAATGACTAAACTTAGCTCCTGTACTTACATTGAGAAGTATGGTCTCAACAATTGAAAATTTTGAAAAATTAATCAAGATTACTTTAGCCTTTGTTATCCATTTTAGCAGCTATCAATAATATTACTAAATACACTGTTCTCTAAAAAATTACTAGACGATATAAGGAGAGATTGAGAGAAATTAAAAGTTCTAATCATTCATTTGCTCCACAATTTCCAGGGCACGCTCAAACGCCGCGAGCACATAAAGCACAGCAAGTTCTTTGAGTGCTGCTGCGTGCGCTGCTCCGACCCCACGGAGCGCGGCACGCTGGCCGCCGCCTTCCGCTGTCCGCGCTGCGCCGGCGCCGTGCTGGCCGCCGCGCCGCTGTGCGCGCGCGCCGCCTGGCGCTGCGCGCGCGCCGCCTGCCCCTACGCCATGGCGGCGCCCTCGGTGCAGCTGCTGCTGAAGAGGTGAGCTGAACAGTTGTGTAACTTGCGCTGCCCGCGCTGCGCCGGCGCCGTGCTGGCCGCCGCGCCGCTGTGCGCGCGCGCCGCCTGGCGCTGCGCGCGCGCCGCCTGCCCCTACGCCATGGCGGCGCCCTCGGTGCAGCTGCTGCTGAAGAGGTGAGCTGAACAGTTGTGTAACTTGCGCTGCCCGCGCTGCGCCGGCGCCGTGCTGGCCGCCGCGCCGCTGTGCGCGCGCGCCGCCTGGCGCTGCGCGCGCGCCGCCTGCCCCTACGCCATGGCGGCGCCCTCGGTGCAGCTGCTGCTGAAGAGGTGAGCTGAACAGTTGTGTAACTTGCGCTGCCCGCGCTGCGCCGGCGCCGTGCTGGCCGCCGCGCCGCTGTGCGCGCGCGCCGCCTGGCGCTGCGCGCGCGCCGCCTGCCCCTACGCCATGGCGGCGCCCTCGGTGCAGCTGCTGCTGAAGAGGTGAGCTGAACAGTTGTGTAACTTGCGCTGCCCGCGCTGCGCCGGCGCCGTGCTGGCCGCCGCGCCGCTGTGCGCGCGCGCCGCCTGGCGCTGCGCGCGCGCCGCCTGCCCCTACGCCATGGCGGCGCCCTCGGTGCAGCTGCTGCTGAAGAGGTGAGCTGAACAGTTGTGTAACTTGCGCTGCCCGCGCTGCGCCGGCGCCGTGCTGGCCGCCGCGCCGCTGTGCGCGCGCGCCGCCTGGCGCTGCGCGCGCGCCGCCTGCCCCTACGCCATGGCGGCGCCCTCGGTGCAGCTGCTGCTGAAGAGGTGAGCTGAACAGTTGTGTAACTTGCGCTGCCCGCGCTGCGCCGGCGCCGTGCTGGCCGCCGCGCCGCTGTGCGCGCGCGCCGCCTGGCGCTGCGCGCGCGCCGCCTGCCCCTACGCCATGGCGGCGCCCTCGGTGCAGCTGCTGCTGAAGAGGTGAGCTGAACAGTTGTGTAACTTGCGCTGCCCGCGCTGCGCCGGCGCCGTGCTGGCCGCCGCGCCGCTGTGCGCGCGCGCCGCCTGGCGCTGCGCGCGCGCCGCCTGCCCCTACGCCATGGCGGCGCCCTCGGTGCAGCTGCTGCTGAAGAGGTGAGCTGAACAGTTGTGTAACTTGCGCTGCCCGCGCTGCGCCGGCGCCGTGCTGGCCGCCGCGCCGCTGTGCGCGCGCGCCGCCTGGCGCTGCGCGCGCGCCGCCTGCCCCTACGCCATGGCGGCGCCCTCGGTGCAGCTGCTGCTGAAGAGGTGAGCTGAACAGTTGTGTAACTTGCGCTGCCCGCGCTGCGCCGGCGCCGTGCTGGCCGCCGCGCCGCTGTGCGCGCGCGCCGCCTGGCGCTGCGCGCGCGCCGCCTGCCCCTACGCCATGGCGGCGCCCTCGGTGCAGCTGCTGCTGAAGAGGTGAGCTGAACAGTTGTGTAACTTGCGCTGCCCGCGCTGCGCCGGCGCCGTGCTGGCCGCCGCGCCGCTGTGCGCGTTTATTTCAAATAAATCAATTACAGGCACTTTTGAATTGTCAAGAGGTCGGTCAGTCAGAAAGATGAACCCATTTGCTCATTCCAAAGCGTAGTAGGTACCTATGGAGAAGAATGGGCCAGAAACTGCACCGTTACTCTTTTGAAATGTTTTACAATATATATACATTAATTATATAATTATATGTAAAGACGATGCAGCTAGAATAAAATTACTATACCATAATAGGTAAAAAGAATTAAATATAAAGCAATGACAGGTAAATTAATTATATGATATTACAAATAAATGTATGGTACATGGTGCTTACATATTTACAAATATTGGAA
Source organism: Dryobotodes eremita (assembly GCA_917490735.1). Lineage (NCBI taxonomy): Eukaryota > Metazoa > Arthropoda > Insecta > Lepidoptera > Noctuidae > Dryobotodes > Dryobotodes eremita. Next base: position 2,891,871 of record OU823256.1, read on the forward strand.
ATTAGATGATTTTTATAAAATTTTAATAAGTAATAATTTTGTGTGTGAGTTAAAGTAGTTAGTAGTAGTAGCACTTCTTATTGTACTAGTACATAACTGTAAAATGTAAGTAATACCCAAGGGGTGGAGGCCTGGTGTCCTGAAATACAGACTCACGTCTAGTTTAGGCACCAGTCTCCCACAGTATATTATATAAGCCTTTATGTATTGATACTTTTCTACTGTACCTATATTGTGGCGAGAAAATAAATCATTATCTTATCTTATCTTATCTTAGTTACATAATGTAAAATCCATGTAATAAAAATGATAAATTATACAATTAAATTAGCAACCAGTTTGATTTTGTCTAGACTCTAGATTGTCCTATGGAGCAGGACCAGCATGTTTCCAAGCGTTCTTATCTAGGATATAATCCTCTAAAATCTAGAAACAGGCGTCTCCTATTGAATGCCACACAAATGTAATTGCTTACTATATGGCAGGCCGTTTCCCAGTCCAAATATTAGTTCACAAATACCTTTTTAAATAAATGCGTTTCGAACTTTCCAGACTAACAGATGAATTCGAGCAGATAGACGTGAACGATGTCCGTGGGTACGAGAGCTTCTTACACAAATACAGGAATGTGATCCACGACTCACACTACCTGTGCTTGTCCGCCAAGCACTCGCTCTCGCAGCTGTACGGCAAGGTGGCCGACTACATGATTCACGAGATGCCGGAGGCTGAGCTCAACAGGAAAATCGAGATCTGCAGGGATCTGATGAAGGCGTTTGATGTTATTGAGCCTGGGTATTCTAGGTTGAGAGGTAAGGGGAATTTGATTCCAGTACATACTACCATAAGGGCTTTAGTCAAATTCTTACTAGAACCAGTAAAATATGTACTTTGGATGGATTCTTCATAAATCAGGGATAAAAGAAATTAATTGGGGAATCGTAAAATTTAAGATAACGTTTTTAGAAAAGTAAGAATTTATCTCAGTGAAGACAAGAACTATTTTAATATCAGCTGTGTTGTGATTTGTTCCAGGTGTAACGCTGTATGAACTGCACGCGCCTCTCATGATCCTCACGACGAGAGACTTCGAGAAGAAAGCGATCACCAAAGACAACTTGAGGACTCGACTCAAAGAGGTAAAGTTTACACCATTCTGTACTTTATTTATTAGGCATTGTTTCAATAATGCATTGGTGTATCATTAGTATTATATTATGGTAAGATTATATTATGTAAGCCCAGAGGGTTTTTTAGCAGGCTTATGCAGGGTGAAAAGTTGATAGCTAAGTAGGTGTGGCATGACGAGAGAACACCGAAAATATATTTATAAAGTTTCAGATAGGAGCCCCGTGGTCAGGAGTCCACTTTCAGATTTCGAAAATGGACCAAAAATAAAGTGATCTTCAGAGCCATTGATTTTGGTATGATCGTGTGCGGCTTAATCCATAATGACTTAAACAGTCAAATCTGATAAATAAATTGTGAGCTTTCCCTAAATCTGGATGGAAAGCCTTACTTACTTCCTCACTTAAATCTTTGCCAGCTTTATAAAACAATTGACGGGAATCTTTGAATTATTTTTTAAATGTTGATAGCTCGTTGGATAGCCCATAAGGTGAGGATGTTTTTCAAATAATTAGTTTGCTTAGTGTCATAATAAAATTAACTTAATTTATGGTATTACTCCAATGATTTTTTAATTTTGCTACTTAACTTTGATCATTACTTTTGATTCTTTGTTATTTACAAACTTCTAAATACCGAGAAATCTTCACAAAAGGGTCAGCTTCAAATTGCAACAGCCATCAAAGCTACTCGGATCGTTAATTTAGAGATAAATGCAAAATTATAACCATTTTGAGTAGTTTTGTGAAGCGTCATGTCAAAGGGCTCCATCAATCCGTCAGATATCTATATATTCACTATCAAGACATGTAAGACACAAAAACTTTTATTCGCCCTGATATCCTATTAAAAATTGTCCAAATCTGAGTTTTCAATGTCGTCATATTTATTTATTTATTTGGGATCTCCAACAAATTGTGTATCACACTACAAACATATAGAATACAAATCACAATAATGAAAAAGGTTCTTTTACGTGTGCTCCTTCAACTAAAGGAGACTACAGCATGTGCATATAACTAGGTATAAACCCGATAAAATTAGAGGAAATAAACTCAAACTCAAAACTCAAAGCATTTAAACTCAAACTCAAAGCATTTATTTCAATTAAACCATTTACAGGCACTTTTGAATTGTCAAAGAGTCGGCCAGTTAGTCAGAAAGTTGAAGCTAGTAAGTAAATGATGACTGATGAAAATAAATTGTGAAATTTGAGAAAAATAAATAGTAGTTTATCTGCAGTGAGTTACTTAATGTGAACAGGTTATACACATAAACATGCAAAGTAAGTACAATTAAATACGAAAAAAGATTAATCTAACTGACAGATTGTAGGATCGTTCTTCTTCATAAAGATTCTGCCATTACGCACTTTGTAGCCAAGCTATTTATCTCGAAGTCTTGCCGCTGCGAGCAAAGCTTTGTTGCCTGCTGTTAGGTGTTCCACAACGTGGATTGGTGTTGGCTTATCTGCAGCGACACCGAGGTGGCTTGTTTTCAACTTGTTGTTGCTTTTGTTTTTGATGAAGTTTATTGCCGCAGCGAGGAAATAGTCTCGTATGCGTGGAGTATTGAATTTTACGAGCATTATTCTGGGTCAGAGAGTCTGGGTGTCTTTTTTAGCAGTCCTAGTGTCCTAGCAGCTATGTCAGCTTCCTTAATTTGGCATTGCAGTATGGTAGTGACTATGTTTTCCGAGCAGTTTTGTGGCAAGGTTTGTAGTTCAATGTTGGTGGGTCCGTTGTATTGTTCCATTAGATTTACGCCCTTATTGAGGTCTTGAATGGATGATTGCAGCTTGCTATTGTCTCTTTCCAGCACTTGCAGTTTAGAGGAGTTTTGCTCAAGAGTAACTTTAATTTCCTCATATTTCTCGTTGTAGAAGTCTAGCAACGTACGAAAACCCAATTTCAAGTCGCTGATTTGTTTGAACTGTTCCACCACTGCTTCTTTGATTGCGTTCGCGATTTCTTGTCTGATTATTTCTCGGAAAGAGCTCTTTGTAAAATCTAAGTCATCATTAGCGATTATCGGACTCAACGTAGGGTTCTCAAGTTTTTATCTGATTGACGTGTTGTTAGGGTTAATAGGTAAAATCTTACTATGTTGAGAAGTATCATCGGAGATACTTTTGTTATCTTCCATTTGACTCAAAGGTGAGCTCTGGTGGCGTTTATTACGAGTGGTGATGTTAGTATCAGCAGGTGTGATCGGGCTTTGTTTAGAATCGTCAGGTGGACTTGTAGAGCTATCGGTTCTTGTATGTCGGTGTTGTTTGTTTTCGGTAACCCGCTAACACAAACTTGACACTTCCAGATCGTCTGGTCCGCAACTTTCATTAGGTTACAAGTAGACCATTGAAGGTATTCTCTAGCTTTTAGTATGTTCATAAAACCGGTGCAGTTGTTTTAACTTGCGATGTTGTAGAACAAATAAGGTATAAAAAATCTTTGAAAATATAAAAATTTACTCTGCTAGCTAGGATTGAACTCGGAGCACTATGTTCGTTTTCCAATGCAGGTGTGCGAGCCTCTACACAACTTGAACCTTGTGAGACATGGTGAATTTTGGGTTCCTGTGTGCGGAGTTAATTTTTAAATAATAAAAACTTTATGTTTTTTGAGTCATTTGATCGACACTCCACAAATTTGTGACGTGTTTTTTTTTAGTTTTCTTTTGTTTCTGGCGGTAAATTGCTGTGTCCGAACACTGTTTATATCGTGGTCGGTGTTTAGAGCACTGTAAACACTAATAGTACCTAATAGTTTAAATTATTACCAATTATTGCGGATTAATGTCAATACCTAATTACTGGTTTTGAGTTTTTAACACATTTAAGGCACATCTGTCTACGATACACTTTCACTTGTTTATTGTCCTTGTAGCCGCACTTTGATATAGAATATTCTAGATATTTACGTATTTTTTTTTTTTAATCACTTTTTGGATACGGAGCTGTTATTACATAGGTGTTCACTTAGTGGCACCATCTATCGTCCGTGAATATAGGGAAAGGTTACAATTTCTCCATCAGATTTGCCAATAATTTTAATTTTGCCAATTTTTTTAATTATGGACTAGGGCGCACACGATCTTAGAAAAATCAACGGCTCTGAAGATCACTTTACTTTTGGTCCATTTTCGAAATCTGAAAGTGGACTACTGACCACGGGGCTCCTATCTGAAACTTTTCAAATATATTTTCGTTGTTCTCTCGTCATGCCGCATCTACTCAGCTATCAACTTTTTGCCCTGCATATGCTTGCTCAAAAACCCTCTGGGCTCCCCCTACCATTAGTAATATAATTCAGAAGTCGTCTGAAAAGTTATTTAAGGTTTAATCAGCAGTCTTAAGTTTAGATCTTACATATTTACGTTTATGTTCCAGATCGTCGGATACCTCACAGAATCAGCACTAATACTGGGCTTCGAGCCACCGCAGTCCTCCGAAGGTCTGATGGCAGCAGCCGCAAGAGACGCGCTGAAGAAGATCAAAACTTGGGAACAGATCATTGGCAAGATTTCATGATGACTCGTGGTCGTCATACATGTCCAGTTGTGGAGATTGTTGGCTGAATGAGTTCGCTGAGATTGAAATGTAATTCATGCGTTTTTTTGAAGATTGAACTTAGTGCATTTTTCAAATGATCCGGAAAATTAGTATCGAATAGTCATTTTTCATCTAAGAAAGTAAAGTCTTTGTCTAATACAATATTAGTAATTTCATCAAAGAAATTATTTTATTTAAATTAGGTATTTTCTGTCACTATGTATTGGGAAACTCATAAACTAATGTTCATAAAAATTTCATGTATTTGTGGCTGATTATAATACCATTTTTTTAATCACTTTTCTAATAAATATTTCATTTAACTGTTTTCTTATTGGTAATAAATAAAATTGGTTTTGTTTCCCTGTAACGGAATTATCCGACGAAGAATTTTTTTTAAAGTATACGATTTGGCTTATTTATTGTTTTGTGAATAATTTATAAGTAATTTATTTTAAAAACTCATTTATTTCATTTAATTACTTACTTCATAGTTATTATCTACATAAATAAAAAATTCCATCTTCATATTTATTTATCTTTTATTTAATAATTATTATCATGTACATATTTATAATCAACTCATAATGTAAGTTCATTCTTGATAACATATCGGAAAATAATTATTTATTTTTGTAAAAGATTTATTTATTCATTCCTTCCACTAAAAGACATAATTATTGTGTGAAATATTTTTGTAATGAATTGTTTAACCTTCTCCAAACTAATTTAGCATTTAAAATAAATTATTTGATATTTAAATGCGTTTTTTTAAATCTTCTCATTATTTCCTGCTGCTGAAACTTACAGGCTAGTCTGTAAGTTTCCCAAACATTTCCTAATTCATAAAGCTGCAAAAGCTAAGCAACAGGTCGTGGGTTTGATTCTCAGCATTTGACTATTCAGTATCGACATACCGCCCTCTCCCAAGTCAATCGTCGAAACCTAAAACCACCAGACCAAAACCAAACCTTGGACTGTACAACCCAATATTCTTATAAATATTATTAAAACAGTATCATGCATATAGCTATACGTTTTCCTCGTCGGGGTACATAAGTATACCCACATTTCGCCACTTAGGTAGATACCAAACCACCATGGTTTGTGCCATGTTTGTGGCTATTGGCACAAACATGGCACACATTTAGACTCCGTGTTGCCCTGGTATTTATATTTTTTTAAGAAAAGTAAGTTGATTAAGTAATTTCATATAAGTATGCACTGCGTCAAATTATAATAACAGGAATACGTCTATAGTTTCAAGTGTCAAATCGCGCGGTTTATTTTTACACCGCGCATGCGCAGCGGCGCCGGCTTGTGCGCGGTGCGCCGATCAGTCAGCCCGGTAGCTCGCACATGGGAGATATTCTGGAATTTTATTGTGTTGTGATATTAAATTATTTCTGTAGACAATCGTGTTGATTATATTGTGACCTATATGGAAATATCTAGAGTTTCAGGTAAGTACCTACTTATTGTTTCAGTGTAGAGTAGGTACGGGTTTATTGAACGGTATTTATAGCAAGAATTTACCTCTTTGAAATTGTAATTCGAGAGCAGGAATTTGATTGTGCTATAGTACTACACGTAAAATTATATAAGTTAATACAAGTGATAGAAAAGTGATAAGCTAAAAACAAAATTGAGAGATTCAAAACGTTTGGCGCCTGATTTCACCGTCTTAGCAATACTAGCAGTATTGCTAAATCGGTGAAATCAGGCGCCACCACAGCCACTCCATCCACAAAATAGTATGTGGGTCAGTCAGTATAATATCCACTACGAATATAATGAAATGTTAATGAAATCAGACCATAAATTATTAATCAAATTTTATTTCCATTCGAATTTCAACAAAAGAAAAACCCAGTTCCTAGTAAACAATCGGTGAGTGGGTCGTCTTAGGGGCCTCTTCATTCATCATAATCATAATCATTTCAGACTGGAATCACCCATTGCTGGGTATAGGCCTCCCCTCCCGTCTCATTAAATTTCATTTACTTTCCAGAATGGTAGAACAAGGCTCCTGCATAGTGTGCCTATCCCCGGCCATCCAGAAGTGTTCAGGTTGTCAGAACGTGCACTACTGCTCCAAAGACCACCAGAAGCAGGATTGGAAGCAGCACAAGTTCCAGTGCACCCCCGCCAGGGTCAAGGAGAACGAGAAGTATGGCAGGTACCTGGAGGCGTCTAGGGACATAAAAGCTGGGGATATTCTGTTGAAGGAGAAACCTCTTATCACTGGGCCTGCACAGGTAAAGAAACTATAAGTAATATTATTACAAGAGTAAAGCTTCAATCCTTTATTTAAACCTGATGAGAAGTTCTCTTTAGCCTACGTAGTTTAAGTTATGATCATCATTTTAAATTACGTGAAGGACGTCCAATGAATGGCATTTGATTTACGTTCAAAGATTACTAGCCACACAGTTTCTCGATTACGGATTCCATCAACGAAACAGTTGTAGAACTCCTTTCTTCTTCTCTCATGATAATATCTGTCCAGTCAGCTAGTTTGATTTGGTAGGTACTTAGTCTTAACTAAGATTAAACAATTTCTATTGGTCTACTGTGCTAGCAACTACTGGATTGTCTACTAAATCTCATTTTCAATTTCAGGTCACTCCACCAGTCTGTCTCGGCTGCTACAAGCTGCTAGAGGAAGGGAAGACTGTGACATGTGAGAAGTGCGGCTGGCCCTTCTGTTCTACAGAATGTATAGTCAAGGAGGTGCACGACCCTGAGTGTCACTATACGCAGCAGAAAGGAGAAAAGGTAAGATTTAAATAACTTGCAAAACTAAAATCTTTTTCAAACTGTTTGAAATAGCTAACTCCACATAGTTCAAGCAATAAGAATAGTTTAAACAGTTTGCAAACCGGAATTCTAGTGTCCACCGAGCTGGCGTTCACACCATGGAATTCAGGGTTGTTTAAAGTCTCAAAAAACTGTGCCCAATACTCTGTGGCCAAGTTTCTTTGGAAGATCGAGCAATGTACTTTTTCGTAATCTTTTGGTAAATTGTCAACAGAAAAAGTAGTTATAATGCCTTCTTCTGTATTCATCCCCTTTTCTCTGCCATTCGCCAGGTCAACATCACCACCTACGGTATCCCTCACCCGAACTACCAGTGCATCACAGTTCTACGCTGTCTATACCAGCGTGACCATGACCAGAAACTCTGGAACAAGATACAAGCGCTTCAGTCACATTGTGAAGACAGGAAGGACACTGACAAGTGGAACAATGACAAGAAGATGATCGCTGAGTTTATCTGGAAGTTCTTCAAGTTAGAGGAAACTTTCAGTGAGGAGGAGATTATGAAGTGCTGTGGGATTTTGCAGGTAAGATATTACCAAGATTGGATGTGGATCGTTTTATTTTATTTTTTGTCGTAAACGGTATGTTTAAAACCAAAAGCTGGTGCATTCTTCTTCTTAGCGTACCGATGGCAATCTACTTAAGTTTAGCAACTTCAGTAGCGACCATCAGTTTGCATTCATAAAGCTTGAGATTATATTTTTAATATTGACAGATAATTTGTATGTGTGGTGCAAACTAACGTATACGTTGATTATTAATAAATAAATTAAATTCTTCATCGTTTTGTCACACACGATGCGCAACCATAACTTTGTCACTTCAATTACTTAGTTGGCATCGCAAAATTATCTGTAAAAACTTATGCTGAAGTTAGGGTTTAGTAGACAGGTCACCAGGTGAGCCGCCGTGTTTAAACAGTTGATAATAAAAACTTGAAATAAGTTCTTGCATCTTCTTATAATAATAATTAAGAAGACATAACCGTCTTTTTGAAAACTACTAAACTTTATACACGTTTCTCTTCCAGATCAACGGCCACGAGGTCCCTCTCATGGAGCCGGAGTATGTGGCTCTATTCGATCGCATCTCCATGGTGGAGCACAACTGTCGCGCCAACTGCAACAAGAGCTTCACCTCGCAGGGCGATATTGTAAGTTATTTACTACTTTTATGTTTACATGGGGTGGAATTACGAAAGAAGCAACGATGTTAATAATATCAAAATCTTCTGGTGACCATTTTCTCATTCAAAGACTTTAATCTAGATCAGCGGTCGGATAACGCCGTAATGTTGCAATTATTACACAAATTAATAGTTTTGACCATGTAAAGAATCTACAAGATTCATAAGCTAACTTGATAACTATTTGACTAGCTTGGTGGTTGTGTTCTTCTAATTGGTAATATCACTCAAATATCTTCTCACAAAGATGAAAGTCTTATGAAACCGAAAATTTAAAGTCTCTTCTAACCAAGTCTTGTTCGAAATCTTCCAGATCCTCTGCGCCGGCGTGAACATCTCGTCGGGCTCTCACATCACGGTGTGCTACACAGACCCCATGTGGGGCACGGAGGCACGGCGTCACCACCTCGCTGACTCCAAGTTCTTTGAGTGTACGTGCGAGAGGTGTTCCGATGTCACCGAGCTCGGGACTATGTATAGTGCTGTTAAGTGCAAGAAGAAGTGAGTACCCAAGACCCAAACCTTAGTAGATACATAAGAACCGAAATAGTATGTCTACCGAAAATGATGCAGTGGCTGAGTACCTTCTACGAGAATTAGTGCGTATCTCTAACTTGATCTTTCTCCAAACACGAATTGTTTCTCTTCGGTCTACCATAATATTATTCCGGGTCTGAAGAGTTCATAATTGAGATTTATGACTGTGAACGCAATTACGATACAGCAGAAATCCAGTTTGCTATGTGTCGGATGATGCCTTCTTTAAATATAATTTTGTTTCTTTGGGTAGATACACGTCATTCTTGTGTTCACCTTGTTTTTTAGAAACTGCAAAGGCTACCTTCTCCCTGAGACCTTCATCCTCCCCATCTTACACAAGACGAAGAGCCCCAACCCTGAGACTCGCAACCTGGACAACAAGTTCTGGAAGTGCGACTCCTGCAAGGACGCTGTCTCCGACGCCATCATACAGCAGCTGGTACAGGACATCGGCAGGGAGCTCAGCATCATGCCTAAAGGTGATCCTGAGGCTTGCGAGAGGTATATGCACAAGTTCTTAACGAAACTTTCCTAGAGACTGTTAAATATCTAAATATCAAACATGCATAATAGTCAGACGCCCGATGTAGATCTACTAGCGTCCGTAGCCTGGCTGTGTTTCAGTGACCTCTGGGGTAACTGAAGGTTTTGTCTGTGCAATTATGGACGAAGTTATGATGACGAACAATTACTGGAGATTTATTGTGAAAGACGGCACGGTTGACATAAAATGTCGGGCAAGCCACCGTTCGGGGAATTCAGTGAGACGTATTATCTCTGGATGTTCTCGTCTAGCTAATGCAGAGTACTTGTATAGACACAACATTGAAGCCAAGATTATCCATCAGCAACTTGCTCCGAAATACAGCCTTGTGGAATCGGAAGTGCCATACTAAAGGTATGTGCCCGACCCCGTTCTCGAAAATGGAGATATTACATTGTACTGGGATCGATCCATCATCACTGACAGGACTATTGTTGCTAATAAGCCTGATATAGTGGTAGTGGATCGAGTAGAGTGGCGCGCAGTGATTGTTGACATAACGGTCCCGCATGACGGGAACTCTTGAAAGCCGAGAAAGATAAACAATTCAAGTATCTTGACTTGGCTCGCGAGGTTGTCGACATGTGGGATGTGGACCCGTGATCATTGTGCCGATAGTTCTGACAGCTAATGGGTTAATAGCCAAAAGCCTCGACCAATACCTCAGGAGGCACTCCTTGGGCAGCTGGATCAAGGGGTTGATTCAGAAAGCGGTACATCTGGACACGACACGCATTGTTAGGAGGTTCCTCTCTCTGGAGCCCTGACCGCCGGTAGCTTGGACCCTGTTCCTGATACCGGTGGGCTACAATTTTATTTTTTATTTTTAAATGTTTTATTTCTAAAAATATTTGAAAATGTAAGTTATAAGTATTTAAATGAAATAAAGGAGATAATAATGTGAATTGGTCGGGAGTTCAATTTGGCGTTGCAAAAATCAAACTCTAAATCAAAATACCCCATTCTATAATTATGGCATCAGTGGTTACCGTAGGTTATGTCACCTTTCAGATTCGTTGGCCACTGCAGCAGCTACCTGCACCCATCCCACTTCTACATGACGGATGTGAGCCTAGCACTAGCACAGATGATAGGCCAGGAGGTGGAGCAGGGCCTGGCGATGGTCACGGATGACCGGCTCCTGCTCAAGACACAGCTGTGCAAGAAGCTCGCGGAGCTGCTTGAGACTTTGACACCAGGTATGCAGCTAGAGCTAGTTATATTTACTTTTTTTGAGATAATGATAATCTACAAAAATCTCTAAGCGATCACATAGCGATTGAAATATTTTATTGATGGTTCTAAAATTTATAGAACGATCGGTTTTGATTCAAGCTGATGTAGGCTTGGAAGCTCTCTGTATGTAAATGAGAAAGATTTTAGTTTATATAGCAATTGACGACATCTCTTAGGTACTTATCTTGACTTGATAGATGAGATTGATGAAACTCACTTGGAGGCAGGCATAATTTTGACATCTAATGAAAACACAACTATGCGGTAAGTAAGTTGGTAGCTAACCACAACCTATTTCTATTGTCCAGCTGAAACTCGTCTCCGAGGCACCATACTGTTCGAGCTACATGCTGCCGTCGCCGAATCAGGAAGGAGGCAGGCTCTCATTGATGGACCAATGACGCTTCTAGGTTACGTCTCTGTAAGTAACCTACATAATAGTATCTTATTCTGCACTATTTGTAGTCTAGTCACTTGTAGCTGACTAAAAGGCTCAAACTTTAGAACTAGTTATAATACCGGCACACTATTTGTATTAATACTGGAGTCCTACGAAGATTCATGACTTAAGTTATCATGTCACTCCTCGTATACACTTACATAAACTCACGCCTTCTTCCCATGGGGGTAGGCAGAAACTACAGAATGCCACCTGCTACGATCCTTACATACTCCTTTTGCCTCGTTTACTTTCATGCATCTGATCATACACGCACGCCGGTTGTGAGTACTACGCACCTGATCTTTCTGAAGATCATCACCAATAAGGTCACAAAATGTCTTCCTAGGGCGTTTCCACTCACATCTGCCCTGTAATTACCTTTTGTTAGTCGCCCTTCATTCATCCTCTCAACATGACCAAACCATCTAAGCAAACTCTTTTAAATTTTTGCCACTACACGTTCTTTTAAACCGCACCGTTGCCTTATCACATCATTCTTCAGCCTATCATTCATAGTCACACCACACATGCTTTGCAAGGAATGCATTTCCACAGCATTTATTCTACTTTCATGCTTCTTTTGCCACACCCAACACTCACTTCCATACATAAGCGTAGGCACCAACACACCATTGTGAACAGCCAGTCGTGCTTTTTTGGACATCAACTGGTTGGTCACAATTGCATATGTAGCATCATTCACTTTATTTACCGCATTTACTCTTCTTTCCACATCTCCATCAATCTTTCCATCCCTTGTAAACAGACTCCACGTCACGTCACTCCTCGTCAGTTTCAATATTATGCAACTACGTGAACAAGGTCCTAAGATCGCTACCATTGAATTAACAACATTCGAGTAATACAAGGACGTCATTAGGGGAAAACACTGATGACTGTTTCGATAAATTCCTATTCTAAAATCGGTTGCGGTTACAAAAAAAGAAATATTCAGTTCAGAAAAAATACAGCACAATTTAAACAAAAAAAAAAAACTAGTAACAGATAACATAGGAGAAAAGAAAAGAAGGAAAGAATGATTCAATGCAGTGTCAACGTTAAAGCCATTGATATCATTTTTCAAATAAATAAATAATATCTGTAACCAAGCAAATGCGACGGTCTAAATATTTGCTTATTAAATGAAGTGGACTTTGACAAATACAATGCCTTAATAAGTAGGTCTGTTTTTGACCTGTTTTGGATTCATTTAGCAATAAGCACTGAAATTATTTCCAGAATGTAATCATTCAATTCGTAGTAGATCATCTGATTGAAATATAGATTTAGCCACATTTGACTTTTAAACGGAAAAAGAATACCCTTCTAGTAGAAGCTTCTTCGTGTCTGCAATAAACGTTACATGTGTAAAAATAATAATTTTAAAGATAATAAAAACATAAATACAGCCTCTGACGTCTACAACGACGTATAAAATACCTACAAACGTAAGTACAACGCGTGATTTCCCATAATATAAACACTATCTAAATATGATCTAAATATTGAGCACGCGACCATGCTTCGCCCAAAATGCGCCAGTTGTAATTACTCAGCAAAAATTGAGAAAACAATTGTAAAACACGTAACTTTATGAGTTACTTCGTATGAGGTTTTATTAGAAGGATAGCTTATTTCTTATCAGAGGCAGGAAAGCAGCTATATCCAGTAGGCCTAGTACGGATTAATATTGATGATTAGATTACTTAAATTGAAATTATTTGGGCTAGGTTCACAAAACACAAAAATATGGTCATTAGAAAAGATTAATTATCAACCTCGTTGCGCCACGCCAACTGATAAAAGATTCTGGATCTTATATTACCCATATCAAAGATTTGCTTTTATCATCTCAGCCTATTGCAGTCCACTGCTGTAGATATGCGTCTCCCAAGTTGCACCACAACGCCCTGGTTTTCGGGATTGCTTACATAACGACATTTTTAAAAAGATAACAGCCTGACTGGTAGGTAACAACGTCAGCACAGTTTTACAATCTACTGTGACGTAGCTAAGCGCTGCTTCAGCCATTTATATTTACAACCATAACAGATATTAAAATCAGAATTTATCCAACCATACATCACAGTGTTTTCCCCTAAAGACCTTACTTTATTACTGCTATAATTATGACGCTTGGCAGGGTTGTTTTTACGGAATGGTGTTATTAAGAAAACAGAAAGACACTGCTGTCCACGTACCTATTATATTTAAGAACTCTTCGATGTTTACCTTGTTTGAAGAACATCGTCAGCATTTTAAGTGTTCAGGTATGCTACATTTTCCTAGTGAATCCTGGGATTCTTGCAAGTCGTTACTTTGGCTCAAATTCTCTCACTGAGCTTAGTGCAGGGTAGAACAGTGATTTGTTCCACTTGTGTTGTGTTAAATCTTGAATGTTGCTGTGCAGTTACCACAGAAATCAAGATTCTCTCCACGTAAACTTGACCGAACTAACAACCATTATTGAGCAAAAACTCGCTCTTAACTACTAAGTAAATACCAATTGTGGATCAACCAATTGTTTGTTTGTGCATCTTCGACTTTGATTCGTACCAATTTTATAGGGCTATCCCATGAGATAGAAAAGGACCTATAGGGTATACATAGGTCCTTTTCTACCCTTCCTTGAGGATTGGGCTGCTGACAGTAGCCAGAATTAATTACAGTATCTGTGTAGAATAATAAATGACAACATTTTTGCGAACGAGAGGTTTCCTTCGGCTAAAGGGAAAAGATAAAATGAATGATGTCAAAATCTGGGAAACAATTTAACTGCATCTGATCTATCGACAACTACAGAATAAGTGATATGAGTGCAACTTAAAAAAACATGTATATATCAAGTAAAGCCAGCTGAAGATGTTAGTGCCACCATAATTCAACCGGTGAATCTCCATTGACATCACATCTTAGACAAAAACATTCTTGTACGTGTCTGCTCGCGCCAGCAACTGGACCATCGTTCGCTCCAGTTACTCGCCCGAAATACTGACACTAATTCTGCTTGTTTTGAACTTTTTTTTGTGAAATGTGCAAGTGTGTTGTGGGAGATATGCCAAGATGTTGTAAAAATAAAAACAATGTAAAAATGTGAAGCATGAGAACTATCTCAAACTCTCAAAGAAATTAAAAATAAGTGCCGTAGTTACATACGAATGACGCGTGTCTTTGCTTGGATTAATGAATTTTTATTACGGAATATAAAATGTTTGCACGCAACATGAATCTGCCGTGACCCTGTCTCGTATCTTTCGTAAAACGCTACAACAAACCAAATATTTTAATAACTACTTCTCCTTAAAAAGAAAAGGACCACAAGCGGTGGGCAGGTCTAGCAAGATTAGGAGAAAATTGTAATGAGGTCGATTAGTGATCGAAATGAAGAAGGGTAAGGAGGAGGGGGAAGGGTGGTATATACTACGCAGTGGGTCCGATCATGTTGAAAGAAATAGGTAATCATTTAGTATAGTTGGAGATAAACCTAAGCAAGTTAATCGTCATGGCAAATCACATAGAAGTACACACATACGTCGAAAACACACCTTTATGTTATGTCAACAGCTACATTTACTTTGGATAACAGTTTTCATTTGACCGACAAAACAATAAGATGGAAGTCGAAAGAAGAGTAAAAATACGTGGAAAAAGTTTTGTAGTCTTAAAGAAATGCTCAAAAGGGGTATGTCTATAAAAATTAAGAAAAGAGTCGTGGATACTGCCCTCATTAAAATATTACCTATTATTCAAAAACTTTGCTTGAAGTTAAGAGACGTTTAAACGTCAGAAATTTATGGTTAAACAGTCGCTTATCATTACTAACTTTAAACAACGTTTATAAGTAAACCCCATAATGCTTGCCAGACATGGAAATTTACCAAAGACGACAGCTGGACTTCAAGATTAACGTCATAATCGGGCCCATCAGGCCAAAGAAAGAGAGGAAAGCCCATATCTCGCTGGGTCGATGAGATTGTGAAAGTTGCTGGCACTTGCTGGATGCGCACAGCAGAAGATAAGAGCTCGCGTGTCAACTCTGGAGGGGGCCTTCACCTTCTAATAAAAGGAGTTCTTGCTATAAAAACTAAAAAAATCGTTAAAATTATAAAAAAGTAAAATGGGACAGTGTAAATAAATAATCTTAATCTGTAATAAATGAAAAGTAATATATTTTTAATTTTCAATTTTGATGCTTGTTAGGTAGGTAGTAAAGTTTAATGAGTTTGTCTATAAAATTAATGTTCTATTATGAATATATTAAATTATGATTGCATGCAGTATTTATATTATTTTCTGTAATTCAAACAGCAAGAAATAATATATATATATATTATTTATTTTTATTTTATACTCGTAGTATAAGGCATAAGCGTCGTAGTATAGTATAAGGCGTTCATAAGGCGCTGTATACGTAAAGCTCAAAACCCAAAACCATAATAATTCTGCTTTCTATAAAAAATTCTGGTGCCTTGTGGCGTTCCATTTTAAGTTAATAAATACGTTTAGTCCATCCATTCTTACGATGCCATGTTTAACTTTCTATTCTATTCTTTTCCAGGAATCCCGCAAGATCCTGTCAGAGTCAGCCCAGCTCCTCCGTCACGAGCCTCCAGAGCTACCGGAAGGTCGTCTGAACCGACAGGCTAGAATCAACCTAATCCAGATGGACGAACTCATCAGGAACTTGTCGGCTGCTCTACCGTCGCCTTTCTAAACTGGAATACATTTTTGTACTGATTGTTATTTTGGAGTTTTAATTTATCTCTATGGTAGGATTCGAAGTCGAATCTTGAATGTTCCAATATCTTAAAATTTTATCAAGTAAGTATATCAAAATTTTCCTTTTCATTAATAATTTTATAAAAACAAAATAATCCTATTAATCCTACTTTATTTATTAATATTATAAATCTGAAAGTTTGTGAGGATGGATGGATAGATGTTTGTTAGTCTTTCACGCAAAAACTACTGAACGGATTTGGATGGAATTTGGAACACAGATAGTTTATAACCTGGATTAACATGTAGGATACTTTTTATCCCGGTAGTACGTTCCCGTGGGATAATTTCCGACATCCACGCGGGCGAAGCCGCGGGCAAAACCTAGTGTTCTATAAAATGCTTTACGGTATCCTCCAAAATCCTTTTTCTCAATAGTAAAGACAGATTATTTCATTTACCCTTTTAATTAAGTATATTGTAGCTGCATAGTAATAATGTTTGATAAAGGTATTTGTGACTGAAGATGAGGGCTATGGTTGGGGTAATGTTATGTTATACTACTAAAGACATTCAAAGTCAAATTGGATCGTACCACGTTACAAAAATGCCTGATCTAAGTGGTGTCATAATGGCTGCTAGTAGTTGCAGATATAATAAATAATTCGTGAGCTGCCTTTGTCCGGATAAGGCCGGTTCAAACAGGTACTTCGTCAGTATAAGAAATTAAAGTGTGCACTTTCGATCGGCATCATGTTTAACGCTTATAATTGAATGCGTAATATAAAATATAACGATCCCAGCGCGGAGAAAGCGGGTCGGCACTCACGCAGGGGTAAAAAATAACCGTATTTGTGCAAGCGCACTGCGGAAGCTTTGTGCAGCATGGAGGCTTAGCTTATTTTTGTTATAGTTTGAGAGCCATCTGTATGAAAATACTAAAACCCATAACAACAAAAAGAATACTGCATGCAAGAAATTATGAACGTGGAAATATCATGAGTGTCGATGATACCGATCATGGTTCTTTTATTGGACAAATTGATGAACATGTGGTGATTTTTTACGATAGGCAAACGAATCGACACGTGTAGATACTTGAACTTAGTGAAACTCTGTGCCCTTAAGAATGTATCCTGCCTGTATAGGCCTGCCTAATGTGCCTGCATGAATTGGTTATCAGGGTAACTAGTAAAGGGTGTCAGGTACTACGCAATTAAGAAAAACGGCTGTAGTAAGCGAAACTTTAGAGTTGAGCCGCTGTTTACAAAAAGCTATGTAGATATATTTTTTCCACAATACATGGTTGCATATTGTGATAGGTAGGTAGATACTGATCGAATTTGATAAAGAAAGCGTCCACGTCCCGCTACCTTGCGCTTGCGCCGCGCGTCGCGGCTGCGGCTGAGTGACATAAAGGGAGCTCCGCGAACGACGCGTTAATTGGAGCGATATCGACACTTCGCGGAATCGAACCTGTTGCCGTGAGACCTATATTGGTTATTGATATATTTTTTTAGCTACAGGTTCACCTCGATTCATCAAACGTTATGTTATATCATGGTGAAGGCCGTAGAATTTCAGATTTTGGACGTGAAATGAGGTACTGGGACGTTGCCCAAATTAATTTTGGACATTTACCTGTAAAATAAAGGTAGGTTTTTGAAATAGCTATCTGTAATGATCCTGCTGCTGACTAAGTTATCGACAGGTAGGAACTATTTTCAGAGCCACTCTTACGGCCGTATTACAGAACCTTAAACAAAACTCAAGCATTACTTAAAACTAGTTTCAACCAATGAAACGGCGTTAAACGAGTTTTAAATAATACTTAAGTTTTGAGTGAGGTTCTGTAATACGGGCCTAAGTCCTACAGAAAAAAAAAACTAAGTTATTTTATTTCCTTCTCATATTTAAACAATAGGTAACTGCCATTATCACCACATCTTATCAGAATATTAAGAAACACGTGTGTATTAAGAAAAACAATCTTTCTCTGAATGGCTAAAACATAAAGTAATATAAACTAAGAACAGTGTTGATCCCAAAACTAACAAGAAGAATAAACTCAGTGTCAAGTTTGAGACTGCGAGAGGCGGCAGATTAGAGCAAATATGTTTAGACACACCCGTACACACACACGCCCGTATTCACATGTTTCAAAAATAGAAACTGCTCAATTTAAACTGGCAAAAGTGGCTTCACTTCAAGTTCTGTAGGTAGAGACAACGATGGATATAACAACATGATATTAAAAGTCACCAGCTCAAGCGTCTCACGGAACGTTTGGTATTTGAACTGAATCCATGATATGACTACTAAGCTTGGTTTCCGACTCACACCCGGAACTAATGACATGTACATCCCACCCAGAATGTGCATGTCATTAGTTTCAGCAGGCAGGCTGGTTTGGCATTACCAGCCTCAAATTATGCTGTCAGTTTCATGGGTTAGGTCTAGGTACATCAAACCCATGAAACTTCTAGCATAACTTGAAGCTGGTAATCCATCTGCCGACAGTAATTGTGGCTGATGACGCTATGTTATGTTCAGTTATTATCTGCACCCGTATTTCCGCAACATACACTTACCCAACCCTATCATAGTTAAATACATCATATGCCATTACGTACATACTCCGATTTTCAAAGTCCTTTATAAAATATTTAAGTACTTAGTACAAAAAATCGCTAATGCGTTCTATTTCTTATACACACTCGGATAACACATTCATAAAAACTACGTGGTCGGCGCTGACGACGCCGACACACACTCAAAAATACGTAGTACCTACACACACATTTACAAATAGGTTGGCAAGCTGATTTCTAAGCTTCTTCTTGTTATTATCAGCCAGAATTATATCACTGCAGGCCAAAGGCCCCCTAAACTCCTTCCTAGGCTTCTTCCAGAAGATGAAATTGCTGCTAAGCAATAAATTTCAGGGATAAGAGGGATAAAATTACCCATCTGATCATGGACTACCAAACACGGACAAATGATTGAGATTTGAATTTTGAATTAAACGCTTCCCAGAGTACCTAAGAGATCTTTTAGAATCGTTACAAAGATGCGTAGGACTTGATATTTCAAATTAAATTCGCAATAAGTTTTCTATCACCACTGAAGGTGCCTTAAATTATTTCAAAACACACCTAAGAAAACTCATCACGTTTCATTATCATGTTGAATTAACACATTTTTATCTGTATTTCCCGCGTGAAGAAACTCAAGCGTCATCCATCCAGTCTGTACACAATAAAAGAAAACTCATGAAAATCTTAATATCTGCTAACATCTAGCGTTGCTCCATTAGGATCGTCCTGTGGCTCGTTATCTTTACTAGTTATCACATGCAAATATCACAACCAATGACGGGGACACGCGAAAATCTTCGAACAAACATTGCGAGTTTTCTACCCACATCCGAGCGGAACGTACGTTGCCAAAAGTTCAAAAAAATTCCCAAAAGTGTTCGTTAAATTCATATATTTTCCTTGAAAATATGCCTTGAGGGCCGTGTGGGAGTGCACTTGTGGTAGTATTAGTTTAGTTGAAACTCTGACTGTTGTGCAAATGTAATCGAATGGCGTCAGTCAGCATCGTGTTTGCTGTTCACATTAACAGATACACTGTGTGCACGTTACATCGTGTTAAAGGTTTGTGAGAATTTTACCTGTGTTTTGTTAGAGAATAAATTATTCCATGAAACTTCGGAGAGGAATCGTTACGAATACAAACGTTAAAATAGGGAGTGTTCAAGTTGTAAATGCATCTTCTACGCAATCCAAGGGAAGAGCCATACTCAACCCACTGAAGAATAACTTAGTGAGTTTGCTTTGCTGTGGCGTGTCTTTACGTAACAACAGTTGACAAAAGTTCTAAGAATAAGCGATTTTGAAGAGGCAGTGGTAAGTAGAGTGCTGGCCAGCTCCCAACTACCCTTGAAGGTTTTATGTCTCATTAGCCATTTGTTATTTGTCAGTTATCCCTGCTTCTACAAGCCTGGAAATGTTCGCGGGCAGCCGTCGCATAGATTCTCTGACTTTAGACTTTATCATCTGTCAAAAAGGCTCCTACTTGTGTCCTTCTTGTCGTGTGCCTGTCTTGCAGTCCTTTCTAGAGCACATAAGTTTATCAATGGGTAATAACGTTCACAAAGTCATAGGCATTCAGAAATCATCTGCTTTCTCATTCAAAGCGTTGTGTATTTCTTTGTCAATGTTTAATTGACCTTGCAAGCCTTTGTCTGAATGTAAACAATGCCAAAAACTCACTGTCGTAATACGTAAGTTCAGGTAAAGCAAGCGAGCTTTCATTTGACTTAGATCAACGAACTTCGCCTAAACCATACTTTGTGACAGTCTTCGACAAGGCATTCTCTTAGATCAAAGCATGGTTTAGGCTATTTTTGAATACGTAGTAATTGGGTTAATAATATTACTGACGTATATGGGTCGGTTCAATAATGTTCGACAAAAAACGAATGACAAATAATCATTTTAAAAATAACATTATGAAATATTTTGCAAATATCAATTCAAAAATATTCATTTGGCCAAGTACTTTGTTTGTCAAATTTGCAATTTTACAAAAGATACCATATAATTGATAGTCAATTCAAAAAATAAACACGCTGCCATAACCAAGTAAAATAGGAAGAATTCGGTTCTGACACTCGCCCGCCGCTGTCGCGGCACGCTCGCGTCGCTCGCTCGGCTCATGTGTTGTGGTCGCAGTTCTAACCTAACCTAAACCTAGCCATTTCTGTTCAATCGACCTAAAGCAATGCATTTTGTCAAAGGTTATTTATGCTTTGCGTTGTTTTACCAATTTACATGTTTATAAAAAGATTACCTAGTTTGTCCAATGATGTTTTGATGTAATGAAATGTTGTCTTTCAATTATTTGTCAAATGAGTTATTTATAGAAATAATAGTTTGTGAAGTTTAGTGAAAACTTTATCAAGTATAAATTTACCTAACGTTACGCCCCACGCTATGGATGCTTGATTGACAAGATACCTTCCTCACGATTTGGTCACGAGTTTAGATAAACTAAATATCAATTTCTCGACCAAATGTGTTCCATAGTGACCATTTCTAAATACTTACTTAGACAGTTAGACTATACAAGCCCTGAAAATCTGCAGAAATCGTAACTTAATAACACCGGTTTCAGTACAGCCCAGTTAAAAACAACCTCCAATGATGTTGAGGATGGATTTTTGAAATGGGGCAGTAAAGGCAGCTAACATAGGTAACCATTGTAGCTACAGAATTAGAATTTATTTATTTATACAGGAAATCAGTCTTCGGAGACTTTCCTTAACTTTTTGAGAAAGTTTTGATATTAACATTCATAGATTTTGAAAAAAATGTACCTGTAGTTAGGAAGAAAATGGGCAATTTTCACAAAACTTTTTTATGCCTATCGATCCTGTTTCTTGTAACGATCAAAAACCTGTATAGGACTAACTGGGGTTTGAGTACTAGAAAAGTCAGAAATCGCAAAAAACTTTTCCCATAAAATTCGTATGGAATGAGACTCCAACTTACTTTTTTACCATCGATTAACTGACAGCTACAAAAAAGACTATTAGAAAAACAAATAAAAAATAATAACTTCTACTTTGGGTATTAATTCACCTTAAATAAAAAAAAAATAAGTATACAAATCCATTGACACTGACTATTCTAGTGAATCAATACTAAGAGATATATAAAGAGAGGTGTTAGGTGGGAAATTCCAAGTGTTGCACGTGCAAAATATGATAAAACAAATCCAAACAAACATGAAAGTGCTAAAATGTTTTTTTTTTATCAGTCGAGACGTCGAAATTCGTTAATGCTTAAATGCTTTCCTCTTCTTTCCTAGTCGGTCCCTCTCTGTTTGCGATGACCGTGGATCCTTAGTTTGTTATCAATAGTTGAACTTAATCAGCATTGAAGTGAGTTCAGAAACATCTGTTGTTAGAGTTGGGTTTCGAGATAATTGCTACAAGGAGTATTTGTAACTCATAAAAGAAGTAATGAGTTTGTCAAGTTGTATTTGTATTTTAATAGTTGACATTATTTGTAATGCAATAACTACAACAATAGACATGTCGCAGGCAGGTTGTGTGATTCGTCATTATAAATAACGGCGCCGCGGCCGTCCATCTGCATACTGCCGCCGTTATGTATAATGCCTATGGCAAATTGGTGACGCTTCTGATCGCATCCATTTCGTCAAGAGTCATAAATGTTAGGGTAACCAAGATTAAAAAGTTCGGCAGTAAAAACGGATCAGTAAACTGAATAAAAATTAGTGCTAACAAATATTTAAATGGGTAATTAAATAAATGTTAAGGACTAAAATGGTTTAACGGGCGATTACGTGTGGGCAGTTAATAAATCAGAATTAATCGGTAAGAAATCTAACTTGGAAGTAACGCTTGCCGGCCGCTGCCGCCGCACCGCTCGCGTCACTCGCTCGGCACGCGCGCGGTTGGTCACAGTTCTAACCTAACTCATTTGGTCGGGTTGCCCTGGCTTAGTTACTGCGAACAATTCGGCTCGCGCGTCACAGTTCTAACCTAGCCTATGAACTGCCGAACTATTTACCTAATAACAGTTATAAAAAATATTAACCTTTATTTATTAGCAGAAGTCCGCTGAACGCCAGTTTGCATGGACACTTGACCGTGTTTTACAAGCCGGATAACCTCTAAAACTTTTTCCTTGTTTCTTGTGGCATACACTTGTTTTCATCTTTATTTTCGGAAACAGTTGCACTACTCTACGCTATTTTTGTTGTTTTGTTTAGCAGCGCCTCAGGTGGTAGAAAATATAACTAGTTGTATCAATTCCCCTAGGCATTATGTATACGGCGATCGAATCATCAATTAAGTATCAAGGACTTTTACGTAATGCCTAGGTGTTATACATTTTGCCTTCGGCATTATACATAACGGCGACAATGTGCAAACGGACGGCGCCGTAAGTATAATGACAAATTTAACAATCTGACGTCGACAGACATACAAGATGCTAAGCTGTTTGTTTGTCTTCATATCCTTATTCCTTTATGACGATTACCTTTTGATTGCTTCTCTAAATAACATTTATCTCAATACGTCAAACTCAATAAGAATAATAGCGACAAGAGATCATTGAAGAAATCTTTGATGGCAGAATTGCCTTGCATGTTGCTTCGTCAGCTAGCTTCATTCAATATCCTAACGATGAAGTTATGTGGTTCATGAAGATAAGCCATATTCAGCAATCATAATTAATAATAATACACACGCACCTGTTTTGTGAAAATTTCACAGTAGCGGCAAAAAAATCTATTAAGTATTCCTTCATTCCCAGATGGCATCGAAAATTAACACGAAGATGCTAAATAAATAAACAAACAACTGTGTTTAGCAAATGATACAGTTTTACGTTAGAAATGAAGCTAACAATATTTTTAGTTCGAGTGTTGTATGAATATACTTTGAACATTACACCACTTTGTGTAAAAAACAAGCAGATCTCTCAAATTAAAGTTGATTCAAAAGACATTTACAGCTACACAAACATAGAATGAATATAGGCAGAACTTAAATCATAATGATTCCAAACCGATAAATCAATCCAAATTCCTCTTTTCTTTGACTAACAAGTTGAACATGTCAAGGACATGGAAATAATACATTAATAATATTAATAAGCACTAAGGAACCATATTTTCAAAAATTACGGCAAAGCTCTGATAAAAAAAAAACAAAAATTAAAATATTTATTGACATAAAACATTTTACAACAAATGATAGAATTCTCTGACTCCTGCGCTAGTTATAACTGTGTTGCAGGAGCCAGTGTCCTCCCGTAATAAAAGAACAATTTTTTTTTGTTTTATGACAAGACAAAAAGAAAGAAATTAAAAAAGGAAATAAGACAGACTTCACTTAATAGGTACTTCTAAACATGTGTACTAAGAACAAAAATTAAAAAGAAACAAAAAATATAGATATATAAAGAAATAAACAATAATTTCGGTTCTCCTTTTGCGCGAAAGTATGTTTTTTAGTGTGTGTGTGTGTGCATGTGCGTGTGCGTGTGCCTGTGCGTGTGCATGTGCGTGTGCGTGTGCGTGTATGTGTGCGTGTGCGTGTGCGTGTGTTATTAGTTAGATAGTTATTAGGAATCATATAAATGCTTTCAGAGTATATAAAGCTGACAGCGATCTCCTCCGTTTAGTTTATTATGCATTGGCTCAATCGGTTATTGGGGTTTGGGGAGGTGGATATAAAACGCATCTCTTACGCCTGGAAAGACCGCAATGGTCCTTGCTAAAAACAATGTTATTCAAACCATACAGATTTCCCACGAAGACATTATACAAGTTGTGCTGGGTATTTACAGTAAGACAACTTTTTATTTTCCAGATAATTACTAAAAAACACGTATCTATCCCATATGATCCAGGTAAACTTCGAAATAAGGGAACAACTCCAAACGTAATTGAATCTATTCAATGTCGCACGGCTATTGCAAGACGACAAAAAGCCTATCTTTCTGTATATTTATACAACAAAATTAATAGAAACTTAATAACAAAATTAATAATAAATATTTTTATCCGCTAACACTACACGAATGTAAACTTAAAGTAAACAACTGGCTCTTTACTCTTGATTATGAGGATGTAGAGAAATCTACAAAGGAACACATACTTGCATAAAACATACCTTTCTTTCATACACCTACTCATACACAAACACAAACGGGAACCCACCCACACGCACACGTACACACCTAACACACACACAGCACGATATAATAATTTAAGAATAAATTATATATATATATTTTTTTTCATACTTTTCATTTCTGTTGTTGTATTTCATTTTGTTTTGTTTTTAGTTCTTTTAAAATTGTATTTTGTAGCACATATGCTTGTCGATTCCTATGTTGTCATTAGTATCTAAGCCAAATAAAACGAGAGAAGGCGCTGACTCCTGACATACAGGTACGCCTAGTTCAGGAGTCAGAGGCTTCAAACAAGTTTCTGTAACCTAATATGTCAATAAATAATAATTATTATCTTATTATTATTTATAAATATAGATTGGTTAGCAACGTTACCTTATCACCAGATAGCACCTCTTCATCCCTAACAAAAACAATTAATTCAAAAGTAATCACAATTAACCCACATTGCAATTCATTGAAGTCGATGTTTGTTCAGCCACCGACGGCATCACACACTGGTATCAGTTTGTGTAAGATTACATGCGCTGTGCTTAACAGATCACAACATGTATCGTGGAAGATTTGCTTCAATGGAAACTAACTGTTGTACTTTGGATACATTCAATCCAATTACATTCAGTTCAATATAATAACGCGTTTAGGATACTGTTGGGGCTGTCGTGGCGATGAAGTGCGTCCACAATGTTTGCGGAGGCGCGCACAGACGATTTTTACGCGTTAAAAAGAAAAAGGACCGCCTCCATAGTCGGCCGGCTACGCGCCACCACCAACAGTCTCCTGAGCGTGTTCTCACATCGGTGGGACTCCCCTCTGCTGCGCCACTGGGTAAGAGTCCACACCAGTTGATATTTAAAGTATTATCTCCTATTACTAACACTAGTTAATAAGTTATTTTGTTGACACTAACACTATGGACACATGTCTGAAATAAAGAATTTGAATTTGAATTAGCGACTATGCACTTAGAATTCAATTCACCAAATTCCAAATACCATTTTTTATATCTTGATACGCAACTAGAGACTCCTATACTAACATAATGCATTTCTCTTTGTCACTTTCATATTTTTCTGGATACAAAACCACTTTCGCAAGGGTTAAGCAGTTTTTCACCGATGGACGGCTCGAAGTTCATTAAAATTGGCATATAAAAAAATCACAACGACATACATGGAATTCTAATAGAAAGTAAACCAAGAAAATTAGTTATAGGATTTGATACACTTTATTCCTAGAATATTATTACATGTCCAGCAGTAATTGGGTTAAACCCAATCGTGCCGGGCGTTTACGGAGACTTCGTTTTGCAATTCTGCAGTCCAAATGATAAACATCTTTTACAAGTCTTTTGTGATTAGGAGGTAAATTACGTTAAAAAAAGGCAATATGTGAGCCTTATTCTGGCTGTGTAACTTTGAAAACAGTAATAGATTATCTTAATTCAAAATACCAATTAGAAGCTATTTCAAATTAATTCACATTCAGAAACCTTACCTCCAATTTAATTTTTATTTATATCGTAGTTCAAATCAGTGTTAATTTAGAAGTTCTCCTCCTTCTCCTCCACCATCACCTCTATTACTAAAACTTCAAACCTAACAACACTGTTTTCTATAATTTCAGAAAGAAAGTCATGTCAATAGCATACATCTGGCTACTCTTATGCTACGCTCAATACGCGAGGACCAATCTGATGGATGAGTACAAGGAGTTCACCAGCAACTTCCTCTATCCGAAAGACGATAAGACTGAGGAGCTTCCAATCCAGCTAGGGAAGGATTGGGCTTCTGGCTGCATCTGCAGGGCCACCTACCATCAAAAAGTTATCGTCTGCTTCGGGAACTACGAGTGTATGAAGTTTCCGAAGGTAGCTTTGATCTTGTGTTCTAGATGTATTACTATTAGAGCTAACATGATGTTTATACTAATTTGTAAATCAAAGACAATCACAACATTTGGTGTTTCCAAATCCAAACAGTGTTTGGTTTTTCCCAACTTAGGATAGCGATCAAAGTGTCACATAGTACCTAACTCTTGAGCTATAAAGGCACATTTTCTTCTTTCATATCAGCAAAAGATTTAAATGCATCAATAGCTATTTCACTTATTGAAGACTGATGAAATAAGAGTAGGTGTGTCCCAATCTGTTTCCAGTCATCCTCATCGCACAACATTTTATCTTTAATCCAACCTGCGACGTAACAGCCTTTAGTTTACCTTACTTTTCGCAATATCCTGTAAGACGTAGAATAATGAACACTCAGTTATCTCTGTGAACATACACAGACCTCACACAGACAGTGCCACTTCATGCATGTGTTTCATAACAGAACACAGACGTAATCATCCTCATACTCGTATAATGTACACGAACTCACACAAATCTGACATGAAACTGTGAGTAA
Organism: Dryobotodes eremita; assembly: GCA_917490735.1. Taxonomy (NCBI): domain Eukaryota; kingdom Metazoa; phylum Arthropoda; class Insecta; order Lepidoptera; family Noctuidae; genus Dryobotodes; species Dryobotodes eremita. The sequence goes on from OU823256.1 coordinate 2,919,188, forward strand.
ACAGTGAAAATTGTGAGGATTTTAAGGCGTAGTTAGATAAATTCAACTATTTGGAAAATTGAGATAAAATTAGGTGTCGAAATGCTGCGATGAGATTTTTTTTTTATTACTGTCAATTGTTTGCTGAAAGCGATATGATAAGCAGTTCTGGAGATAGTATTTTCTTTCAAGATTCGCATTAAAACAAAATAATACCTTTGTGGAGCTTATGATCAAACCTCAAGCAATATCGCGTAAGCATGAGATGAAAAACGAGGTCTAAAGTACAGCGAGGAATAATGATGACGTTAAAGCTAAAGTAAACAAAAGAAAGGCTACATCAGGTGATAGAGATAGAATTTTTGGGGTTTTCGGTCAGGGTTAAATTGTTCAAGCACGATTTGAATTGAAATTCCTGTTCATATTATTAAATAAGTACATAATCAGGCCATATTAATTTAACCATCTATTTATGAATAAGAATTTAAAGACCGCAAAATAACTAATTATGTAATATGTTACTTTTCTCCAATAGTCAACAAATATGAAATAATTATAACTATTAGGGCGGGGACAAAGTTCTTTCGTATTTTATATACAAATTCAAGACTAAGAGCTTCTGTGGCACACAAATATTAAGCTTTTTTGTATACCCAGACTTTTTCAAATGGGTCAAAACTGGTTTGTGCTCAACCCCTCTTCAGCTATGTCGTAACTACTATGACTTTATCCGTAACAGGGCGACCAGAGCGGCTCCATATTCGTCATCGAAATTCGTGGACTGCAAACGCTTGAACCAACTTTGTGCTACTCTTGCTGACACTGCGTTAAGTCCATAAACGTCACATATTTTCTTCGTGGCTTGTGTCATATTGTTGTTGTTACAAACACACTTGCGGCAGCTAATATCAACGTCCTACCATGGATTGCTCAATCGCCAGACTTGAATCCCATTGACCATACATGGGATATACTTCAAAGAAGAGCTCTGCCAAATATGGATGCCGTACACACTCCAGAAAATCTTTTCCGCCTGTTACAATGGACGTGGGCGGCCATTCCGCGACGTAATTTGGATGAACTCATATCGAGTATACGGAATCGCTGCGATTGTATTATTCGCGTTAACAGCGGAAATACAGACTACTAATTGTTTATTTTACGCACCAGAAACCTTTAAAAACTTTAATGTTTTATCACATTTGAATGTCAGGATTAACTAAGGTGAAACATCCAGCATATATATACAGGGTGATTGGAAGATGGGTGCAAAGCTTTAAGGCGAAGATAGTACAGACAATTTAGAACCATTTAAGCCATGGTTGTCTTAGACGAAGTCTTACCAAATATTTTTAACCAAATTTTTAAGTTTTTTTTCGGAAATTCTCAAAATTTAATGTAAACTGCATAATTATGGCCAAATTGAATGATACATGAATTAATTTTTTATTTATTTAATTAAAGTAATGTGTAAGCAATCAAGCAAAACATGTTTTAGGCTTCTGTGTCATTAGACATTTTTTTTACAGACATTTAAAGCTCAGAAAAAATAAAAAATTTGTACAATACGTCTTTTAAACCTTATTTAAAAAAAAAACGGAGGGTGCTTTTTTTGTTCAAACCTTTTTGAAGACAAGCTTGATAATCGCTCTTTCTTTTGAGGTATCATTTATGCGGATATCTTACAAATTATTGAAATTAGGGCCTACAAACCAATTTGAGGGAGACATTTTTTATTTTAGGCAGACTAATTAAAACAACATTTGAATTAAAGTTATTTATTTTTCATGTTCAAAATGACGGCCGTGATTCCTAATACAAGCACGGCCCCGTCTTCTAACTTCTGTAGTCGTTATTTTCAACATCATCTCCTGCTTCATTGTCTCAAACGCTGAATTTATTCTTTGTATCAATTCTTCTCTAGTGTTTATTTCTCTGTTGCACACTATGTTGTTTGTTGTTATACACCAGTTCCTTGGCCCGGCCCCACACGAAAAAGTCCAACGGGGTCAGATCTGGGGAGCGAGCGGGCCAAGGGATGGGTCCATCCCTGCCGATCCAGCTATCAGGAAAGCAATTGTTGAGGTGTTCCCTTACATTTAAAGTCCAATGCGCTGGACAGCCGTCTTGCTGAAAGATGACTGTTCGGTCTCTTTCGAAGATCGGGACACCTGATTCCTCTACCAGCAGTGGTAAATCAATTTGCAGAAATTGCAAATAATTTTCGCCATTCAATGGATCAGGCAAAAAGTGGGGCCCAATCAATGTTCTGCCAATTATTCCAGCCCATTAATACGCTCCCCAGATCTGACCCCGTTGGACTTTTTCGTGTGGGGCCGGGCCAAGAAACTGGTGTATAACAACATAGAAATAAACACTAGAGAAGAATTGATACAAAGAATAAATTCAGCGTTTGAGACAATGAAGCAGGAGATGATGTTGAAAATAACGACTACAGAAGTTAGAAGACGGGGCCGTGCTTGTATTAGGAATCACGGCCGTCATTTTGAACATGAAAAATAAATAATTTTAATTCAAATGTTGTTTTAATTCGTCTGCCTAAAATAAAAAATGTCTCCCTCAAATTGGTTTGTAGGCCCTAATTTCAATAATTTGTAAGATATCCGCATAAATGATACCTCAAAAGAAAGAGCGATTATCAAGCTTGTCTTCAAAAAGGTTTGAACAAAAAAAGCACCCTCCGTTTTTTTTTTTTAATAAGGTTTAAAAGACGTATTGTACAATTTTTTTATTTTTTCTGAGCTTTAAATGTCTGTAAAAAAAATGTCTAATGACACAGAAGCCTAAAACATGTTTTGCTTGATTGCTTACACATTACTTTGATTAAATAAATAAAAAATTAATTCATGTGTCATTCAATTTGGCCATAATTATGCAGTTTACATAAAATTTTGAGAATTTCCGAAAAAAAACTAAAAAATTTGGTTAAAAATATTTGGTAAGACTTCGTCTAAGACAACCATGGCTTAAATGGTTCTAAATTGTCTGTACTATCTTCGCCTTAAAGCTTTGCACCCATCTTCCAATCACCCTGTATAAGCAAAAGTCGCGAAGTCTTTATTAATGCAAAAGCAGAGAGTACTTCGTCGATCTGCACATACGAAAACATTTTATTTAATCAATCTAAACAGACATTTTAATTTAAGTCAATGCCCTATTGAATTTTTTTTTAATACCTTTATCGCTAGACACTTTTGATGAGTGTATTATTATTATACTAAACAATTGTAATATGAATGCTCAATCTTGACATGTTAATTTTTGTTTTCTTCTCAATTTTCATCATTTATTTTCTCTATTTTTATTTTTATCCTGTTCATACGTAGTTATATGTGCACGCTGTGGTGTCCTGTAAATGAGCACACGTGAAAGAACCTTTATTATTATTATTATTGTGATTTATATTGTATATGTGTATCCTTTGTTGGAGATCCAAGTTGGACTTGGAGTAAAAATAAATAAATATTGTAGAGGACATATTAATAAAAGCACTTTCTATTTCTTTCCAGGTAAAATTACGAAGTGAAGTTTTAAGAGTAAGAACTACAGCCATCACTGAAATCCTCAAAGGAGAACTGGATTTTCTGTACTACTTGAAAGTGTTAGAAATAGAAGCAAATCATCAGTTGCGCTACATAGAACCAGGACTATTCTCCAACTTAACTAACTTAGAACAGTTGTCAATATCCTACAATACGTTGCTTCAATCAATCCACGAGACAACGTTTAAGGGACTCACCAACCTCCACAACTTGACTTTAGTTAACAACGGATTTGGGCCAATTCTACAGTTGACACCATCGTTTAAACCCAGTATACTACCATCATTGCGAAGGCTGGATTTATCTGAAAATACTTTGGAAACAATCCCAGAAGACGCCTTTAAACCCATGGAAGGAACTATTTTAAGAAAACTAGATCTGAATTTATGTAGATTAGACCATATACATCCGAATAGTTTTCTGCCATTGAAACATCTGAAAAACCTCCACATTGGGGACAATGACCTAAACTCGTCGTTAATAGAAACCTTTCTAACAACATTGATTGAAAATGATATCAATTTACTGTACCTAGATTTATCAGGAATGGGGTTCAGGAAACAACCACCGAGGAAACTTTTGGATATCATAGCAAATTCTACGATACAAAGTCTAATTCTAGCAAGGAATCAATTTGAAGTTATAACCGACGATGCTTTCCCCAAAATGGTCAATATACAATTGATGGATTTAAGAAAAATCTCCACTATCATGGTGGGTCCTCTGGCTTTCACTCCTGAAATGTTTCCGAACCTAAGGTTTCTATTATTGAGTGGTAACAACTTGCCCGGGATTCACGGGACTCACTTGTCCAATCAACTGATGCTTTTAGATCTATCTGATAATAGAGGACATGCCAACAATCCCGTTTATTATGAAATAGACAGAGATACTTTCACAGAAAGTAAAAATCTGCAAGTTCTGAATTTATCTTTCAATGGAATAAGAGCAATATTTAATTATACATTTACAGGATTAGAAAGTCTAAAAATATTAAGTATGGAAAATGGTACTATCTATCACATAGGAGCCGGAAGTTTTAAACCTACGAAACATTTAGAAATACTCAATTTAGCAAATAACCCCTTAACAGCTAACGAAAACTTAACATCTTCACAGTTTGACGGACTAAACGAATTAAAAATTCTAATTTTAGAAAATTGTGGAATCAAAAACTTCTATGAAGACGACAACTTGTATGAGATGATGCCTAACTTGACTCATTTAGTGCTTAGAAATAACCAACTTTATTACATAACGGCTGAGATACTGAAACCTTTGAAAATGCTACAGTTTTTGGATTTAAGTGAGAATTTGCTCATGTCTTGGTGGAAACCCATATTCTTGGCTTCGGGTGTAAAGCCGAATAGACTATACTTGACAAATAACAAAATATCGCATTTCTCACTGAGCATGATTCAAGACATCGGATACTTATTGGAAGCGAGCAAAGGTGATATAGTCATTGATCTAATGGACAATATTTTCGTGTGTGATTGCAATTCTATGTTTACTACTTACCGCTGGCTCCAAGCTAACGCCACCAAAGCTTTAAAACAATACATATTCAGTTCAAAGTTTCAGTGCAGTAGTCCCGACTTGTGGGAAGACAGAAGAGTGTCGGAATACTTAACTTCCGTCAAAAGCTTACACTGCCTGATGTATGAGAAGATATCAAACATAATGTTGCTGGTATGGACTGCACCGTCGCTGGTCACTATATCTCTAGTCGTATTGATAATAGCAGTTGTTTACAAATTTAGAATGTACATACGCTACTGGATGTTCATAGCCAAAGTAGCGCTAGGAAGAAACTTTCAGAAGAAACAAGAAAAACCGGATGGAGGGAAAACGTATAAATATGACGCCTTTGTATCATATTGTAACGAAGACAGAGACTTTGTTCATGAAATGATAACTCAGCTGGAGTCGAAGCCACCTTTCCTGAAATTGTGTGTTTATGAGCGAGACTTTGAAATAGGTTCGTTTATATCAGAAGCAGTATTAACTAGTATTAACGAGAGCAAGTATGTAATTTTAATAATAAGCAATAGTTTTGCGAAGTCGCAATGGTGTCGTTGGGAGACACAACTAGCGGAATACCACAGAATATTCTTAGAAGATGGGACGTCGTATGATCCTCTGGTGTTGATAAGAATAGGGGAGATACAGAACAAGTACCTGACGATGACGTTGAAGTACTTGCTAAAGACGAAGATATACCACTCGTGGGACCAGAGGAACAAGGAGGAGTTCTGGAAGAAACTGAGGGGCGTAATAGTTAAGAAGTGAAGTGATGTAAATATTTTATAAGTGATTAAAATTTTAATAATCTGTTTTAAAATATGATTGTTCAGTTTGGTTTAAAATCCTATTCATTTCGGTCGTCCCCTATCTAACCAATCAATCAACAGTAAAGGGACGGGAGGGATAAAGGGTTGCAAGGACTTCGACGCGCTAACTGAAAAAAAGAATTCAGCACATGATTCTAGACGGGTAGCGTAGAAATTGTGAGACAGTTATTTAAAAAAAACTGCTAATTCATAGAAAGTGCAATACCTTCTGAATACTACTACCAAAAAGAAAAATACCGACGAAAAATTTCAACGCAGGTGGCTTCAGAATCTTGTACTGAATCCATGGTAACAGGTTGTGCGTCGATGTCCCTGTCACCCTGTACTGGCCAACCAAGATATCTTTCGTCTGATTTACCTACTCATTGTTAGTCTTGTATTATTAATATAAGTATTGTATGTAGTTGTAAAAGTTAGAAAACTATGTAGAGCTATAAATTATTACTAATTAAAAAAACTACATAATATGTGATCTAGAGAAAAGCAGATGAATAATTCCAACTAACATGTTCACTATTGCTTAAAAGACTGTTTTAATTAAATTGACAAATATATCATGCTTTCCTCTTGGTCTATTCTTTGGCGTTGAAACGTATTCCTATTATTTCGTAGATAATATTCGAATAGAAAATACTTTCCATTACGCTTTTCAATGGAATTTCAATAATAATTATATATGTGCATTAATTGAAGATGCTAATTAAGGAGGAAAATAATTGGTGGCGAGTTTACAATCATAAGAAGATATAAAAGTTTCTATTTTTTATATAAACTGCATAATAACGTGTCGTAATCAGAAATTGCTACTAAAAACAAACGACATAATAAAATTAATACTGAGAAAGATATTCAAAATACAAAAGTAAAAGTAGATCCGTATTATGAAATATTTAACAATCGGTTATGACTACAGCGCATATTACTGGTAGACATTGCATCGATTGGTTATCGAAGAATATATGAAGTTTCTAATTTAATTAAATGTGCGTGATATAGTTTTGGTCTTGAATTTCTGAGCAAGTAATACTTGTACCTAGCACAATTTTTTTTTTTTTGGCTGGGACATCATCCAATTACCTCTCCCGCTCTGGGCGTAGCAGAAGGACGTGTCAGACTCTTACTGACTAAAACCCACCCGTGTTCCTTCTGTTGCCTGTGCGCCAGGGCCACGGTAACTCTTTCGAACAATCCGCGACCCCGACAGGCATCGGCCCTATCGGACCCCGTCAATTATGCTGACATCTCTTTGAGGCGCGCGTGGAACACGACGTGCCGTCGACCCGGGTCTGGTCTATACCGGACGGCGAGCTGCCCACGGTACGCCGTCCGCAAGCCCGCGCTTACGGTGGCCGGGAGTTGGCGATCGACGCCCGATGCCCAGGGTGTCTCCTCCTGCGGCGACTAGGGGCACGAGGGCGCAGCCATTGCCTCTCCCTCACGCGCTCCGCCCGTTTCTTCGCGAGTATTACTGCTTCGCAGAAGGAGGTGACGGCTTCCCATTCCCTCTCGCTCGAGCTTTACACCCTGTTCCTCATATCTCTATACTGTACTGGCCGATATGATATTTATGGTTCCGTACCCAAAGTGTGCCAACACAAACTTATTACTGATCCTCCGCTGTCCGACTGTCTGTCAGCGGGCTGTATCTCATGAACCGTACTAGGTAGACAGTTGAAATTTTCACTGAGTGTGTATTTCTATTGCCGCAAAAACAAATAATAAAAATGACATAAAGTTAAAAATTAAAGGCTGTTCCCCATACAAGAAACGTGTTTAAAAAGAAACTGTTTATATATTGTACAGTGTTACGAAATCCTTCGTGTCCGAGTTCTACTCGCACTTGGCCGGTTTTTCTCACTGTATACTCATAGTTTTTGACTAAATTTTATTTTTAAAGGCCATGCTGTGAAGGGAATTGGGACCGGTGAATTCACTTCAAAACTGAGGTCGGTATATTCCAATCCTCAAGCATATTATTTATTCTTTAGAAATTCTAGTACTAGCCTCACTACTTGTACCTTATTTATAGTAAAAACCACCATCCATCAGTATTCATTTGAGTTTTCCTCATTTCGCACGCTTTCTTATCAGACACCGCGAAAGTTGTGTATCGCAATATCCTTGAGAAAGTCAAATATCAGTAATGGCGGTGCATAAAAGTTAATATTTATCGACGACTTATATGTACATTACAGTACAGTTTCACTTCAGCTTTCTACTGGAGATGAAGGTTTTAATTTATCGGTGATAGACAAATTACATGGAATTGCATACTGACTTGGAAAAGTTTGATAGTTCCAAGATTCGTATTGGATAGGCTTTGTCGATTAAGGATCCTATTGACAAGTTGAGAAATTATGCCTAGGCACGACAAAAATCTTTATATATATAAAAATTACGTGTCACGTTGTTTGTCCGCGATGGACTCCTAAACTACTGAACCGATTTTAAATTTGATTTGCACACCGTGTGCAATTTGATCCAACTTGAGAGATAGGATAGCTTACATCTCAATTTATAGTCGTAATATTATTTTATTGCAAATTATTTGTCTATTATTTGACAGTCACAATTATCTGTTAGCTCGAAACGATTCTAACAGATGGCGATATCTGTTGACTGGATTGAGTAAGTATTCAATAGATGGCGCTATGTTAAAAATACAAAAGTTTCATATAAGCTACAATTTAATAGCATAACCACCACGTGCTGCTGAGGCTAAGGTATAACCTAAATTTATTTTGTAATAAACGAAATACAGTGAAATAATATTATAAAGAGAAAATATATAATTGTTGGTTTGTATTGAATAGGCTCCGAAACTACTGAACCAACTCCAAAATTCTTTCACTGTTGGGAAGCTACACTATCTCCGGGTGACATAGGCTATATTATACATATTATGCTTTGCTACCCGGGCGAAGCCGGGGCGGGTCGCTAGTAAACATATAAAAAGGCACGGGCTGAAGACAGAAAGATAAAGGTAAGAAAAGGTAGGAAAGTAGAAGGTAAGTATTGTCAAACACTTATCAACACCACTTTAAGCCTCCTTAAGTCGCAGCAAATATCTTCAACAAACAGACATTTAACACTAAATGCTAGACTAAGTAACCTCTCCATTACTACGACTTAATTCAATAGTTTACTCTCACCGTTTGCACAGCTCACACTCAATCTTAAATAGGCTAAAATATATGAGAATTATCGCTGCTGTACAGTTGGTCAAATATGTAAGTACATGTATCAATAGAGTTTAGACATTCGCTAGACATTCACTTGGGTGAATGTTTTCTTTAGTCATTATTCTCTGCCTACATCGATTAGTCAGAATTGTAGGCCTCCAATCTCCAGTGTGCAGGTATTATTAGCAGTGTTTCTGCCTAGAAATGTATGCAAAGCCATTGTTGTCTTATTACTTATTAGCTCCGAACTCTACTAAATACTAAACAGTTTCTGAAATAAATAAATAATTATCTGTCCTCATTTACTTTCGAAGATGGTCCGCGTTGAAAATTTTGGGTAAGTACTAGGTAGGCATACCGTTGACTGACCAACAGGTGAACTTTGCGGGAATCCGTTGGATGCGAGAAGCACGGGAGCAGTCGTTGTGGCGATGCTTGGAGGAGGCCTATGACCAGCAGCGGATGTCTTTCAGCTGGATGATAACGTTGATGATGCTGGACCTTGTTAAACGCTGCAGTAGGTTATACAAGCCTCAAGGAACGAAAGTGACTGTCGGAAACACACTTGCATAGGCCTTGGAGCTGAAGTAATACAATTCTCTTAGTAGGAAAGTAGGTCTGTTTACATTAGGATTCAGACCTTCGCTAGACACTCATTTGTGTTTGATGTTTAATCAATTTATTATTGCAAAATGTAGGACAGTATATAAATAGTAACTTTTGAAAAACTAGTGTGTATTGTGGTACACCCACTGCCATCGAAGTGTTTGGGAAAGAAAAATGGGAACCCCTTGAGAGAAATCTACGAAGTAGTTTTAGAAAGCTTACTTGTCGCTCTTTATCTGAAAAAGGGCATTCTACCTGCAGGATAACATTATTTATGTACTAGAATAATAGCATTCCTGTCTGCAAAGACCATAGAAAACATCATAATTGATAGCATAACCAGCACCCTAATTACGTAACACACTATCTATCACAATCTTAATCATTTTGAAGCGTATTGCTAATCTACTTCTTCGTATGTTCGAAAAATTTGTCTGCTCAACAACGTAAATAACGCAATGAATGTTGTTGAACTGTCAAAATGAATCCCATTCCTACTGTTAGTGTGTTACGTAATTACCCCGCTGGCTACAAATCAGTGTGTTTGCAATGGTATTGAAAAATTACCATTCGCTGTCGTGGCCTACATCAGCAGTGGCAGTTTGTAGAATGGGGCTATATATCAGCCATATGAAGAACGTTATAATGTACTGATAGCATTAAAACATTACTAGTCAAGACCACGTCGAGTTCATACGTTATGTTACCTGTAGCAGCCCTTGTTCAGACATCTACAGGTTGTTATTTATGTGCCACATGAGGTAATACCATAAAATTTATATTCAGTGCATCCAGAACTACTCAATTTATAGCGATCGCGGAGTGGCATATTGATGGAATGCCAATATCTGGTAATGCATGCACCCTTTCCGCGATTCCTGATTGATTCGTATTCATCAATATTGATCGCATATTCCTCATAGTGCATAGGTATAAACTAAGTGTTCCGCTGGCTAGTTAGACCTTAACAAGATTGTCCATTTATTTTACTAGTTCTTTGATGCTCACAGTTAACACTGGTGGAAACTTCCAACCCCAACCTTCCGTCTCCAGGAAATTATTATTTAAATTAATTACCATTTAAATGTGTGGTACACGATCGCTTTATTCATTAGCCGCATACTATTTAGGAGGCACCACAATGAGTACGAATACCGTTTTAGACACGTTTTACTAAATAACCGAACGCCGAATTACAACAAACAGTACAGCCCGCAAAAAAGTCTAAGCAGCCATTAAGTACACAATTAAAATGGCCACCCACGGCATAATGAGCGAACTCGACATAAATTAAACGCATTCAATTAACTCAATTAGTGCACCTTTCGTTTTTAAAGGCAAGTCTTGGGCGCCTTTGTTTTGGCGCGGGAGAAAACACCATCTTCATTCAAGATATCGTCGCGGGATAACGGTGCGGCGCACGCGCTCACGACCCATCCCTGTCACTCATACAGACATTTTCCATGTAAGAAAGAGACAGGCAACAGACAGTGGCTGGCAAACGATTACTCGACTGACCCACTCAATAGCACACACTCTTTCTCGGCAGCAAACGAAACCTAATTTTTATATCGTGTGAATTTGCAATGAAACGCGATGCTCTTGTGTATCTAATACCGTGAAATAACAGAAATTATAATGATTGATGATTGATCGTTGCGAATTCTTTAATGCAACGCAGTTTTATATATGAGTTTAGAAATTGATTAATAGTTGAGTAAGATATTCATTTAGATTTTGATTGATTTTATTGGATGCGTATTGATAAAATAGAAGTGTAGAGTTACTCATCGTTAATTATATTCATGTCTAACTCAATAAAAAATCTGTTAAAGGTTATAGAGGTGATGCATGAATTCAAAACATAAATGGATTGAAAGAAATAACACGCCTACTTATAACAATATCAACACAGAACATAACAGTCTGAAATCTAGGGCTGTTATATTTTTTACATCGTATAAACTTATTACCTACTTTTGGCCCACTGCGCAACTCAATCAAAGACATGGGAAAGAAAATTCGACATGAAAAGCCAGATAAAAATAAGCCACATCATAAACATCTTACTGGCCGTTATAAAAACATAAACTAAATTAAAACCCGTACATAAAGCCCTTATATCTGCAGTTCTCAATTTAAAAGGCCGAGAGCATACACCCCCATTATCTCGTTGTTCTGAAACTGTCAATAATTCAGAGCATGCTCAGCGCTACTCCGGCGGCGGCGCTTCCTCGGAAATCGCTCATAAAACCCATAAAAGTGCACCAGCAACCTCTCAAGGAGCACGCAGACCACGCTTGACATCGACAAGTGCAACAGATGCAGTCCTTGAGATTGGCGATGGGAAAGTTAGTCAGTGAGCAACCGTGGTGGCGGCCGCTCGTTTCCACGATGCTTGTGTGCGCGTACGTAGTGAAAGTTCGTTAGGCTGCGAAATGCGGTTTGCTATCGCCTTTCTGTTTGTGGTGAGTGCTAATTACGTTAAAAGTGTTAATGGAGGGTGCTCTCTCTTTGCAAATGGATGCTACGTGTGATTAATGTAGGGTTACACTTACAGTTTCAAGAAGATTAAGGTGGTATGTTTGAAGGCTCGTAACTGGAGTATTTAATTTAGGTCTTATTAAAGATCTGCGGATAATGCTAAAGAACTAAATGGTCCAGAAGTATTACAAAATACAGTTGGCTATTGTACCTATCTTGGAAGTGATGATGCCAATCGATAGTGTTGATAGAACGTGTTTTAGCGCGCAAAAATTGTACGACTCTTCAAAACGGGGGCATCTACAGAATTGGCTAGACACAACTGTTACTAAATAAAAAGTGAACCATCGCGTTTGATGATGTTATGGAAAACTCATTATGAAACAGTATCTCATTCAAGTGAATTCAATAAAGCATATTATGATTTAAAAAAACTTAATAGAATTGATGCATCTGTAATAGCAGAAGTAAAAGATAAGCTTTTGGCTATCAAAGGTTAAAATTTCATCATAGATAACAAAAAAAAAAAAAAACAGTTCTGCTGCTAATCAAAACAGTACAGGCAGCTAAAACCCTAACGAGGGTAAAACAGAAACAAATAAAACAAGGTGAACATAGTCATAACAATAATTAGAGATAACAGTTGGAATATTTAAAGCGTTTCCAAAGATCTTAGGTTAGTGAACCTACCGCTGAGGCGAACAATTGTTGTCAAACCTCCGGTAACCCACACGTAAGTAGGTTGGTAATGAGTTAAACAATTAACTATTGGTACATTGTGAAATGAACTGAATATGTTTGACCGGTGTCTAACAAAACATTGTGGAGCCTGACACAAGGAGATGCATGACTGTTCAACTCTGTAAATCGTGGATTTCCAAGCCGTATTTTCCTATCTGGTGATTTTATATTCATATCCATTTATTGTACCTCTTCCATATTGTATTGTATTGTTCTACTTTATCGTTTACTCTCTCGTACTATTCTCAGACTTTCGACCGATTCTTTAGTTTTGGTTTAATTATATTTAGTAGACCTATTATATACGTTCACATTTTTTCAAGCTCTTTGGCTAATTTAAACGTTTCCGTAAAAAGTACCTTAATAGGTACTTATAAAAATACTATTATATATTATATTAAGATTGTGGCAATGTTTAAACTACAGCTGATCTTCTAATCAATTCGATAACTGAACACGCTAAAATAAATCAAAACTGTCTTTAAAGATAATGCAAAATTATGTTAAACAAAATCGGCGGTGCTTTGGATAATAATCTTTCTAGAAAAGCCATAATTTATGGGCCATTAAAATATGAATTATAGAGCTCTTCAATAAAAAACGCAGTAAATACAAAATTTATCGTTTTACAAGGCAGAATACAAGAAGGCTCGTTCCTTCGAAAAAACGAAAGCTTCCTATATATACCTAGTCTAAAATGGCAAGTCTAAGGTTGTAAAAACTAGTGTAAAGTGAAGCGAACCAGGACGAGCGGTACCGTCAACAAGAGCAGCGCCGCGTGGGAAGCGGGCCGGGTGCCTCACCCACTTTAATTGCTTTTCACACAAACCGTACCGTGTAGGGCTGCTAACCGTACTTTATGAACCACGCTGTATAAATATCGATGAGTGATCGCGAGATTCATATGAGTTTTACCGTTTCAGCAGAAACATCTTAATACTTTTATAAAATAATAGCGTTGTCATATATTTTCTTTCATTCCAGTACAGTCCTAAGCTCTAGTATTAAAACATTATTTTCAGTCATAGCGACAACCTTAGCACCGCGCTCAACATGCTCCAAACAACAAAATCTCATAATGAGTTGCCGTGAAACAGACTCCGGTATCTTTAACGATCATGTTAACTGATAATTAATTGGAAGCAGATTACATTTTTGTGTGAAAATATTAAAGTTAATAATCTCGCGATTACTTATTATGTAGAGCATAGAGTTATATTTCGCGAAGAATTTTCGTAATAAATTGCAGATTCTAATATGAATTCCCCGACGTCGTATTAATCATAAACTACATGTGTAAATGTATCATCTTTGAATACCTGACATGCTTATATTTTTGATGAATTTATTCCACTTTCCTAGTTAATACGAAGCCGACTGTGTTTAACTTGAATCTAAAGATATTGTAAAGTCTATTCTAATGCTTGTTTTCAATTGATGTTATTTTAATTTTACACTAGGTTAAATGAAGTTGATTTCGGAATGTCTAGTACAGTGATCTGCACATCAGCAGTAGCCATTCGGCATTACAAACCCTTTATATCGTATGAGTAATTCAGGTTTTTCGTAGTGCATGTGTGATTATTGTGATCAATCATGTGCGGTTGATTGTACTATTGAAAAGATTAAAGATTTTTTTTTATGTTTTTCCAAAAACACATATTTGTTTACATGTTTGGAACCTAAATCGTGAACGTAGTATAAATGGGTTCTCTACATTATAATAAAGCCTTTCTGAGTGTCTCGTCAGTTGCGTACTTAATGGTAGATTTCAATAGGAACATAATATTGTCAAGAGACAGTGAAGTATACAAAGCTCGTTGAGCTTTACTTCATTCTAGCCTTAAGTATGACAACCTATGTGATTATCATTAACAACCATGATGGAATAAGTGTTGAACTTAATCCACTTCCTCAAATCTAGACATTGGTATTTTCATCACTGGCAAGAGGAGATGAATAGTAATTATGATCAAATAGATATCATAACACTCTTAAACAAATCCAAACCTATCATGTCCGTATCCAGGAGTCTGCGCAGCTGAATTTTGGGCCAAACAAGTTTAAACTTTTTGCCATCGACACGCTAAGAAGATGAAGCATCCACACACGACATTCATATGACCGTTGATCCGTTGATCCGTGATCGTTGTCTTCAACCATTGTTGTCCGTTACAGCAAACATAAATTCAACACGTTAAATTAATAAATCTCACAGTCCAAAATGAGGCCTGACGATTTCGTGCTTTTAAAATTCAAGTGGTGCCAACTGTGCCTGTAAACAGCGGCGCCATTGCAATGCAAATAACTTTGATTGTTTCTCAGTAATATCATTCAAGTAGGACACAAATTATTTGTTTATTGGTTTGGTAGGAAACAATGAACATAAATGTAGACTGTAACTTACATTTGGAAGGAGCTGTACTGGGCATATCAGTCTCTCATTATACTGGACTGCTTGATAGATTTGATTTGAGACAAGAACTTGTTAATGGTAAAAGCAAATTGTGGCTTGAGTGTAGAACATGAACCGAGTAATTTTCTGCAGTTTATCCAACATGATAGCTATTGTAGTGATCAAAACCTAAGGACAGTATACGGGTAGACTATCATCGTTTCATTAACTTGAAATACCTTGAAGTACAGTGAGACTGGACGGAATTAAAAAAGGCAATTCAATAATGACATACCATTCTAACAATGTTCATTACTAATTTAAAAGTGACTCTGCCAAAAAGACCGGCACAGACCGGCACACAATCTAACCCGCATGCACATAATCTCAGCATAACGGCATAACAGCGACATTCCGAAAATTGCCCAAATGCCGTCCAATGTCAAGTTCACATTAGCACAGCTCTAAACATTGTTTACTATGACATAACTGGCATAACCTGCGCCTGCGCCGGACGAGAAAATCGTGATTTACGTCAGCTGGGCCACATGTATGGGGAAAGTTTGACTAGGCTGATTTCACCGACGTTTGTTGGGTAATAACCCCGTTCCGTCTTTGAATGGTTTTGCATACTTACGGCGTAGATTGTCTGTTGTTTTGTATTGTTTTGATGTTTTTTTGTAAATCTTGATCTTCGTCATCCACGTCCACCAATATTCATTAACGGAATTTGTCTCGTCCTGCAAGAAAGTTGAAACATCAAAATATGTGTGTATGTTCTTTATGAAACATTTACCATTGCAAAAAATAATTTATGATTTATAAAAGACAATAAAATTTTATAATGGCTGATTTACTGAAGCAACAATATTACTGAAGCAGCAACTTATCTTGCACTGCCTTCTTACCTAATATAAGTTGGTTTATTTTGAACACTAACTTTGCAGACCTTGTCAAACGCTTTCTATTTAGCCAAAACTAAACAGGGACAAATACTTTACCTATATCTACAATTACAGCATCGATGTGTATTCTTCTATAAGATAGTCCTTCCTTAGCTATACATATTGCAACCATCATGCATCCATTCAATTAAATCCACGTGACGTCACAATTCACTCGATCAGATAACAAATGGCCACGCACTGACGACGTCATATAACCTGCTCCCAAATATAATCAGTCACTTTCACTTGCATGCCTGTCTGTCGGCCACTGCGACGGACTGATAATATCTAACACCTCACATACTTCGTTATGGCTCTCAAAATTATATTGATATGTCGAGATTTGTTTGCTGACTGTACTGACAAGATGATTTTAATCTACTGCAATGAATAAGGGAAAATAATGTCAGTTTGTAAAACTCCATAAAAAGCTAGGTTTGCTTGATTTAGGAGGTCCTCGGTGCAGAATCATGAGGTAATATTAATTAGTCCAATAACAACCTAACTACACACATCTAAAGTGTCTAGGGATTAAGGATTTTATTTTATCATAATCAGCCTATAATGTTCCCACTGCTGGGATATAGGCCTCCTCTCGGTGAGAGGGAGTGGGCCGTAATCCACCACGCGGGCCCAGTGCGGGTTGGTGGATGTTACATGTCTTCGAAGTTTTGGTCCTAGGACATGCCGGTTTCCTCGCGATGTTTTCCTTCACCGTTTTGAGAGCAGTGGTGATGAAATTAAATACACAAAGTAAAGTGCCTGCCTGGGTGCGAACTCACGACCTACAACGCCTGAGTCGGGGCCGATACCACTGGGCCACCACTGCTCCAAAAAAATTGCCGTATTGAAATTAAATGTTTATTTCTGTTATTTGCTCATGCTGGATCTTTCACTTTAGTTAATCCTGATATTAAAATGTGATAGAAAATAAAAAAGTTGTGTTTAAAGGTTTTTATTGCGTAAAATAAACAATTAGTAGTCTGTTTTTCCGCCGTCAACGCGTATAACACAATCGCAGCGATTCGGCATACTCAATATGAGTTCATCCAAATCACGTTGCGGAATGACCGCCCACGTCCATTGTACCAGGCGATAAAGATTTTCTGGTGTGTGAAAATATTACGGTATCAATATTTGGCAGAGCTCTTCTTTGAAGCATATCCCGTGCGTGCTCAACGGGATTCAAGTCTGGCGATTGGGCAGGCCATGGTAGGACGTTGATATTAGCTGCCACAAGTGTGTTTGCAACGACTCTGGCAGTGTGTGGACGTGCATTATCATGCATAAGCAGAAATGAAGCACCAAATTGAGTCCGCAAAGGAATGACAATATCTGATACAAACGTTTCAGCGTAAATCTGTGGATTTATATTGCCTCTGATTCAAATCAGTTCGGTTCTTCCGCCGATCTAAATACCCGCCCATATCATGATTGTTCCGCCACTGTATGCATTGACTTCCTGGCATGATTTTAAACGTTCTTGGCGTCTAGGGGTCCTCCAATACCGTGTACGTCTAGTAGCTGGCCTCATACCAAAGCCAGATTCATCAGAAAATCATACAAAACGCCACTCTTCTCCTGCCCAATTTCTGTGTTCCCAAGCCCATTAAAAACGCGCTCTGCTATTGCGAGATCAATAGGTGGTAGACGTAGCAACCTTCGGGAACGGAGATTGACTTCATGCAAGCGACTTCATATGGTTTGATCGCTTATTAACATCCCTGAAGAGCTATGAAGCTTCGTAACCAACATCATCGCGGTTATTCTACGATTTCGTCCAGCAGTAATTTGGATGTAACGATCTTGTCTCCGTGTGGTGATGCGAGCTCGTCCTCCATGTCGCTCTGCCACGCTGCCAGTGATTCGGTAACGTGTCTAATGTCGACTTATAATACTCTGCGTAGTTCCCAGAGCGATTGCCACAGGACGTTACCGAGCGTTCTCGGTTAGTTTCCAACATTCCCGCGGCTCTGACCATTTCTTTTCGGCTGAAATGACGTCTTCTCTCCGTAATAACCACCAGAAGCATTGCAAAAATTTTACTGATTTGGATTCAAACACGTTGCAGGATTATATAGGAATACGACTTGATAGAAGATTTTCATCTTTTGACCGAAATTCAATATCTATTTATTCCCCTTTCAAATGTAGAAATTTACTAAAAAAGTATCCGTAGGAGTTACAAAAAATATAACTAAAAAAGCAGATTTTTAGATTATTATTATTATTTTTTTTTACTAGATTTTTAGTAACCAACAAAAACGTGCTTGATCCTTAGACACTTTTGATGTGTATGTAAATGATTAAAGTACCTAAGCTCATAGAAACTCTACTGTATTCTTCAAAGCTTAGCACAATCTCCAACAAAAGAATGGATATCACTCCTACATGACATACGTATCGATACATAGCCCTTCCGAAAATGGGGCAGTATCCGTAGTCAAGACACAAGAAAACAGAAAACAAGCAGGCTCATAATCATAGCCAGGCCTACATTTGCACAGATCTTGTTTCCTTTGTCCCAAGTGTTGTGAGGAAATGGTCACGTTTATGTAAATGTAAATGGAACTGTTTCACGCGATGAATCTTTCTCAGGACGGGTCACGCATGGTTTACGTGCTGGCTGAAAGCCAATAGCTTATAAATCGACAGCAGACGCACTGGTAGTTTTTAGAACTCATGGCTTGGGAAAGCGGAGTAATCTGTTTCAGTGGGAATATTACTTAGTAATAGAGTATTAAATGTACATGATCATGTTATCAACATTGTATACAAGGTATGGCTACGAAAATAATTTTTTAAAAGCTTTTGTTGAAATCAAGTTTGAGTCTCAGGAAAGTTGATCGTTGAAATATTTTACAGGAAAAACCACTTATGATATGAATGTCGAATGAAGCTGACCGTTCAGATTGAGAAGCTTTTTACTGATTCCAGATAATAATATGTTAATGCAGGAGCTCTATCAAAGTATTATAAATCCTAAGTGCAGCATGAAAACAATCATATGCAATCCAAATCACAAATTTATCAAAACACGAAACATTGACAACAACGAAAGACTCTCAAAGGGAAATATTCTGATGGATTACTACCACAATCACAGTGCTTGGCAGATTTATGATCGCAAAACCACGCGGCAAGTCATAAAATAAACAAGATATAAATAAAACTGGTTCGGTTTTATAGACGATAGGCTGGCAACCTGTCGCAACGTGTTCACTGTTACGGTATTCACTCCAAATAGTGTAGCTTTTGTCATTATCCAATAAACTTTGGGAAATTAATTGGGTTATGAAGAAATTATTGCAAATTTCGCCAGTGCAACTCACAACAATAAACGCACACACAACAGCAATACTAAATGCCCTCTAGTCTCAGATGGTTCTTCACTAATCTGTCATCTTTCACGATAGCCCATTCTAGGTTTATTCTAGATTCTGTTTTATCTGCTTCATTATTGATTTCCGTAATCGAGTGGATGAAAAGTTTAATGCTGTTCATAGAAAAAAATATTAGAATTTCTCGAATTATTATGACAACAAAAAGACAATCTCAAACAAGACCGTTGTTTACTTTTTGGAAAAAGAACTCACTTCTTGGCATTAATACCTACCCAAAATATTAAAAGGTCAATTTGATATTAAACACGCGCTGGATACCCTGCCGCGCTTTGTTTTGCTAACGGTACCGCCATGCCTACACGTTGCGATTTTTCGGCAAGATCATTGTCATAAACATCTTCATTTCGGGCACAAAGGAGGTTAACAAGTTACATTAGGCTGTGTCAGAATTTTAATGGATCATACATACAGAAAAGGGATTTTGTAATTGATGAGATGGGAGACGCGGACTGAATGAGGATGATAATATAAATGATTTGGCATGGTAACAAATCCAGTTGAAGATTGAATCCAAACAAATAAACAAAATGATAACCTTTGTGATACTTCAAAATCATTGTTCTAAAATAGTTTGACTACCCCATTTTTGTTATCCAGTTACGTCATCATCATGTTTGCTACATTAATAAGAAAGTCAAATTGCTTTAAATCAAATTCGCCACCAGACTAGAAAAATACATAGGTTAAGAGTCCTAACCAATGTGTTTTTCTGGCCTGTCCTGTCCTAACTTAGGACAGACGGCTCTATCCTTTCCTCATAATGCAATTCCTCATGTATGTGCATACAAACGTATGCTTCGCAATCCTTCCTTATTTGCAAATCTTTAACAACCATTCGGTAACCCTATCAATGGCCTCAGGACTTTCTCTTTTAGCACCTCTGGTATTACTCATCCATCCATATCTTAGGCTGTTGATAATCTTTCTTGCGCAACAGCACCCCTAAAAGAGTGTGTACGTGTGTTTGTCGAAGAGAGTAGAAAGTTCGCCGTACAAAAGTGAAAACGGCTAGGATCTCAATAAACGACGTGCGATCGCCCGCGGCTCCGCTCCACATCCGTTTGTCAGTATAAGTAGTGGTTTTAGTTGACGGATCACAAAAAGGTGCACTTATAAAGTGGTATTGCTGTATGCAGGCAAAAAAGAACAGCTCAATTCGCGCTAAAGTGCGGCAGGTCACGAATGTTTGTCGCTCTCTCCGATTCTTTCTCGGTCGTCAACGTGGTTGCGCGTTGATGTCTTAAGTACTTCCTATTTTATTTCTCTTTTTATCACCCTTTAATGACTTTTATCTTATTTATCGAACCAGTTTTGCTGGGCATTCATCTTGCATAGGCCAGAACGCCACAACTTTTAATAAATTCTATGATACCACCTATGAATATCTAATTTTGGGGTGCACTGCACCTAAGACCCTCCGCGCGTACAGTGACTCCCGATACTAAAACGATAGTCTCCTCTCAGTTCTCTCTCAACACAAATCTTTCCTTAGTACCGACACTAGACACCACAGTACTAATAAATTTTCGCGTACATATTTATTTACTACGCTATAAATATTTGATAGGTTTCGCGTAGAAACCGCGTACGCAGCCATATCGTACGGAGTGAAGAGATCTAATAGTAAAGTGGGAGGTTATTAACCCGTTGCCTAGTAGCACCAATAAACAAGCTGTCTCTCACAGGTTTCTGAATATATTCTTATATTTCACGTGTATTGGACAAAGATAGTAATCATCATTAAAACATTAATAAACCAGCTGCGGCTAAGATAGCGCAGCTAAATAAGCTAGTTATAAATCTTGCCCATGCTGGGTTTTAGAATAGCCTATCAAGTCTTGTTTTGCAAAGTTAAGAATACACAAACTTTGCAGTCCTAATGAGTGTTCCACAGGTTTGCCAAGACGCTTATGTCATATCTCACATCTGCTTCTCACATCAACAATTATTAAAAACCTTATGTAGATTCACCGCTGTTCAAAATTTACATCGTTCTAGAAAATAATACCAAAACAATTAATTGATGCTCTCTCGCCAAGTGCATCTATTTTAGAAAGTCATTAGCGTGTTTTTGTGAATATCATTAAATCCATTGATGATGATCAACATCAACTTTATACTAGATAACTAAACAAAAACACTGCATCGCCGAGGGTAATAAAATCATGATGAGACGTTTAGAAATCTCCGAAATTATAAGTTTTAACTACTCAATAATAATCGAGAACAGAAATAAATTTAAACAATAATACCATTTACAATGCTAATAGTGTCTGTGGGCGTAACTTTCATTCACGGCTCGGAACAGGTGCGTCACTTACATACAATACGACGAAACTTACACCTCTATACACTCTTCAAATATACGAGATTGTATATTTTGAAGTTGTTACATTCGAAACTGAGAACTATGTATTTCACATTATATTAAATGGGTCAATTACGAGCAACCATCCTGATACAATCAACTACCCTGTTGAATCTACTGTTGTTGTACAGATAGGTATCTCTCTTCCATGTGTCTTTATTCTATAACCTATATCCATGACCTATATCCATCTATATCCATCTCCACAATTCCAGGTGACATGGACAGCAGGGCAGTGCGCGGGGTTCGACTACGCGTCGGCATGTGCACGACCCAACAGGTCCAGTCGGGGCCGGGCGTTACCTGATGCGCCATGCGACCTCTCCAAACACAACTACTGCACCACGCCCGGGAAGAACTATCCTTGGCCTGCGATCCGGAGATTCGTTAGGGAGAACCAGGTGAGAAAAAGTACATTTTGACAAAAGCTAGCAGGTAGATTGTTTTCGACATTTCGTAGAATTGTTTGTAAGAAGTCACTCATCAATATGCAAATAATTTCAGGGTCTGATGAGGAGAATGTACGGCGAAGAACGTCAAATATCAATAATAAAAGCAGAATTAGAAAACTTCATAGAGGATGATGATGATGAAGACTTTGACGGAAAGTCTGCTGACTTCGCAGAAGACATCATCAAAACTAAGATGATGTATACCAAAATGAGTCAAGGACGTGCCATGAGAGACAAACCACACTTCAGACCAATCAATAGCGAGAAGAACAAAAAAATTGACAATGACACGCTCAAAGTGAAACCCCTAGAAACAAACCATACAAAAGTGAGCAACACGGACAACGACACCAAAACTGAGATGAGCAACGAAACGGTAAATGAAAAAGGTATATCATATAAAACAAAACTTGAAAGTATAGCGAATATAGAAATAAATAACTTAGACCCAGATGTTATTACTTTAGAGGCTGTTATAAAACAAAGTATTGAAACGAATAGCATATACCCAAAATTTTCCGGTAATACTAAAGTTGAGGCGGTTAGTGAATCAAAGAATAGTACAGACAAAAATGCGACTACTACAGAAAGTATTAATAATACAGAGACTACAACTGACGGGTATGACTCGACAACCGAAGCGGGGAAGGACGCCTGGCGGCCGATGAACGTAGACACCTCGACGTTACCGCCCACGCTCCTGTTCTCGGAGCACGAGAAGGTCAAGATAACTGACCGGATAGATACGAAGGTGTCGGATAAGAAGGAGGAGTTCCACCCGAAGCCGGTGCAGCATCAGGAGACGATGAGGCCGTCTGTTATAAAGTTACGAGGAGCGTAAGTTTTGTTCCATTATTTTATTTTATTCAAGCTTACAAGTTAGCCAAGTTTGGACTAAGTACATATATGACAATGCTCATAAATGGTAGTTTTCGCCAAAAATAGATTTGAGACGTTGATTGTAATACGATTTCATTTCCTAATTTTCCAGTAACGCATGTGAGTCCAAGGAGCAGATAGCAGCTCCGTTCTGGGCGAACAGCACGCGCGGAGAACAACTAGCCCTGCTCAACATGTACCCCTACGAGCAGTACATACATCTGGAGACCTGCGTACATGAGCGCAAGCAGATGTACTGCCGGGAGGGATGCAGGTACTGACAGTGCTTTTTCATAATGTGTGATATTATATTACACACACACAGCATCATCATTATTTGTTTGTTATTAATGTGTGATTTGGTGTTTTGTGTGTTTGATTGTGTATGAGAACATCAAACATGGTTTTGGCTTTGGCCTAAACCTATAAAGAAGACGACACGACTAAGAAATTACCTTGAACAATTTAGAAGAGTTACAAACCACAAAATCAGCGTAAAATGTTTCCACTAATGGGACTCAGGCCTCCCTTTTGTGAGATGGAGTGGGTCATAATAATAGATGATATAGATAAGTCTAGATTTAGGTTGTACCTTGGTTTGAATAAGTAAACAGCTGAAATTTATGGTAAAGTTACCAACTCTTAGTAATTAATTATAGACTAATTCGGTCAAGTCTTATTAAATAAAAATGAAGGTTATCAGCCATTCACTATCCCATCACCCTTAAGTTACTTTACTAGACAATTTTGTCATCTAATCGATAAAACACGCAATCTCTACAGCCAACTCTTTCTCATATTCCAGATGTGAACAGCAGTTCCGCCTCCACCGCCTGCTAGCCTATGACCCTCGCAACGAGTGCCGCGGCATCTTCGCCGAGTGGTTCAAGTTTCCCTCGTGCTGCGTCTGCAAGTGCTACGACGTGCCCCTGGAGTTCAGGGCCCGCTCCCCCAGGATACTACACCCTCAGTATGATGAAGAGGTCAAGAGGGTGATTTACGAAGATGTGGCCAGGGACTGGTATTCCATGTCGGCTTACGGCGATGATGATGATGATTTGTTTTAATGTGAGTTTTAAACTTATTGTTTTTAAGGTTCCGTACAAAAAGGGTGTTAACGGGACCTTGTTAGTAAGACTACGACTGTCTGTGAGTCTGTCTGACTCAGGACTGTATCTTAGAAACCGTAATAACTCGCCAGAGCCACTTAAATTTTTCACAGAATACGTGTAACTTTGGCCGCATTCGTGGAAAATGATTCCAAGGGGAATTCATAAATCAGAAATCCCAAAAAGACCTGTGTAAAAATATTACATATTTTCAGTTTTATTTTATTCGTGTACGGAAACTAGCAAATATTAAACTTAGTTAGGTTCCGCTTTAAAAATAATTTGTAAATTTCTTCTTTCAGATTTTATTTCAATCAGACTGATACCTACGGAAAACAGCAGATTATTTTTAGACAACCCACCAGGATTTATTTTATAAACAATTAAAAACCGATTTTTTTTTAATATTTTGTTGTGCCCATATTACGTTTATCACTATAATTTATTATTTATTTGTGATTATTAAGCGCCCAGTTAAATTATTTTAATTGTTATTTCTCTTGATAGTTTAATAAGTGTAAATAAAAATAATGTATAATTAAAAGAAATAGTTTTATAAAATATAACAATTATTTTGTAAGGCTAGTGAAAATGTTGTAAAGAAATGTTAACATAATAATACGCGTTGATTTTATAATTTATATTATTATCAATAAAGTTATATTTTTATAATATTTGTTTCGTAATTTTCCCTTGTTTCTATGGGTAGATAAGTTTTACAAAATAACCATATTCTAGTGGAAATAAATGTCAGAAACCATAAAAAGAGTGGACGAATTCAGGAATCATATTTTGATCAATTTGTACCGTGGAAGCAACTCATTACATGTTCATCACCAACATTATTCACACGTAGGTACTATGCGGTGCCTTCTGAGCGGCATTATGAAAACACATTTTTTTTTGGAAATGGCAACTCGTAGTTTTGACCACTGAGGTCTTGGCCATGGTATAATAATATACTTCGCCAGGTATAGCATTCCGAGACACAGTGGTCACGTGGGTGACACAAGCCTACGTCATCACTGCTGTGTTACCAGTAGTGTGTCATAATAACTCCCCAACCGCCTTTATTACCTGTGCGAATCCGATAAATCAATGAGGTTTTAACTAACAATTACGTCGGTATAAGTTTAAATTGAATTGTTTCGTTTGATTAGAAAAACAAAACGACAATTTAAATGCTTGATTAAATGATTGATATATTTTTTAACAGAATGGTGACTGAAAATGTTTCCATACTTCTTGTTTTGTTGCAATAAAGTGGCAACTAGATAGTGACGTAAGCTTGTGTCACTCTCGGAGTGCCAGACCTTGTTTTTTTAGACCATGGTCTTGGCTACTTAACCGAACTAGAGAACACAAAGCTCCGCTAGGAGTACTTATATGTGTTCTGTGCTTATGAGTTCGCGGTAGTTTCCTCTCAAGTTCACTCAACAAATGCTTCATAGTGAATTTAACAATATTTAAATGTCTGTGGAGACTAATTTATTATAAATTATTTCATTTGCTAAATTCTAATAACGTGAAAAAAAAAATTGTCTGTTGGTACTGTATTCTAAAAACCTGTGAACCAAGTGAATGAGGTCACACAGGTCATCCTACAAAGGATAGTAAAACCCTTAAAACAATGAACCCTGCGGAAATAACCGAACTCATCAAAAAACCGACTAAAAAGACTACGCCCATCACTACTGTTGTTCTACGGTAACTGATATAGTTGTCTCTTTCTTATTCTCTACCGGCTTAGTGCACTATCTCTTTTTAATGCTTTTCATTCTTACACATTCAAATCTGGACCTTTACACCATAAACTAAAGTTTATAAAAAATGGCGGGCGCAGAATATGCCATCAGCAACTGTCAGTCAAAGTCACATAGATTCGTTCGCAACGGTAGCGTCGCTTTCAATTGTTGGATATTATTTGTTTAGTTATTTCGAACGAATTTCAATTGCAATTGCATTCGTTTTTAGTGACATTCGATGTCGTTTTGTTAATTGTGCTAAATAAAATTGAATCAAATATGGCTGGGCGCGTTAAAAAGGCAGCGCCTAAAAGGAAAGCCGCTGGTTATAAGATGCCAGCTCCTATTCCTACTGGAGAAGTTATAAAAGACAATATCTTTAAAAAGGAATGGCGGATAGGACCGTCTATTGGTGTGGGAGGCTTCGGAGAAATATATTCAGCCTGTGATCACACCTTAAAGGCCAAAGGATCAGATTACCCCTATGCCATCAAAATAGTAAGTACACTCAAATATAATTAGAGATAGTATCTACATACTGCTAAACAAGAAGATAATGATTATGAATGTATTTTCCAACAGGAGCCTCATGAGAATGGGCCGCTTTTTGTGGAAATTAATTTCTATCTCAGGAACGCCAACAAAGATGATAGTAAGTACTCATCAAAATTGTTTTATTTTATAAACACCAATGTATTTGTGTATTTATTTTCTTCAAGTCAGAACTGCAGTGGTATGAAATATACTTTACAACCTATTCTTAGACCTACCAAATATACACAAAAAAAAATCATAAAAATCTGTCAAGCCGTTTCGGAGGAGTTCAAGAAAAAGAATAAAAGGGAGATTCTCTAGAATAATAAAAATTTATCAAATGATGTGTTGAGAGTGCAATTATTTTATTGTATTTGCCAAGCATTATGTTATTGGTTATATTCATTGGGATGGTGATTGGAAATCTTTAATACAGATAGATAACTAATCACAAGATCATGACATCGTAAAATATCTTAAGTTTAGATCATTAACATAGTATTACCAGTGACCTCACAATTGCTTGCAATATTCTCAATCTGATGACCCCATTATGTGTATTTGTATACTGACACTGTCAATATTCTGTTATCTTAAATAAATACTCAAAACACTTGTTTCAACAATATTGGAGGTTTACCTTACACAATTCGATTTGGTTTTTTCTGTGTTTGTCGTCCATAAATTATGTTATATACACATACATACGTACATACATACATAAACTCACACCTTCCCATGAGGGTAGGGAATTATGTTACTCTGTATTATGACTTGTAACAAAACCAAGCCCCTTAATATTCAATCTTTTGGAATTTCGACATTTATATCTGTAATTTTTATGGTGTACACAAGGCATGGTGTACACAATGAGAGGTTAGCTTATACTGGAAATATACAGGGTTACTGGTAACTCGACGTATTCCTTGCAGGACGTCATAGTAGGGTTAACATGCAACAAATTAAGCCACCAAATGTTCTACCGAAAATCAGTTGTTTTTGAGTGATTTTTTAACAAAGTAATGACAAAAATTGCGAAAAATAAAATGTTTAATTAGTGATCTTTGCCAAAGTTTTAGGCATTTTAGATTTTTAAATATCAACAAAGATCTGCTACAGCATCAGCTACTATAATAACTTAAATTCCAGTATAGTCGCGCCGTAAATCATTTTTAAATTGGATTTTTCATAAAACAACTAAAAACCTTAGTATCTTAAAAACTACTGAATTTCGGTAGAACATTTGGTGGCTTAATTTGTTGCATTTTAACCCTACTATGACGTTCTGCAAGGAATACGTCGAGTTACCAGTAACCCTGTATAGCTTGATATGTAGACATATGTACATAATAAAGAGTTTTCTATTCTATTCTTTTTATCTATATTTTCGTGGCTTTGATTTGAAATGATGAACTAGTTGTTTCCAAATAGAGTTCCATTTGTGGTGCTTTCAAGTCTTGGATACTTGAGTTAAATCTTTGATGTATACTCATACATCAATGTTACTAACACAACAGTCATGACTAACACGCACTCATATTACTGTTGTGTTAATAATATTGAAATGTTCTTGTGCATTGAAGGCTAAGCTTTAACCCCATGGACAAGCTTAGGGAAGCAATTTCAATGGGCGTGTATTTAATCGAACATCAAATAATTCCCAATTTGGTTTCTTAAAAATATTGTACACTAATATAATGTTTGCACCTCTTTTTGTGAACCTCCAATAATTCCTATTTTGGGGTCCTAAATTTGATTTAATTTATTGATTTGATTTACATAAAAATATTAAATAGCCAAGTAACTGTGGTCAACTTGGATGTGGCGCTCGCCGGCTGCTACCTCGGCACCGCTCGCTTTGCTCAATCGGCTCGCGCTTGGTTGGGGTGTCTTAGCTTAGTTTCTGTGACCAATTTGGCTCGCACATGGTTAGTCTCAGTTCTCAACTAACCTACCCCGTTTGTTTCGGGTATTCTAGCGTAATTAGCGACAAAAACTTAAATAGAGGTTCATTCATAAAAAAAGTGTGCCTCATTAGAAGGTCGACAATTTTTTGGAGGATCTTTTAAATATTTCCTATTTCAATGTCATCATCTTTACATAGTCTGATCTTAGTTTAGAATATTGGGTTCACTACACGATATTACTAAAAAAATCTAAGGCACATTTTCTTTCTTCAATAACATATTATTTTCTAATGATTTTAGTTGCGAAATTCATGGAAAGCAAGAAGCTATCCAGCCTGGGCATGCCGACATACTTCGGCAAGGGGTGTCACGAGAGCAATGGAGTTACCTACAGATACTTAGTCATGGAACGCTTTGGTAAAGATGTGTGGAGCCTCTTCACAGACGCTGGAAAGTCTTTCCAGCCAGCCACCGTTTTCCAATTAGGTTTACAAATGGTAAAGACTAATCATATTTTCTTACAAGCCATTTTAGGGTGGCAAAGTATTG
The DNA here is from genome assembly GCA_917490735.1 of Dryobotodes eremita. NCBI lineage: Eukaryota > Metazoa > Arthropoda > Insecta > Lepidoptera > Noctuidae > Dryobotodes > Dryobotodes eremita. The sequence continues at coordinate 2,948,386 of OU823256.1, forward strand.
GATAAACTTATTGGTCATTTCATGATTTGTCACAATCATTCTTAATAATGTTTTAAACATTTATTTTTCTGACCATTGTGTAGCATAAAATCACTATTGTAAAAACAACTTGTACCTATTATTTTTTTCTACAGATAAGACAAAGTTGCTAATGAGTACCATTTAAATGTGATATTTGTATGCTGTTTTGGGAACTATGTCCTTGAATTCGAGCAATGAACGCAGCTAGCAACAAGAAAACTAAAATAATTTAAACAGAATTTAATGAAAATCTTTTTTGTTTCATTGACTGAAGGAATTTGTAAATTATTCTTGTCTTAGCAACATATTACATTTTTCCAGTTAGACGTATTAGAGTACATCCACAGCCGTGGCTATGTTCACGCAGACATCAAGGGTGCCAACATGCTCCTAGGTCTGAAAAAAGCCAAAAACCAGGTGTACCTAGTCGACTTCGGTCTGGCCACGCGACTGAAGGAGGACCAGCCCTTTACTCCAGACCCGAAAAGCGCACACAATGGTACCATCGAGTATACGAGCAGGGATGCGCATTTGGGAGGTAAACATTAAAAAATAAACATAATCATTCATTTGCATAAAATGTAGTAGGTACAAGAGACCGATTTGATCAGATTGTTTCTTAGCTGTTCATAATATTTTCTTAGTAGAAACTGGGTGGAAAAACTAAAAAAAAGGCGGCATCAGAAAATTATTTTAGCACTAAATCCAACCTTATTATTATAAGACATAGACTCATTATAGTTATGCAGTGACCTAACTCGACATGGTGGCTGAGTTGGGCAAGCATCTTCCAGACATTTCTCGCCACTGTTAAAAACCTTATTGGAGGTGAGAAGCAGTTGTAGCAGAGGCCTGACTAAACCTGAGTAGATAAGTGGAACACTTTCTTAGAGATGGGCGGACTAGTAGACAAGCCGAACATTGCTTTCAGTGGACTTGGGACTTGATGCGTTCTTTACGCAGAGTTGTAGGAGCTCTCGATTAGAATTGATTGTTTTGTTAAAATTATAATTACTTGATTGAAGTCCAATTATTGACTACAAAAGCAAGATTTCTATTCCTATATTATATTACAAACTGTAAGGCTGATTCTAAATTGAAATTAGTAACAAAGGTTATGATTTAATTTTACCCTATTTTTAAGCATATGAATATGCCCAAAGTAAAGCGCCGACTTGCCGGCGCTTTTTGTCGACTAGTCAGTACATATCAAATTTGCGTCATACTTATATTTTTTTTTGTTTTCTCAAGACCCCACAATGCGCGGTGACCTTGAGATCCTAGGCTACAACATGCTGCAGTGGCTGACCGGTGAGCTGCCGTGGGAGAAATCGCTCAAGCAGCCCAAGACTGTGCAGTCCATGAAGGAGACTTTCATGAAGAGTGTGAGGACCAGCCTCAAGTCTAATAATGTACCTGGTGAGTTTTAGTCGATTATTTATTATATTCATTAATTTTTAAACAAAACTTGAATGCTGTTACACTTTGCTAGAATTAACAAATGCATAAAATTATTATTTATTTTAACTGGCTCTAATCAGCATATTGGATAGAGCTTTCGAACTTTTCTGTCTTATCTGGGTTCCCCTACGTAAAACAATAATTTTGTTAGAGCATTAGTCGCGCGTCATTTTCTAGTTGGTCAATTTGTCTAAATATTACTGCAGAAACAAAAAATACAATTGATAAAATGCACATAATCTTATAATTTTACAGAAGCCCTCATCAAATTCTTCGAATACATAAATACAATGAAACCAAAAGAATTCCCAGATTACAAGAAGTGTCAGAAACTATTTGAGGACTACCTGAAGACTGAAGGCAAAACTAGAAATAGTACCCTAAACTTCTCTCCAAAGAAAGCCAAATCGCCCACCAAAGCCAGAACAAACAGAGTTATTGCTGAAGACAGTGATCCCTCTGATGATGAAACTGAACAACTGGCGAAGGTTACCAAACAGAATGGAGAGACGCCAAAGAAACGGGGAAGGAAACCCAAGGCTGCGGAAGTGGACACAGAGAATAAGGTCCCAGAAAAGGAGAAGGTAACTAAAAAAAACGTGAAAAGGAGATCTTCAGAACCAGCCGTGCTGGTCAGAGTTAAGAAGACGAGGTTGAACCCAGTGGCCACGCCGCCTGCTAAAGACAACCACACAAACATCGCCACACAAACCTCCATTGAGAAAGTAAGATACAGTCCTAGACTGAATTCCTCTAGACATGTATCCTTCGACAGTCCAATCAGCGAAATTGTCGGCGAAAATCACAAAGACAGTCGATCCATCAATTCAAGTGGCGACATCTTCGATGATTCCTTCACCATCAAAGAGGTAAAAGTTAAGAAACCTAGGAGGAAATTGTTGTCAAATGAAGAGGTAGTTGTAAAGAGGGTAGTCAGGAAAAAATTGACAGCTGTCAAAAAACCGGGTAGGTCGTGGAAAGATTCACCTACTGTTGTAAATGGTCGGTCGCCACCGAAGTAAGAGATTAATGGTGGTAGTTATAATAATTATGGTCACATAATACTTACTTTTTAAACCCGCCATTGGCTGTGCAAGTGTGTAGTTGAGAAAAATGGTGATGGGATAGGTATTCTCAATAATTGAGAAGAAAAGCAAATGCGTAACAAGAAATTAGGACTTAGAATGATGTTTTCATTTTCATATAAAATGAACATAATATAAGCCGTTCTGTAAACATACGCAACTTACTTGTAATAAATCTATCATTGAAATACTCTTGCATAACCAATAAACATACTGAAACATTTGACAACAATTTGTGAATATTCTGTGCCATTAAACAATTTAATCCCACTTAATAAGCTTTAAAATGTTTCCATAGTCTACCAGATACCTTGATTTTTGTTGATTGGTAAGGGACAGGAAAAGAAACTCCAATTTAAACAGATGAGCCTACATTATCCACATTTTTTGGCTTCAAGAAAGAAAAAAAAAACTCTTCATTGCATAGCTTTATCCATTACCAATCAATAAAATGTTTTTTTTTTACTTTATCTTTAATTAACGTTAATATATTTTAATCTTACCAGCTCAAAAATATCCGTTTCGTTGAAGCAGATTCCGTGATTATTTGAATACATATTTTCTTTAATACTAACCCTCTATAGTTCGCATTGAAATACATATTCGTCATATAATAGAAATATCTAATATTATATGTGATAGAATAATAATGATAACTATGTAAATATTATTATCATTGTTTCCATTTTTATAAACTTTTTAAACAACTCTAATATAACTAGAGGAACTGTATTGCATATCTTAGTATGGCTTGCATGAAAAATAAACAGTAGATTTTTCATTATGTAGTTATCTTACTTAGTACTGTTTAATGAATGGATGAACAAAGGGGTAAAGAACAAATAAAATTTATCACTTAATATTTTCCACCGTAATATCTAATATAATGTATAGTAGAATTGGTTTTAAATACAATTTGTACCTTCAGTTATAATTTTAAGAGTCAAAATCCAATGTCGCCGAATATCGCGCATGAAAAATTGCGTAAAATATCTGTGCCATTGGATTTCCCACCCTAATTGATACTTACTCTGTTTTAATTATAATAATATAATTATTGAATTAAATATTAATATTTTACTGTATTAATTGACAGTTTAACAACTCACTAAAACAGTTTGCGATCGTTTGTGTGTTGAATTGTTGCAAGAAATTGGTTTGTGATAGTATTTAATTATCATTTTGATTATGAAAAGTTAATTGTTGATCATTGATGTGTGCAAGTTTATACTGTTTGTTAAACTTATTATAAATCAAGATAGTTTTTTTAGGGAAACTGCTGAACGAAACTAGCAAGATGCTGGTGATTTTATTTCGTTACGACAATTTCAACCGTATGCAAAAGTAACTAAATTGTATACGTCTGTCGTGACCCTAACTGAATTTATGCAGTGCGGACAATAAAACAAGTTAGCGCATAATAAGCTAGACTTTTGTAGTTGCAATCGTTACGTTTTGATAGTTGAGTCATTTTTATCATAAGCACACTGTTTTAGTGAGCGGGTTTGGTGTTGATATGCATTTGTTTTATTTGTGTGATCAATCTGTAATTATTATGTAAAATAAACAGTATTTCTTTATTTTCTTGTTTTAATTTTACATTGTTATCATTGTTTGGAGAGACCAATTTATTTGCATTAGGTATATTGCTGGTTCACCAGATGGGGATGGTGGTGATAGAGGTGGAAGCTAGGCAGTTACGGCCACATCCATTTGTGGAACGAACACTAGCTAGCATGGCGTGTACAGACACGTGTAATGTAACGCGAATTCTGCGTGTGGACGGGACTATGAGCATTAGATGTAACGCTCGCGCTGATCCATCGGCTGGTTTTTAGCGCAAACAAAGGCTCTCGCAGTCGAACACAACAGGATTCGCGTTGAGTTTGTATGCCGTCCACACTATTCGCTTTACATTACACGCTTCTGTACACGCCGTAAGACAGGTACTTTCGCCATTCATCGGTCGCCAGATCATCGCCACCAGCAGATGAGCAGTCAGGTACTGTTGCAGGTGTGTGTGTGCAGTGTGTTATTGCTTCTTTAGAGATGAGGTTAAGTTCTATTCACTACGGACACAATAAATAAACAAATGCGCAAATCCAAAGCTTTTATTTTTCTTTTTATTTACAATAATATGAAAGTAAACAAAATTTAATGTACCAAAGAAATTAGATTTAGATATTTTTATATAATTTAACGGCGGACACGCCGACCGAGTGGCACGCATCGATCAACGAGTCTATAAACACGATTGACATTGTGATACTTTATAGTGCACTGACTTGTAACTGCCAACTGGGTGGCTTATTACGATGTATTGAAGCAGAGTGCGCGTGGCGTACGTACTGAGCTAAATGAAACAATGAATTAGGTAAATGTTTCAGTAAGATGTTGGCAACCCAGTTCGCGAGTTACAAGTGCAGGGGTCGCGAACAACGTTGCAAGTTACAAAAGCTATGACTACAGCTAGTTCTAACGTACGCTCAGTGTGGTGATGTTCACTATATCTATAACAGATTGTGATATGCGCGCGCGTCTCACGCGCCACGCAACGGTACTTCACATTATCTACATGGCAGTAGGAGCGGCTAAGCTATCATCGACTAAAACACAAAACGGTAGCACCATTTGTAAAAAAAATATAATATTTTTTTCCATTTCAAAACAACAGAATTTGCCTCATCGAGTGATCGCGTCGTGTGACGCCCGTGACTCAGCAAGCGCTCGCAGCGTAGCGTACGCGTGGCGACTCATCCCAGGTACTAATACACTATTATACAAACTGTTCTAGACGTTACAATAGTTAAACTTATATTTAAACCTTATAAAAAAAAAAAAACCTTTACGCCGTTTACAGGAACATTTTTATGCAAAAATTCTGTTTAACTTGCAATGGGACTAGTATAGATGTCTTAAAAAAAAAAAAACACCTCCATCCTGTCATGACGTAACACGCGGAGTTTGGTAAATTATTTTGTATATTTTTTAATATATTAAAATAAGGCCGCATTCACACTAGCTTTCGATGTCGCATAATACAAGTCACACCAATGTAAATGTAGCCAAAATCTCTTTTTAGAATATGCTTCGCGTGAATGTCTCCTGTACAGTGTACACCTGTGTTTTGTGACCTTGCTATGTGTTGGCGAAGAAAGGGCATGCTCGCTCGGAGCTGACATAGGCAACTTACGAGAATCTCAATGAAAACGATAGCAATTTGAATTTATCTAATTCACGAACAAAAATACAATCAGCTACAGAAGTGTTACGATTCTTCGACTTTTAAGATTGTAAATCACTAAATGAAACTTAAAGCACTTCTCATAAAATAATTTTAATCAAATAAAAATTATCTAATATGATTCTATCATATTACAGGATTTAAAAAAATAAACAGTTCAATTAGAATCGACTGCACGCCAAAATGAGTCCTCGAACATACCCAAAATCCTGCTCCACTTTTAATTACCGAAGTTTGTTGGCATATTTTAAAAGGAGATTCTATCCAATGTTCTACACAAAGCTATCGTCTGTACCCGTTTATCCTTACACCTATATTAAACTCAACACTTCTTACGCTACGTGGAATAAAGTAAATGAATAATATAATATATATGTATATATATATATTAGTGTTACAATATGTATCTAAACATGGTACTACGTAACTGCGAGGTGGCACTAGCAATCTGCGAATTGGCTTTAAATTAGCTGGTTGAGATGACGCAGGGGATTTTTTAAAATAAATGTGTTAGATATAAATTATAGATTGGTTTAAAGTTTTAAGAGGAAAATAACGTCAGTTCAAAATATGACTTAAAATTCAAATAGCTATAATATTTTCTATGTTAAACCGGGGAATCAATTCTGTTTCCTGCTTTTTCACTGGTATTTCTCTATGTTCAAATTAATGTTCCCGTGTCTGCGACTTTTCTATTCAAATTGAAATTTTCTGTTTAACTCCCGATTATTGAGATACTTACTTTTTTCTTAAGATTATAAGAGTTTTGACTCTCAACCAGCACGTTACAGACAACCGCTCAAACAAAGAGCGAGTATTTCGTCCTAAAAAATATTTGAATACAAAAATGTAAAACAGTGGCCTTGCCAAATTGTACTATACTACTATAATACGATCCGTTATATACAGCGTCGATAACAGCGATGAATCGGTACTAATATCGTTCGGGCTCTTAGGAATACCGTCTTCACGCTGGAGTTTTCTTTGTAAAAAAGCAATTTTGTCATCGATTGTACACAGACATTAAGAGGTTTACATATCGACTTTGTTGTTCTATTGAATTGAGACTAATGTTAATGATTTGGCTATCCCAATGTCTTAACTTTTGAACCTCAATGACATTTTTAAATACCGCAGTAAAGAAAACTCCAGCATTTCACAAGAAAAACACATTCCTAAGCGACATACAACTATATTTCTATTAAAAAAAACTTGTGCTGATTTTCATTCGGCATACTTAAAGCTTACATGTTATAGTACAATCAGAGAGAAAAGACTTTCACGTTTCACACGAGACTTCTCGCTCCTAACGCGGGAATAAATAACATTGTTTCTTTTTATATAAAAAATTTGGTGTTGACTCAGTCACGCATTATTATACAGGTCCCATTACTTTTCTTTTTAATAAATCGAGCGCGGGTAAAGGAAGCTTGTTTTCTATTACTACGTTACATTGGTTTTAGGAAGTATTTGAACACAGGAGGCTAGTCGATTGTTTAAGTCGGAATGTGGAACATTCTGTTTTTTATCTCAATTGAATTTTCGTGAGACGCGTTTGTTTTGGTTTGGCGGCGTGCTAAGAAAAGTTTAGTTTTACTAAAAACTTGGTATCTTTTAAAAAAACCTTATGATTTCGTATAATTATGAAATCACTTTGTAAATACAAATAACCGAAGAACCAGAATTTTCCATAAGATAGACCACCTGCAACTGGTGATTTCAAAGATTTCTGCTGAACAATGGATTTACTGTTTTGAAATCTTCTAACAAACTTTTCTCCGCACACCGTTTTAATTATAATTGCACTTATTTAACGGTAATCGTCGCAACTTGAACTATGCTACAACGATCGTCTACTGCTGTCCGTAAGTAGTTAACGATACAATTTCATGTACTCGACAACGAGGTTGTGTTGTCGCTGCCTTCTCTTGTTACTGAAGCTTCGCAGTTTTTGTTTAACATACCAACTATTGTTTTTGTAACTTTATAAAATAATAACGAGGAATAAAACATTTATGAGTCCTTTTCACAAACAACGTCAGCCATATTGCCGGATGAATATCTTGTTGATATTTCAAACTAAAATTCGAGCGTCTCTAATGCAAAACAATTTAATTAGAGAATTTAGGTGCGGGGCGCATAATTTTAGTTTGAAAATCTCTAGTGTGACAACTGGTTCAAACACAATAATAAAAAAAATATGTCTGACAAACAATTACACGAAAACTTTATTTCAACACAAATAAACGAAAACAAAAATAATAACTTGAACGTAAATACTCTTTAGTCAACAAAATATAACATTCGACTTCTGTCAGTATTAACGTCCATTTAAAATATAACACCGCAGCGAAGCCCCGTAACAAGATAATAATTAATAGTAAAAAATAATAATAATATGTAATATCGAGCTATGTAGTTGAAAATGTCAACGTTTTTGTTTCTTTAAAAATACTCCTATAATAATGTTTCGGATATAAACAGCAGTCATAAGATAAAAACAGATTTGTATTGAACACATAATTTACGTAGATCAGGTTATTTGAGCTTGCTATTAAATTCAGTGAAAAAAAAAACATGAAATTCTAGTTTATGCACTTTGAAACTGCTATTCTCTTCAAGACTTATATACGGATTGCAGCGCACTTATTGTACCTACTTTTCTGTAGGTATATATCGAGATTGAACTTTAAAGTAATAACTTTAAAGTTCATTCTTAAGATTTCAGGTTTTGGCGCTTTAGCCATTTTACCTTTCCACTGTCGATATAATATATATTTGATGAATATTTACATGAACATAAAATTCTTTTGTATATGAATTTTCTTTCCATTTGTGGTGGATCACGGCCCACTCCTTCTAACAGAGGCCTAAAGATAAATCTCGGAGCTAATAAAATAAAGCATTCTTTTGTACAGTTTTATAGCAAGCTCAAATGACTGAGTCTATAAGATTGTCTAAGTTCACTGTCAGCTCGACAAGCAATCGTTATGTTGAATTGAACACGATTACTTATCAAACCACAAAGATGTTCCGTTCGGGATTATCTATTAACTCTCCAACATTACACGACAACGGATATCTATCAAATATGGACTTTATATTAATAATAATACTTCACAATTTATTGATTTGGAATATTAATTTTAATTATAGACTAACATCAGATATAAACTTTTAACGCCCGTTTTGATAGCTCGCTTTATAAACAGTCCTTGTAGGTCAAAACGTGCGTTGATTATTTTTCGGCTGATTTCAGCCTGTTTATCGATTATAATTATCTTAGTTACATAATATATTTTGGTATTGGTATAACCACGAACGGAACACAAAACTGCAGATAACAAACAATAACAGTGTAGAAATAACATTTATATTGTGTTTAAAATTGCACAGAGTATTCTAAGAACACAGTAGGCAGTATGTCACCGCAACGTAAACGTGTATGTATTGTACCTACTACTGTTAGGCCTCTCTCACAACCGTGGCATTATAATTATTAATAAAATTTACTTTTAAAAGTTCACGACGGAACCGCCGCGTCAACACTTCACTGAAACATTCCCGTGCACGAACATTATAATTTTATTTCTTAATGATTTTTTCCGCGATTGTACTAGAGAGATATACTAAGATCTAAAGAAATAAATATTTAATTACAAATGAATAAAATAACATGATAATGTATTAATTAATTTAGTGAAAACTTTTGGAGTTAGGCTTGGTATAATTTCTTATAAGTGTCATATCATATATTTATATGTTTGCTATACAAACGTATCACTGAAGTCTCATAACAATAATAATAAAAAATGTAATAAGAATAAAATTAATAACAAAATGTTGGTACTATTATATAGTAACAGAAGCAAGCGACATCGAGTCGTAATACAAGTTACAGGCAAGCCTAGAAGATTGTATACTAAACTATTAATATTTCACTATGTATGCTACATTCTTAACAAGAGCGTGTATTTAGATATAAATCTTCTAGACTCGCCTAGAAAATAAGTGAAGGATATCGCTCTGTAGAATATACAATCAAACTACCTCTAAGGTACAGGCTGACGATGAATGATAAAGCAGCGGTGATCTCATTACTTGCAGCCTTTGAGGTGCACCATATCTAACCATCATTATTTATTATAGGACAGTAAGTTTAAAAATTATCACAAAAAACAAAAAAGTTAAAATTAAATAAATCCATAAAGAAAATTCTAAAATCGAAATCACGTCTATTCAAATATTTAAAAAAATCACGAATCAACATTATTCATAGTTTATTTACACTTATTTAGTTGATATATTTTTGTTAAAACAATTCGGTTACTGACAAAATCACTGAGCAGTTTTTTTTTTTCAGTAGCATGTTACTGAATATTTTTCTGTTGCTTATATTAAAATATTATTTTGAACAATTTTTTTTTTCTTCTTTTTGTACTCGTATGGCCCACCTCAACGGCCCTAGTAGTTAATGCGGCGTGCACGCCGGTCGTAAGTGCTATCCATCAACACTGCATCTATAACGCACAGCGTGCCTACTAGTCTATGTCGATAAGTCATGCCAAGCTGACAGCTCCGCCATCTTTATTATCGACAAATTAAGGAATAAGTAATAAATAACGCACTGGGATAAACGAAATTGCTTTCGAAAATGTAAGGAATATATACGACTCTTCTATAGCTAATCATCAACCGAATCCCTATGAGAGAATAATTATGTGTGTGTACATTATACAGGGTTGTGATTTCTCAAAGCTTTAAAATTATAATAAAACGAGTTTATATTCTGTGCTGAAAACAAAAGAAGGCTCAACTTATCGACATAAAACGTCAAAACCGCGACAAAAGATTCAGTCTGACGCATTAATTTGACACATTCACAGCTTAAGAATACGGCAACCGAATTTCACTATTGCTATGGGCCATCTCGGGCCTAATGTCACTAGGCTTAACTTAAATGGCAGTCGGCTACATAAGTAGGAGCGTCCTAATCGCTAAACGCGGCACACTCGTCACTTGCAAACAGTTAAATTTTATTCATCTGTTTTGCTTTTCACTTGAACTTTTGAAGATGGTTTTAAAATTATAACGTCTAGTGTTGAAACTTGCGTATACATCGTCTAATTTGAAATCGCGCGCTCCTAAATAGCATTTGACACTTGCAAAGTATGACTTTATACACAAACACTCGAATTCGTCTCCATTACGGTCTTCAGTTGTTCAGTCACTGTCGTCGAGTGACAGTCAGCAACAGTGTTGCCATGGTTACCAAAGTGATAGGGAACTGAATAACCAGTTAAAATGTCCAATGAATTTGAATGCAAAAGCAGTGGAGGGGCGCGCAATTTAAAATTAGAACACAAACATGTTCGTCGGTTGGTGTGTGTGCGTGACGCGCGCCTACGTGGCGTCGGCGGCGTGTAGCTTCTCGCTGCGCAGGAAGTCTATCTGCGTGTAGGCGCGCATGGGCGGCGCGGCGGCGGCGCGGCGCGGCTCCAGGTCCAGCGCCGCGTAGTTGAGCGGCGCCTCGTCCACGGCGAAGCGCGCCGCCGCGCCGCCGCCCGCCAGCACCAGCGTCGCTGTGGCTGCTGTTTCAGCTGGAACAATACAATTTACTTCATCCAACACGTGCACTTATTCCACTTCTGTTATTTTATTCGATCACACTTTTGTTGTTGATTGTTGTTGATTTACCATCTTTCCTAGGCCCACCGTACGCGTGTCGTCCGCCCCCGGGTGGTGCTAAACGAACAACGCCGAGCCACAGGCGGCGGTTAAGTTACCTGTACTAGGCTGCCATAATCCTGGAAGCGTTAAATGCCCTCCAAAATTGTGGCTATAGCACCTTGGAAAAGTGTCATATATACCTTCCAACCTAACTAAATGAAAATTTCGAATAATGAGTGTTTTGTCATACGCTCCGGCTAACCCCTGGCGCTCACAGGTACCCAGGCCTGCAAGTGTCGCCGTCCGGTAAGGACCAGGCCCGGGTCGACGGCGCGTCGTGTTCCACGCGCGCCTCAAAGAGATGTCAGCACCATTGACGGGGTCCGACAGGACCGATGCCTGCCGGGGTCGCGGATTATTCGAAAGAGTTACCGTGGCCCTGGCGCACAGGCAACTGAAGGAACACGGGTGGGTTTTAGTCAGTAAAAATCTGACACGCCCTTCCGCTCCGCCCAGAGCGGGAGAGGTCATTTGATGATTTCTGTTCTGAAATCTGTTACCGAAGACTCCACAGGGTTAGGCGACCAGGCCCTTGTGTCAGTAAATGCTCCTAGCAGCACTAACAAAAATGTTGTTCAGCAAGCATCCCACCCGAACTTGTTTATATCAAGATCCAGATCTTCATCTGTAGGAAATATCCCCACGTACGTTCCTACAGAAACAGAAACCGAAAAAATGGAGAACCACGGTACAGAAGACGTTGCACCAGCTCCTCCTTCTTGGCAACGAGTGCCCGTTAGTCATACGTTAAGAAGAGAGCAAGTGAGCAATCATCACTTCAAACCAGGGGCCAAGAGCTTCTGAACAAAGGCAGAAACGGTACCGATCCCCTGAGGGAAAGGAAGCATCATCAAAGATGACCAAAATAACCTTGTTGAGGGAATAAATCTTGAATCATTATCACAGACAACACTGCGCAGATATCACCACCAGCAATCGAGACATCGAATAGTTTTAATCTTTTAAGTATTGATTGTTAAGATCATAATGCTACTCCAGACAAAAGATCAAAGAAATCCTCAAAACCTTCACCCGTTGTACTGTATGGTATAGAAGACCTCCAAAAATTAACGAGTTTTATTGAAGTTATGGAAAAGACTGACTATTTTATAATTCATAATCTCTTCTTAGTCTGTCGAAAAATACGAAACTCGCATAGAACACGTCCAAAGCAAAGGATTAATAGGCTACACATTTACTCAAAAAGATGAAACATGAGAATTGTGACCAAGTATCTACACTTTAGCACACTCAAAGAGGCAATTGTGGAAGCCATAGAGGAAACAGGAAACCAAGTGAAAAGAGAAATAGTAACTGCTCGTAAAAGAGGCATCAAGCAGCCTTCAAATATTTTCTTTTTTAACATACTAACACATCATAACAACAAATCTGTTAAAGAAATTGACAAATATTTACAACCAAAAGGTTATAATTGAAGATACAAGAAGAAAACCACAATAGTCCAATGTACCAGATGTCAACAATAAGGACACACAAAGAACAACTGTATGGGACCGTACAGGTGTGTGAAGTGTGCAGGGCCGCACAATACCACAAAGTGTACTATAGATCAGAACACACAGGCAGTTATCGCTCTATGCTCTGTAAGCTATCCTGCCAGCTACAAGGTTTGTAAAATCTATAAGGAAATTATCACCAAGAAATAAGATACAGAAACAACAAAGATCAAAAGTACAAACACCAATAGAAGATCTAAATGTACTTGCTCTGACTAGATCTGAGTCTACAAACAATACAAAAATGACAAACATATCTAAAAACAACCATACAATAATAGCAATAAACAATATAGCGAAGTAGTTATAGGTAATAATACTACTACGACAAAGAACACTAGAAGAAAAATTACTTCAACAAATAACGTAGGCCCGACAGAGTCACAGAGAACAAATGTCGAAGATAATTTGCATGAAAATACTCTTAAATTAGAGGCTCTCTTATTAAAACAGACCGAAAGGATATATGTACTTATCTCACAAATGAGCACAATGATGAATCTCATCACATCACTCATCAGTAAAATTCCATTATGACCTCACTACGAATAGCCAACTGGTTTGCTACCAATTAAACAGGAGCTGGAAATGTTGATTCAGGCAAACAAAATAGATATATGAACAACTATTGTGTATATTGCAGAAATCACTCTGACGATACATCGCATGGAAGGACAGCGGTAATTGTAAAAAATAATATTAGACATAACTTTCAAGGCGAATTTAAGGAAGACTGGCTACAAGCTACTACTGTCACTATAGAAGACAAATTTGGTCCTGTCAATGTAAGCTCTGTATACTGTCCGCCCAAAACTTAAGCAGGACATGCGTTTTAAGTACTTTGACACTCAGGGCTACTCAGGGGTACTCTTATCTGCGGAGGTTATCGGAATAGCAAGCACATAGACTGTGGTTGCAGACTGACGACAACTAGAGAACGAGAGCTAAAAAAATGTGTAGATAATCACAGATTGATAACCCTCTCTACAGGAGCACTAACCTATTGGCCAACAAATTCTAACCGAACTCCAGATCTACTCGATTTGGGCACGCCACAATTGCGGCGGTAAGACCCCTCTTTGAGGAGTGGCTTGAGAGGCGCCACGGCGTCCTCACCTTCCGCCTGACGCAGGTCCTCACCGGACATGGCTGTTTCGGGAGGTTCCTGTTTCGTATAAGGCGGGAGGAAACGCCCGGGTGTTATCATTGCATGGATCGACCGGAGGACACGGTGGAGCATACGGTGGAGGTCTGCCCGGCTTGGGCGGAGCACCGCCGTGTCCTCGTGGCGGCGATCGGCGGCGGCGACCTCTCGCGTCCGGCCCTGGTTCAGGCCATGGTACGGAGCGAGAGGGAATGGGAAGCCGTCACCTCCTTCTGCGAAGCAGTAATGCTCGCGAAGGAGGAGGCGGAGCGCGAAAGGGAGAGGCAATCTCTGCGCCCTCGCGCCCCTAGCCGCCGCAGGAGGAGGAGACACCCTGGGCGTCGGGAGTCGATTGCCGACTCCCGGCCACCGTAGGCGCGGGCTTGCGGACGGCGAGCAATGGGCAGCTCGCCGTCCGGTAAGGACCAGGCCCGGGTCGACGGCGCGTCGTGTTCCACGCGCGCCTCATAGAGATGTCAGCAAATCTGACGGGGTCCGATAGGACCGATGCCTGCCGGGGCTGCGGATTGTTCGAAAGAGTTACCGTGGCCCTGGCGCACAGGCAACTGAAGGAACACGGGTGGGTTTTAGTCAGTAAGAGTCTGACACGCCCTTCCGCTCCGCCCAGAGCGGGAGAGGTCATTTGATGATTTCCCACCCAAAAAAAAAAAAAAAAAAAAAAAAAAAAAAGATCTACTCGATTTATTTATAACAAAGGGCCGCTGAAACATACACCTAAAATAGAATTGTCTCTTGACACCTTGTCAGATCACTCACCAGTACTGCTAACACTGAGTGAAACAATAATACACAAAGAACAAAGCGATAAGTTAAGCAATCATAAAACCTACAAGAGGAAATAAACCTATGAGTGAGTCTTAAAACCAAGGCAGAAATAGACAATGCAGCATTCTACATCACAAACCTGATACAGGTGGCGACATGGCGTGCTACTCCGACTCTGCAACTCCCGTTAAATAAATGTAACATACCTCTGGATATACGCCATAAACTCGAGAAAAAACGTAAATAAGGACGCGGCTACATGCAAGCAGATCAGAATCTGACAGAAGAGAATTTAGTAGGGTCTCTTAGAGAGCTGAAGGACATGATCATTAAGAACAGGATGGCTACTTTTCAACAGAAGCTGTCTACACTATCGGCTCAAAACAAAGATAACTACTCTCTTTGGAAAATGACGGAGAATTTCAAAAGGCCACTTAATTCTATACCCCCACTAAAAATGATCATAGGAACTTGGGCTAAGAAGCTAAATCAGAAAGCTGAGGTCTTCGCAGAACACCTATGAAATATTTTTATCCCCAATCCAACTACAATGGTTGAATTTGAGAAAGAGTTGGAAAATTTTACTAACTGTGATCAACAACTATCATTACCAATTAAATTTGTGACACCGATAGAGATGAAACATACCATTAATCATCTAAAAAGCAAAAAAGCACCTGGATTCGATTTTATCACTGGCGAGATATTCAAACGACACCCTAGAAAACCAAATTTTTCTAACAATGCTTGTAAATGCTATATTTAGAGCTCACTATTTTCCTAAGCTGTGGAAAATATCACAGATTTTTATGATGGCCAAACCAGGGAAACCTCCAACTGATCCTAGTTCATATAGACCCATAAGTCTTCTCCCAACGTTATCCAAAGTGTCTGAGAAGATATTCCTACGAAGACTGAAACCAATATTAGCGGAGGACAAAATAATTCCCGACCACCAATTCGGGTTTAGAGAGAATCTTGCTACAGAGGAACAAATACATAGAGTGGCGCACAAAATCACACAGTCCTTAGAGAAAAAAGAATATTGCTCAGCAGTGTTCCTAGACATTCAACAGGCGTTTGACAGAGTGTGGCACAAGGGATTACTCTTTAAAC
Organism: Dryobotodes eremita; assembly: GCA_917490735.1. Classification (NCBI taxonomy): domain Eukaryota; kingdom Metazoa; phylum Arthropoda; class Insecta; order Lepidoptera; family Noctuidae; genus Dryobotodes; species Dryobotodes eremita. Next base: position 2,964,490 of record OU823256.1, read on the forward strand.
TCAAAAAACTTTTGCCTAACTCGTTCTTCATGATCATGAAATCATACCTGCATCAAATAAAGTTTCAAGTGAAATATGAAGACGAGTACTCTAACCTGTACGACATCGCTGCCTCAGTCCCGCAAGGATCAGTGCTTGGCCCAGTACTGTACGCCATAAATACATCAGATCTACCAAACACCGAAGATGTAACGACAGCAACCTGTGCGGATGACACTGCATGTCTTGCGAGTGACAAAGACCGGGACGTTGCTACACAAAAGCTCCAAACACAAATGAGTAAAATAGAACTATGGCTCCAAAAATGGAGAATAAAGCCTAGTGTAAGCAAATATGTGCAGGCAACCGCTATTCTAAGAAAAAGAAATGTACACCAGTCTATATGGAAGGAAAACAATTACCAACGAGTAACTGTGTAAAATATTTGGGTCTACATATAGACCGAAGATTAACATGGGCCAACCACATCAAGGCAAAGAAAAAAGAGGCAACAATATACAAGACCTTCTCTTGGCTATTGGGACGCAAATCACAAATGTCTCCGAACAACAAACTAGTCCATAAAGCTATCAAAAAACCGGTGTGGACGTATGGTATAGAACTATGGGGTTCTGCCAGTAACTAACATAGAAATCCTACAGAGATTCCAAAAAATAACCTTAAGATCAATATCAGGCGCAGGGTGGCTCGTAAGAGACTCCGAAATCCATGAATACCTAAAGATGCCCACGGTAAAGGAAGAAGTAAGCAGAAACTGTACGCGATATATGCCGGCATGCAATTCGTTGGAATTGGCCAAACCACAACAAGCCTACAAAGATGGCATGTACTGGACCTGGATCAGAGAGACTGAGAATAGCTCTTATCATGTTTAGTGTTGATGTCGGCTTATTGGAGCCACATCATGAAAACCGTCCTCATATATAACCTACTGAAACCACATCTGATTATGGCTAGATATGGCGACATCAGATCAAAAAAAAAAGTTATTCGGGAATAATATATAGCTTTCTTTCAGTGGAAAGTGTTTCATAATCAGATTGGTATTTCCAGAAAAAACTTGTAACAAATAATTTCACCTTAAAGTTATAGATATACAATATTTCTACATACCTCTCGTCTCAGTAGGGTCAGTTACCCTCGCGATAGTCTTATTAGCGGTGGGGTTACAAGACAACTCATCACCACAAGGTTCTGGCGTTTTAGGCGGCGCCGCAGACAGAGCCAACGTCACATACTGCGGTGAGACCGACACTTCAGGGCTCCGTCGAGGTACCACCACTGTTAGCTCAGGGCTTCGTCGACCATCTTCGGAAATCTCCCTGACTGTTGTTAAAGGATGATGAGGAGGATCTTCTTCAAGGACGTCGGTGGTTTCAATGTCTTGAGGCGAAGCAGGTGAGTCTAAAGACATATCGAAGAGCGTTTGGGAGCCGTGTGGGGTGCGGGCATCGCGCAGGCGACGTCGCTCGTCGGGCGACGCGGCCAGCGGCGGGGCGGCCCGGCTGGCCGCGATCGCGATGGGCCGCGTCGGCGCCCTGCCGTAGTTCATCTCCACGTAGCCGTCGGGGGTGGGCGGCGCGGCCGGCGCGGGCGCGGCCGGGCTGCGCGGCCGGGGCTCGCCGGGCCGCATCTCTACGTAGCCCGCGTTGCGAGGGGACATGTCCACGTACTCGTCCACGTTGGTCTTAGGTCGAGGATCCATTAAGCAGGCTGTTGGTGGGGTGCGGGACATCACCTGGGGAAAGAAATACATGGATAGTAAATATGTATAGTCTAAATATAAGTATACAAACCAAACCGCATTAGGCTCGCGTGGTGGATTATGGCCCACTCTCTCTCAGAGAGAGGAGGCCTGTGCCCCAGCAGAGGGAACGTTATAAGCTGATTGTGCTATGTTAAAAGTAACGGACTAAAATCAGATACTTATGTGCTAGTTTTTATTCGGAAACACGAAGATTGTTGAGACGCATTTTATTGTAGTATTATTTGTGTGTGGATTATTCTGTTGCTAGGATGAAAAAAATCGAAATGGGCAGGCTGTATGATACTGAAGATACAGGCTTACTTAGTTTAGGGCTAAATGTCACCACGATATTTTTGAATATTATGTATTCTTTTATGAAAAATAAATTGGCAATGTTTTATGATTCACAAGGATCACTCACCCTATTAGCCGGCGAGTTGTTCGAGAAGTCAATCTCCATGTGGTCGTCCGTGGCGGCGCGCGCGTGCGGGTGGCGCGGCGGGCGCGCGCGTGCGCCCACGCTGTAGGCGCGGTGGCGCGCCTCGGGCGCGGCCGTGCCCGCGGGCCGCGAGCCCACGCTGTAGGCGCGCGGCGGCCGGCACTCCATGCCGATGTGGGACGTCGCCGGCTCCAGCTGGTACTCGCTGTGGGAGTACTTAGACGGTGAGTTTTAGTCGACACTCATTTGTCTTCGTCTACAATGATGGCATAATCGAACACTCGAGACAAATTGTAGCGAACCGAAACAAAAGACTGCTAAATACGTTTCGTGGTTCTTTTCATTTTACTTTTGTTTTTTTTTTATTTAATTTTACTTTTTATTAGTGTGTTTAGTTTAGTTTGTGATAATCCTATGCGAGTCCCAATAAATACTTTTTCTTTCTTTCTTTAGTTAATTTTTTTTGTATTAACAAACATTTCGCATACACAGAAAATTTCTTACGATCTATACCTACACGGTGACATTTGAATCACAGTTTTGCTAGAACAAACGTTGTTCAGACCATGGTCTACTACCATTCTATAGCATCAAATATGTTATTAAAACAAACTAAACTAGGCGTTCTCAAATTAGTCTTATGTTGATCAAACGTGTCAAAGTACTCATCGCGATAGCAATATGGCATTCAAGAGTTAAGAGGAGTCCACGTGGACTACAAGGACGTCCGGCCAATGCTGGCCGAAATGCAAATAAATCATTAGCCAATGACATGCAATCGCGCGAAGTACCGCTTCGCTCATTTCTTTTGTAGAATGCCGCGGGTCGCTCGAGCCGCCCTGGCGGTAGCCAGTCTACCGAAATCTCTCTCTCTCGAGCGACGCGCATGCATTCGAGGGATTTACGTCACAGGCACGCATCACGCGTTTTTTGTGAAAATGAGTTCTATTTGAATGTGGAATGGTTGGATATGGTGTTTTTACGCAATTGCTGGTGACAATCTGGCGGAAGCTAGGCGCATGTAGGTACTCTCAACCAAAATTGGAATCAATGTTTTTTTGGTGCTCACGGAGCTAACTCGGTTTCGTGGTAAGTTTTGTTTTTGGCTTGTTCCTGTAATATCCCAATATTATTTATTGGGATATTACAGGAACAAGCAAGGAGGTGTTATTTATTATAACACCTAATAATGTCAAGTTAGATACAATAGGTACCCGTACCTAGTATGTATAATACAGGAAATAATTAAAACCATGTCTGATAGTACCTACCGTAAATTCGCACCTAGAACGAAATGATAAAATTAGAGGTCAGCCATCTCGCCGCACCGTCGGTACGGTGCGTCGAGTTGTGCAATCGTGCATAGCCAGAAAATACCTACCAAAGTTTACCATAGCTAAAGCCATACCAAGCCATCAAAAATAAGCATATTTTTAAAGTAGCCACTTATCAGTGATAAAATACCTACCGAAATTTTAACTTTTGTGTTTTCTAGTAAGACGTACAAAAATAAGTTCTTACTATTTCGTTTATGAAGACCGGCACGCTAATTACGTAACACACTATCTATCACAATCTGAATCATTTTGAAGCCTATTGCTAATTCATTGCTTCATATGTTCGAAAACTTTGTCTGTTCAACAACGTACATAACGCAATGAATGTTGTTGAACTGTCAAAATTAAACCCATTCCTACTGCTAGCGTGTTACGTAATTACCCCGCAGGTAAATTTCCCTGTAGACAAATGCTGTGTCCGGTGTGTGTGGAGTAACGATAATCCCAACTTCTTTAACTTTTTGTGTTTTTTCGAAAACCAATGACGTTTTTTTTTATAATGGATGTTATAGAATGGTAGTAGACCAATGTCTGAATAACGTTTGTTTTAGCAAAACTGTGATTCAAATGTCACCGTGTATACAGTATGGATACCACATACATGCAATAAATGAAACCACATACTTGTTACCGCTATTGCTGACAATACACAAAAATATGAACGAAATCCGTCCAGTAATTAAGTCAAAAAGTAGAGTTAAGAGTAAGCTAATTTGAACATTGTATAATGAGGGCTATCGCGCTTGAGTCCGCCGCTAGAGGCGCTAGTGTAGAGTAAGGTCTCTAGATGTCAAAATATGCATCACCTTTGTACGTATTTTTCAGTTCCTTTCTTCTTATCTGTTTATATATGTGTGCACATAAATGGTTAAATAAATAAATATGTACTGAACGTTCACTGTGTGCGGGATTTATTATCACGAATCTTAACGAATGATTCATAATAGCTGTAATTGTTGTGCCATTCTTGATTAATTATGGCTTAAGATTTTAAGTAAATAGTGTTAGGATCTAATTTGGTAGCACTTGAAGGCAGAATAAGCTTTGTCTGCCTTCATGCTTGCCAATTTTAGGGACATTATAATCTAAATATTCATTTAAGGTTTTAAAATGTAATAAAATAAACATACTATGAATATAAGGGTACTTAAACATATCCAAAACATCAAATAAAAGTACTGCAACAGGACCTTATTCGACAGTGGCGCCAACTGTTGAGCACAAAAACGATAGCCCCCATTGGATCATCAGGTCAATGATTCAATGAACTTGAATCCTTGAACATTGAAAAGCTACGTTACCACGCAGTACAAACTATCACGACGCTTTTACGTATTGATATTTTCTTGCCAATTAATTTATGAAAAACTTATGTATGTAAGCAAAAATCTACATCTTTTTAATAAAATAAGTGATAGACATCTTTTTAATATTAGAAATAAAGATAAAATGAACAACCATTTTTCAGATTATCTAAAGTAAGTACAAACATATTTTACCGTGTTAAATGTTACAACAAAATACTTTGTAATATATCGCAATTAAATGAAAGATAATTTAAAACTCATATTAAAAGTACAATTTGTAAACAAGCATATTACAAACTAGCGGATTATATCCTAAATAAGAATGCTTGGAAACATGCTGGTCCTGCTCTATAAATCGTAAATAGTGTACAAATATAAACTTTTTTTGAAATAAGTAAGTGTAAAAAGTATCGATAAACGATAATTGTGCCGTTTGCCCTATTTATGACAATTGTTTTTGCCGTTTTGGAAGTTCCGCTTCATTGTCAGTTCACCGTGAATCTTCCGGGATAGTGTGTGTGCCTTTCACTACTTGCGTGCATTGCTTCAAGTGATTTAAGCAAATTAAAGTAATACATACAACTAGTTAACAAAAAAATCAGTGAAATGGACACTTATTACCTACTGGACTTTGTGTGTGTAAATTGTGTTTTTAAATTTATTTGTATTATTTTTTTACGCTGACTTTGACACTACTTGACTTTTGTGTGTACGCGTGTTTTTTTTTTAACAAAATGCCAATATTTACAGCATTTACAGCATTTTTACAGTGCTGCAGAGTACACATACATGGTTTTATTGTATGGCGAATGCCGCAAAATTCAGCGTTAACTTTACGTACTTTATAGTGAGACATACGGCGCAACTCGTGTCTGCCCTATTAGCGCCCAGACAATCCAGGGAACTGCCCAAAGGATCAGGAAAAATCAGCACATAGTGCCCAACACTCGTGAAGGAGTTGTCCACGTCACCTTCCATCCTCTTTTGAACAACGAGTATTAGACTATTTTGATCGGATGCCAACCTGCAGCCTTAGACAAGCCGGGCGAGTTAGAGTGAGCCATAGAACAATACATCGATTTCAGTTCAGTTATCACGAAATAAAAACGTGGCGGTAAAAATGAACTTAGTGAATTTTAGTTTCGTCGCACATCGTCAAACTAATCAAAGCCGGCGCCGAAACAAAACGCCGCCGTGCCGCCCGCATGCATCGTTGCCACTCTTCTTCCAGGCGTCAAAGTACGTTGTCTAAACAGAGTGTTTACTTTTACTGAATTTATATTGATAAGTCAGTTTATGATTAAAGCTTCTATAAATAAAATAGAATAAAAAAATAACCTTTTTACTGAAATAAAATAATTTATCATTCATATACCTAGGATCTCTATTTATTTTGTTTGAAAATTTTCCTTTGTTAATTTACGGTTTTAAATTTAATATTTAATTTTGCTATACTTCTGTGGACTAGTATTCGTTGTGGTTTCATTTATTGCATATATGTGGTTTCCATACTGTATATGTATGTATATAAAAATTTATTGCCGCGCGTTAGTTTCGCAAAAACTCGAAAATAGCTCGACCGATTGTGAAGAAGCTTTGGAAAGTTGTTGTGTGCGCGCCGGAGGTTCCTAGCAAAAAAAAAAAGGTAATGCAACGCATTAGCATTAGCTAGTATCTGATACATATCTATTCCAAAATACGCTCCCAATTTCTGCCAAAAAAACAAATGTTTCACTCACCTAAACCTGGGATCAGTGGAAGGGGTCCCGCTGCACAACGACCCACTGGAGGCGGAGATGAGACCAGCCATGTGGTCGTGTCCGGGCGCCATCGGTAAGTAACCCTCACCCACTGATGACGTTCGTGAATGAGCTACTGACCCGGCGCCCACTATTGATGAACTGGGAATAATATTTTAACGTTAATAAAATACTCTTGATATCAAAGATGATTTTGCACTTGGGAGTGAAACGTCTAAACTCAAAAGAAAAAATCAAATATGAATTTATTAGTCGGCTTTCGGCATCTTTCATCGAAAAAAAAAACAAATAAATTGAGCAGATGAACGTTCATTTCTATGTAATTTTGTCAGTGTCGCGTGAACGAAAGAATAAAGCATCTGATATCAGCTTACAGCCATACATGGATCTTTAGGCGCGTGGCCAAAATCGGAACTAACGCCGCCATCTTGTTTATTCAATACATTTCACAAAACAATTGCACAAATGTTTACCAACAGCGCGCCCCTGTTAACGTCATTCGAACGCCAAAAGATCCTCGTACCAGTGTTATTAATTATGTACTTAGTTGCTTTCTGATTTACAATTTGAATTTATAAGGTTGTCTGATTTACACTTACAGGTACCTGCAAGCTGATCCAAAAATACGAACAAAGTGTGGTAGTGTGCTAAAAAAGTACTGACCTCATAAAATCTCTAGATATGTCGCAACAGTCTGGTTCCTCAGGGATGCGCGGCGTTCGGTACCAGTCGTTCACCGCATCAGTCTCGTCACGTGACAATTCCAATCCTGTATAAATCCATATTAAATAGTTTGACTGGAGACGGGAAAGTACTACCGGGGTGGTTGATATATCAAAACATAAATTGGATTATATAATGTTAAATAACTACATTCTGTGTGATTGATGGCAGCAAAAACAGGCATGGTTTTGAAGAGACTGAGGGCCAAGTTTATCCAGCTCTTTTCGTAACTAAAGGGGAATATTTAGTTGATCCTCTAAAACTTATTCATATTTTAATGATGTTCGCCTTCTAAACTGATTGATCTTCTTTTAACTTACTGGTAATTTTAAAGAGTACTTTGAACCTATCTGGATATGTAAACATAGGCCTGTCTCCAAAATATATCAACATTTCAATAAAATTTCTTACCATCAACTTCAGGGTATCTCGGCGGAGCCCTATCCACCTCGAACGACGAGCTCGCTCGGGATGGCATACTAACGCAGCGATTACGCAGCGTTTCTGCGTCTGTAGGCAAACGTCATTCATGCTTAGATATTAGTGTTGATGTAATGTGAACTTTTTGCTGTCGGTGTAAGGTTTAGTTTGAGTTGTGTTTTGTTTTGGAGAAGGATAGTGTTTTAGTGTAAAGTAAATTTTATTTTTATGTTATATAATTCCATTCTATTTGTGGTTTTATTGGTATTTGGTTAAGATAGGTGTTTTGTGGTTGTTATAATAATTTAGAAGGACGTTTGTGACAGGCAGATGCAACATAATGTGAAAAAGATTGGGACTGCATTTTTTCTTTTACTGTATTATCAAGCCATAGGAGAGTGCTTGTGTCTTCTGCCAAGCACCTAATACAGCGAGATAAGCAAATTGCAAAAAAAGAAATTGCATCGTTAAACTAACGTTATTTTTATCAATATAATTATTTATGTTAGGTTTTATATTTGTTTACAAAAGATGAGTTTGGAGTACAATTATTTCTACCCAAGCAGTCCAAAAAGATATTCTACAAGGGAAAACATTCTACATAACAACGATTTTGTTAATATTGATAATAAGAGCAAAGCATTAGAATATGGAAACATAAAGAGACATAGAGAATTGGTAAAAATACAAGTAGAAAAAAAAAGGGTTTAATTAGCAATAAGAAAATTAAATTTATTTTAGGGCGTATCATTCTAAAAAGGCTTAAGTATAATGTACAAAAAAGAAACGCAATTATATTATCGCCAAGAAGCAACTTATCCTTAGGAATTTTATTAAGAAATACAGCTGTTGTAAGGTAAAAGAAAAAATAATAATATTATCAAGAAACAGTGTAGGCATTTCATAAGAGATTCTTAGTATACTTACCTCAATAGAGATTAACTATAAATAATTCTGTACAAAACAGTATTTAATACTATCATAACAACGACACAAGAAAGCAGACAGAGAGCCATGCACACACACAAAATTCGTCCGTCCGTCTGTCTGTCAGCGTGCTCACACACCGCCACGAAAACATTCTAACACTAGAGAGTTGCCAGTTGACAAAATATTATTGTCATCGGGCAACTCGAGACGAAACAAAACGAGGTTAGTAAAGTGCAGTGCAATGTACGGTTAATATGGATTTGCATGAGACTCGGGAGCGTCCATATTATACTAACGCCTTTCAGGATACATTTATCAAAACTATTTAATTTATGTAAAAACCTTCCGTACATTCAAAGATTTATAAAAAAATCTCATTAAAAAATTTAATATAAGTAGTAAAAAAACCATAAAGTCGCTATGAACGCCCCCAAAAAATACATACTCTTAGTATGAGCCGGCGACAGTTTATGCAACCGCGTTCCCGTACTCGCTCGGCGTGACCATTGCGTCTTCTTCGCCACCGTGTCCGTTCCATTGATGGCTTTACACGACGAATGGGTCACCCCCTTTTCAACAAGCACTCGATCTACCTCCTCCCCCGTCAAAGGCTCAGACCTCGTCCTTCCATGAGAGATCTTCAACGGCTCTTGGAACAGAGGGTACCCAGGCAACGACTCTGTCCGATGGTGTTTGATCACCCGTACTGGGTTGTCTGTTTTATCAGTTAGTGTGTTATTCTGGTTGTCGGCTGTGAAAGACAATGACAAGCGACAAGTAAAACATATGGCACCCAGTCCACCCGGTGCGGTTATGATGGTATGTGGTGTGAACGATGGCGGTTTAGCGCTTCATTTTTAATGATCGTTCTATATTTTTTTGTGGCAATGAAAGATGTTTTGTGTAAAAGAAAATTCTAGTCTTTTTTTTATTGATAGCACACTCGCGGTATCTATTTACTTAGCGCCATTGCCCACATCTGGTTACAATGCTTTCACAAAGATGTGACATAATGTTTCTTTTTTTTAAGCCTTTTGAAGGAACGGTCGATTCAAACGAATTCTATAATACCCGTGCACTTATGATTGAAACCATATGCCACATCTTTACAAATGTCATCATGAAGAATGTACGGAAACCGGCAAAATTAGGTACTTACTTAACCTATCTTTATTATTTCAGTGACATACAATTGAGGAGGTTAGGAACAAAAAGTGACATCTACACTTTTTACTTTTTTCTCAGGAACCGAGGAAAATATAAATGGGTACTAATGCACGATCGCATGTAAAATGTTACCTTTTGTACAGAATACTTCTTTCAAATTCCATTATTTCGTGAAACGAGTCACTAATTAAACCAAATCTGCTCTGAAATTGATAAAATTCAAGGTTTTGAGACAGAATTAAAAAAAAAATCGAGCCGGATGCGTAAATGTTACTTTTTGTTCCTGACCTGCTCAATTATTATAGGAGGGATACAAATTTACACATTACACAAAATGTTATGATTATGATAAAAGATTTAATAAAAATGTCTGAAACAAAAAATACATACTTTATATTCAGACCTACATTAAAACAATTTCAATTACTACTTACTTTAATTTTTTTGTCTCAAAATTTTGCCAGACCGTAATGTATACTTATATTAATGAGTATGAAAGTATGAACTGTGCTACGAGGATTTTTTGGCGCTCGAATGTCGTTGGCAGGGAGGCGCTGTTGGTAAACATTTGTGTTGTGAAATGTAATGAAAAAACAAGATGGCGGCGTTGGTTCCAATTTTAGCCTCACGCCAAAAGATCCTTGTACAGGGTGGCAGGGACGTCAACGCGAAAACTGTTACGATTAATTTAGCACATGATTTTAGACCAGCTTTTTTATTTATTTTTTCTGGTGAAGCCACCCCGGTGATCACCATCAGCATATAGAGGGGGTCCCGGTTCTTCTTAAAATACCAATTCCGTAACCCCCCCTATGCAACGCCTGTAAGGCACATCCCTGAGGAGACTGTAAAGGGGCTTCCCCTGAGCCTCGCTATGCACGGCAGCACGTGGCCACTGTGCCACCGTCTTTCCTGGGGTCACTCGGTGGGCGGACAGAGTCCTTACTCTGTGCGCCCGCGACCCCAAAGGTGCACCTCGCTTGATTGGTAAGGGGATTTCGGCGTATTAGGCACCAAGGCGGTTGCCTCCCCGACGCCTACTTCTCTGAGCAGGATCAACCCTAGACTAGACCACCTAGCGTAGAAAATTTTCGCGGTAAACATAAAAAAATCTGCTGTTCCATAGAAAATTGAAACTGCGATCAAAATGTATGTATAAATAGCAAAAAAAAATAAATTTACCGACGAAAAGTTTCATCGCTGGGGTTTTAGAATCATGTACTGAATCCAAGGTAACAGGTTGCGTGTCGATGTCCCCGCCTCCTTGTATATGACAATGTAGACGCAGACAACACGACATCGGTCCAATACCACCACGTCATGCGACAACAACCGTACATGATGCTCCGACAATGTCATGCAAGCCAAATTAAACTTAATTTCAATCAACATTGAGTTCCAATTCATGTTTTATTGAGATTTTCTGTCCACTATAGCGTTGTGTATGTATCAAATCATAATTATGTTCTGCTTTCTTTGTTGTTATCACAAAGTAGTATTTACCTTAATTTACAGTCACTTTACATCTTTTTATAACTGATACCCCCTAAGATCAAATAAATAGTTCTCGTAATAAAATAATATCGAAGTTTTATGTCTTCAAACTGTCTAATCGATATCAATAAACACGCATTTCAATGAATGATTCGTCTCAATTCGCTCAAGTGGACAGTACCATGTAAGCGAAAGCATAATGAGTTTTACAGCATTTTGAACCTAACGCAACAGTCTTAAGGTTCATATTAGTACTTACGTCGTTTTTAAAACTATGTTATTAAACATTTGGTAAGCACATCTTTCGTGCGATCGATATAAAAAGCTATTTATAAACGACACTTCTTTATTGAAGCTCTTTTAATATAGGTATAGTATATTGTTAATTACGGCGGGCACATTGTTAATTCATATTGGGTCAATAATTTCTATGCTTAAAAGTAGAAAAACGTGTAGAAAAATACACTAAACTTTTGTCAGCAGTTTTCTCGTTTCATAACAGGTTCTTGCACAAAAATATTCGATTCTGGTTTTCCAAATCAACAGAATGTTCATTAAAATATAATTTTAATACCTAAAAACTAATTTTAATTATTGACCCTAAAAACTTATATTACAAAATTAGTAGAGCGCAAATTAATTAGTAATACTCTTAATTCGAAAGCTGGACAAGCGGCTGGTTAAGTGTAGTTTTGACACAATGATAGTCGAATGTTAGACACAAAACATATAATGTGGAGATCTATGTTGGATTACAAAACAGGTAAGTATTACCAAACAGTGAATGATTACTGTGAAAAAAGAATTTACTTTGAATAATTATACTGCTATGTAAACTACTGGTATTCAGTTATATCCGGTTAGACTGGCAGCTGACCGCTACATAGGGAAAAGGCTGGGCAGATTGATTGATTTATAATACTTCCATAAGGAAGGGTAAATCGTAAGTGAAAATTCGCACAAAACAAAGGACGATCACAGAACTCACGGTATGTGATGACATGTTTGGAAAAAAACGAGAACCTTATGACCGTTTTCAGTAACACTATGGAACACCTAAATAAAAGCGCACATTTGGATTTCCAATGCGGAAAATATAACAGTGCAATTGGAATTAGAACAAGCTACCCTCTCACTAGGAGTCGGGCGTTGCTAGCTGCGCCACAGTTTTAACTATTGCAACTATCATCGTTTAACATTGTTTGTCTTTGAATGTATTTGTTTTTTGTTCCCAATAAACGACAATTATTATTATTTAGATGTTTCCGAGTGTCAGTGAAAACGGGCATTAGCAGGTACAGTAGATAAAGTGACACACTTCACTTCACAACTTTTTAAAAGAGAAAATAAAATAGTAGTGAAAAGAGTCTAGAAAGAGCAACAATACAACAAAATAATACAAAAAAACTAAAGGTTGTAACTATCATTCAAGTATCAGTAAATCAAAAGCCACACACGTCCAGTCTCGTCGGAACCTAACGCCAAACTGACTATGTCAGGGATCATACTCATTCATGTTACTGGAGGACCTCATATTCAGAAACTACTGGTTTCACTGATTCTGCAATTTTTACTTCAAACAAGAAGATGTTGTTGTATTTTGTGTATCACGAACTGTGTCCAAATAAAAATTATTATTTCTTTCCTTTCTTTATGACCAGTTATTTGGCCCAACCACTTACTGCAAGTTGTAATGAGCCAGAAGTAGGTAGTTAGATTACAAATCCAATATTTATGTTAAAAAAATACATTCTAATAACTCTTTAAAAAAATTATCTGCCATCGATTGATGGAAGGAAATATGTATATGATGGGCGTTAAATGCACTGAAAGTCATGAAGATAAACTGGCTGTAAGATTGAATTAAAATCTTTCACAGTAACTTATCCATATTAATATTATAAATGCGAAAGTACCTGTCTGTCTGTCGTTTACCTTCTCACGCCTAAACGGATTTTGATGCGAATAGACCATCACCAGCACCATACCCCACACTATCAATCAGAATCTGAATAATTTGAAAGGATATTCATTGCTTCATATGTTCGAAAAATTTGTCTGCTCAAAAACGTAGATAACGCAATGAATGTTGTTGAACTGTCAAAATGAAAGCCATTCCTACTTTTAGTGTGTTGCGCAATTACCCCGTTGGGTTAGGACATACGATACTTTACATCCCGCTATTAAAATCCCGTGGGATAAATTCCTCCATAACTAGTACATTTTGTTGCATTAAATTTGGAAATAACTGAAAACATCTTACAAGTCTTATACCAGACTTGCTGTACCAATATTACTAACAACAAAAGCAACATTCATGAAACCAGTATAGTATCTGTATACAGGGTGCCGCAGTAACAGTACAGTGGTACAGAATATACAGGGTGTGTACCGTTGAGCGGCGGCGGCAGCGGTTCGTCGATGGAGTAGGTAGCACTGGCGCACACGCACTGCCTAATGCACGACCCAACGCACAGGCCCTTCTCTGCAAGAGACCATCGCTGCCAGGTTAGCCCTTACATCCTTACCAATAGAGTTCGTTTTCCAATAACTCGTCTTTGTCAATTGTGTTTCTTTTTTACCTTGTGTATTGACTGAAATGTCTTCTAACTAAACATAATTATAATAAGGTTTCATATCACAAGTACACACAAATGTTTTTTACTTTTTCCGAAAATCATGAAAACAAAATATGATACTAGTTATAAATTTTTTTTTTTTTTTTGTATGTAAGAGCCCATTTATGCTACATTTCATCTTCACATATTACACAAAATTTTATTGACACAATTATTGACGTAGAACAAAATGTTAGTCAATGCTCACTACAATATATCTAAACTAAAACAAGCATCTAATTTCTACGGGTGAAATGAATGCAAGCAAAAGATACTAAACTACATGTACTAATGTTTTGACAAAGGAAAGTAGCCCTTAAGACGATCATGATACAAACTAATGTGGACTAACTAAATGAGTTACGAAATACATGGCCATTTCACTATATAGTCTGTATACGGAGCGAGATTTAAATCGAGAACATTTGGTTGAGTTACAAATTCCAGAGATAGTAGAAAATCGTCAAGGATTGAATTCAAAGTTCTAAAATTACAAAATGAGACGTGAAGTGGCCGTAATGCCTAAATCTGCGCGTTCAATGCTTACTTTTGACGCGCTGCAAACTCAAATCCCATCGTTTTGAATGAAAAAGAGCACTCCATTTTTTTTTTAATTCACTCCCATAAACATTCATCCAAATTAGTTTACCCGATAGAGGTGAAACATTTTTTTTTACAAATTCCCATTCTCGCTCCGGACACAAACCCCCCTTTCCCCTGCAACTGCCAACCGACTTACCATTGGTCAATCCGGCGTGACCGGCCCGTCCGTCCGAATACGATTGCCGTCGTGCCGGCAGAGCGTTGTCGCCTGACTTCGGAAGGACGATGTGGTCGCGCTCGTTCTCTGTCTCTTTCGCACAGTCGCGCATCGCACTGGAAGGTTGGGGAGGTGGGTTGAGATGGTTTTTTTTTTTAACTTAGACTATTGCAGTCACTTTTGAACATAGGCCTTTACCAAGTTGCGCCACAGCACCCGGTTTTCCGCCTTCCACATCCGTTGTCAATTCGAAAAACATATATGAATCGTTTCTATACGCCAGTACATTATTAGTACTGTACATGTACAATGGCCGCTACAAGTGACAGTCAAAAGCGATATCCATAATAACCACACTGTGCAGATAGCTAGGTGATAGTTATTAGCTGAAGGAAACCGATGCATATTGCTGTACATCTCGACTGAGCCCCTTAAAGTGCCTTTTCCCGCACCCGCGACTGTGGAGCGTCGGTTTTTGCTGGCTGCCACACGGAGAGGCAGATAAGTATTTTTTCAGCAATGGTCAGAAAAAGGCTAATTATAAGGATGTTGATGAGAATTAAGTAGTGGCATACTGGTAAATAGTGGAGTGCATGCTCTGTGCGATGTTGGAGTCATCAGTGTGCATCCAGAGCTCTCCCGCGCCGGTCGTGGTCTGCCGGCCCACCTCCATGTAGAAGAAACGCTCGGAATCGCCACATCTGAAACATAAGGCTCATTTTTAAAATCACTATAATAGTAGACCATTCGTAATGTAATCATTACGACTGATAATAATCAATATTTAACTTTAACACCCGTGTTTTAAGGAACAATATTTTCACAAGTTTTTGCATTGTAGGCCTTGTGAATTTGTCAACCAATCTTAACAGACAACAAAGCTTAGAAGACGGAGAGGCAGTGGCGAAATCTTGTACACTAAAAAACTTTCATACAAAAAAAAAAAACACTACAAAGTGAAAAGTATCTTTAAGTAATTTCGGAAGTCGGTGTCTTTGATTTTGTATTTTCGTTGTTTGCCACCGACTTTCGAAATTACTTACGAGTAATTTTTCACTATGTAGTGTTTTTTTTTTTAATTTGATGTTTTTATTTTGTAAAAAAAAAAAAACTTTTTAGTTAAGGTACCTACCCCACACAAATTCGTATACCACTACTTGCTATGTAAATAACAGTGACACAAAAGTTATTATAACATCATCAATATACACTAAGTGGAAAAAATACGTAATATTGAAGCTAACTGTAAAACTACCGAAGAAAAGTTAATACAATTTATATTGGATCACCCCTGAGGCATACCCTATCTATTAAAAACATAATTTTCGAAATCGATCCACAATTGCCGGAGATATCGCGTAACAAACATACAAAACAAAAACAGACGAATTGAGAACATCTTCCTTTTTGAAAACTATTACACAATTACCTATTGCTGTATATCTATTCCGTTTCCTGTGTTCAATAAGGTTTTGGTTATAGAACAGACAGAATTCCAATAGACACACTTAAATAACGATCCGAAAATACTTTAATTGCGGCCCCTCCGATGCTTCATAAATTCAGCAACCATGAAAAGCGATTTAAAAAACAAACCACTCGCAGTTATCATCCTATTTACGCAGGTTTACCTTGTGAGAAGATAAATACATTCATAACAGAACGCACGAACACGATGGTGCAATTCCGAGAAAACGAACGTCATATGTTACACAAATACAACAAGGATTTGAAAACAATTAATCATCATTCTGAGAATAACGCATATTATTGAACTTTTTGAGTGGTTTATATGATTCTGAGTTCAGTAAATAAATTTAGACTTTGATCTAGTTTAAGGCTTTCGTCCTCTGTCATAGCGGGGGCGGAGAATTAAGTTCTTAGCCACGTCGCCTTAGTATTGCATTTTTCATGGCATATCTCTAATGCTTAGGTACTACTTCTTGGTCAGCCAAAAGTAATATTATCTCCTTTATTTCAGTTAAACACTTATAAATTACATTTTAAAATATTTTTTATAAAAGAAAACATTAAAAAAAAATATTTTAAAATATAAAAAATACAAGCCCACCGGTATCGGGAACAGGTTCCATGGTACCGGCAGTTAGGGTTCCAGAGAAAGGAACCTCCTAACAATGCGAGCCGTGTCCAGAAATACCGCTTTCTGAATCAAGCCCTTGATCCTGCTGCCTAACGAGAGCCTCCTCAGGTGTTGGTCGAGGCTCTTGGCTATTTATTAAGCCATTGGCTGTCACGACTATCGGCTCAATGATCGCTGAGTCCACAGCCCACATGTCGACAACCTCGCGAGCCAAGTCAAGATACTTGATTTGTTTATCTTTCTCGGTTTTCACAAGGTTCCTGTCATGAAAAAGCGTCCGTGAAGCCCCTTACTCTGCCATACCTCCATGCAATCATTAGTGTCAAGCATTACAGGCTTGTGCTAGTTCTCTTTAGCCAAGGAGAGCGGGGTGCGGCCTTTGTTTTCGACCACATCTCAATGCATCTCCACGTCGTCTTCTAGGAAATACTCCCTGAGACTGCATATCTCGCGATTGTGGAGGGTCGTAGCGTTTAAAAAGCCTCGACCTCCTCACTTTAGCGGGATATACAGCCTCATTACCGATGACCGTGGGTGATGCATTTGCTTTGCAGTCAGCAGTGTACGGACCTTCCTATCCAGGGCGTCGAGTTCGGTTTGAGTCCATTTGAGTATGCCGAAAGAGTACATTCAAACCGGCATGACCCAACCGTTGAAGGCGTGCACCTTGTTTCCGCCTGATAGAAGAATATTCAATCCTTTCTTCAGGCGGCCAAAGAAGGCTCCTTCAACGTTTGCTTCATGTCAGTAGCATTGGTGTCCAACGCTTCCGACATACCCAAATACTTATAGGTATCGGATGCGAAGAGGGCTCTAAGGTTTATAGAATCTGAGAGTTGGGTTCCCGCGGCGGGTTCCACAATCTCCCCTCGCTTTACATGCATAACCGCACATTTTTCCACATCTAATTCCAACCTGATGGCGCTACTAAAAGTTTCAGTTACTTTCAGTAGCTCCATCAGTTGCAAATTGTTGGGGCCAAAGAGTTTTAGGTCATCCATGTAAAGGAGGTGAGATATAACCTGACCAAAGTCAAATAATTTATTACAAATATGCACATAAAAGGCACTTTTGAACGTCAACATTTACAAAAAAAATAGAATTGATTTTAGTAACCCCTTCCAAAAGGTAGTTTCAAATGGGCAAAAACTCCACCATTACTCTTTTAGAATGTTTTACAATATTTTGTATACATTATTTATATAATTATATTTGAAGACGATGCACCTAGAATACAATTACTATACCACAATAGGTAAAAAGAATTAAATATAAAGCAATGACAAGTAAATTAATTATGTGATATATACACGGTGCTCACATATGTACAAATATTTAAAAGGAGATGATTTTTCAAAAAAAATAACAGGTACTAATTTAGCGTGTGACATACTTTTTGGTGGTTTTCTCCCTGCTTTTACGAATACCTGAAGTCGCCCAGTCACTAAATAAAAACTTGGTGTAAAAAGTTTTAGTCTTTAGTGGAAAAGTGTCATTAAATTGTGTGTTTAATAGTGAAAAGAACTCCGCGTAGAACTCATTTGGGTCACTTATATTATTAAAACCCTGATAACATATTTTACCGGCCAAAGAATTATTAAATTTCTCAAAAAATTTAAAAGTAATTGGCCTAAACCTTATTTAATTTTTTTGTAAAGGCATGTAGGAGCAAAATGTTATTGTTTCTCCACTGTGATCAGATAGCAACTTATTTACAATTTGTTTCTGTAAGTAATCACAATTACAAAAAATATTATCTACATATTACAAGTGGCAGAAGAAGGTGTCACTAAGGCTGGTTCAATCCAAAAATTTCACGAATCAAATGATCCAAAAAGACTTAATAATCTGACAGTATTCGAGTTATTTTCTAATAAATTAATATTAAAATCTCCACATAACTATGATTATTGACTTACAACTAGTATTAAGTTTCTTTAGCACATCTTCCATTACAGAATCAAATACAGATAGATTCTGGTAACTTGGAGGTCTGTATAAACATACTATAACAGGCTTATCAAGTTCAATACAGGACAATTCAAACTAATATTAATATTAATGACTAATATAAATTTTTAACTAGTATTAGTATGTATCATGCGATTTCGGCTGAAATGGCCAACTACACAAAAATTTTCATAATTAAATTACTTGAAGATCTTACCAATGTCCTGTTAAAGAAATAACATCAAATTTAGTGTTTTTCAAAAACAATTCTATTTCCAGTAATTGGGAAGTGCACCTTGGATATTTTGATTAAATAATTTGAAGTATGTTTTTGTTACTGGTATTTTATTATTATGAGTTATATTGCCACAAGATAGCTTTTATTATTCTCTAATAATAATTAGTTATTTGAAGGGGTAACTTCTGTTGTCTTACTGACTAGTTTAAATAACTTTCTGGAGTGACCTTCACAACTACAACTGAGTCTAGACTACCCGTATGAGTTCCAGCAGTCAGATAATACCCTATATAACTGGTAGTGGCCTCCAAGGATGTTGGTATTATAGGTAGATCCTCCTTCGTACAACATGATGATTCATAATTAATCACTAGTTGTTAGTGTAACGAGGCAACACATACTCGTCACTAATACTACAAGTTATTATATTATTTATAACCTCATTAATATTATATGCTATCAACATAGCAATCAGATGTCTACATTCCCAAGACAGAAATAAAGCTCTCGGAGTTAACTTAAACCCACTAACAAGCTTGTTAGTCTCAAAACACAATAATTTGTCACTATCAAAACATGTCAGCTTGTGAATAGTATTATTCAATTTATAAATATAATTATTTTCGTCATCTGATAAAGTATCAGAGTAAAGAAACGCACACAACATCAGCTTTCCTATATTTAACTTTAATAAGGTGTTTACACCATCCACTATGTCTTTTCTGGTAATACCAGTACTATTACCTAATAGCAAAACCATGGTATAATAATTATCTAGATTTGAGTTTGCAATTCTTTTAATCATTTGTTTAAAACTTATGATAACTATGATTGGTAAAACTCTGGTTGAGTTTTTTTTTTTCAAAACCTGAATTTAATTCATCACAAAAAATATAGATTTGTTTTCCTGTGTATTAACACGTCTCTGCTGGAAGAGCCAACACCGGAGGCGGCAAGTCAGGTTGAGGCTGAAGAGGTTGTGGTTGGTTGGCACAGCTGCGTGAGAGTTAATTAGTCACAGACCTCTCAGCATTGCACTTCACCAAATCCCGTAGTTCTCCAGGCTCAAACAAGCCGTCACTTAGTTGTCATTGTGAAGTCTCATATTTTTCTTAAATATCCTTCAGCAAGTGCTCCTTGTGTAATGTTTCATTATAGAGGAGCTGGATATCAGTGTCATACATTTCCCCACAGTTATCTAACTCAAAAGTACAAATATTTAAACTTTTTGATAGGACAACACGTTCCTTTCTAAGCTAAAGATTTAATTTTAAGAGATTTTTTTTATATTGCTCTCCGAGGCCGTTTAATTAATTTCTTGATTTTAATGTATTTCTTCAATTTATTGTGACTCATGACAATAGGACATAATGTCATGGTATCATCACCAGGCAAATCTATCGTTACAGCTGCCTCACACATAGATTTTGAAGCACTACCTACCAACTTATCAAATAGATTACTGATGCTAGCAACCTGTTTGCTGACCTTGATACACTCTGAGAGAGATAGTGCCTTTTGGGCTGCACACAATTTCTGTTCCAGTTCTGTAGTTCGATACAAAGTCAGTTTGCGGGTGTCACTGCATTCTTGAAATGTTGACACTAGATGTTGTGGTTGACTGTGCTGGTCGGCTAAGTCCATGTGTTCCATGTGTAGCTGAGACAGCTCATTCTTGAGGGAGGATCATCTCTCCTCAACCGATAGCCTTGACCTGAATCCTCCAGCAGTGTGCTTAGTGGATTCAAGGCTAAGCAGAACCAAAGCAGACTCAAACTATCGCCCTGAAATATGCCTCGCTCGATTCTTATAGGCTCGCTATTCAACAGGATATTTCGACATCGTGGATAGCGAAGGTCCGTCCCCATTGCCCCATACACGACATCAGGAAGGTGCGCAGAGTTGCATCTACTTTATACAACTCCAGCATTCTCATGAGCCGTGTATGTGGCACCGAGTCATAGGCTTTCTTATAATCTATCTAACATGTCGACAGATCCTTTCGGGAACGACGAACCTGTTGGCTAATGGCCATATCAATGAGGAGCAGCTCCTTAGCACCGCGGGACCCGTTCTTACATCCATTTTGAGAGACAGACATGATGGAGTTGGTGTCTATGTTTGTTAATTTTAGCTCTCAAAATGTATGTAAGAACTCTATAGACCGTCGGTAGACTAGTGATCGGTCTATAAGTTTTGGGCTTGTGGCAAACTAGCTTCTGGCCGCGACTTCATCCACGTGAAATGTATGGTTCCCCCGACATACCCCGTCGCATCGCATCACCTGCCTGCCCCCGTTATTGCTTCGTTTTCGCTTAGTGTATTTCTGCCTTTTTGCTTGGCTCCCAAGGGTCCTAGCGTGATGTAAAATAGCCTACAGCAAGAATTGGCCCACTGCAGCAAAAGGGCCTCCCTTCTATCCTTCCACTTATCCTTATCTAGGTACTGGATTTTGTTGCCAATCCTTATGAAAAAGTCGAGTTCGTCTAGAAGTAATAGGTTTATTCTTTTATAATAAACATTGCTTGGATTATCTTCATTGGCAAAGAATGGCTGTCTCTCAATACTGGCAATTAATTAATTAAATTACTGTCTTGGCCATTACTTTTGAGGGACGGGAACTTAGCTAAAGAATTTGCAATAGGTATAATCAAAGCTTACATTGATTTTATCAATCAGTTACAGACGCAATCACCCGCGACCAACCACAGAACTAGCGTCACTAACTGTGTAAGTAAATAATTATGAGTAAACAATTATCACTTCATTACCGTAAACATTTGTTTATAATTTCAACGTTGGGGGTTTACGCGGTAAACCATAATAAACAAATAAGAACAAAATAGTAAAATACAGTTTTTTCCTCAATGAGTTTTCTAGTGCTATTGGGCCTATTTTGCAATTTTTTTAAAGATAAAGCTATTATTATAATGCTACCGCTGGAAAATAGGTAACATTGGACTAGTTTTCCAAGACATTGGAGGAATCGCACCCTGTCTGTAGCACCAATTTCATTACATTAGGATCATCGGAATAGGTGGTTCTAATCTCACTAGAATGACTGCCCCGTTGGTCTCGTGGTGGCAAACGTGACTGCTGACAGTGGGGTCCTGGTTTTGATTCCCGGGTCGGGCAAAAGCGCTATTAAGTTATTCGGTGCGCGTCGCGGCGATGGCTAGTCTCCGCTGAGATTGGCCGCCATGGCCAAAATTCGGTCTGGGGGACTATTCTACTAGAATAGCTTCCGGCTGCGACTTCGTCCGTGTGAAATTTCTTATTTTAACATAAAAATATATCCTATAGCTGTGTGCCACGTTACTTTGTTTTCGCTTAGCGCTCTTTCTGACTTTTTATTTTTGCTCGACTCCGGTCGTAGCGTGAGTTAGCCTACAACCTTTCTCAAGAATTGGGCTATCAAATGCAAAAATATTTTCTTATCCGACTGGTGTTCAGAGGTTAGCGCGTTCAAACAATGTCTTCAGCTTTATTCAATTAGTATAGATATATTAGCCCTACATACACGAGATTGTCGGTTCAAATCCGGGCAAGTACTTATGTGACTTTTTCAATTCATATTATGTACTTTCTGTGCTTATCTTGGACATCACTGATATCGGTGAAGAAAAACGACATGAGGAAAGATGGACTTTTATTAATATAAGTCTGAAATCGCCAATCCGCCTTGAACAAGCCTGGTGATCAATGCCTTCCCTGTTTGAGAAGAAGCTTTTGCCCTGCAGTGGGACAATATTAGGCTGGTATTATTATAATATTAGCTCAGACTGTAATTAAACGATTAGCTAGTCAGCATGTGAGTGCAGCGGACTAATACGTGGTGCCATCGCTCGTAAAAGCAATAATATTAGTGACCGAGTGACTGGAATTTATTGGATAACTTTTACTTTTCGCAGAAAATGTTGAAGGACGATCTCCAAAATACCAACTCGGTAAATATTCTCAATACTTTTTAATATCGTGTATTATCCTGTTTCAATAGCGACTCTGGTATTTTCCCCTCGATTAAGGATAAAACCGCAATGCCACTGACTATTAATAAAATACCTAAAATTCTCAGAACTTTTACTGAGTCACTGAAAAGTAAGATTACTAATATTTTACATTTAAAACTGTAATATCTTACTTATATTAAATAAATGGATTAATAATTAATATTAATCCTTGACAAGCAATATATTAGGTAACATTATAATTATAATGACGAGGAAATATGAACGATAAACTTATTTGATGTTTGTGCAAACAGAAGGAAAAATCGTTAAACAGGACTCAGAAGATACTAGAAGGATCGAGACTCGAAACTTCAAGGTAATAAATACGCTAAGCCCTGGTTGAACGCTCAAACATGTCCTTGAAGCGTCGATGCTAACTTGGTCAAGTTCAATGCTACTAGTACCCACGCGTGTCTGTTTTCCGATAAACGGACTCAATTGCAACTGACTTCAACTTTCCCGAAGACAGTGTCTCATCTGCCTGTAATTACACTACTCAAACCCTTCAAATGTGAAAACACGCTGCATGACAGCAGAAATAGCAAAGATGGCAATACTTTCCGAACGAGCATTTTCATACAAGCTTTACTACTTCTTCGTCTTTCTACGACTGAATAAGTACCCGCAGTATCGCGTTTTAGAAAAAGTTTGGTTTTGAAGAGCCTCGTCTGTCATTCATACCGTGCATGACAGTATCTCTAAAGCCTGATGTATCATATTATCGCTCGGGTCCTGTAAGTTGAGTGTACAAACCTCCGAATGTTCTTCAAGGAGTACTCGACACGTTCCAGTAGACCAAGATCGCTGATGACGTTGTTGTGACTCTTGATCTTGACGAGAGTCAGCGTCTTGTCGGTCAGGCACAGGTTGTACAGACCCTGGATGTTCTTCGTGGCACCCAGGCCTTTCTTCTGGACATTCACTTGCCATACGTGTTCTGGAAAAGTAATAAATGTTCTTTGCTTAATATTCACTCTGCTCGGAAATAATTATCAATTGCATTGGCCACAAAAGGGGTCCATAAAAAAATCTGTGAGTGCGTGGGGCTGTAAGAGGGGTTATCTGTGGGCTGTTAGCTCACACTCAACCAACTTCTACCGAATCTTTTAATCACGACATAGATTATACTGAAGTAGTTTAGCTAGTGCCAAAACGGAAGATCAATCGTGGAAATAATCTTTTAGCAGACTTAATGATGGAGCATACCCTTAGGCCACCTTAGCGAGCCCTATTCGACAAAAGTCAATCGAACGTCTTTCACTTCCAGTCTACCCAACTTTCGATGCACCAGGTACTGGTACATTGTGAGTACTTGCCACTTAATAGGTACCTACTGCGAACCCACAAACACATTTATCTTGTTAGTAGGTAGCACGAAGTAGTCACATGCAAATATTATTCATTATTTACCTATATAAACAAGTGCATATTAGGGAAAAATAACCAATTTGTAAAACACGGCGTTTCTAAATAAAATTAATGAAAAGTAATACTGATGTATTTTATTCCTCTAATATTTTGTTTACTTCGCTCTGCCTAATTACTGTTTATTTGTAGGCACGTTAAAGTTTTTTTTTTGTTCTGTAGTAATTTATTGGTCGCAAATGTCGAAATATTACTTTAACTGAAAACCGTTGGTAAAAAAGGCTTACATTTAGTTAATACTAGCTTTTGCCCGCGGCTTCACTCGCATTAATTTAGAATTTGGCAATCAATTCGGGTTGTTTGGGGAATTATAGTTAGGAGGATGAAAAACCGGTCTATCGACACTCTAGACTCACAAAATGTATTAGGTACTTAAATAAAAAATAAAAATAAAACCCTAAACACACTACCTACCAAAGTTTCTATAATCAAGTAAGTAAGTAGTTTCTATATAAGTTCCAATCATGATTCGAAAGACACGTGGCGCCATCTATTATCATAAGAACGTTATTGTTGTTTTCCTCGAGAACAGTACCTTTTCGCGGGATGAAAGGTACCCTATGTCCGTTTCTGTATACTTGACAACGTATATGCAAAATTTCAGGATGAACAGTTCAGTGGTTTAGGCGTGAAAAGGTAACAAACAAACAAACTTACTTTCGCATTTATAATATTAGTTAGGAAGTTAGGATTAGGATTAGGATTAAATGAATGACGCAAAAATCCCTATTACTGAATTTGTTACCAAAAATTAGAAGTAGGTACAAACTTATAACCACCCGTCGTTTATGCGTCGGAGGTTAAAAATATCATAAAACAGTTCACATAGTTTAGCTAACAACATCATACTAACATATTTAAGTAATGACTTATTAGCAAGAAACTTACGGAAACAAAAATCTAAACATCTGAAGTATTCGGACAAAAACAGCTTTGATACCTCGCAGAATATTCCCAAGCGTGTCAATCTAGATATAGCTATACAATGCCTAGGTCATTAGCGTTCAGCTGTGACCTAATGACCTACAAAGTTGATTTAGAATTATTCATCATCGTGTTTTCGTAGCTCTGGAACCCATTTATAACTTTGTTACGATAAACGGATTGATGTTATAGAATGAATAAAATAAGGAAATAGTTCACGAGAAACTAAGTTTATCTAGGGCATTATTATTATTATCTACGAATTTCAATAAATTAATATATAATGTTCTCCAGAAAAATTTCTAGCAAGGCGAGATGCTTACTGAAAACGGGTTCAAGGTTTGAAGGACTGACACCCTTGTCGGTAACCCCTAGGTTCTAGAGGCTAGAATCTAGGGAATCAGAAGCCTGCTGTCATGGTGCTAACTGAGGCGTAGTCCCTGTTGGGGGCTTGTTGCGAGAATGAGCGCTATTTAGGCTAAGACCACACAAATACCGGATCTAGTCGAGTTCTTAAAACTCTTCATACGGAGAGTGCCGAACATGTATTGTGTCATTTACTTCCGAACTCCTAAACTAAAAATCGACAGCATCCGTAGATTCGAACAGGCAGCAGCAGTGCGTCAAGTCTATAAAAATCGTTCGCACCTGCCCTATGATGGGTGACTGAGTTATCTGCGCTATAGCTTTGGTATTATGGTTTATCTATTTTGATACGTTTTACCATCTACGACAGCTGACAGTGTGGCGCAGTTAATCAAAAGGTTTTTATGTTGCTGATGAACTTCTGTAGACTCGACGTTATATAAACGTAATGTTAGAAAGAACGGTGCACTTTAATTAGTTTAATTAGCTACTATATAAGGTGATACGCAAATAAACAGTTCTTATGACGTAACTGTTGTTATTGTTGCGCTTCTGTTTACGTGGCCTAGAATGGTGTGAATGTATTGGAAGGTTTTCCTTTTAGAAATGTTATAAACACAAAAGACAAATGAAGTCAGGGTTGATGCCCATAGCCCCCAGGTTTGAAAAAGCGGGTTTTTGGGCGAGTGACGGGATAGGAGATTTGCTGCAGGTTCCATACAAGAAGAATGCCCGAGGGAATGCCGTCGTCAAGACCTGGGGAACCTGAGAATTTAATTTCCTATCCCCTACAGCGGAATAACAACTCGAGGATGGAGTGGTCCATTTAAAAAGAATTGATAAGTCACCTGACAGGTTTGCCTCTATATATAAGAGTTTACTCATTTAACTGCAGTATGTAGTTTGAAAACATTACAATATCAGCCTACCCTCTCCAGAATCAAAAGCGGAACAGTGTGTTATGTGTGATAAGATAACAATGTATCAGCTGATTGTCCTTGCACCGACTGTCGAAGGAAATTATTTGTTATTGTAGTTCATTATCATCATATCAACGCAATAACGTTGCGAACATTTATTATGGTCCTTCTCCATAACTGGTTGAAGTAAGTGTCAATATTTATGAGACCGTCAATAAACTCTGGAATGTGGATGCACATAATCTTGGAGTGGCAGAAAAGAAAGAAGGCATCCAGCAGTGAATAATTCCGGGTTGAAATGATGATGAGATTTCTTCCAAGTTTTTATTAACAGCTTTTAAAAATGCCAAGGAAAGAAGAAACAATATGAAAAGGAAACTGTTCGCGCTTCTGCGCATCAATTCGCAACAAAGGTCATATGATGCTTAGTGCGTAGGCAACGGAACTCCGTGTAGAAATACAAAGCAACAGTTTGTTTACATGACTGAATGAACAAGGCAAGACCAAGGCCTATGTTCTGCTGACATTGTGTTATTATAGAACTGAACATTGCACTGGCCTTGATCGAGAACGTGTACATTTCAGCCGAAAGACGTCGACGAATAGACATACGAGTAGGTCTCCCCTGAAGATTGCCATAGTGACCGGAACTGTTTAGCCCGCATCCAGCGGATTCCCGTGACCTATACTAGGTCGTAGGTCCGCCCTGTGGGGGCCTACTCAAAGCATTTATTTCAATTAAACCATTTACAGGCACTTTTGAACTGTCGGACTTTTTGAACTGACATAGGAGTCGGTCAGTCAGAAATATGAAGCTAGTTGCCCATTCCAAAGCGTAGTAGGTAGGTACCTATGAAGAAGAAGGGGCAAGAAACTACATGGACACACTATTAGTTACATAATTAATGTTGAACTTATAATTATATGTGAGAACGATGTAAAAAAAAAAGACGTACCTACCCGTTAAAACCATCCAGAGTACAGAAAATAGAAACAAAAAGAAAAACAATCCAAAAATAAAATAATTAAAATAAGCCGTGGCAGCTAAGAGATGATTAGTTCCAACTGACAGCGCCCGTTCACGAACATGACGCATGGATCAGCACCATTCAGCTCAACCATTTTGAAGGGAGTTAAATGATCCAACACTCGCGCCACCGTCGTCAGCGGTACATTTGAGTGAGCACGACATACTATCAGCCGCCAGGGCACATTCAAATCAATGAAAGACATTATTACCCGGTAAATGGTAGCTCTATAGTACCTACATAATACTCATACCTGTGCTATGCTATAATAAAATACAAAGGAGATTGAGTTTATACAATGCAAAGACAGTGTTATAATCTTCAGCAAGTCCAACAATATTTTCAAGTCTTAATCAATTAGATGTGGTTGTGGAGCAGGAGTAGCATTGACCCACGGATTTTTATCAGCGTAGTAATCACCTAACCTATTATATGCCTGCCTGCATAGTGTGCGTTTTATACAAGATTTGAATTTCGTCTCATTAAGTTGAAGTTTGTGGGGAGTTATTTTATTGCAACATTTTAAACAGTACCCCATGAAAGATGATTCTACTTTAGCCAGTCTGAAACCTGGTTGAATTAATAGGACCTTATTTCTAGTACTATAAATCTTTTAATACTGTGCTATAATTATGTATTTTACCTCTTTTACTAAAGAGATGTAATACAAATCTTACGTAGGTACCTACATTATGTTTTCATAGATATATTGACAAGGTACCGTCATGATGTTAATATCCTTAAACAGTTCCCATAGAGAATCGCGCCTGCTAAGATTATACATGGCTCTGATGGCTCTTTTCTGCAGAATAAAAATAGAATCGATGTCTGCAGCCCGTCCCCAAAGTAAAATACCGTAAGACTTGATACTATGAAAGTAACTAAAATAGACTAGCCTCGCTACATATTCACATTGCGCTTTTGTAACTAACTTTAGTACTAGTTTAGCTTGCGTTAGCTAAACTCGATTCAACTAAATTTGTATAGTCAAAACGTCACAATAAGGCGAAAGGTCAACCCTATTCTTATTCCAATCCCATCATCCATTTATTAATATTCCAAAGAAAAACATGACGTCCACGTGTTCAATTGAAATGGCAAACGTATCACATATAGGTACCTCTACGTAGGTACTACACGTTGCTATGTTTGCAGTTCACGTGCCGCGATCAGTAAACACAATCGTTTACGGACATCACAATAAACAATACAATTAATCATTGCACTAGTAAACACAAATTAGTTAGCAAACAAATATGAGATCACGCGCTGACCTATGAGTGGTCGACATTTTGTGTTTGCGTGTTCTTTTGTTACATTAAAATATGGGCCTTTATTTGGCGAAAGGGCGATTTTGAATGTAGGTTTCCTAAAATCTGCAAACCAAAGGAAATATCCTCGACCTACTACTGTGAGTGGACCAGCATGTTTGCGCAAAGAAATGGTGTTAAAGAAGGAAGCTAATGCCTTGCTGTTGGTTAAGAATGGGAAAGATGGTGAATGTAATCTCAACGGTAATTAGTAATCGTAGTATGATGTTATAGCGCATAAGGATTTGAAAATGTCAGGAGCACGAAGTGTTGGAGTCCTGGAAGATATCCTGCTTCACATAACCCGTTTTATTCCCATTGTAGTACAATCTAGTCGTATCTTTCATTCTCAAATGAGAAACTTGCGAGATACAAATGAGAAACGAAAAAGGAAACAGACAACAAACAAAAATTAGTCGGAGATCGTTTAACAATGTTCAACTTCTATCTATGAACCATGTTTTTAAATATGACAGAGTCAGACTATGATCTCATGGTGTTTACTTATCGAAACCGTAACCGGCGTCACATACCAGTGTCTTGAACCACTGGGTTTTTCTTATGATGCCATGGCAGTGGCCAGGGGCTAAAGCCCGGTCATAAACTAATAAGTATGTTCTACTTTAGGCCACTAAGTTTAGGTATTATGGCCCCGGTCGTTGTTCTAGAGTAGACGGAATTATGAAATGAACATGACATAGGTTTGTAAATGTATAGGAAACGAAACTGTACTGGTTCTCGTGTAGTTCCAGCCGAAAAAACTTGACGTCAGCGAAAGAATCGAGTTCGTCGCCCCTACCATGGTACTGACGATTCAAAATCGAGTATTGCGGGCGAGATTCGAGAGACCAGTGGACTGCGGTAGTCCGAGTTGATTGATCGCTTCATACGATCGAGTAACCGCGAGGCCCTGAGGCTAGACCGCCTGCTACGTCACAAGTGCAAAAACCGTAAAAATACCACAACACATCGGACGAACCGCGTCAATGTAGTCTGCTAAAATACTAATAAAAAAAATCCCCGTAACGTAAACGTCGAGCAACCAATGACTAATCACGACAGAATGATAATCAATCAATCATAATATCATCATAATGATATCAGCATTTTTCAGTAACCTCGAACAGCGCAAAATGGTGATCTAAAAATCAAAACAACCGGTGACCCTACAATCGTAACGTGTGAAAAGGGCCGTCACTCGCTTCCGACGAGCTCGCATTAAGATTAATGATCGTATTCGTATGTTTACCCACAGCATCACAATATTAGTGGGGGTCAACGACACCGGCTCTTACGTACGCACTTAAATTTCCATAGTACCTACATGATCGTGCTTTGGCCTTTTTATGGCATGTTCGCAGTCACTTATTATTGTCTGATGCGAAGTAAGTTATTAGGATTTTGTTTTAATGTTTGTTTATTGTCTAGTGCCCGCGGCTCCGCCCGTGTGCGTTGCTTTGACGCTAAGATGCAATAGATTGCGAATTACGTTTCCTCCGCAGTTCTGTCGTTCATATTCGAGTTTAAAGGTACAAGTTCGTAGCCGACTGCAGGCAGCAGCAGCAGGCGACGTGTCGTCGCGACACTACTGGTTTCTATGAAAACGACGTGTCGCTAGCTACGGAAGGTATTTCATAGAAATACATAGAAACCAGTAGTGTCGCGGCGACACGTCGCCTGCTGCTGATGCCTGCAGTCAGCTACGAACTTGTACCTTAAAGATTCGGTTTCGCTTTTAGAGCGCTAGAATCAATGTTTTATGATTATTAAGTACTCTACCGTTTAGTAGATGCTCCAGTATTTGGTCGAGGAAATGAACAGAATGAAATAGAGGGATGTCTAAAAGAAAAGTCAAGATTTCCTAAAACCGTTCAGTACAGATGAAATAGAAAAAATATTAGTCTTATTGAACTCAGAAAGTGTATAGATCCCATGATGCTGCTTTACTTATTTTCTTATGTGCATGGAGTCCAATAAGGTAGTAATTGAAGCTAATAATAAGGTATAAATAATATTTTTCTGCAGATATCTTATTTCCTGAATGAGAACATCTGCATCACTTTAAATTGATAAAACCATCTGTTCAACACAACAATAAACCTTGATAGAAATGAAATGCAGTAGCTATAATAAATAAACATATTATATTCTATCCTATCCGACTTCCTACCATCCTACTAATATTATAAATGTGAAAGTTTGTGAGGATGGATGGATGGATGTTTGTTACTCTTTCAAGCAAAAACTACTGACCGGATTTGAAACACAGATAGTTTATACCCCGGATTAACACGTAGGATACTTTTTATCCCGGTAGTACATTCCCGTGGGATAATTTCCGACATCCACACGGGCGAAGCCGCGAGCAAAAGCTAGTCTACTACTATATTCCTATCAAGCTGATTTCAATTCCAATACAAAAGTTTGCTAGAAGTAACTTCCTAAGCAGAATTAGATACTGAATATTGCCCAAGCTAGTACAAATATTTTTGTGTATTGGATTAAAATTTTGTGATTAAGTTCATAGCTTCACAGAGAGGAGGCCTGTGTCCCAGCAGTGGGAACGTTATGGGCTGATTATGCTTATGCTAAGTTCATAGCTTATTAACTATTCAACCTAGAGCTGGTAAATTAAGTAAATATTGAAAATTGTTTACTTCGTTTTTGATATCTCAACATATAAATTTATTTGGACCGATTTTGATGAAATTTTAAGTGTGTTTGAGTGGGTCCCTGGATGTTTTAGATTCACAATTGGACCTGGTACGTGGCGCGGGCGAAGACGCGAGCAGAAGCTAGTTTTCTATAAAATTTAGTTCATACGTAGTTTGGTTGTCATTGAGCTAGGAATTTTATTCACAAGCTCAACATATTCTACAATTTCCACATAATATTATTGTTGTATTTGTGAACCTTTTTCTGTAATTTGTATTGAGATTGACAAAAAATTTGTAATAAGGATGCCATATGAAGCATCAACTTGTGAATGGACAATGTGAAGTGCTAGGTATTTTATTTAGTTACTAGTAACTTCTAGAACAAATAAATATGGTGGACTGTAGTATTTAGCTAACCAATTCCCATCATGAACATACAGGGTGATGTTATGATTCATTATGATTAGTATTTATTTAAGTTTTTAGTTATATTAAGTGCTAACTAAAAAGGAAATATACATTCTCATTCAAACATAATTACTTTAATGATGGGAATGACTTTGAGCCAATAAATTATGATGTTTTTGTATATTTAACAATTCAATGTAGACATTAAACAAATACTGATTATGTTATGTGTTGAATCTACATAAATCCGAGAGAATTTTAACTTATAAGAATTTTTGTGAGATTTCGCAAAAAGTTTAGGCACATATTTAGCATGTATTTGCAAGAACAGATAAACATGTTTATTTTATGAGAACACAAAGTAATTGGAAACTAATTTGATTTACTAAAGTATTTGAAAACAAGAAATATTAGCATGGTTCACCTTTGCCAAAGCAGCCTCATAGTAAATAGTGAATGCTCAAAGTGTTACACTTGAACATGACATTGGTACCTACATAACCTTAAACATTCCAGCATGTACTCATGTTTTAGTAAACATTGTGGGAAAGTTCAATAGGAAAGTGTTCAGACTTACGTATTGGGTGCAGCAGCTCGTCACTGGCGTCCTCAGTGCGGTGCTGCTTCAGGATGGCGGTCAGCCAGGCGTGCAGGTCCTGCTCGTTCTCCGCCACTACGCAGAACTGCTCCTCCCTGGTGAACAGCGCGATGACGTGCTTCTGCTTGAGGTCCAGCCGTCGCATGATGTTGTAGCAGCTCTTCAGCGGCAGCACGCGGCGCGGCGCCACTCCCGCGCGGAACTTCTTCTCCGACTCATAGTACTCCAGCCGCGCTGAGCACTCCGGGGTCTCCGCGCGCAGCACGAAGTACTTCTTCTTCATCGTCTTCAGCTTCCGCAGCTGCCCTTGGCGCACCACGGCGCCCGCGCCCCCGCCTCCCGTCGCCGACATCACTCCTGCATCCCAGTCCCGCACCTAACGACTCTGGCACATGCCAACCGATAACCTTGAAGTTGTTTACACCAATGATGAAAGTCACCCTATTAAACGACGAATAGTAAAACACCGTCGACGGACACGCGCCACGACTAAAAATACTTATAATAATCAGTAATCACCATATAGTGCGTAAATAGTACCTCGTTATGATAAATCGAACGGCGTAACGAATCCGACGTAGTACCATAAGAATTTATTCCGTGGGCAGTGCCGCGGCGATTCCTCACTAACACGATAACACTAATGTTAAAAATCTTATCTTTGCGAAATAATCATAATACATCAACAACAAACACTATTTCAATCCATAATTTGGTACGCTCGCTGTTACACTCGGTCATTCACAGACACTCGAGTTTAGAAAGAGATAAAATCATTCATAGTAAACGTAATTCGCACCGCACGCCCTTCCGTAAGTACGCAGTACGCAGGGCATGGAAGTCATGCCGTGGTCATGCCTCGCGACATCAAAACATTCGATTTTCACGTTATCACTCACTGCTAAGACACACCACTGTTTTGCAAACCGTTACAAATGATATACGAGGAAATGTTTTTGTGTTTGACCACTTAATTTATAAAAAAACACGTATTTGCGCCTCGTTTTTTATTGGTTCTTCACTATTGCGTGTCATTTATTTGTACGACGAAATAGTACTCCGTCGCACTATGTATACGGCGTGTTATCTTTATATGTTTGTCGCGTAACCACTAACCAATCAAAGCGTAGTATTCCGCTACGGCATAAAACATTTTCTATATCGTCTAATAGATTGTCTGTGCTATTATTTTATTAGCCAATCATAGCCTACGATTCCAGAGCTGTAGCATCGATTGTGATGAGACCGTATACTGCCAAAGTATAGAGTATTGTAGTACATTGAACACTTCCTTGCAAATGGTCTTCCGCGTTTTTAAAAAAACACGCAAGCTATACTCACAGCTAATAAAATAGGTACGAGAAATGATTCCAGAGCAAAAAAATAATTGTTTACTGAAAAGCACTGTTTAAAACCAAATAAATTCTCCTAGAATATAACTCAAAAAGTCATGGCGAATTTTATTAGACAGTAATACATAATAATTTAACAGTAAGTTGTTTTCACTTGTGGTCAGAAGTAGTTTTATAGTAATACTAAAGTTTGAAAAGATGGTTAATTTACTCATTTTCCTGTTTTTGTTCCTTTGCTAGGTTTTTCAATGGTCCTTTTGGTCCTGGGTGCTGGTTATGAAAAAAATCTAATGCTGTTGTTCCCATTAAACTTTAAAAAATCGACCTGGAACGTTTCATTTAATTGACAGTTCCTGATGACAGTTCCTCAAATGTTTGGATACACAGTCACAGACAAACTGTGTTTTCTTAGAGAGTTTTTCAATTTTGTAAACATAAGAGTAATAAAATAGTAGAACTAAAATCAGTTATTATTGTTTAAAAAAATTAGGTAGTATCTGTAATTTTACTCGTAATTATCGTATTTTTACTTGTCGATTCGGTTTCATGTAGGCCCGAGGCTAATTATCCGATTATTGCTGGTGACACTGGTTCAATATGTCCGACGACGTCCGTCATTCATTCATTCATTTGCCTTGCTAAAAAAGGTATAGAAACGAGAAATGTTGGCAAATTAGTGACGATAATACGTGTTATCTTTCTTGTTCGAGTTATTATTGCTTTTGTTTTACACAAATACTCGTGAATCGGGACGCGCATTGTTGATTATGAGTCGCTTTGGTAATACTCAATATGTTTACATTGTGAAATAAGTTCGTAGACAGTTCTGTCGCCGTGAAAACCATATTCATAGCGAAAGGAGAGTTTTTTTTGTTGCGCTTACTGTGTTTGATAAGTGATTTGGGTGTGCGGCGACGTTGATAGACCGAGTCTGTGTACTGTTAGTCGATAATTGTGTGGTGTGAAGGTGTTCCATGTTTCGTTGTTCGTTTGTCGTGTGCAATCGCAACAGTCCCCGCTTTGCGGTGCAGTTTTGTAATAGTCATTAGAGCGTAGAAAATATGTCAAGTGGATTGACCCTAGTAAATATTCTAATTTTACAGTAATCTCGTTTACTAGGCAATGCTGCTTATCTGTTTATAGTAATGCTATTGTGTTATACTTTATAATTTGTTATATTTTACACAGGGCCCAAAGTATAGCTGTGAAATGAAACAATGGATTTAAAATTCTAATCAACAAGGTAATAATGATTTGTTTTTACTGGCTTCTTATTGTATTGAGTGCCCAGGGACACTGACAATAAGTATGAATATGCATAAAAAGTGATTGTCTGTCACAAAGTTAATGAGAAAAAAATGCTTGAGTTGTTATGCTCAATGTACACAACTTAACAGGAAGTAAATGAAAGAGTAATGATGAATTAAAGTTATAAAATGAACCATTATACTATTGTAAATACCTATTGACAATTGATTTCCTTTTATGTTTATTTTCATTCATTAAATGGTCTTGTTACTATCAATAAATAATAACTTAGAATTACAGGATAGTTTTGATTATTAGCTAGTTTGATTGCAGACAATATTTCTGGTATGATTTGTACAGATTACTGGTGAAAGTTAACCATTAATATATTTAGTTTAAAAGAATACTTTCTTTCATCCATCACAAATTTAAAACAGAAGCTTTTTACAGACACAACTGACCAAAAGTTCAATCATGCAAAGTAATTATTGCTTATTGCAAGTTTACACTTATTTTTTATTTAATGTGAAATCGTGTCAACCAATGAGACATCTCTAGCGATACATCAACCAAAATAAAAAAAGATAATATTTCCTTGATTTCCCAAAGACCAAGATAAGCTTAAAACTACAAAGTTTGGTAACTGTATTGTTTATCTGCATGACACTGTCTTGGACCAGTCTCATGATCTCTATCTCTCCCTGGAAGAGAGTACAACCAACTGTATTGTGTAACATACTGACAATCACAATTACTGTTCTTACCTATTATTTTGACAGTCCAAAAATAGCAGTTACATTAATCAAGAGGCATTTTGTGCAATTTAAAATATCACTAATTAATTTTTAGCTAATGTCGTCTTTTGGACATAGACCTATTTCAAGAATGGCCACATCATTGAGCTGTCAAAAGGATAGCTGTTGTAATAGTGTTAAAGATATACAATGCGGCTGCTTATTTATTATAGTAATAATTTTGTTCTATAGTGCCTTCACATGGCTAAACCATCTGGCCATCTTTTATACTATGTTTTTAGCAAATAAATGATATTTCTATTTCTATTTCTTTATTATGAAAACTAGAATACTTTTTGATTGTTTTGTTAATTTATGTAATATTTTATGTTGGTGTTGGTTATATCTAGATTTCAGACTCATGCTAAGATGATGTATGGGCCTCTGGATGATTAACTTACCTCTCACCATGAAATATCATACAATATCACCAATATCCAATAAAATATCAATGGTTACAGCACCATAACACCTTCCAAAACTATTTAAAGCTATTTATCTTAATTTTCAGATATATTATGGCATCTGGGACATCATCTTTAGAGAGTAATGGCAGTAATGGTGGGTATTGCTTCAAATAATTTATTCTCTAAATTTTTTGGTACTAATAATTAATTAAATTTTTTCATCATTTAACTAATCTCATTAATAGCTGCTCTTTTCATAGGAAAACACTGAATGCAACAAAACCCATAGAAGTAATGCATTCACATTACTAGTCAGACCGGAGATGACCCACTAGAGGGCCATAATAATAGATAATTGATAGTGTCTCATTAGCGATTCTTGACTAGTTAAAGTACAAACCTAGAACAAGAAGTTTAGGTAAAAGTTGTACTAGATAAACCTATCAAACAAACAAATTTTAAGTTTGAAAGGGGTAATAGTTCGAAATTTTTTATATTGTGTGCTGTGGACTGTATAATCTGGTCCTTTGGACCTTATTAATAAAATAATTTTACAGAACAAACTTAAATTATCTTCTTATTCAAACTACGTACTGTTAATTTATTTGTCAGTGTGTGTTTCATGGGATTTTGAACAGATTTATTATCTTTTCCATGATGCAGCAGAGAAAGAAAAAAAACACTAGTTATCAATCTTAAGGTTTTGATTGGGGCAGGTCCTCAAAACCTATGAGATTAGATAAGTCACAGATAATCTTGTATTACATAGAATTGTCTAATCTATGAAGATACTAGTTTAGATATTTGATTAAAACAAAATACACAATAACATGACATGTGTTTTTCCACACTTGGATGTTATACCTCATAATAATGAAGAAATTGTTATTTTTTTAAACTTCTTTCCTTAAGATTTATTGAATCATGGGTTTAGAATTTCCACTAAAGTTTCTATCTAGTAGATAATACAAAGTACAAATCTAGGCTAACACTTCTGCTGCATTTTGAATAATTTACTTTTTTTTTATATAACTGGATCAAAAATATCAACAAAATTCCAATACAAGATCCAAGTGTTTTGGTTCTCCCAAGTTTCTGATAGTTTTTTTTGGTAGCCTGTACCGTCCCACTCCTAGGCAAAGGCTTCATCACTCACCCATTTTATCTTTTGCGATCCTCCTTCTAACATTATTTAAAGGAATACACATCTTTCAGCTGTTTGACTGTCACCAAAATTACAATACTGACTGAGGTTTGACTTCAAAGGGGGTGTTTCCTCGTTCATATAAATGGGAGAGACTACTCCCATATACCTTGCTAGTTTTCATGTTTTAAAGCACCTGCTAAACCCAAACCATCTTGTTCCAGAATCAATATCCCACAATTACGTGAGCACAGAGCGTCACACCACCGCTCAACTGCCGACCATCCCGATCCCGATCGAGTACGACGTGCTGACTTCGAACCAATGCTACGAGAAACAGAACTACACGGTCAAGTCGCACGGCGCGCACGTCATGAGCGGACCATACGAGCCGCTGCAGTATGACGTCATCAGGTAGGTGCTAATAGCAGTTCACGGCAATAGGCTTGGCCTAGTTGGGCCCCCCACTTAAATGGGACTTAACAGGTGAAATGTAAGTGTACTCCAAACCTCTGCTTACTCCTTCGGTGAATACTGGCGTGGAGTTATGTGTTCACCAAGGACTACCCACCTGTTTTAATTATTGTCTTTCAGCCACCCGAAGGTGGTCAGCTAGACATTGCTTTCTGCTATAAAACCCTTGAAATGAACGATGTTGTATAACAGCTGTTACAGTTTTGGTGTACTTAATATTTTATTGCATGGTATATAGACAGCTAACTTGCAACGGTTTTTTAACAATGTTGAGAGTGTGCTGAGTAGTCAATTCTTTTTCATCACTCATAAGTATGCCGTTTACGCACACAATAAAAAAAAACCAGCCAAGTGCGAGTCTGACTCGCACACGAAGGGTTCCGTACCACCGTACAATATTAAACATTACATAATTTAAAAAAAAAACGCCGAATAAAACACGTTTCTTATAAGGAGACCCTCTTAACTTTATTTTATTTTTAATATTTGGTGTTATAGCGGCTATAGAAATACACACTATGGAAAAATTTCAACTGTCTACCTATTACGGTTCATGAGATACAGCCTGCTGACAGACAGACGGACGGCTGACAGCGGAGGCTTAGTAATAGGGTTCTGTTGGCACCCTTTGGGTACGGAACCCTAATGCATATTGTCTGTGTAGTTTAAAGATGAATATTTTTGTCTGTATACCAAATAGTTTGACTCGTACAATAATGTAAGTTCTCTCTGTCTGTCCATTAGTAAACAGAACAACGAGAGCTTGAAGCAGCAGTGCGAGAAGGCGCTGCATGATCTCAATCAGTTGCGGCGACAGCATACGGAGACGTCACGGAGGTGTGAGCATGTTATGAAAGTGAGTTTTTAACCCCCGACGCAAAAAGAGGGGTGTTATAAGTTTGACCGCTATGTGTTCGACGTCTGTGGCACCGTAGCTCTTAAACGGATCAACCGATTTGGATGCGATTTTTTTGTTTGAAAGCAGGTTTTCTAAAGGTGGTTCTTAAACATGTTTTATGAAAATCGGCTCAGCCGTTTCAAGGTCATCAGCTCTTTTTTTGTGTCAGACGTTTTTTAATGTTACCTATTATTGAAACTTATACCATGAGTCTCATCATCTTTCTGCCCTTGTCCCATGTTACTTGTGGTCAGCGCAAAACGTTTTGTTCTCTCCTGCTCCCCTGTCAACCATCACGCTATTATTAACTCCCTTCTCTTTCATAACATTCCTCACACAATCCATCTTTTCTTTGGCCTTCCTCTTCCTCTCCATCCATCATCAATTATATTCATCACTCTTTTGGCCACATGCATGTCGTCCCTACTTATGACATGCCCATACCAAGCCAAACGACTTCCTTTCAACTTTTATGTCACTGGCGCCACTTTCAACCTTCCCCTCATATAATCACTAGCTTCTGCCCGCGGCAGCGCTCGCGTGGATGCCGGTAATTATCCCCCGGGAACGTGCTACCGGCATAAAAAGTATCCTATCATCGAAATCCATTTAGCCGTTAATGCGTGAAAAGGTTACAGACAGACAGATAATAAATGCAAATTATCTTTTATTTATTTATATTGAACAGGTTTTTTATGATTCTAAATGTCTAATTTAAAAATAATAACATTTCATTTCAATATTATCATCATTAATTTGAAATACTCTAGCGCCGCCATTGACCACGTACTAATTACATATTAGCTAAGTTATTTTATAACTTCATATTGTAATAACTTTTAAGCAGGTGGACTGATTTAAATGAAATAAATAATACCTCAGAATAAGGGTTCTGACTATATTTCCAATTCCTTAAATCTCTTAAAAAGAGACAAAATTTTTAATAATAATGTGAATTTTAAAATCATTCCGTGTTTTACCCCCTTGGGGGATGATTTTACAAACACGCTGAAACTAATAATTGATAATTTCTAACCATAAACATAAATTAAAATTTTTCATATCTTTAGAAATGCTAATTAGCCCATACGAACTTTCATCTCCTATATCACCCCTTTTTAACCGACTTCAGAAACGAGGAGGTTCTCAATTCGTCTGCATTTTTTTTGTATGTTTGTTACGCGATATCTCCGGTAATTGTGGATCAATTTCGAAAATTCTTTTTTTCAGCTTCAATAATACGTATTTTTTCCACTTAGCGTAATATTGATGATGTTATAATAATTTCCTGTCACTGTTATTTACACAGCAAGCACAGGTATACGAATTTGTGTGGCGTACTACAACAAAAAAAAAAAAAAAAATTTTACAATAAAAACATCCGACTTCCAAAAAAAATAACACTACAAAGTGGAAAGTACGTTTAAATTCGGAAGTCGGTGGCAAAAAATGAAAATACAAAACCAAAGACACGGACATGGCAAGGATTATTTTTGAGACAAAAGTAGCCTTTGTACTTCCCCAGGATGCCAGCTAACTCCTTGCCAAATTTTATCGAAATCCGTTCAGTGGTTTAGGCGTGAAAAGGTAACATACAGACAGACAGACAGAGTTATTTTCGAATTTATAATAATATTATCGATCTCAACATTCTCATCTCTGCTGCATGCAATCTTTTTTCATCCGTCTTCTTCACGGCCCAACTTTTCGAGTCTATGTCCCTTAAATTGTAGAACGTGTTCCTAGCTTGATTGTGACTGATTCGTAGGTCTAATTAGTAGGTCTAATGACCTAGTCGGTCTAGCAATTTTTTTGGATGGGGTTTAATAACCCCATCCAAAAAAAATGCTACACCAAAATTGCAACTTATAGCAACCGACCGAGAACCATGGCAAATTTTGGAAGAGGCTTTCGACTTAAGGGGGTTCCTGTTACACAAAGACTATATCCTTCATTAATCAAAACTCTTTTAAACTTACTTATTTTAAACTATTTAAAAGCTTTGTAATAATAGAAAATAAAAGGCTTTTTTATTTTATTTGTATTATTAAGCTCCATCCACTTGTCATGTTTTTAGATAGCATTTCCTACTTATTTCCTTGCGGAAAATAACGGGACTATGAAGTACCCGTGCGTAAATATGATACTTAGAGATTTAAATAAGACTCACATACTTGTATGTATGATGAAGACAACGGTCTGCAAAGGTAAACATTTTCAAAATTCGAAATGCTTTGAAATATTTTTTTTATGAGGAATAAATATATAAAAAAGAAAAACAATTTAATAAATGATACTGATCATGATGATGTTGATAATTGTATTTTCTTTTCTGTCCTTGTTTACTGCCAGGTATTGTAACGTACCTTATAAGACTTGGAATGACAACAGTATTATATGAGTTTCCCTTTGTTTAATGTCTGACTTCTACTAACTACTACTTCTAAAAACAATTGCTATTGTGGACCATCACAACGTAGGCCTGAAACCGTCTAACGTCACTGCGGCAGATCCAGGCGTAGATGGCGGGAGTTTGACGCTCGTAGTTGGGATTGGTCCATTTTGGCGCAGGGCCGGCAGTCTCGACATAGATAGCGACAAAAATCGGTCGTTAAGTCTAATCTTTGTCAAATTTCTTTAATAGATTTTCAACCTTATGCATTCGAAATAAAGTTGAAAATCTATTAAAGGAATTTGACAAGGATTCGACTTAGCGACCGATTTGCGACCAAGTTGAGTGAGAAAAGGAAAGGGACGCCTTTGCCCTGCTGTTGGAACAACAGGCTGATTAATTTATTTTTTGTACCAGGAGTTGGAGTACTTCCGCGGACAGCACAGAGCAGCTATGAACCAGTTGGAGGTGTCAGCACAGGAGGCCAGCAGTTTGCGCGGCAAATACGGCGACCTGCTCAACGACAACCAGCGGTAAGAGCTCCATACCTGCCTGCTTTTAGACCTACTTGCATCACAAATGACTAAATGCGTTTATTTATTTATTTACGGGCTTCTTCCCGCGACTTCATCCGCTAGAAATTTCTTGTTCCTCCGACCCATCCCTTCGCATTGCATCGCCAGGCCGCGCTATTACTTTGTCTTCGCTTGGCATTCTTTCTGACTTTTTTTCTTTTTGTTCGGCTCCTATGGGTCCTATTGTGATGTTATCACGTTAAATAGCTTATAGCCTTCCTCGAGAATTGGGCTATCAAATGCAAAAATATTTTTTCAAATCCGACTGGTAGTTCTAGAGATTAGCGCGTTCAAACAAACAAACAAACAAAACAACAAAACTCTTCAGCTTTATTATTAGTATTAGTATAGATTCACAAGGTGCACAATATTGGTATCATCCAAGCGTAATCGCACAAAATGACAAACAGCAACAGCAATAATAATGATGATAACTACAGTAAAAAGTTTAGTTTACAAAATTACAGCTACAAGGTCTGCACTAAACGCATTTAAAACATCGTTCCGATTCTGTTAATCGTTTGAAGGTGACAGAGAGAGAATGATTAAATATGTTTAGCGTTAAACGTATTTAAGGCGAAAGCGCCAGGGTAGCCCGCGAAATTCAAATTTTCTTACGTTTTTTGCAATTTGCAGGTCAGTGTTAGGTTGTATGTAAAAAAAAACGTAAATAAATTTGAATTTCGCGGGCTACCTTAGCGCATCCCCCTTAAGTGATTTGTGGTGCAAGCGGGCCTTAGAAATCGGCCCAGCAGACCAAAAACATCGCAGTACAGCGGTTCACTATCAAAGAAATACCAACTCTGCCGAAGTTGAAATAAAGGTGAAAGTACTTTACCATAACCCGCTAACTGGAGTATGAAAGCAGATAGCGGTACGCAGTTTAGTGTTATTTTCAAAACGCGTAATTTTAAAATTTTTGGGCGTGTTTTTCAAATTTGTAACGGTTTAATTATTGGACACCAGACGAAGCTCAGCGCAGTACGGATTCTACAGAATAACAAGTTCCAAGATCGAATTACACGCCTTCTACAAGTTTGAACCTTGAATTGTCTTGCTGACACACGATTTCTGGAACGAAAATTATGGACGTGTCAAAATCATCTGATTGGCTGTCAATAATTTAGTCGATCCATCACGGCAGTTGAAGCCCGCTTGACAATTTAGCTAGCTTATTTTTATTCCAGAAACGGCGTCAGGCATACTGGTAAAATAATGTGAATGTTTTAGAATACATGTCCTCTTCTTTCCCCCAGCTTGGAGCGCGAGGTGCAGCACCTGCAGCAGACCAGCAACCCCGAGGGCAGCTCCGACGCGCTCGTGCACACGCTGAGAAAGTATGAAGCGCTCAAGGAAGAACTCGAATGTTTTCAGAAGAGGTGGGTGTTTGCTGATATTTGTTGAGTTTGTATGACCATTCACGTTCGATAAAAATATGGGCAGATTCGCGGGTAAAGTACTGCAAGGATCTTTTGTCGCTTAAATGACATTAACTATTGGTAAACATTTATGAAGTTGTAAAGAAAAAGATGTCAGCGTTACTTCCGATTTTGGCCACGCGCTATAATAACCTTTTTTTAACGTAGGAAACACAAAAACTAACAAAAAAAAAAAAAACACGTGTGGCACTCGGGGACTGCTGCGGTAAAGCTATTGCATAGCATTTTTTATCAACTTATGCAATTATAATTATTTATTTATTTTTTATTTATGCAGTATTTTTTTTTTCTTTGATATTAATTCAAGTACAGTCGTACCACATACATACATGTTAAGCGAACGCTCAGCCGAGCTATATGGTAGGCGGAGTGGGGGGTGTTAGGTTTTATTTTCGTTACGGAATTTCTTGATTCGGTCGCCGCGCTCAAAGCCCGCGATAAAAGCTATGCAATAGCTTAACTATATTTTGAGCGCGCTGTTCTTACCGATCGAACAATCTCTTTTCAATAGACCAGGTTTTACACTAATAAACAAGATAAACAAAACTTGATATTTTATAGTTATTGCTATACCAAATACACATAACGTGCAAACAACAATAGCAGAGAAACTGAGCAAGTACACTAAATTAAAAGATGAAGTAGCCTGGCTGTGGCATCTGCAAAAAGTTACAATAGTACCAATAGTTTTGTCTA
This sequence comes from Dryobotodes eremita, assembly GCA_917490735.1. Taxonomy (NCBI): domain Eukaryota; kingdom Metazoa; phylum Arthropoda; class Insecta; order Lepidoptera; family Noctuidae; genus Dryobotodes; species Dryobotodes eremita. The sequence goes on from OU823256.1 coordinate 3,008,546, forward strand.
AAACAGGAGTAATGCCGAAACAACTTAACCAGTCCGTTCATTTCCTCAACTTAATTCCAAATACCTACCATCTGCTGCAGAAGGCAGCGATACTAAATATACAGACTCGTGATTAGAAAACCCACATCAAAACACAAATACGCTACCATCTTCTGTGCAATTTTCTCCACGTGACTGCACTTAATCCAACTGATAATCACTTGTCTTAGGCCCGTGTTATCAGCTCTTTCCGGCTAGCAGACAATAAAAAAAAAAAAAAAAAAATATATGTAAAATTCATTTTAACAAAAAATCGACTTTCATGTTTATATTTTGTTCCAGATACGACGACCTAATAGAAACACATAATACAACATTAGAGAAACTACGAAACGTTCAAGAAGAGAACAGCAGACTGAAAACACAATGCCACGACTTGACGCAAGAGAGAAATGCTGTTGTAAGTATAGCCTCTTTTTTTCTTTGAATATATTCCATTGATGGAGTATAGAAAGAAGATTCCATCCAATACAACGTAGATCATAACTCGTTCTCCAATGAGGTTGTTGCAAATGTTCAAAGCAATTCCATCAAAAAACATTTTGCTGATCCAGCAATCCGTAAAGCTGCACAAAATTTAGTGTACAATTGGACTGTTTTAATAATATAAGTTAGTAAACTGACATGTTGAATGTCCAAAAGAGTTATTAAGCAAAACAGATGTATGTCGCTTCCCCTACATTTTGTCGTCCTTCGAGCCGGATTCAATCTTTCGCGAACGCGAAGTCAAAGTAAAGTGAATGTGTATTGAAACTATTAGTGATACTATACACCGCTCCGCATAGCGGTCTGTTGATTATTTTGGTGTTCATATTATAAAGGGTGTAAAAAGACCCTCGACGAAGCCGAAAGTTACTTCGTCATTGTGATATTTTTGTATGTTCTGGACCATACCTGTGAACCTTCTGGTTATGAAGGTCAAAGTTTCAACGTTGCTTGACATTAAAAGCAAACTAGTATTAACTTAAAACTCCCACATCCCCTGTACCATTGCATGCATCCATATGCACATTCTTTTATGTTTGTTACATTGCGCGCTACCGTAAACAGTGATTTTTCACCAAAAATAAAAGTAATTACCCAGCATTTCTTTTGTACAATGTTTTATTGTACAAAAAAAACCCCCCATCCCCGAAACTGTTTACCAATGCGTTGAAGGACGTCTTTAAGATGCTGTACTAGACTGGACAGGGTATCAACATTAACGGCGAGTACATCTCACACCTTCGCTTTGCCGATAACATCGTCATAATGGCAGAGACGCTGGAACAGTTAGATCCGATGCTGCATAGCCTAAACGGAGCCTCTCGGCGGGTTGGCCTCGGCATGAATTCTCACGTCTCGCCGAGTCCAATCCACATCGAAGGGTTGCTTCTCGAAGTTGTGAAGGGGTATGTCTGCCTAGGGCAAGTCATCCAGCTCGGTAGACACAACTTTGAGAAATAAGTCGACAGGAGGATCCAGTTAGGTTCGGCAGCGTTTGGAAAACTACGTCAAGTCTTTTCGTCGCCTATCCTGTAATGTTTGAAGACCAAGGTCTTCAATCAGTGCGTCCTGCCCATTATGACATACGGTGCCGAAACGTGGACACTGACAATCAGGCTGGCCCACAAATTTAAGGTCGCTCAGCGCGCTGGGGAGCGGGCTATGCTCTGAGTTTCTGTGAAGGATAAAATCAGGAATTAAATTATCCGGAAAAGAACTGGAGTTACCGACATAGCTTGCAGAGTAAGCAAGCTGAAGTGGCAGTGAATTGGCCATGTTTGTCGGACCGATAGTCGGTGGAACAGACGAGTCCTGGAGTGGAGACCGCGTATCGGCCATACGTATTGTGGGACGTCCTCAAGCTAGATCGACCGACGACCTTAAAAAGGTGGCACAGAGGGACAAGGCGGAGGACAGAGTGTTGTGGCGCAGCCTTTATTGTTTGCGGGATGGCATGTGACGCGAAGTGCGACGCAGACGCGGGTTTTGCGTTTTGTTTCGTGTAATTTCATGCATGCATGCAACAAGTGTGAGGAATACATCAGAAGCTAATCGGTCCTTGTTAATGTTTAGATCCGAGAACGCAATGCGCTCAAGCAGCAAGTGGCGCACGTGGTGCGGCAGTGGGAGGGCGGCGCGCGCGAGCGAGCCGACGTCAAGCGGCTCACGGACGAGCGCAACGCCGCCATGGCCGAGTACACGCTCATCATGAGCGAGAGGTAACTTACACCCGCCCACTTCAACAAAGTAACACCCTAACCTACCAAATCATCCACACAAACACCCGCTCTTAGCTAATTCATATAGCCTTTACATGTTGTAAAAAAAGTGCCTAGCCGATAGCTGAGCATTTTAACTTTTAGAAAAAGAAATGGCTTTGTAAAGCATCATCTCTGTCTCTCTTTCTAAACGATAAATGATTTTATTTCTGTAAGTAGGTTTATTTAAAGCTTGATGTGTACTATTATTGCCCGAGTACTGAAAATTGTACAAAATCTTTTGGCTCGTGGCCAAATTCGGAACTAACGACGCCATCTTGCTTTTTCAATAGTATTTCACAATTTTTACCAACAACGCCCCCCCTCCTGTCAATGTAATACTAGCGCCAAAAGATCCTTTTAGTACTGTCTCTATTACTATGATAAAAACTGCAGTAATTTATAATATGCATTGTGTATCACCAGGGACACAGTTCATAAAGAGATGGAGAAGTTATCGGACGACCTCCAAGCGGCGCTCAAACGTGTCGCCGCGCTGGAGTCCGCGCTGCAAGCTTCTCGTGAGGAACAGAGGGCCACCGCGCTACAGGTAAACAATATTGTGCTTTAACCCCACGACACAAGGCACAAAATAGCCTATAATTCCTTATGTCAAATTTTCGTCAAGTGGTGTAGGTGAGCTTCTGAGTTATCCTAAAGCAGTTCGGGATATGACATTGACATGATTATTGATGCTGTAGAATTTCTTAAGGATTTTAATTTGTTGTTTGGGTCATGTACGGTTGGTTAACGCACATTGATTTACGAAACCCTCCGGAAAACCGACGCTTTCAACTCTTCCCATTAACGTTCAGTTGACTTGAAAGAAAATGTGTTTCAGTTTGTTAGCAATGATTGTAACCCCCCATCTTTTCTAAGGCCCAATAATCTACCAAACTGCCATTTCCCCTCGCTTTATTTCATGGAGTTTATGGTCATAGGCGGAGAGTCTACGTCGCGAGATCGAGTCTGCGCTAGTGGACCGTGACCGCGCCATCAAAGAGTGCTCCGATCTCAAGACGCCGCAGAACACCTCCACACTAGGGAAGTCCAGGTATGTACTGTTATATCATTCAATATTTATTTATTTATTAAAATTTCATGCACAAGTAAAAAAAAATACTGTACAAAGGCGGACTTAATGGCTGAGGCATTTTCTACCAGTCAACCTTAGGGTGGGTGAGTATACAAGCTCATACGAGGGCGGCACTGAAAATTTGGGGAATCAAGGAAGTGACACAACATTACTATTTAAAAATGTATTTATTGCTTTACGAAGTATTCGCCGCGAAATTTGACACATTTTTCCATACGATGGAACCAATCATTGAAGCAACCATTCCATTCGGAAGTCGGGGTCTCCAAAATAGCCGTTTTGTAGGCGTCCACAGCTTCTTCAGGTGATGAAAATCTCTGTCCACGCAATTTATTCTTTATTTTAGGGAAATTATAGAAATCATTAGGGCTTAGGTCGGGGCTGTACGGCGGATGGTCTAACAATTCTATGTTTTCTTGCTCTAAAAACTCTTTTGTTCTGTGCGCGGTGTGAGAACTCACATTGTCGTGATGGAGGATGATGCGGCGGTTGCAGTTCTCTTTACGGAGTTCAGAAACGACCTGTGGCAAACAAATGCTAGCATACCATTCTGCATTAACCGTTCTTTGTCCCTCAAGAGGAATAGTCGTAACATGGCCGGTTTTGGAGACAAGCGTGGCCACCATTTTTTTTGCAACACTCCGTGAACGAACAATTTTTGTTGGCTTAACTCATTTTCGAACACCCAAACTCGTGACTGGTTTGTTTTTTGGGGTTCGTACGCGTATATCCAGGATTCGTCACCTGATACGATGTTGTATACAGCAGTTGAGGATCCTGCGTGGTATCTTTCGAGAGTTCTGACGCACCAAGTAACGCGAGCCGCTTTTTGCTCTTCACAGAGCGAATGCGGTATCCATCGGGAAAACAACTTTTTTACACCTAATTGTTCATGCAAGATTATTTGTATTTGACTCATGCCAATGTCTAAAGTTGCCTGAATTTCGCGGTATGTCACATGTCGATCTTCCTCAATCAGCTTACGCACAGCATCAACGTTTTCTTGGGTGACTGCAGTTTTTGGACGACCTTGACGGGGATCATCACTGAGCTTGACACGTCCACGTTGAAATTCAGCAAACCAGCGATAAATTGTGGTTTTGGATGGGGCTTCATTACCAAATGCAGAAATCATCCGGTCAACACACTGTTTTTGTGTTAAACCACTTCGAAAGTCATAATAAATCATCGCTCTTGAATTTTCTCGAGTCAATTCCATTTTCTCAACGACTAAACAAGTTTGACAAAACCTTGTGACAAGACCGAGAATCTTTTTTTAAATAAATAAATGTATTCGATTTTTAAAACCAAGGAGTTTTCAATTAAAAAGATTTTAATATGACAGGAACAGTGGAAATATTCCATTCCCGATACTTTTAGCGCAGCCCTCGTAAATGACATCAGATATAGTTGTTGTAATTTACTATCAAAATTTGCCTTGACTGTGATTTTAGTTAATTTATGATTAGTTTTCAATTGATTTAAATCGATTAATCTACTACTACATCTACGGAATCAATCTGATGGATTCCGATGTAATCTACAATCGATTTTTGACCTTTTTGATTTCTTAATCGGTTTCAATTGATATTTGACCAATTATGTAAATTATCGAAAATTTCAGAAAAAACAAATAACTCCGTGTTTTTAGACAGTTTTTTCTTTTCTGAATGTTTAATTTTGTTCAACAGACAAGACACCTCGGCATACCACCACTTGGGGCTAGCAAGTGTTGTGGGCAATGATGGATTTCTCACCGGACAACACTCCAATGACCCATCATTGGATAAGTTGCAAGGTAAATATAACATCGTCATAAAACAATAAATGACTACTATGAGGAGACGATACTTTATTACAATCGCTTACGCGCTTATAGTGAAAATATTATTATTATTCTATTAGCAAATGTATGTTACTGCAGAACATGGACTTGAACATTTCCCCACGAGGCTTCAAATTGCTTTCCTCTTTTTAGTTGTACCGACGTTTTTATTTGAATCTTTAAGACTAGATTTTACTGTCTACCGCCAATTTTTATTTAGTAACTGACATCGGTGGCTCCCCATCTTTTAAGCTAAATTATTGACTGATTTTTCATTTAGTATCAAAAGTATAGTAAAAGTAAAGTATTATTATTCAGTTTTTGGTACCCAAGATACAGGCTTGTCTAGGCCTAGGCCCTTATAATCTTTTTGGTAATCAAGTAATTATTTATTTCCTCTGAGTATCTCATGGTGTCTTCCTTGTCCAGGTCTAGTGGGCATGGTGGTAGATGCCGTGGACAAGGAGCGCGTGGACAACCTGGAGCAAGCCAACCAGGAGCTCGAGCGTCTGCGCAAACAGATCGACAGGCTGCAGAACGAGCTCAACGACGCGCAGAGAGAGGCCGAGGTATGTAACATAAAAATATGCCTAGAAACATTGATATTATAAGTAAAAATACAAACATACATACATAGACTGCTAAAAACATAACTTTCATTTGGCTTTGCCATAGTCGGGTAAAAAGAGATTGATAGGTTACCTACGCAAAATTCGATCTTTAAAAGCGGCACACTAGTGTAAACATAAATAACGTAATATTGTAATGTCACACTATATTAGATGAGTCGTGGAAGTAGGACGGCATGTAGTAATTATCGGGACTGAGAAAGGGCCAAGCATATTATGTTGCAAAGTCAAAGTCAAAAGTCAAATCATTTATTTTTAACGTCAAAATTTACAAAAAAATAGAAGTCTAGTCTAGTAGAAGAAGTCTAGTTGCCTCTTCCAAAAGGTAGTTTCGTATGGAGAAGAATGGGCAAGAAACTCCACCGTTACTCTTAATGTTTTATAATATTATATTTATATAACTATATGTGAAGACGATGCCCCTAGAATAAAATTACTTCCGTTAGCACGACACTCGAGTTCAGTTTGCTAACTAGCCAAATTTTTACGTGCCACTTGTGGAGTGCGTATAACCTATCTACCTCGTTTTACTTATAATATCACTAGTTTCTGCCCACAACTTCACACAACAAAATATATCCGATAGCATCGCATCGTCCGCCCACGATATTACTTCGTTTTCGCTTAGTGTTCTTTCTGACGCTTTTATTTTTGCTCGGCTCTTAACGGTTGTAGCGTGATGTTAAATAGCCTATAACCTTGCTCAAGAATTGGGCTATTATTAGCAAAAATATTTTTTGAAATCCGACGGGTAGTTGCAGAGATTAACGCGTTCAAACAAACAAACAAACAAACTCTTCAGCTTTATTGGTATAGAACATAGATAGATTGCCTAGAAATGATGATGATATTCCATCATGATTGACAAGCCAATATGTAGTAAAGTCGACCGTACAATACCGCTTTAGGGGGTATTTTATACATTATGAAAACCTCTAAGAAAATATGTAGGAATTTTATTTTGCAAACATAAGTATTAGATGAAAAGTTAAGTGTAGAAAAAAAGGAAAAAAGAATAAACAATTATACTGCGCCAGTAGCATGCGAAAAGAGTTCCGACGTCGCTACACCAACCGAAGGCCGTTTGTCCACCGCCACCGTCAACGGGACGTCAACGAAAACGAGATGACGGCACCGAAGTAGCGACACATACTTTACTATGGCCGCGTCTCCACCGCACGTCCATCACCCGAGCTCCGTCATGCCGGCCACCGAAGTTTCGAGTAGTTGGGCGCGACCGCTAGAACTCGGTCCGAAATTGTAACTGGCCGATGTGCCGGCAGTAAAAAAGCACGTTGGATCTTGTCCACACACTGCCGTCGCAGCGGCGCCGTACGCCCGGCTTTTGTTTTGTCTATCATAAAATACCTTACCGCCGAGGTCGGTCGCGGTGGACAAACGATCACCCTCACCGGGACGTCACGTTCGGTTCGAATAATCCCGTTTCTCGGTAACGTCCCGTTGACGGCTTCGGTGGACAGACGCCGTAACGATGAATGTCAGTTGCTCGTCAAAAAATGAAAAGAGTTATTTTTGCATCAAGACCACTGCGACACTTACCTAGTGTAGTTTCAATTTATTTGGAAGTTTTTGTCAAAGTGTTTGTGTTTGGTAAACCAATGACGAGGTCGACTGTTACTTAGTGAAAGATGTGAAAAGGATAGTCGTGAAATTCCTCTACTATTATCTCTGCTGGCTCTCTCGCAGTCTGAAACATTAATATTAGGCTGGTAACGTGAAATAATCATATACAATTTTGTGTTTTTTCCGTCAGGTATCGAAACGGCGAAGAGACTGGGCATTCTCAGAAAGAGACAAGCTGTTGCAAGAGCGAGAGAGTGTCAAGGCACTCTGCAATCGACTGAGAAAGGTAAGTCGACCTGAAAAACATCACGCACATCTGTATTCCCATAAGTGTTGGGCAGAGATGTATGTACAGTCAGCCTTAATAATATGTATACATCGACAAGAATGTAATTTTTATTATTTATTTAACTGTCTATAATCTTTGTTCTATAATATTGTATCAATCAAATCAAATAAAAAAAAAATATATACAAAATATCAAATCCACAAAACATATTACAATTTAGGTATTTAATTGTAGCTAGATTCTTATCGATGTATACATATTTTTGAGGCTGACTGTACCAAAGATATACGTCATATTAATGACGTATATCTATGATAGAGTTTGTTACTTTAGTATCAAAACTTAACCCTCTTTTTTGGGGTAATCGGGTAGAAGCTGTAGACTCGATATTGACATTAGATTATTCGTAATCAATGAGGGTTTTCTGAAATGACGTTCACTAGGTGGCAGCACTGAGACGTCAGGTCCGACCACCGGTCAAAAGTGGCAAAGCGCCTATATTTTCTTTAGTCGCGACAGACTGAATGATGAATGAATGAACCGAGTGACGAACGTCATCATATATTTTATATTCATTGTCGAAATGAAAGACCTCTTGTCAAAGTGGCGCCAACTGGTGTCTTGAATTTTCATGAAAATCCTCATTCAGGCTAGACGCCATTGATAGCGAGATTTAATGTATTGGACAGTTTTAATTGATCGATTATATTCGTTTTCCTTTTCGTAGGAGCGCGACCAAATGGTAGGCGAGTTAGCGGACGCCCGTCGCCATGGCAACAAGAAGGAAGGCAAAGAGAAGCGCAACACTATGGTCGACGATGACGAACGGAAGGACTGCAGGAGACACGCGCATTCCAGAGATTCTGCTGTTGATGCTGATGTGCAGGTAAACAGGCTTGGCTTAGACTTGGTCTACTTAGGTCCAGTATTGGACAAGTCTTGCTAGGTGTTAACCCTTCAATCAGCGTAAAAGAAAGAAAGGACATATGTTTCTTTGGCATATGTCCTAATTACACTCTACGACACAATAAAAAAAAATGTGATAAAATAAAATTGCCTAAATATTATTATTTTTCTTTCAGTGTCAATAGCTTAAATCAAATTATGTCCAAGCAATATAGCAACCTGGATGTAGCGTAGTTATGAGTAAATTGACTCCCGGGCAACCGATCGTTGACTTGATTCTCGCACTATAATTAATATTATGAATGTAGAAAAGATATTCTCAGGGTGTGTGTTGGGTTTATTTAAATTGGAACGCACGTTTAACAGTAAAAGTATATAATAACTGTGAAACACAGTGTAAGCGCACGTTTACACGGACGTAAAAATATCGGAGTGGAATTTTATCGCGCACTGGATTTTCCACCCTAGGTGTTGAGCCGAGTGTTGAGAATCTAACAGAGTACATCCCAGCGCGTCGAAAAAACACTGTTGGATTATCAATTCTCGGCGCTAAGCAGACCTTTGAAAATCCAGTGTGCGATAAATCCCGCCGCGATATTTTTACGTCCGCGTGAATTTGGACACAAACAGGTAAAGATGTAAAAACAATGAAACTGTTATGAGCGGGTCGTGAACGTGGCTTACGGACTCGCGATACTTAGGCCCGTATTACAGAACGTCACTCAATACTCAAGCATTACTTAAAACTAGATTCGAGCCATTTGATTGGTTGAAACTAGTTTTAAGTAATGCTTGAGTATTGAGTAACCTTCTGTAATACGGGACTTAGTTCCAACTCAAACGTCAAGATTTAAGTTCCTTAAGCAGTTTGTTTATTTGTATGACTTTTATGGTTGCTCTGGGCTTAGGTGATTTTGAAAAGTTTAGTCGGACATAACGTAGCCCCTACCCATTCTCACCCATAGCTGTCCCACGATGGGTTTCTATAATATCTCCTGGTGACCCATCTTTATGGTGCAACCAGACCAGGATCAGGTTTCACCCTTATGACTTAGTTTATCAAAAGTTTATCATCATCATCCTCTTGCTCGTATCCCAATTTGTTTATGAAAGGGTTTTTTTAAATAAATTTGTAAAACATTGTTTATAATAACTCCACGTATTACTTTGTACAGGATTTCGAATGGGAGATAATCGACGTGGAGCTCTCAGGCCTGAACAAAGACGGCGAGCTAGGTTTCGAACTGGCGGGCGGGAGGGAAGAGCCGTACTATCCCAACGACTGCAGTATTTATGTGACGGCTGTGAAGAAGGGTTCCATCGCTGACGGGAAGATCAAGTAAGTACAGTTAAACCAGTAAAGCTATGCGCTTCGGTAATCTTCGTGTTTTAGCATGAACGTCGCGTCTCAGAGTAACCCCCCACAGAAGCGAAGCTTCAAAATGTTGCGCTGCCGCGCTTTGTAGTAGTGCGCCTGTCGCCTGTTTATATGAAGTTTTCTCTCTGCCGGGTTACTCCGGTCGTAACAGATCGATATTAAAACTCATCGCACGTTTGTATTTCCGAAGATATACGATGATTCCCGAAGCGCATACTTTTCTTGGGGTGTACTAGTAGTGGCGTGCCTAGGGGTCAAAATTAGTGAAAGCCGACATATTTTTTTATTAAAAAAAAACACTACCTAAAGTACCTCTCGAATATCCTGGCAAGTAGCAAAGCTGTGACTACCGAATGCGTCGTTCGTGTAAAGTTTAGAGTTAGACGAACGGCGCATAGACGGTGTTTAGAGTCTAAACGAACGGCGCATTCGGTAGTCGCAGCAGTATTAGTAAGTACCTACTTAAGTACGTACTAATATTCGTATTTCACAATTGTAAATGATAAATGACTTTATTTCTGTAAGTAGGTTTGTACAAACACTTTTACACGTCAATCATATTTTAAAACTAGATGAGGTCGGCGTTTCATATCTGACTACTCTGAGAAGAAAGGTCGAAACAAACTCAGAGGTCACAGTCTCTTTTAAATTCCAGACATAATCTTGGTCAGATCATGTGAAGACCATGTAGATTTGTGTCTGAAACGGTCTTTTGAGGAAAAACCACACAGAATTATTGGACCTGTCCAGTCAGAGCACGCATTTGTCAGTAATCGTGCAGCTCAACTCAAAACTTAAGGAGCTCAACGATTCGACGAACAATACCAAAGCAAGGACATTTGGGTAGGACGCATAAATTACTCAAACTGCCAGACCATGATTATAATTAATTCAGAAAAAAAAAACAAAGATCCACATAGTCTTTACATTCACAATAATTAAAATAATATACTATTTTACAAAGTAAATATTCATGTCAATGTATTTATAAAAATTCATCAATGTCAATAGGTATATAAAAATTCTGAAATAATCTTGGTCAGATCATTTGAGGACCATGTAAGATTAGTGTCTGAAATGGTCTTTTGAGGAAAGAATCATACAGATTTGAGTGGACCTGTCCAGTCAGTGCACGCATTTGTCAGTAATCGTGAAGCTCAACTCAGAAGTTAAGGAGCTCAACCACTAGACGAACAATACCAAAGAAAGGACATTTAGTTAGACCGCATAAAGCACTCAAACTGCCAGATCATCATTAAAACTACCTGAGAAAGTGAAAAATATTCAAAATAAAAGTGACGCACATAGCACCTCACATTCACAATAATTAAATAATAATGTTATACTTCACAAAGTAAATTGTGTTGTCATTGTATATATAATAATTATCAAATGTCAAAGTTTATGTAAAATACAAATTAAAAAATAGCAAAAATAAAAGTAATAAAATACATTCAGTATGCAAAAAAATTGGAGCAACTCAATGCCAAGCCTTTTTGTACTCAATATAATCTTTAACGGTATAAAAGGTTTTCTGGCACAACTTACGTTTAATGAATGATTGAATTTATTCAGGCTTAGATCTTGAACGTGGCTTGGAAGTTTATTATAAAAGCGTATGCATTGACATCTGAATGAGCCACCTATTTTCTTCAGCCTTGTTGTAGGTACAACAAATTTGTGTTTGTTCCTAGTTTTTATGTTATGGATATCACTGTATTTTTTAAATAATTTTATATTTTTATGGGCATATAAAAGATTTTCAAAAGTATATTGAGCACAGTCATTAAATTAAGCTCCTTAAATTTCTCCCTGAGATATTGTCTCGGACTTAATTTATAAATTGATCGAACACCTCTTTTCTGCAAAACAAACATAGTCTGAATGTTGCCGGCATTTCCCCACAACAGAATACCGTACGACATAACACTATGAAAGTAGCTAAAGTACACTAAACGGGCTGTCTCTATGTCGGTTAAATTACGAATTTTTCTAACAGCGTAACAGCGTATGCTGCGTAGCATAGCTTTTTTGACAATTTATCTATATGTGGGCCCGCTGAAGCTTAGTATCCAAAGTTAAGCACAAGAATACTGTGCTATCTTCAAATATCAATTCTTCGCCCTTCTCAATACATTAGTTTTCACCTGTCTAACGTGAGGTAGCGTAAACTTAATGCATTTGGTTTTTTTTCCCGTTAAGAAGTAAATTATTGACATCGAACCAGTAAACTACTTTTGAGATCGCGATATTTACATCGTCAGTAACCAGCTGCTGACGTTTAAGTTTAAACAAAAGTAAAGTGTCATCCGCAAACAACACTATATCATGATTATCCTTTATGAGGAAAGGGAAGTCATTAATATAAATAAGAAACAAGAAAGGACCTAGAATTGAGCCTTGCGGGACTCCCATTGTTACTATGGATCCAGGAGATCTTTCTCCATTTACGTCAACGCACTGAATTCTATTACTCAAGTATGAAGTAAGAAGATCCAGAGCGGTGTTCCGGATCCCGTAGTGGCGGAGTTTCCTGATTAACGTTTCATGAAGAATGCAATCGAATGCCTTGGACAAGTAACAAAAGATGCCCAAGGCATCGCATTTATCTTCCCAAGCATTATAAATATGTCCTAAAAGTTCAACATCGGCATCAGTAGTTGAACGACCCCCTGTAAAACCAAACTGTTTGCTATGTAATAATTTATGTTTATTAAAAAATCTTTGCAATTGGTTTAAAATGAATTTTTCAAAAAATTTACTAAAGGTAGGTAGTACTGAAATAGGTCTATAGTTTGTGGGGTCTAAAGTACTACCTGATTTAAACAAAGGTATTATTTTACTTTTTTTCATAAGGTCAGGAAACTCCCCACAGTCGATACAATTATTAAAGATAAGAGCTAAAATAGGTGCTACAATGTCAATAATAGACTTAGCAACTTCTACAGAATTACCCCACAGGTCTGCCGTCTTTTTTACATTTAAAGTGTGAAAGGTCTTAATTATATCTCTACAGGTAATATGTTCGAAATGAAATTCCGAATCGCAAACATTAACATTTTCTTTAAGCAAAGACTCAGCAACAAGGGGATGTGTTTAGGGATTTAGTAGTTGAAATGGGAATATCCGAAAATAAATTTTCAAAGGCCGCGGCGACTTGTGAGTCTGATTTTATTATATTGTCATTAATGGACAGGCTGAAGTCAGTATTTCGGCTCCTAGACCTTTCCGTTTCACTATTAATAATATTCCAAGTCGTTTTAATTACATTACTACTGTTTTTAATGTTCGAACTCAAATAACGCGACTTGGCCATACAACAAACTTTTTTAAATAATTTTGAATAATTTCTAACATATAAATTAAATTCAGCAGTGTTTACAGAAGTCCTTGCATTGTACAGTTCATAAAGCCGTGTTCTACTTTTATGAATACCAATGGTAGCCCAATCACTGATAGATACGTTACTATTAACCGAAATACTCTTGGGATTAAAGGTGGAATCAAATTGTTTACAGTATAAATTAAAGAAATCATCATATAGATGATTAAGATCAACGTGAATAGACAAAACTGATAATTTATTAATGATTTTAACTTTAAAAACTTCCAAGCGTGTGACCGAGACAGCGTTATGTAATGTATCACAGATTTGACGTCTTCATTCATTGATGCGATCTCGCATCTTGCTTAACGCTATAGAATTCGAGCGAGATCGCAACTGCGGCATCTATACTTTGGCGGAACGTGATAAAAACGGCGCGGCATTTAAATATTATTCTTTGAGTACGTAAATCTGGCAACTTAGCATCACACGTATAGCGCGCGGCCGGTGCTCGCGGCGTTTTAATGTTATTTTTCTTATCAATTTATTTATATTTTTTTTTTGATGTGCTCACTTTCTAGTGAAAGCCGGGCTTGTCGGCTTTAGTAAAAGGAACTTCCGCCCCTGTGTACTAGGGTAGTATTTTGAAGGCTTTTTCAATATTATAGTTAAAATTATGATATTAAATTTTACCCGACTGCGACGAAGCCTAAAAAGAGGTTAATGTTTTTTGTAAGCATATTTTGTGTTGGACTGCTTGGTCAGGGGCTTTCTTTTCTTATATTTTTTTTAATATCGCATTTGATTTGTGGCCACTTTTGTCCTACATACCTTTATTGTCCCACAACCTTTGTCGGAGTCAACCTCGACGACGTGTCGTGTCGATCACGTGGTCTTGTTGGGGCTTTATGGCCCCTTATCCGAGGCCTTTGTCGCGCCTTCCTCGCGAACCGCGGAGCTTTGGTTATCTGACGCAGCACGTAATTTTGCTCGTTTTGTTCGTTTTGTGCATCTCGGCCGTGAGGACGAGCCAAGCCGGGGTGATAGGTGAGTTGCGGTCACACGTAGGTCTGGTTGATCCCCAGCTTGAATAGCGTGGAGAGGCGTGACGAGAGCACCGGGCGGAGGAGGTTTCGGGTTCCCTTTACACGCGCGACAGTGTTGCAGACGTGCGGGCCCATGGAGAGCCGGCTGTCAAGTGTGAACCCCAGATACTTAGCGGTCTTGGACCACTTGACTTCGGTCCCCATGAGCTCAAGGCTCAGTGGGTTCACGCGGCCGAGTGCCGTAACGATGATCGCCTGCGTTTTACCTGCGTTTACCGACAGTCTCCATTTACTGAGCCAGGCCATCAAGATGCAGCGCACCCTGGACGACCTCCCCGTCCAGTGCGCGCTGCATCTTGCTGGCGGCGTGGTCGGCCGACAGTGAAGTGGTGATGTACGCGGCGTCATCGAAGTACAGCGCGAGTTTAGCGGTGTGCGTGGCAGGTGTGTCGTCCGTGTGTGCAGAGTGCAACGCAGGCGACGCACAGCTCCCTACGGCCCCCCGCGGTCACAGGCCGTGCGCTTGATGAATCTATCCTGTAGCAAGTAGGAGACCAACAGTTTCTATCCACCTATTTTTTCAAAGTTGCAGTCCATGTGTCGATGTGGCGCTGAATGGTCAATTCGAGTGGTGTAGTCTGATAGATGAACGAGCACGGGCTGATGGTCAGACCGCAGCTCGTCGTCTAGTACGTCTTGCGCGATCTGGCAGATAAGGCCTCTAAGGACGACTATATCCAGTACATCGGGTATAAGAGTGTTGTGGTCCAGGTAGTGCGTGGGCTTTTCCGCGGGCCTCTGCGTCGGCGAACAGTCGTCTTCCCACTTTATTTGTGCTGCAGCAGTTCCACGCTGGGTGCTTGCAGTTTAGGACGTGTCCTGGCTTAACCGTCCGATGTTAATATATTCTCCCTCTCCCGTAGAGTGTGCGACCGCGTGACGGAGGCGTGTGGCGTGTGCGTGTGGGCCAGCGGGCAGGCGGCGGGCGCGGCTCTGCGCGGTGCGCTGGCGCGTGCGCCGGCCGCGCTGCGCCTGCAGCGGGTGCGCGCGCGCCGCCTGCGCCTGACGCTGGGGGACGCGCGGGGCGTGGCGCTGCAGCACGGTGAGCACTACACGGTCACTATATAACATTCAGCGCGGCGCGTGCGCCGGCCGCGCTGCGCCTGCAGCGGGTGCGCGCGCGCCGCCTGCGCCTGACGCTGGGGGACGCGCGGGGCGTGGCGCTGCAGCACGGTGAGCACTACACGGTCACTATATAACATTCAGCGCGGCGCGTGCGCCGGCCGCGCTGCGCCTGCAGCGGGTGCGCGCGCGCCGCCTGCGCCTGACGCTGGGGGACGCGCGGGGCGTGGCGCTGCAGCACGGTGAGCACTACACGGTCACTATATAACATTCAGCGCGGCGCGTGCGCCGGCCGCGCTGCGCCTGCAGCGGGTGCGCGCGCGCCGCCTGCGCCTGACGCTGGGGGACGCGCGGGGCGTGGCGCTGCAGCACGGTGAGCACTACACGGTCACTATATAACATTCAGCGCGGCGCGTGCGCCGGCCGCGCTGCGCCTGCAGCGGGTGCGCGCGCGCCGCCTGCGCCTGACGCTGGGGGACGCGCGGGGCGTGGCGCTGCAGCACGGTGAGCACTACACGGTCACTATATAACATTCAGCGCGGCGCGTGCGCCGGCCGCGCTGCGCCTGCAGCGGGTGCGCGCGCGCCGCCTGCGCCTGACGCTGGGGGACGCGCGGGGCGTGGCGCTGCAGCACGGTGAGCACTACACGGTCACTATATAACATTCAGCGCGGCGCGTGCGCCGGCCGCGCTGCGCCTGCAGCGGGTGCGCGCGCGCCGCCTGCGCCTGACGCTGGGGGACGCGCGGGGCGTGGCGCTGCAGCACGGTGAGCACTACACGGTCACTATATAACATTCAGCGCGGCGCGTGCGCCGGCCGCGCTGCGCCTGCAGCGGGTGCGCGCGCGCCGCCTGCGCCTGACGCTGGGGGACGCGCGGGGCGTGGCGCTGCAGCACGGTGAGCACTACACGGTCACTATATAACATTCAGCGCGGCGCGTGCGCCGGCCGCGCTGCGCCTGCAGCGGGTGCGCGCGCGCCGCCTGCGCCTGACGCTGGGGGACGCGCGGGGCGTGGCGCTGCAGCACGGTGAGCACTACACGGTCACTATATAACATTCAGCGCGGCGCGTGCGCCGGCCGCGCTGCGCCTGCAGCGGGTGCGCGCGCGCCGCCTGCGCCTGACGCTGGGGGACGCGCGGGGCGTGGCGCTGCAGCACGGTGAGCACTACACGGTCACTATATAACATTCAGCGCGGCGCGTGCGCCGGCCGCGCTGCGCCTGCAGCGGGTGCGCGCGCGCCGCCTGCGCCTGACGCTGGGGGACGCGCGGGGCGTGGCGCTGCAGCACGGTGAGCACTACACGGTCACTATATAACATTCAGCGCGGCGCGTGCGCCGGCCGCGCTGCGCCTGCAGCGGGTGCGCGCGCGCCGCCTGCGCCTGACGCTGGGGGACGCGCGGGGCGTGGCGCTGCAGCACGGTGAGCACTACACGGTCACTATATAACATTCAGCGCGGCGCGTGCGCCGGCCGCGCTGCGCCTGCAGCGGGTGCGCGCGCGCCGCCTGCGCCTGACGCTGGGGGACGCGCGGGGCGTGGCGCTGCAGCACGGTGAGCACTACACGGTCACTATATAACATTCAGCGCGGCGCGTGCGCCGGCCGCGCTGCGCCTGCAGCGGGTGCGCGCGCGCCGCCTGCGCCTGACGCTGGGGGACGCGCGGGGCGTGGCGCTGCAGCACGGTGAGCACTACACGGTCACTATATAACATTCAGCGCGGCGCGTGCGCCGGCCGCGCTGCGCCTGCAGCGGGTGCGCGCGCGCCGCCTGCGCCTGACGCTGGGGGACGCGCGGGGCGTGGCGCTGCAGCACGGTGAGCACTACACGGTCACTATATAACATTCAGCGCGGCGCGTGCGCCGGCCGCGCTGCGCCTGCAGCGGGTGCGCGCGCGCCGCCTGCGCCTGACGCTGGGGGACGCGCGGGGCGTGGCGCTGCAGCACGGTGAGCACTACACGGTCACTATATAACATTCAGCGCGGCGCGTGCGCCGGCCGCGCTGCGCCTGCAGCGGGTGCGCGCGCGCCGCCTGCGCCTGACGCTGGGGGACGCGCGGGGCGTGGCGCTGCAGCACGGTGAGCACTACACGGTCACTATATAACATTCAGCGCGGCGCGTGCGCCGGCCGCGCTGCGCCTGCAGCGGGTGCGCGCGCGCCGCCTGCGCCTGACGCTGGGGGACGCGCGGGGCGTGGCGCTGCAGCACGGTGAGCACTACACGGTCACTATATAACATTCAGCGCGGCGCGTGCGCCGGCCGCGCTGCGCCTGCAGCGGGTGCGCGCGCGCCGCCTGCGCCTGACGCTGGGGGACGCGCGGGGCGTGGCGCTGCAGCACGGTGAGCACTACACGGTCACTATATAACATTCAGCGCGGCGCGTGCGCCGGCCGCGCTGCGCCTGCAGCGGGTGCGCGCGCGCCGCCTGCGCCTGACGCTGGGGGACGCGCGGGGCGTGGCGCTGCAGCACGGTGAGCACTACACGGTCACTATATAACATTCAGCGCGGCGCGTGCGCCGGCCGCGCTGCGCCTGCAGCGGGTGCGCGCGCGCCGCCTGCGCCTGACGCTGGGGGACGCGCGGGGCGTGGCGCTGCAGCACGGTGAGCACTACACGGTCACTATATAACATTCAGCGCGGCGCGTGCGCCGGCCGCGCTGCGCCTGCAGCGGGTGCGCGCGCGCCGCCTGCGCCTGACGCTGGGGGACGCGCGGGGCGTGGCGCTGCAGCACGGTGAGCACTACACGGTCACTATATAACATTCAGCGCGGCGCGTGCGCCGGCCGCGCTGCGCCTGCAGCGGGTGCGCGCGCGCCGCCTGCGCCTGACGCTGGGGGACGCGCGGGGCGTGGCGCTGCAGCACGGTGAGCACTACACGGTCACTATATAACATTCAGCGCGGCGCGTGCGCCGGCCGCGCTGCGCCTGCAGCGGGTGCGCGCGCGCCGCCTGCGCCTGACGCTGGGGGACGCGCGGGGCGTGGCGCTGCAGCACGGTGAGCACTACACGGTCACTATATAACATTCAGCGCGGCGCGTGCGCCGGCCGCGCTGCGCCTGCAGCGGGTGCGCGCGCGCCGCCTGCGCCTGACGCTGGGGGACGCGCGGGGCGTGGCGCTGCAGCACGGTGAGCACTACACGGTCACTATATAACATTCAGCGCGGCGCGTGCGCCGGCCGCGCTGCGCCTGCAGCGGGTGCGCGCGCGCCGCCTGCGCCTGACGCTGGGGGACGCGCGGGGCGTGGCGCTGCAGCACGGTGAGCACTACACGGTCACTATATAACATTCAGCGCGGCGCGTGCGCCGGCCGCGCTGCGCCTGCAGCGGGTGCGCGCGCGCCGCCTGCGCCTGACGCTGGGGGACGCGCGGGGCGTGGCGCTGCAGCACGGTGAGCACTACACGGTCACTATATAACATTCAGCGCGGCGCGTGCGCCGGCCGCGCTGCGCCTGCAGCGGGTGCGCGCGCGCCGCCTGCGCCTGACGCTGGGGGACGCGCGGGGCGTGGCGCTGCAGCACGGTGAGCACTACACGGTCACTATATAACATTCAGCGCGGCGCGTGCGCCGGCCGCGCTGCGCCTGCAGCGGGTGCGCGCGCGCCGCCTGCGCCTGACGCTGGGGGACGCGCGGGGCGTGGCGCTGCAGCACGGTGAGCACTACACGGTCACTATATAACATTCAGCGCGGCGCGTGCGCCGGCCGCGCTGCGCCTGCAGCGGGTGCGCGCGCGCCGCCTGCGCCTGACGCTGGGGGACGCGCGGGGCGTGGCGCTGCAGCACGGTGAGCACTACACGGTCACTATATAACATTCAGCGCGGCGCGTGCGCCGGCCGCGCTGCGCCTGCAGCGGGTGCGCGCGCGCCGCCTGCGCCTGACGCTGGGGGACGCGCGGGGCGTGGCGCTGCAGCACGGTGAGCACTACACGGTCACTATATAACATTCAGCGCGGCGCGTGCGCCGGCCGCGCTGCGCCTGCAGCGGGTGCGCGCGCGCCGCCTGCGCCTGACGCTGGGGGACGCGCGGGGCGTGGCGCTGCAGCACGGTGAGCACTACACGGTCACTATATAACATTCAGCGCGGCGCGTGCGCCGGCCGCGCTGCGCCTGCAGCGGGTGCGCGCGCGCCGCCTGCGCCTGACGCTGGGGGACGCGCGGGGCGTGGCGCTGCAGCACGGTGAGCACTACACGGTCACTATATAACATTCAGCGCGGCGCGTGCGCCGGCCGCGCTGCGCCTGCAGCGGGTGCGCGCGCGCCGCCTGCGCCTGACGCTGGGGGACGCGCGGGGCGTGGCGCTGCAGCACGGTGAGCACTACACGGTCACTATATAACATTCAGCGCGGCGCGTGCGCCGGCCGCGCTGCGCCTGCAGCGGGTGCGCGCGCGCCGCCTGCGCCTGACGCTGGGGGACGCGCGGGGCGTGGCGCTGCAGCACGGTGAGCACTACACGGTCACTATATAACATTCAGCGCGGCGCGTGCGCCGGCCGCGCTGCGCCTGCAGCGGGTGCGCGCGCGCCGCCTGCGCCTGACGCTGGGGGACGCGCGGGGCGTGGCGCTGCAGCACGGTGAGCACTACACGGTCACTATATAACATTCAGCGCGGCGCGTGCGCCGGCCGCGCTGCGCCTGCAGCGGGTGCGCGCGCGCCGCCTGCGCCTGACGCTGGGGGACGCGCGGGGCGTGGCGCTGCAGCACGGTGAGCACTACACGGTCACTATATAACATTCAGCGCGGCGCGTGCGCCGGCCGCGCTGCGCCTGCAGCGGGTGCGCGCGCGCCGCCTGCGCCTGACGCTGGGGGACGCGCGGGGCGTGGCGCTGCAGCACGGTGAGCACTACACGGTCACTATATAACATTCAGCGCGGCGCGTGCGCCGGCCGCGCTGCGCCTGCAGCGGGTGCGCGCGCGCCGCCTGCGCCTGACGCTGGGGGACGCGCGGGGCGTGGCGCTGCAGCACGGTGAGCACTACACGGTCACTATATAACATTCAGCGCGGCGCGTGCGCCGGCCGCGCTGCGCCTGCAGCGGGTGCGCGCGCGCCGCCTGCGCCTGACGCTGGGGGACGCGCGGGGCGTGGCGCTGCAGCACGGTGAGCACTACACGGTCACTATATAACATTCAGCGCGGCGCGTGCGCCGGCCGCGCTGCGCCTGCAGCGGGTGCGCGCGCGCCGCCTGCGCCTGACGCTGGGGGACGCGCGGGGCGTGGCGCTGCAGCACGGTGAGCACTACACGGTCACTATATAACATTCAGCGCGGCGCGTGCGCCGGCCGCGCTGCGCCTGCAGCGGGTGCGCGCGCGCCGCCTGCGCCTGACGCTGGGGGACGCGCGGGGCGTGGCGCTGCAGCACGGTGAGCACTACACGGTCACTATATAACATTCAGCGCGGCGCGTGCGCCGGCCGCGCTGCGCCTGCAGCGGGTGCGCGCGCGCCGCCTGCGCCTGACGCTGGGGGACGCGCGGGGCGTGGCGCTGCAGCACGGTGAGCACTACACGGTCACTATATAACATTCAGCGCGGCGCGTGCGCCGGCCGCGCTGCGCCTGCAGCGGGTGCGCGCGCGCCGCCTGCGCCTGACGCTGGGGGACGCGCGGGGCGTGGCGCTGCAGCACGGTGAGCACTACACGGTCACTATATAACATTCAGCGCGGCGCGTGCGCCGGCCGCGCTGCGCCTGCAGCGGGTGCGCGCGCGCCGCCTGCGCCTGACGCTGGGGGACGCGCGGGGCGTGGCGCTGCAGCACGGTGAGCACTACACGGTCACTATATAACATTCAGCGCGGCGCGTGCGCCGGCCGCGCTGCGCCTGCAGCGGGTGCGCGCGCGCCGCCTGCGCCTGACGCTGGGGGACGCGCGGGGCGTGGCGCTGCAGCACGGTGAGCACTACACGGTCACTATATAACATTCAGCGCGGCGCGTGCGCCGGCCGCGCTGCGCCTGCAGCGGGTGCGCGCGCGCCGCCTGCGCCTGACGCTGGGGGACGCGCGGGGCGTGGCGCTGCAGCACGGTGAGCACTACACGGTCACTATATAACATTCAGCGCGGCGCGTGCGCCGGCCGCGCTGCGCCTGCAGCGGGTGCGCGCGCGCCGCCTGCGCCTGACGCTGGGGGACGCGCGGGGCGTGGCGCTGCAGCACGGTGAGCACTACACGGTCACTATATAACATTCAGCGCGGCGCGTGCGCCGGCCGCGCTGCGCCTGCAGCGGGTGCGCGCGCGCCGCCTGCGCCTGACGCTGGGGGACGCGCGGGGCGTGGCGCTGCAGCACGGTGAGCACTACACGGTCACTATATAACATTCAGCGCGGCGCGTGCGCCGGCCGCGCTGCGCCTGCAGCGGGTGCGCGCGCGCCGCCTGCGCCTGACGCTGGGGGACGCGCGGGGCGTGGCGCTGCAGCACGGTGAGCACTACACGGTCACTATATAACATTCAGCGCGGCGCGTGCGCCGGCCGCGCTGCGCCTGCAGCGGGTGCGCGCGCGCCGCCTGCGCCTGACGCTGGGGGACGCGCGGGGCGTGGCGCTGCAGCACGGTGAGCACTACACGGTCACTATATAACATTCAGCGCGGCGCGTGCGCCGGCCGCGCTGCGCCTGCAGCGGGTGCGCGCGCGCCGCCTGCGCCTGACGCTGGGGGACGCGCGGGGCGTGGCGCTGCAGCACGGTGAGCACTACACGGTCACTATATAACATTCATGATCGATCATTTATTTCTGTAAGTATGTAGGTTTCTACTAACACTTTTACGCGTCGAAAATAAATTATGTATTAAAACTAAGAGTTCGGTGCTTCCACTCAGAGCAAGTGAGGACCATGAAAATTAATGTCCGAAATGGTCTTTTAAAGAAAGAACCACACAGATTTGAACGGACTTCTCCAGTCAGTGCACGCATAATCGCACCTAGATCGGGCGGGTCTCTACCTTATATTGTAATTCCGAATCATCATTACCTTGCACGTGTAATCAAATTTTAGTTTTAGTTTATTTTTAGGCACTATAACTGTATGGAAAATATTACTACTGTTGGCTAAATGTACACTTTTTGTAAATGTTTTATTCAATAAAAAAATATTATTATTATTATAATCTGTCCTGGTGCTGAAACCTGCTAGTTTTTCCGCTTGGATAAGCTACATCCAAGAATTGGATAATTAACTTACACCACATGTAATAAAGGCATGACAAAAAAGTTATTGTTTCTTCAAAATATTATAACTAACAAAACAATATTTGTTCATAGGTATTTTCATAAGCAAAATAGCGAACGGCAGTGCTGCTGCCAAAGAAGGCAACCTCTACGTCGGGGACCGCGTTGTCAGTGTAAGTAAATTATGTAAAACTTTTTTTTTTCACATAAAATACGATTGCCATTATGGTAACAGTGTCAGTCCGTTTATTACGGGGCTATCGCGGTCATAAAATGTGCGAGTAAGAAGGTGAATAATGAGTGCGTTATTTCTCAAAACTTTTGTCTGTGTGTCTAATATCTTGTCATCCCGCTTCCACGTTTAATGACCGAGGCTGCTTCTTACCCGTTCTTCTCCATAGGTACCTACTTCGCTTTGGAATGGGCAACTAGCTTCATCTTACTGACTGATCGACCCCTTGACAATTTAAAAGTGCCTGTAATTGGTTTATTTGAAATAAATGCTTTGAGTTTTGAATTTTTTTAGTTTTGCTGCTACGAACTTTAGTGTATAACATGGTCTAACAGATACAGCGCAAAAGCAAAGCTATCTCATCAACATTTTCTAGCTCTCATCCCAATTTATTTGGGGTCGGCACAACATGTTTTAAAAGCAAATCTATCTAACACTAGCTAAACCTTACAGATAAACAACGTGTCACTGGAAGGCGTAAAGAGCGTATCAGAAGCGATGGCCTTACTCAACGAGTGCCAGTATGAGTCTGTGACTCTGACGCTGCTGAGACCGCTGTATACCTGCTGCAATAACACTAGAGACAGGTAAATATAATGATGTGATTTTCCCTCCATATTAAAAAGTCCTAAACGCAAATGGTCGTTCTAATAACAAAACGACATATAATCAAAAATACACGTTAGCAAAACGTCCTATTAGCAAATTGTCCTACGAGCAAATGGTCCTAAAAACAAAAGAACGGAAATGGTACAGTCATAACACACATACATATGAGATGTTTAATGGAATAATTTTATTTTTTTATCTTCTGGTCGAAACACTACACATTAAAATAAAATCAGACATTAAAAATGCTGTTTTTGCGTTATTCAGGCGACATGGTAATATATTTAAAGCATAGCTATTGACCAGCAACTACGGCAGTAGTTGCTAATTTGCTGCCACACATTGTTTCGTTCTCTGTCTCTGAAAATTATAAAGGAAGGCCAGGTCATTCTGGCCTGTAAGTATTTCAAACGCTACCTCCGCCCCCGCGAATTTACCGCGACGTGTTTACCGTCGTTTACCGTCACCCACCCATCGTCGACCTACCTCACAACTGAACCACGAGTACAAACTGTTCTCGAGAGTGGTTACGAACCGTCTCGCCAGGAGACTTGACGAGTTCCAGCCGTCAGAACAAGCTGGTTTTCGAAAAGGCTTCAGTACCATAGACCACATCCACACTGTTCGGCAAATTGTATAGAAGACCGAAGAGTGCAATCAGCCGCCGTGTATGGCAGTTGTGGAATACGAGAAAGCCTTCGATTCCATCGAAATTTGGGCAGTTCTGGCCTGAAACACAATGTTGAAAAAGTCTGGTGTCATATCATACATATTGTATTCGTGCAGAAGCAACAATAATTATATCAATGGGAAGAACATAAAATAAAACGGATAGTACCCAAACAAACAAAAAAAAAAATTTAATCAGTGCATATTTGTGAAAGTTATGCCAGAACACACATACGGCAGGATACAGGCGAACTAAAGAAACTACTCTTTTTGAAACTGGTTGAAAAAAACTTACAGTATTCTTTTTATTTTTTCATTTTATTGTTTCAATAAATGCTATAATAAGCCATGAGGATAAAATCCGATGATATCTCAGTATTACTGCACTTTACACATAGGACGTTCTGCTAATAGGACATACTGCTCGTAGGACGATTTGATAATAGGACGTTTTGCTAAAGTGTCGTTTTGCTATTAGGACCATTTGCGTTTAGGGCTTTTTTTCTAGGTACAGTTCATACAAAGTGACGCTGCTTTCAAAGCCAATTCTTTATTAAATCGTCTACTTAAGCATGGAATAGTATATTGGTACAGGTATATTGTAGATACTAGTCTGACTGTAGTAATTACTGAACAGAAATCCCTAACAAAGTATGTCAATAATCTAAACCTCTTCCAAAAAAACAAAACCTAGCTCCCCTAAAAATGGTTGAGCTGAATGGTGCTGATCCATGCGTCATGTTCGTGAACGGGCGCTGTCGGTTGGGACTGGTCATCTCTTAGCTGCCACGGCTTATTTAATTTATATTTTAATTGTTTTTATCACGGACGCTTATAAAGTTCTGCATCGTTCTCACATGCATAATTTCAACATGAATGATGTAACCAATATTTTGATTTAAAAGTGTGCGTGGAGTTTTTTGACCGTTCCT
The DNA here is from genome assembly GCA_917490735.1 of Dryobotodes eremita. Taxonomy (NCBI): domain Eukaryota; kingdom Metazoa; phylum Arthropoda; class Insecta; order Lepidoptera; family Noctuidae; genus Dryobotodes; species Dryobotodes eremita. The sequence goes on from OU823256.1 coordinate 3,033,615, forward strand.
CTGCATAGGTACCTACAACACTTTGGAACTAGCTTCATCTTTCAGGCTGACCGGTCCCTTGACAATTCAAGTGCCTGTAATTGGTTTATTTGAAATAAATGCTTTGAGTTTGACCTAACTTTTTACAAATCGATTGCAGTTCTCAAAGTTCAAGGTTGTCTAAATATCTCCTAAAAGTGTCACCACAGGCCGCCAACTTTTACACCCAGTTTCTGTATCGCGTTTTATCAAATGCGCCATATTTTTTAATGTTTATCTTTTACTCAATATCATATCAGCTCACTCTTCTTTTTACACTTCACAGTTCACATTTCTTTTACTCAATATCCGTTTCAGTTCACCCTTGTTTACCAACACCTGAACTTTGTGATCATTTTTCCACGCGTACAATGCGAAACATATCCGTTAAACAAATATTTGAGATAAAGGTCGAGAATCAAGATAACAGCGGCAGATAGATGTGTAGTATCATTTGAGTAGTGATATTGAGTTGGGGAAGTACTGCCGTACATCTTTTGAACATTTAATTTTCTGTTTTCCGGGTTTTGTCCTTATTTTTGTAACCTTGACTTCCTTGATAAGCCCTATGCTTATCTGTGTTTTTAGTGATTGAAGACGTTTTTCGCGTTGACGTGTTGCAACCTGCATTATTGATTATTAGGTTATCGTATTTTCTTATATCCTACGTCGATTTGAAGCTAGCTAGATATATTGCAAAATGTTTGTTTTATATTCATATAGGACTGGTAAGTTATCCCATTTAATGTCTAACCTGTGTTTTAATCAACCCAAATATAAACTATGCTAGAGCAACAGATATTTTAATTTGCGTATATTACTATTATAACACATAACATCACGCTTGTTGACTCTGACGGTTAAGGCAGAGGTGTAACTATAGTAGACCTACATTTTGCTAGCAATGTTTAAGTTCTATGGAGTTATTATTATAAAGTATTATTATTTCTTATCAACAGGGTGTCAATGTACGATCACTCACGTTCGTACTCTGATAGCAAAATGGTGAACATCTGCTCTCAGACTGACGAGTCTTGGTGCCAGTTTGTGCAGCCTCCCTCCGATACTAAAGTAAGCAATATTACAATTAAACTGGTTCTGTGTCTATCACGTTCTAGAACTGGAAGAAAATGAAAGGTCCGGGACTTAAAGTATTCTAAAAGTTGGCAACGACACAAATAGCTATCAAATACTTACCTGTTTTGATGAATTTGTCTATTTGCGACGTTCCCAAATTTAAATTTAAGGATGCAAGCTCTTAGGAATAAATCTATTGCCCGGCCAATCATTTGCCGTCACTGTTAAAAATATCAGCTACCACCACGGCTCTCAAACGGTGAAGGAAAACATCGTGAGGAAACCAGCATGTCCTAGAACCAAAAAATCGAAGACATGTGATATCTGCCTACCCGCACTGGGCTTGCGTGGTGGATTATAGCTCACTCCCTCTTCAAGAGGGGAGGCCTGTAGCTAGCCTACATTGTAGGCTGATTATGCTTATGCTGCTCTCCAAAAACTCTGACAAAGTAAGTCCACTTTTTCCGGAAATCAAACGGGTAACGAAAATTATGTATATTTTACGTATTCTCAGTTAATAACGATATGTATTATTCACTTCTAGGTTCACATAGATCACGGCATGCCAGACTTTGACAGAAGATACGTGTACCATGTCGCTGCGGGGAGTCAGGGGAAAATACCACAAGAGAGAGGTACATATATTCGTATTCATGTTTTTATTCGCGTTCCATAATGTTAAGGAGATCTTACAATGGCTTAAAGCTAAGGTACAATTAGGGACCCAGTAAACCACAGCACAGATTTTTCTTAAATATTTATTTAAAGAAAGTTAAATTTGGTAACAATTATCAATTTTTTGATATTAATAGATATTAGTGTCCGACCGAAACACGATTTTCAGCCGAAACCGAAACCGTAACCGAATCTTCGGCTCCTCTTCTAGTTTCGGCCGAAACCGAGTAATTTAAAAGTGAGTTAAATTAACGTTATTTTCTAAGGTTTTTCACAAATAATATGATTAGGGGCCGATTTTGCAATATCAGATTTCTTTTACTCAAAGATAAAATTGACTTGGCGGATTTTGTGAAAAAATACTGTTTTTTTTTAAATGGTTGTTGAAGCTTCAGACCTAACTTACATTAAAGCATTAGCAGACTTGCTACTATTAGTATCTGCGGTTAGTAATTAAGTCGTTTTCAGAAGTTCGATACAGCGATTGATGTAACCACCGTAAATTTTTTGCCGAGTCGCCAAAAAGCGATGCAGCGTCGAAGTAATCGATGATCCGTGTGATTTTGCCATCGCTACCGAACGCAAAGTCACTAAGATGCATCTACTGTGATCCCTACTCGCTAATACTAAAAGCAGCATGTCTGCTAAGAACCTAAATCACTTCCATTTAACATTTGCGTTTTGTACAAAAAGGGTGAAAACTGGGCCCCATTACTATGGCTTCGCCGTCTGTACATCTGTCAAATATTTCTGTGTATCTATTCTATCAAAACCGACAGCTACTGAACGCCAGTTTCGCTCGGGCCAATTTTTGGCCGAAACCGAAACTGCAGCCGAAACCTGATTTTAGGGCCGAAACCGAACCTTCGTTCGGACACTAATAGATATTAACATTATTTAAGTAAATTATAACATTTATTTTTATTAAGATCAGTTATATGTTTCTTGTGGATGTCATATTTTAAGCCTAGACGTTTTCTATAAGACCGTATAGTTATATCGTCAGTTCAATTTCAGTTTATTCGTAAAAAATATTATGTTATTATGTTTTGGTGGAGTAGAGCAAATATTTTTTTACAATATCTAGCATTTAATAATCATCAATTTCGGACAGTAGGGTAGGGTTCATAATAAATATCATGAGTAACTCCCATACTGTTTTAAACGCACCCCCCCACCCCTTAAAGTACTTCCAACTCCAATATTCCTGCAAAGAAAACAAATATTAACATCACCAACAAAACGTACACATAATAAAATAATCCGTAGATAGTAGAGTACTGTAACATGAAAACAAACTAGCCCCACTTGACGTGTGTATCGATACGATAAGATATCGATAAGAATCGATAAGATATCGATCCATTGATGTTCACAGGGACGTGGGACATGATCCGCGGAAAAATTGAGGCGGTCACCGGACGCAGCAAGTCGAAAGACAAACAGAATAAGGTAAGATTATATTTAAAAAGTTTTTTTTTGTGCGCGAATTACACATCGACGGTATTATATATAACACAGACATTTTTTTTTGTGTATTTTATTTTCTGAGACTCCGATTGTGTTAATTCTTGGCACCTACAATAATAGTATTTTTGCTGTGCGAAAGTGAATGCATGTTTGGCACAATTTTTCCTAACTATCAATTTTGAGTTTTGGTAGAATTCGACAGTGTGGTGGCAACCCGGTAGTTATAAAACGGCTTCAATTACTTTTCATTCCGGAAAATTCAAAAATATTACACACGACCGGCATAGCATCGCCATCATAGCTTGGTAAAGATTTCAGGAAAAATGCTTTTTTGAAGTATTAAAATCTTGAAAGACTTTAACTTGAAGAATGTTTTATCACTGATTCGTAAAGAAGAAGAAGAATATGTTTTAACAACATACAAGGTGGCAGGGACATCGACGTGCAAACTGAAACCATGAATTCAGCACATGATTCTAGACCCCCTAGCGTAGACATTTTTCTTAGTTATCAAAAAAAAAAATCTGCTGTTTCACAGAAAAGTGCAATGCCTACACGGTCAAAATGTATGGAACAGCTAATATTTTTTTTAATAACTGACGAAAAAATTCAACGCAGGAAGGGGGTTCAGCATCATGTCCTAAATCCATGGTAACTAGGTTGCGCGTAGATGTCCCTGCCAACCCGTATACTTATCTAAATCAGTGAAGCTTCTAGGGACGTTGGTCGGATGTAGTTGGTATAGTTCGAGCAAAACTTTAAGAGCCCTCTGAACGTAGGCCCGAGAACGAAACCGCGCATGGTACAGCTGAGTGAGAGTGAGAGTTCCCTCGGACACCTTATACTATGCATACTGCGCAGCCACTCGTGTGCAACTTCCGAGAGCTCATAAAGCTTTGCGCGAACTGTAGTATGTTGTTGTCTTATGCGGTTATCGTAAGAAGTTATTGTCAAATCTGATATGAAAATACGTGAAAGTATAATATAAAGCATGCTCGTGCGTCATTCCGTGATGATCTATTCTATATATTAAATAAAAATTAAATGCTGTTCGCTGATAAGCGCATCACTTAAGAACGGCAGTACTGTTTTGAAATGTTTGTGATAGTCCGAATTATGTTTTATGGAAAGAATAATTAGAAAAGCTTCCCGAAGAAAATTTCAATTTCGGGAAAAATTTAACGTCGTTTTTTCTATGAGATTTTTATATGAATTATTGAAACTTGGACAGGACAACGTCGTTATACTATTGTATAATATATAATAATAATATTATAAAGCAGTAACATTTTTTGGTTTGTATGTAGGGGGTAATCTCTGGAACTACCGGTCGGATTTGAAAAAAATCTGAGTGGCGTTTATTTTCAAGTGTATTACCGTTAAAGGCACGTGCATATTTACTTTTTACGGGGAAGTCCTTGTTTCTGCTTTGTCTGTCGTTTTATGACTGTCTGACTGTCGATTCAGCTTATCACAAAACTTCTAAAGGTACAAAAAAAATTGCCAGTGAATATCCAACTGCAAAACAAAGCCCTCTTCTCATTTAGGACGAATTTTATCAATCCAACTGAACGCAATCAGCAAATCTAAACCGCGTTTCAAGAGCCGCCAGTGACAATATTCCACAACAATGATGACACTGACAGCTCAGTGTCATCATTGTTGTGGAATATTGTCACTGGCGGCTCTTGAAACGCGGTTTAGATTTGCTGATTGCGTTCAGTTTCATTGGTGAAATTCGCTCTTAGAAAAGGACCGAATGTTCATCACCACTCTTTCGCACTACATACTTATTTATTTATCATGTTCATCATGTGCCTCATGTTCGTGAACGGGCGCCTTCAGTAGGGACTGGTAATCTCTTAGCTGCCACGGCTTATTTTAATTTAATTTAATATTTGAATTGTTTTTGTCTTTTTTTATTACGGACGCTTTTAACTTTCTGCATCGTTCTCACATACACAATTTCAACATGAATGATGTAACCAATATTTTGTAACCATATTTTGATTTAAAAGAGTGTCCGTGGAATTTCTTGCCCGTTCTTCTCTATAGGTACCTACCACGCTTTGGAATGGGCAACTAGCTTCATCTTTCTGACTGACCGACCCCTTGACAATTAAAAAGTGCCTGTAATTGGTTTATTTGAAATAAATGCTTTGAGTTTTGAGTTTTGAGTTTGAGTTTATAGTAAATTAAAACGGTACAACGGTACTTAGCCGTCATATCAGTTTTCTTTCTACGCAAGTCACCATTAAATAGCATAATAAGTATATGTGACGTCATAATACTCATTAACATAATGTCAATCTAGAAAATAGTGACGTATACACGTGTATTATTTGCACAGGTGCCTGAATCTGATGCGATCGCGGAGCTGGACTCCGTTATCGACAGTTATCATGGAAAAACAAGTGAGTAATAGTGTATTAATTACCTCTCAATAAATATTGTTGAAGAGAGTTAAAAAATGGCAGTATTTAGTGTCTAAAGAACGCTTTCATAAGTACAATAATAAAAAATAAAAAATGTCGTTCTTCCTTTATTAAATATTGTTCTATCAGTTAATTTCAATTACTAAAATGAACTTCAATTATAAATTAAATTGTTTTTTCCAGTAAAAGAAACAAGCAGTGTACAAAAACGTTCGCGGAGAAAGAACAAAGAGTCTCAGAGCGACTCTAAAAATGGCGGCACGTGGCCCAAAGCGAGGGCCAATTTCATCCTAGACGAGAACTCCACTGGCACCATCGTACAACCACGTTCGAGGAAAGAGAGGCCACCTCTCTCCATCCTGCTCAGTCCGCCTACAAAACTACCCCCAGAACCTCAGAGATCGAACACCAACCGAAACTCGAATCCCATACCACTGGGGCACGCGCCTCTCACACAAGTCACCACCCCAGCTCGTCACTCAGTGTACAAGTCTATAGAATCCTCTCCAGCCATCGAACACTTTCCAAAACCCGCCCCTTTAGCCATACACAACCCTTTCGCCTCCCCGAACAGCATGAACTTCGAGAAGATTCGCACTTTAGAGAAGGACAAAATGTCCATCAGCGACTATTCCGAGCATGACGTCACTCCGAACAGACTGAGCTTAGTTCTAAACCCTTCCGACGACTCCTTGGACTACCAGCCTGTGACCCGCAGCCGGACCAAAAGCCCGCACTCCTTAGACTACATGGTCAACAACAAGGGCCCAAGCTCTCTGGATTTCGTCACTAGGAAATCACCCAGTTCCCTTGACCACCACTCGATCAAAAATCACCCAGGAAAAGACTTACTAGAGCAATATTATTCGAATAAAAAATCGTCGTCGCCGAAAACTGTGAACAAGTACCCGTCAGACAGTGATAGTTTTGGACCTGACAGTCTGAACAGCAACGCAAATTTTCCTATGACGGGGGGAACATTGCCCTCACAATCGCGGCTTCAAGCTTCTCAGTATTACAGAGGTCCTTTTGTGAATTCAAACCCACATACTTCAAATAGATACCCGCACTTAGCGAGCCCGACAAACATCCCTCAGAGTCAGTCAGGCGAGAGTATCGGGACAAGTTACGACATGCACTCGTTCACATCCCACACACACAACATGTCTGATCTCCAACCAGTTCCACGAACCAACAGAGCAGGCGACTATCACCACACATACGAAGGTGGAACATTTCCTCGTAAGAAAGAAAACCAGCGATTTCGTATCCCCTCGAACCCGAGCGTCACGTCAAAAAACTCAGCGGGAAAACTAAGCACAGGCTCTATAGAGAGAAGTTCTGAACGAAACTCTCCGATGCCAACATTTCACGTTGAAGTATTGTCACCAGGGCGAGGGGCGAAGCAACTGACGCACAAAACTAGGAACTCCATGCCTGAATACTGTGGTTTAGGGTGGAATAAGCCTTTACCGGGGGAGTTAAGAAGAGTCCATATCGATAAGAGTCAACAACCTCTCGGGATACAGATCTACTGCCCACCAAGCAGTGGAGGTGTATTCGTATCTACTGTTAACGACAATTCTCTTGCCAGTCAAGTTGGTCTTCAAGTTGGCGACCAACTTTTAGAAGTGTGTGGGATCAACATGCGTTCAGCGACCTACACGCTCGCCGCTCGGGTACTCCGACAAATCGGGAACTCGATAACTATGCTTGTGCAATATAGTCCTGAGAAATATAAAGACGAGGTTGAAGTTCCAGGAAGTTCGTCGTCTGGAGAAAGTTCGCATGATGAAGAAGTTTCTTTGTCAGGCTCACCGACGCCTAGAAATTCTCCGGGACCGCAACAATCTATTCGGTTAGAACAGCCTTCGACTGAAGTAGCAACCTTACGGCAGTCACAAACCAATAAGGACTTGCCTAGATTTCTTCTCATAGAGATGAGGAATTGTTCCGACCTTGGTATAAGCTTGGTCGGGGGTAATGCCGTGGGTATATATGTGCATAGCGTGCAGATTGAGTCGCCGGCGTATAATGCGGGGTTGAGAACCGGGGATCAGATACTGGAGTACAATAATGTGGATCTCAGGAGAGCTACTGCTGAGCAAGCTGCTTTGGAGTTGGCTAAGCCGGCAGACAAAGTAAGATATTGATACCCTTATAATTTAATTTACTTGTAGATTCTTTCTTTTTGGATCTCGCATGAAGCACATTTCAGTTCAAGATTCCAATGAAAGATTGTCGCAACCTTGCTAGCGGAATAATATGTATAAAGTTATTTCGCCATTATTTTTTGCACCTATGCAAGAAAAACGTAACAGTTTGTTGAAATTAATCAAATATTCTTTTCCACGATCTCGATTCTTCCTTCCTTGACAGTTTGTTTTGTTTGTCAACCTGTCATTGGGCTGCCTCTGTTCGAATTTATATATAGCCTCACGTTTTTCAGGAAATTAAAACTATTCTACTTCCCAGGTAAGCGTCCTAGTCCGACACGACCTTCAACAATACCACGACATAAAGGACAAGCCCGGCGACGCGTTCTACATCCGCGCGGGCTTCGACCGTTGCGCCAAGATCACGTCGATAGGCATGGACACCATAGACGAGTACTCTCTATGGTTCGGAAAGGACGAGGTGTTGTTTGTGGATAATACGCTGTTCAACGGATCGCCCGGCCTTTGGAGGGCTTGGCAACTCGATTGTAAAGGATCGAAACGACATTGGGGGACCATTCCTAGTAAATTCAAGTAAGTTGTCTTAATTTTACATTATTTTGTTCAAGGTAAAACTGATGGTTCACCATGATCTTTAGTAATTTTACATAGTTTTGAAGCTTTTAATATTGTTTGTTCTGCAAAGAGATAACGTTATTCTATGTTTTTATCCTTGTATAGTCAACGTCGTAATTGCTAAAGTAGACTCATGTTTCATGGGGTACTGTTTAAAATGTTACAATAAAATACTTGCCCCACATACTTCAACTGAATGAGACGAAATTCAAATCATGTATAAAACGCACACTATGCGGGCTTATAATATATATGCCTATTATAAGTTAGGGTATTACATCGCTGATAAAAATGCCTGGCTAAATGCTGCTCTTGCTCCACAACCACAACTAATTGATTAACACTTGAAAATACTGTTGGAGCTGCTGAAGATTGTAAGACTCTTTGCATTGTATAAACTCAATCCCCTTTGTATTATATAAGTGCATAGAACAGGTGTGAGTACTATGTACTATAGAGCTAACATTTACCGGGTAATATGTCTTTCATTGACTTCAAATGTGTCTGGCGGCTGATATTATGTCATGCTCACTCAAATGTCTCGCTGACGGCGCGGTGGCGCGTGTTGGATCATTTAGCTCCCTTCAAAATGGTTGAGCTGAATGGTGCTGATCTATCCAAACTAAAAGAGTGTCCTTGGAGTTTCTTGCCCGTTCTTCTCCATAGGTACCTACTACGCTTTGGAATGGTCAATTAGCTTCATATTTCTGACTGAACGACTCCTTGACAGTTCAAAAGTAAATGGTTTAATTGAAGGAAATGCTTTAAATTTGAGTTTGTGGTAGTTAATTAGATAGTTTAACTCAACCTCAGTGAGGTTTAAAATTTCTGGGACTCTTTGTCAAAAGTGGTAAAGCAATTACGAGGTCGACTAAAGCATACTTTGTTGATAAATCTGATCTTACACAATTTTGGACACTATTGTGTTCCGATTATAACAAAATGTTGTATTAAGATTTCCAAAACTTGTCTTAAATCGAAATCTATCTGCTTAGCCTTTTCCTAACTATGTTGGGGTCGGGTTCCAGTCTAACCGAATGCAGCTGAATACCAGTATTTTATCTGACCTCCACAACCCAGTAACTGGGTGACACGATACCCCTTGCTAAGACTGGTTGTCAGACTATTTGGGCTTCTGACTACCCGTACCCACTGTCAAAGATCTACGAATGACAGCCAGGACCAACAGCTTAACGTGCTTTCCGAGGCACGGCGAGGTCTCGATATGTAATGGATGGTCACCCATCCACGAACCGACCGCTGCAAGTGTAGCTTAACCTTCGATCGGCCCGTGCAGCTGTTATTATTTAGCCGCCAGGGCCTAAAACTTAGTCTTAAATGAGGGTCCATAAAAGTAACTCGACAGTTTAGTCATCAAAGTCAATTAACAAGATATTTCGTTCTTTGATATCCAGGGTAGAAGAAATCCTCCGCCGCTCAATGGGCACGCTGGAAGGCGACGCCCAACGCCGCGCCTCCACCACAGCCCGACGTTCCTTCTTCCGCCGCAAGAAACACCGTGACAGCAAGGAACTAGCTTCCTTCTCCAACACAGAGTTAGGATGCTGGAGCGATAGTGGAACCTTGGCTGATGATGTGCCTGTCTTATCTTATCAGAGAGTCGAAAGACTGCACTGTGAGTTATATTTAAGTATGTCGTTTTTTTCTTTTACTGCTTTATTATTTTTTTTGGGTTAATTTTGGTGGTATTTACTAACCGTGGAGGTTTTTAGGCCGTAGAGAGACCAAGGACTTGATCAATATAAAAGCCTGAAATATGGAGAACCGTTATCAATGCCATACATTTTGATCAGTACTAAGATTCGAAATGTTTGTCCATTGTAAATGCTTTTATGGAATTAAATAATTGGTCTTTAGATTCATGAGCAATGCCGACTATAAGGAAAACGGACACATTAATCTTTTCATAAAATGTGATTGCAGAACTGGCTTTTTTGTTATATTGTTGCCAACTAGAAGACTAATTCTCGTACTTAAAAAACGTTCTAAGTCAAGTTTTAATTTTATTTTAACGACAATCAGTATCCAAAATTTGACAAAAAATTTGGTAAATTACAGTTTTTTTTTTGACAGACAGACAGGTATGAATGTAAACGGGAATTGGCCCTCAGAGGTTGGTTGAGGTCACAGACAACTTAGCCCCATAGACACCTCATTAAGAACATTTTATTCGAATATACTATCGTTAAAAGTCAGGGGGGGCCGAGGTGCAAAGAGAGCTGTGATTGGCTATTTCAATGTCACATATCAGACGTCAAATGACTCATAGGACGGCTTAGGGTTGGTATGAGACTCGATATTTTTATCGATAAGCAGCATTTGTAAGTACTTAGATTTATTAATGTATTGAAAAAGGTACACCGATCAAATAAAATCTCACATTATAGCACAGAGATACTACGTATAATAATTCAATATACCTAGTATTTATATCTAGGTATACTTAATTCAGGAAATATTTTTTGCATCAAACAGAAAATAGTTTTGAAGAAGCACGTGCCACGTTTGCGCCAAATTCCATGCACTGAGTGTATTCATTAGTGCCAAAATATTTCGGGAATTAGGTAACTAAAGTCGATAATATCTGACAATATTGAAAAGTGACCCACCAAAGTTGGTACAGAGTAATAAATAAAATTCGTCGTTTCTTTTTGAGTTCAATGCAATCCGTAGTAAAATGACGGGAACATATAACACTATTTGTAGTGGGACACCAATTTTCTTCTCGTTCTGTAAGCACTTATACAAATTTTCTTTAATTCTAGGCATTTTGGAAACCTTTAAAATAAAATAATGATTATTTATTTATTTTATGTTTGTGGTAACATATCGATATTTTATTTGTAGATTTGTTATCGATTCATCATCACTAGTAAACTGTTACCGATGATAGAGCGAGATAGTAATATATAAATTAAAACGTGAAAGAAAGAGATTTTTCAAAAGACATCAACGAGCGCTACTCTACCTTTGCATTTGTTTCGTATTCAAATAATGTCGTTAAATTAAATTTTGTAATTATTTTATGCTTTTAAATAACTTATCGGTGAAATGTAATGCTGTCTTTGTGTAACCTCGAAGTTTTGCTACATTTTCCGCACCATTTCACTGCACAATACGGCATTTTGAATATTCTTTTCGATTTTTAAAACCTCAGAACAATAACTTAAACACGTCAACATTCAGTAACGGACTGACTGGCGCTTCCTAAACGAGTTGGGGGCGTGGCCATCACATATGAGGCCGTAGAGCTAATGCTTGGCGAGCGCGGTTGCCCTCATATGTGGTGTCTACGGGGCTAAGTTGTCTGTGGTTGAGGTTAAATATGTGACAATATTTTTGTTATTGGGTCGCTACCACAAAATATGTTTGTGAAACTTCCATACTAGGCTAAACCGAGCACTTAGTAACACCATGGTACTGCCCACAGACGGGTCTCAGCGCCCCGTCGTGGTGCTGGGCCCGCTGGCCCGCGCCGTGGCGGCGCGCCTGGCGTCGGACTGGCCGCACGCCTTCGCCATGGCGCGCGCCGCCGCGCTGCCCGTGGCCGGCGCCGCGCCCGCGCTGCAGAGGGGCACCCACCTCGAGCCGCGCCTGCGGCCCGACTGCACGCACATCGACTGCATCCCGCTGCATGCCATCAGGGACTTGGCGGAGAAGGTAAGCTCATACTACCATATTAAACACAACACCTGGCCATTAATATGGCACATCAAGATTTAGAAAGTGTCGACGCTCGCGGCATATTGTATAATCTTAGCTCGCGTGACACAAACATAGTCCCATTGTCATTATAAAAATAAAATGTTCACGCCATTATAAAGCTTCTTAAAATTTCTTGAGTGTTTCGGTGTTTCTTCCCAGACAAGTCGGATAGGAAACAACGAATATAATTTATTTTTGACGTGTAAAAGTGTTTTTTTAAACCAATTTACAGAAATAAATATCATCATCATTATTCAAAAAAATATACACGCGGTGACATTTGAATCACAATTTCGTTAGAACAAACGTTGTTCAGACCATGGTCTACATCCACTCTATAGAATCCAATAAAAAAAGTAATTGGCTTTCGAAAAAAAAAAAAACACTAAAAAGACAAAGTTCAAAATTCGGGATTATCGTTACTCCTACAACACACACTACGGCGCTCGCGTCTCAAATTAGATAGTTGCGGCGCGGCGCGCGGCTCACGCACGGGACAGCATTATTAACAGGGAAATGTATTTGTCTATTCAGACATATGGGGTGAATTTTTTGAATTTTGTTCTCTTCAATGATGACTATGAACCTTTGAAAAACTACTTTAATTTTGTTAATAAAGACGACAGAACAATATTTCGACCGCTCGTGTGGTTGACAAGTTACCAAGTGTCACCTTGTATAGTTTTTTACGCACACCGCCACGATAATTTCGCCACAAAAGCCTCGCCTTACCAAAAATGTTAGGCAATGTATCTATGTACCACACGCTGCTAATAGATTGTCAGTAGGCGAGCCTGAACAATATTAAAGTACACTCCATAAACGAAATTTAGTAATATTTTTTGTACGTCTTACTAGATTATACCAAAGCCAAAAGTTAACTTCGGTAGGTCACTGATAAGGGTCTACTTTAAAACAGATTTTTATGGTTTGGTATGGCTTCGGCTATGCTAAACTGTGCTAGGTATTTTCTGGCTATGCATGATTGCACGACGCGACGCACCGCACAGACGCGAGACGTCGCGTCGTGGGCGGCGAGTTGGCTGACCTCTAAATTTATCATTTTGTGTTAGGTGTGAACTTACGGTCGGTAATTATACCTTATTATATTGTATTAACAATCAGACATGATCAGACATGATTTTAATTCTTTCCTGTAGGTACGGATACCTATTGTATCTAACGTGACATTATTAGGTATTATTTCTTTATTGGGATATTACAAGACAATAAACTTACCACAAAACCGGGTTAGCTCCGTGGGCACCAAGACAACATTGACTCCAATTTTCCCCATCATACTTATCGGGCTTAGGACCGTCAGAAATTGTAGCTGAAGTTAATTTAATTGGCCGTGATCCAGTAGCCGCTGTGTAGCTGCCAGTATTGTAGCAAGTGTAGGAATCTGGGGGTTCAAGATCTGGTTGAGAGTATATGCGCCAGCTACCTTCCGCCAGATTATCACCAGCAATTGCGTAAAAACGCACCATCTCCGACCACTGCACATTCGAATAGTTACAACTCATTTTGACAAAAAACGCGCGATGCGTGCCTGTGACGTCAATACATCGGATGCATAAATGCGTCGCTCGCTCGAGAGATTTCGGTAGACTGGCTACCGCCCGGGCGGCTCAGGCGGCCTGGTGCAGTGAACAAAAGAAATGGGCGGAGCCGTAATTCGCGCGATTGCATGTCATTGGCTAATGATTTATTTGCATTTCGGCCCGCATTGGCCGGACGTCCTTGTAGTCTACGTGGACTCCACGTAACTCTTTTGAATGCCATATCGCTACCGCGATGAGTACTTTGATGTTACGGTTAATGTTTCAACACGTTTGAGTAACAAGACTAATTTGAGAATGCCTAGTTTAGTTTGTTTTAATAACATATTTCATTGTTTTAATAACATATTTCATTATGGATTGGTAGTAGACCATGGTCTTAAAACGTTTGTTCTAGGAAAACTGTGATTCAAATGTCACCGAGTATATAAAACCAAAATATCAAGTTATTTATATATATTTTTTTTTTGCAGTAAAAAGTATTCAACAAATTTACCGAACAACACTCCCAAAACTGTAAAGAACATGATAATTGATTGGAATCAGAATCAGAATCAGAATCAGGACTTTATTTGCTATGAATGTAGGTACAGGTATAAGATGTTGTACATAAATTTATGAGATCGGCTACAGTCTACCATACGGCATGCAAATTATTACATAAAAAAAAAGAATATAAACAAAACAATGTCAACAAAACAAAACAGGAATTAAAGTGAAGTCAATTAATAATATTATAGTCAGTTACATACGTCTTACATGGTCAAATTTGCAATAAATTATTACAATCATAATCTTGATAAATTCTTAATAATAATTATTATTATTATTTTTATTTATTTGCATAGAAATTAGGTACATAAAAAAATGCAGCTGTTTTATAATTAGGGATCTTTAGACATTCTACCTTAAATTAGGCATGCAAACATTTAGTACAAGTGATTAATAGTCTAAAATACTGTCATTATGAAAATTCTTACAATATGGTCAATTAAATAAAATAAAGAATTAAAGATGTCAGGATTAATTAGGTTACTATAAAGTTTTATCATTTAGGAATTCACAAACGGAGTAATAACATTTATCAATTAATAAGACTGACAATTTCTTTTTAAACAGTGGAATGGACTCGTTTTTTATTCCGTCGGGTATTTTGTTAAAGATAATCGGGCACATACATATAACACTTTTCCTTAATAATGCAGTGTTATGACCACTAACACGTAGCATGTTTGTATACTGTGTTCTAATTGGTCGTGTTCTATTGTCAGATAATTTATTAAAAAGATACATATTTGATTTTACAAAAACAGCTATTTCAAAAATGTAAAGTGATGGTAATGTTAGCAAATTTAGGGACTTGAATATAGGTACGCAACTATCTGTGACTTTCATGTTACACATTGCCCTTATGCATCGTTTTTGAGCCTTGAATACCTGTTCTCTCAGACTACAATTTCCCCAAAATATTATCCCGAATCTCAGAATTGAGGCCACTAAACCATGGTAAGCAACTAATCTGGTGGGCATATTCACTTTCCTGGATAGATTAAAAAGCACATACGCTGCTGAACTTATTTTTTTGCATACTTCTTCTGCGTGTGGCTTCCAGGTTAGTTGGCTATCTATCATTATACCTAAGAATTTTGTGACTTGCCCTTGGTCTATCTTTTGTCCATTGTAATTTAAGTTTAAAGTTTGCGGACGTATCCGTTGATAGAAATGCATAACCTTAGTCTTAGGTATATTAATCGTTAAATTATTTTGATCAAGCCAGTGTATTACGTCCGTTAAAGTATTATTTATGTCATGTTCATACGTTTTTAGGTCTGTACATTTAATAAAGGCAGTACTATCGTCAGCGAATAAGACCATAGGATGTTTTATGCGTCGTGGCAAGTCATTAATATAAATTAAAAATAATAAAAAATAATAATAATAATTGTTGGATCACCTACGTACATCACATAATAACGTGTTTCCACTAAACGAAACGCAGCACATACAAAATAATCATTGCTAGTCATTTGTCACCTGTGTATATTTTTTTTTTCTCATCCTCAGGGCATCCACTGTATCCTAGACATAAGCGTAGCGACAATAGAAAAGCTACATAAACAACAGATATACCCGATAGTCCTGTTCATCAAGTTCAAGTCATTCAAGCAGATCAAAGAAGTCAAAGACACGAGGCATGCGGACAAAGTGTCCGCTAAGGCCGCTAAGGAGATGTATGAGCATGGACTGAAGGTCGAAAATGAGTATAGGAGTTATATTTCAGGTATGAATCAAAATTGAAACAATTTATATTTTTTTTTACTAAGGCCCACTTGCATCACGGTTCACTAATTACGTTCAACGCCTAACTTATTTAAAACATCGCTCCGTCTCTGTCAATCTTCAAACGATCGCCCGCAAGTATTAAAATGTACGCATTTTATATTTCAAACATTTGAAGATGGGAGACAGGAGCCCATACTAAGTAAAACCTGTGCTACGGATCTCCTGGTCTCCTTATCTTGAATATATTGTTGAGAGCTATGCTGAGGATAAATATAACAGTAGCAGGGAGCGCTTACAGCTAATGAACAATATAAAAATAAAATTAAGAAATAAGAAGAAGAATTGGTGTTTTGGTAAGTTGGTGAATTTGTTGGTGGGTTTTGGTGGTGTGTGCGGTTTTGTGGGTGTGACATACGAGTTGTGCTTGTGATTTGCACAATTCGTATATCCCTCGTGATTGGGTGTGTGTGTGTAGTGCATGTGTGTTATACTTCTCTGTAACTGTATAACAGTTTCTCCGTATCACCATAGGTAAGTGTTAGAAAGCTATTTTGAGACCTTACGCCTACATAAAATTTTCGTTAGTGGATAAATTGTAAGCAGCTTGTTTGAAATATTATACAGACGTGGCCCTTGGAATAAGAAGAAGTATCGGCTGAACCTCGTCCTAGCTATTAATGTAGCATGTACAATGATATTATTGTTGTTCACTTTATTGAAGACTTTTAATAAAGGGTGTAATTGTGGAATATGCGGGAAGTTGTAAGTGTGTAAAAGGTATTATAAATTAGTGACATGTAGCGATTTCTGCATTTAGACAATTTTTAATATACACATTTCAGCTATAATATGCTTGACAGATTAACGGAAACATCGCTAAGCGCATATTTAGTGTGTTGTGGTGCAAGCGGGCCTAAGTAGAAGCAGTTTTTGAATGTATTTTACACTTCCTAGTACTTGAATTTGGGAAAAATCGGCGCAACCAGCTCACACTCCCAAGTTATCATTGTAAAATGGCATTAAAAGTATCGTCTGAAGCTGAAGGGTCAAAGTTGATTTCGATTTCGATATTTAAAAACCATGTGCCCAGCTTCAAGAAAAATGCTCTGCACATCGCACTAATATGAAATCTGTTTTATAGCGGAGATCCCGGCGGGCGTGAACATCGCGTACACGTGCACGCAGATCAAAGCGGCCGTCGAAGAAGAGCAGAACAAGACGCTGTGGGTGCCGTCCGTGCAGGCCTGACCCCTGCCGCCCGCGCCGCGCCCGGCGCGCGCGCGCGGCCCGCGCCTGCGCCGGCGCGTGACGTTCAGTGCGCGGCGCGCGCGCAGCCAGCCCGCGCGCCCGCGCCGCGCGCCGCGCCCGCCCGCCTACTACTCCGACCCCGGCCGACACGACGGGCCCGCGCGCCAGAAGGAACAGCCCCGCAGTGACTCCACAGACTCGGACGGCAGGTATTACTCCGAGCCCGACGCCAAGTACTTCGAAATCGATTACGAGTTCCTCAAAGAACTCCGGCGTATCGCCCGCAACAACTGCCCCAAGTGTCGCAGGAAACGATCCAGACGGAACGACCGCGGGGACTATAAAGAGAAGTCCTCCAAAGAAAAGTCTAAAACGCCGAAAAGCTCTCGGCTCAAAGACAACTACGTATACTGCAACGGTAGGTACCACAGTGATAAGGAACACTGTCAACTTTGCTGTAGAGTCTGCAACCGATCCACAGACACCCTCGATTCCATCGACGACGACCAATACTCGATGGTATCGAAAAGCTACAGCCAACCCAAGGTCACATCGCGCTCGAAATCGACACCCAGAAACTCTCGCGAGCGCAAAAACTCGATACAATCAAACAAATCTGTATCGTTCTTTGGATCAAGCAACGATGGCGACGAATCGATTAGGGAGGAACCAAACTACACGGCTAAGAGCTTCACGAATGATCTAAAAAAGTTTTTGTTGAAGCCGTCGGCGCCGCGACAAAGTTTACGCGATAAATTCATCACGAGTTTCAAACAAGAATTTGAGGCTACGAAAAAGTCGCCCAAACTCAAAGCTATAAAAGGTCTCTGGAAGTCATACTGAAATACGGTTTTTGAGCATTGACAGTAAAGCTACGGTTTTCTAAAAGCGGTTCCGTCATATTATAACGGCTGTCACGAAAATCGTATCATTATCACCGGTATTTGTCATTAACGTGTCTAAAAACGCTCTGTTTTTGGACAGCAGTTATTGTGTGACAGTTCACCGCTCTCTTAGGAAACCGAATCTTTATCGATGCGACGTCATTTACATTTTTATACGTGTGCTAACTTTTTCGATTGTTCCGGATATAAAATATGATATTGTGTTTCACGGGGTTCTAATATCGATTTCCCTCTGATATCGATTAGTACTCGCTTCATGATCGATTGCCGACACAGTTTTAAGGTAAATCGTAGTGAATATTTATCGATAGTAGAGCTTCATCGATACTATAGTATGTATTGACTAAAACTGTCGATCTTTGTACTAAGTTTATTTATTTCTTTTTGGTGCTTTTATGACTTTATAGAGCCGGTTTTCAAATTAGTGACAAGTTTCTAATCCTGCGCACATTTGCTGTTAATCGATAATCGTTTCTTCGAGATTTAATAGTTGGAATAAGTTGAGAAATCACTAATTTGGAAATAGGTTCTATGTTCATATATTTCTTATAAAAACGTAAGTGTTCATAATTGGTCTAAAGGAAACTGAAATCCAAGGTTTCGGTGCTAGTGGAGAAAGCGATATACAACTTTACAAATGTATTATACTTCACATTATACTCCGATAGTATATACATAGACAAATATATACGTATGTGTGCAATAATTATTATATGGCGGGTCGGTTTATATTGCATTGGGATTTGAAGATTTAGAAAGAATGAGAGGAGAGGGAGAGTTAAATTTATTTTACTTTAAATTCTGGCAAATGAAATACCGAGTAATTGATGCTTTCTAGAGACAATGATAAAATAAAGAAGCACATCGAAAAATAAAGAAAAACGTACAATAAAGATTACAGGCAGCAGTGGGAACATTATAGGCATGCTTGTACAATAAACGGTTTTTAGTACATTTTTCTTTATTTTTGCCAAATTTTCCTTTGATTTCATTCCGATGCGATATGAATCGATCCTTTTATAACACAGTTTTTCTTATACTTCTAAATAAATATTTATAATATTGAAATATCATCATTTTTTACAACTACTATGGAATTAATGCACATGATATGAATAATCTTGGCCTACAACCTAACGCACCTGAGTCACAATAATTAGATATTTTGAGAAACGGGCCTTTGCCTATCAAGATGAAAGGAGGATGTTAAAAAAAGTTTAGTAAACATTTTAGAGAAAAAAGAACTAGTAAGTCTTTTAATTGTATGGTGAAAATTAGTGAAAACTGGACTGTTCCATACTTAGCTACTGTTTGGTATATCGTAGAGGATCTTGATAGATGATTGTTACTTAGCGGGCCACTAGCAAGTGCATGCGTCCTTATTATATCATTATTACAAGTCACTTGAGAACGTCATATTGTAATATGCCAAAAACATTTAAAAAAAACCGGCCAAGTTCGAGTCAGACTCGCGCACGTCTGTTGTATGGGAGCCCTCTTAAATATTTGGATTCTGTTTTTTAGTATTTGTTGTTATAGCGGCAACAGAAATACATCATCTGTGAAAATTTCAACTGTATAACTATCACGGTTCATGAGATACAGCCTGGTGACAGACGGACAGACAGACGGGCGGATAGCGGAGTCTTAGTAATAGGGTCCCGTTTTACCCTTTGAGTACGGAACCCTAAAAAGTAATTAGAAAGAATAAGAAATGTATTTTTTTTCTAGAGATGCGTTTTGACATGATCAGAAAAACTGCAGACTAATGCATTTAAAAACCTGACCGCCGGGTATTTCGTTAAAATAAATCTCTAGAGATTTTACCAATCAATGGAACCTGGGCTATAAATAAATTTCACAGAATATATTCCTTTACAGATAATAATATCTTTTCTGTATCGTTTATGCAGGAAAAAATAAATGAAAAGGTAATATGAGAGATCGACTTATATAATTCTTGGAAAAACGTCATAGCTACGATGGCATTTTTACAGTATGACGCGAATTGACTTGATTGTCACTGATGTAAAGTAGTACCGTAGGGATCACCTAGTGAAGGAATAGTTACATTTTGTTGTTTATAAATGTTTATACATACTAGTGTTTTAGCTAAATATATAGACTTTTATATAGTCACTATAATTATGCATGAATTAGTACCTTAATGGTGAAGTGATTTCAAAGTCCTAATTATTTGTGTAGGAATATTCTTATTTTCTGGGGTTGCCATCTTCAAATGGTAGAATGTGGTCGAATGAAAAAATTATTTTTTTACAAAGTAATATTAGTTTCAATCGATTGTCTCGACTAATTACTTAATGGTGAGATATAAGCAACGCCTATGAACGTGTTTTAACGCCACGATAATAATATTTACTCAAGAACTTTGCCAATTAATTGTGTTGTTAATACGATTATATCATTTTCCGCCCCAACTCTAGTTCTAATATTTTCTTATACTTACGTGAATATTGTACGCTGGAGTGAAATCAACTTTAGGGATTAGTATTTTTACTTTAAACATTGAGTCAGGAAATTATTAGCAAAGAACTGGAAACCTTTGTAGCTTTATCGGGTCTCTCATCAAATGTACTGTTTCTGTTGTGATTGGTCGACCAAAATATCAACAACCAATCATATAAATTGTCACGAAATAATTTATTCTGCACAAATAAAACGCACATAACAAAAAGAATATACAATAAGCTGTAATACTCAAGCCGAAAGACTAGTATTCGAAAGAAAAATCGTAAAGTATAAAGTTATAAAATTAATTGAAATTAATTGGCTTTCTGATTCATGTGTACATTATTAAGGAATATTAGCATATTAATCCATAAAGTTGATTTAATTTCAAGTAAAAAATCATAATTATACGACTTCGTAAGACTGTAGTGCTACGTGTAAAGTAGTTTGTATTGTATCGACGCCGCGCCGTCTTCTAAACACATGTTAATTCTTTATAATTTCACTTATGTACATATTTCCTCTTCTATAGATACTTTTACGAGTTGTATGAAAAAGTCCTTTTATACTGTATATGCTAAAACCTGATTTCAGTATTTTCCTTTCTTTTCTATAAGGTTTAAACTACTTTTTTCTATAAAAAATCTCACTTTATATATTGCATTTTCTTCAAGTATGTGTTTCTATTACTTGAGAAGTTTATTCAATGAAGTTTGCAATTGAACATGTTAAAAGTTTTCAGCAGGTTTTTTTATTTTACATATAGTATGATTTTGTGATCATTCAGGAATGAAAATATCAACTGCACGAAAATTGTCGTGTGAAAGGGACGGTTTTAGTAATTATAAAATAAATATTGTCTACAAAGCGAGATGAAATCTGGCGTTAGCATACTATAGTATTATTTAAATAAACTTTCTAAAATCAAAGACCTATTTCAGGTGCCAAATGATTTTTGAAATTTTTAGTCAATTGACTAAGTTATATCGGCCGTCAACTTTATTTTGTACTCGACTGTACGTCAGTCGGTTCCTGTGTCCGGGTGTTTACCGCAAGTATTTAAAACGAATCAAGTCCATTGCGGTTTTTGAAAGACAATCTTTCCAATGATGTTTATAGTGCTATAGAAATACCGCAGTGGAAGAAACGCAGCTTTCGAGCGAGTTTCCAGGAAGACTTTTGTTTTAAACAAATTGCGATTTTTTTTTATTAAACCTGAGCTGAGTACTCCAGTGTTTTAACGCGATATAGAGCGATCTCATTGATATTAACGTGTGATGAGGCTTATTGACACAGATTTTTTTAACAATTTCAGCACATATTTTGTAGTTTAAGTTTTTTGTACAGACATTTTTGATATTATGTTGTTTCAGTGCTGTAAGATTACGAATGTACTGCTGGTGTCGGCAGAAGCAAAAATGCTACGCAGGAAAATGCTCATTTACTTTATAGTAAAATCTACAGACGAAAGTAAATTCTTTATGCCGAAACAAAAATAAATATTCGCACAATCAAGGGTGCTTGTCTTTGTCGAGTGTGTTCATTAAGTAAGAGATTTTCCTCAAAAGAAAAACTTTTGCCGTCAATCATAATACATTCGTAATAAGCTTTTCCGCAGTTTTTTTTTGTAATTCCGGCTTCCAGCTTTTAGTTAAGCCTAACGGTATTTTTAGAAAATATGATTTATTAACATTGATCGAAATAAGGTCGCAGTGACTGGTTCTAGGACTGGTGGGTTCATTTTAACTGTAGTTAAAGTTTACTCAGTTGTAGGCGTTAGGAGTTTGCTTACAGTTAGTTTAATTTTCGGTAAAGAAAGTGTAGTTTCTATTTGATAAAAAAACACCTTGAAAAAAATGAGAAGTGTGTTAACAGTTGCTGTTGTAAATGCATCAGTAAATAGTATTGAAAGTATTCCGGATGACAAGCATTTTAGGTTTAATTTAAAATCATTACAGATGATATTGTTTGTGTTGCCAGCTATATCTCTTGATGGTTTTTGTGTCTGACTATTGAATTTGTTACTACATTATTAAACATTTCTAAATTATTTTCTCTTTAGGCAATATTCATTCTACAAATAAATAATTGTAAGTAAACTCTTTTCTTTTGATTTTGTTAACTTTTGAACGGATTTGAGTTGGATTTGGAGAAATAGTTACCATATTATAATTTGTTTACAAAAACCGATTGCACAAAAGTAACAGTTCAATTTATTAAGTTTAATAGTTTACTATAATTTTGATCTGATTAAGTTAAACATTAGTTGGTTGCTATGTTGCTAACATTATTATTTTTAAAACTATACATATTATTATATACACTATTTGTAAATTTAAATAAATTATATACTTAGTAGTGATGTTAATTGACGTATTTTAAAAATTTGACAATAAAATAAAAGCAGTATTTAAATTATTGAACTTGAATGTAAATTTTAGTGTTGTGAGTTTTTCGCAAAGATTTTATTATCACTCAAAGTGTAATTTCGTGTAACATAGAAGTTTTGCGAACACCTCACATCTGTAATTCAATTTTCTTGTTTTGGAGATATATTTATATTATCTGTTGATGTTTGACTATTCTGTATTTGCATTGGTATTATTTTTTTTGTTTAATTTTTAAGCCCATGTATATTTCTACGGCCAAGTAGGTGATTAAGAGATAATTCAACGAATTGTTTACAATATAAAACGAAGCAATAAATAATGAAACTAGAGACTCGAGTTTTATTAAGTTTTCTAATTGCCTACTAACTATTTTACGATAGCATTATTTTCAATGTTAAGATGTAATGTAAGCTAATAAAAAAAAAACCTTTAAATAAGAATTGATTGCATGATTGACTTCTGTTGAGTAACAGTCCCGAGTCATTGAGTTAAACTACAAAGTTACTTCAATTAGGTAGACAGTAGACAGATCTCCGCGTTATGTATATAATGTACCGGTGTTAATATTAGTTGAAATTCAGGTCAAACGCACATGGCTCTGAAAGTAAGGCCTCTTACTGACCGCACGCAGTGCTGCTAATGAACGTATAATGATGATTTCGAATCGCACGCAAATATTATTATCTAAAGTGCAAATGCGTGAGCTAGTAAAGAAGTTTCACTTTCTATAACAAACAGAATCTAAAAATGTGCCTCGACTGTTTCAGGTTCAAATGTCTGTTTCCGATAACGTCCAAAGGCTCCAAAACGTCCAATTAGGAGGTCAATTCCCAGAACGACGCTTTTCCGGAATAACCAATTGCCAGAATGCCCATTTCCCAAAATCGGAGAGTCATGAATTGTACGTATGGGACGGTACGCTCGCAATGTCTAACATAAATTCTCAAAATGTCGACTTCAAAATTTTGCTAGCCTCATCGAAGAAAACTATGTCCACAGGTAAAATATTCAAATACCTATTCAGTTCTAAATAGGTACCGTCGGAAGGCAGAAGATAGTTTTCCAATAATAATAATAATAATAATATAGAATCTATTCTTATAGCAAAATGAAATAATGTTGACAAGATCGGCCACACTACGAGCACGCCCACCACCTCCGGACTCTTCGCTCAGCTCCGCCTCGCCGCCGCCGGTATCCAGCCTCACTGTGAGCGCTGTGACGACACCGGCTGCGGTAGTTGCGTCGAGCTCGAGCGACGAGTATTTCTCCCCGCCCACGACGCCACCACCTGTTCGTCGACGTGGAGGACACCGGCCGCCGGACGGCTTAGGACCTCGAGGCCCACTGGCCTCTGACAGGGTCCCAGCTCCCGGCGGAAGTGTGCAGCGCATGAGATGGACACGATCCATCAATGAAAACGTCATGCGCTCATACTATGGGGCTACAGAGGGGGGAAACAATCTGACCGCGTACCGTGTCCGGATGCTCTCTCTTTTTCAGGTGCTTGAGCCAGCTGTCAACGTTTCGGCACAACGACTGTCGGATCAGGTGCGGGTCATCCAACGTAATCATATGTTGGATGACACTGTACTTGATCGCCTGCGAAGTGAAATGCAGAGTAGTCTTGTCATCGCCCCCCCGTCTCAGACCGTTGTAGTACTACCACAGTCTAACATAAGTCAAGAAGACGAGGAGAGTGATGACAGGACTACAAACGTAAGTACCCAGTGCAATGAGGAATTGAGGAGTGCTTTGGAGGATGCGATTCGAGAATATCGGTTCATATCGCCCGAACTTAGACCACGCTTACCTCGTTTGCCCATGCATAACAAAAATAGGGCGCTGGTGGCGGTCCTGGATGCGCAGTTGTCAAATTATTTTGATGACTGCGTAGACCTCGCCGATACTCATTCGATTCTGTACTGCGCGGCTGTAGCGGCATGCCGTGTAGCTCACGTTAAATTTGCTATTGATTCTAGAGCTACACGACCGAAACCAGCCGTACCAGCTTGGCAGTGCAGAATTGAACGTCGTATTGGTGGGGCCAGAACGCTCATCGGCAAACTAATCTGCTTCAGGGAGGGCAATACTCGCCCTAGAGTGATGCGCTTTGTG
This sequence comes from Dryobotodes eremita, assembly GCA_917490735.1. Taxonomy (NCBI): domain Eukaryota; kingdom Metazoa; phylum Arthropoda; class Insecta; order Lepidoptera; family Noctuidae; genus Dryobotodes; species Dryobotodes eremita. The sequence goes on from OU823256.1 coordinate 3,058,783, forward strand.
AGACGCGCGTTCGCAGGGACTAATATCAGGCCTCAGGACTATATGTCCTGTGTCACAGAGCGCATCGACTTCCTGAAGCAGAAAGTGTATGCATGGGCGAACCGTATTCGTAGGTATAAGCGGCGAGTGGAGCGATACACTCAGAATCGCACCTTCCAACGCGATCAAAGGTGGGTTTATAGGGATTGGGAGCGACCGATTCAAGATGTGGCTGACACGTGCCTACCAGATGATGATGCCATGTGTTCTTTCTGGCGCAATATCTGGTCGGTGCCTGTCAGTCACACCGAAGGCGATTGGGCTCGGAAAGTCGAGCGAGCCTGCGATCCAATACCAGAAATGGGGGCTATTACCATCTGCCCCCAAGATGTAACTCGTGCAGTCCGTCCGCTGCCTAACTGGAAGTCTCCAGGGCCGGATGGACTGCAAAACTTTTGGATTAAATGGTTCGTAAGATCGCACGCTCGCTTGGCGGCTCAGTACCAGTCTGCTTTGGAGTCTGGTTCGCTACCCCAGTTCCTAACCACAGGAGTTACCCACCTGCTCCATAAATCAGGTAGCACTGCGGAACCCAAAAATTATAGACCGATCACGTGTTTACCGACGGTCTATAAAGTTCTTACATCCATTTTGAGGGCTAAAATTAACAAACATATAGACACCAACTCTATCATGTCTCCTTCTCAAAATGGATGTAGGAACGGGTCCCGTGGTACGAAGGAGTTACTCCTCATTGATATGACCATTAGCCAACAAGTTCGTCGTTCCCGAAAGGATCTGTCGACATGTTGGATAGATTACAAGAAGGCCTATGACTCGGTGCCACATACATGGCTCATGAGGGTGCTGGAGTTATATAAAATAGATTCAACTCTGCGCACCTTCCTGATGTCATGTATGGGGCAATGGAGAACAGTCCTTCACTATCCAGGATGTCGAAATGTCCAGAGGAATAGCGAACCGATAAGGATCGAGCGAGGCATATTTCAGGGTGATAGTTTGAGTCCTCTTTGGTTCTGCTTAGCCTTGAATCCTCTAAGCACACTGCTGGAAGATTCAGGTCTAGGCTATCGGCTGAGGAGAGGTGGCCAGGTTATATCTCACCTCCTCTACATGGATGACCTAAAACTGTTCGCCCCCAACAATTTGCAACTGATGGAACTACTGAAAGTAACTAAAATTTTCAGTAGCGCCATCAGAATGGAATTTGGTGTGGACAAATGTGCGGTCATGCATTTAAAGCGAGGGGCGATTGTGGAATCCGTCGGAACCCAACTCTCGGATTCCATAAACCTTAGAACCCTCTCTGCATCCGAAACCTATAAGTATTTGGGTATGTCGGAAGCATTGGACATCAATGGTACTGACATGAAGCAATCGTTAAAGGAACGCTTCTTTGGCCGCCTGAAAAAAGTATTTAATAGTCTTCTATCAGGCGGAAACAAGGTACGCGCCTTTAACGGTTGGGTCATGCCGGTTTTGATGTACTCTTTTGGCATACTCAAATGGACTCAGACCGAACTCGACGCCCTGGATAGGAAGGTCCGTACACTGCTGACTGCAAATCGAATGCATCACCCACGGTCATCGGTAATGAGGCTGTATATCCCGCGAAAATGTGGAGGTCGAGGCTTTTTAAATGCTAAGACCCTCCACAATCGCGAGGTATGCAGTCTCAGGGAATATTTCTTAGAGGCCGACGTGGGGATGCATCGAGATGTGGTCAAAGTGGACAAGGGCCTCACCCCGCTCTCCTTGGCTAAAGAGAACTGGCGCAAGCCAGTAGTGCTTGACACTAATGATCGCATGGAAGTATGGCAGAGTAAGGAGCTTCACGGGCGCTTTTTTCGGGCCCTACATGGACCCGATATAGATCAACTAGCGTCCGTAGCCTGGCTACGTTTCGGTGACCTCTTTGGAGAAACCGAAGGTTTTGTCTGTGCAATTATGGACGAAGTTATGATGACAAACAACTACCGGAGATTTATTGTGAAAGACGGCACGGTTGACTTTTGTCGGGCATGCCACCGTCCGGGTGAATCAATCAGACACATTATCTCCGGATGTTCTAGTCTAGCTAACGAAGAATACTTGCATAGACACAACCTTGTAGCCAGGATTATCCATCAGCAACTTGCTCTCAAATACAACCTTGTAGAATCGGAAGTGCCGTACTACAGGTATGTGCCCGACCCAGTTCTCGAAAATGGAAATATCACATTGTACTGGGATCGATCCATCATCACTGACAGGACTATTGTTGCCAATAAGCCTGATATAGTGGTGGTGGATCGATTAGAGCGGCGTGCAATGATTGTTGACATAACGGTCCCACATGACGGGAACCTCGTGAAAGCCGAGAAAGATAAACAAATCAAATATCTTGACTTGGCTCGCGAGGTTGTCGACATGTGGGATGTGGACTCAGCGATCATTGTACCGATAGTCGTGACAGCCAATGGGTTAATAGCCAAGAGTCTCGACCAACACCTGAGGAGGCTCTCGTTGGGCAGCTGGATCAAGGGCTTGATTCAGAAGGCGGTACTTTTGGACACGGCCCGCATTGTTAGTAGGTTTCTCTCTCTGGAGCCCTGACCGCCGGTAGCTTGGACCCTGTTCCCGATACCGGTGGGCCACAATTTTTTTATATTTTTAAATGTTTTTATATTTTTATATTCTAATATTTAAAAATATAATTTATATGTATATATATATGAAATAAAGATAATAATATTATTGATTCAATCATGCTACTCGAAACCAGTAAACATTCAAGTCATGTCACAAGATTGTCTTTACATGAGTTGTTTAGATTAGACTAAATAGAAAAAAAAAAATGTGAGGATGGAAAACAATCAAGGCAAAACAAATTTTAGACGCCAGTGAGTAGAGTTGTGTGCAAGATCGCTAAGATTGTGCCTGTCGTGTAGGAGTCGTGTCGAAGACTCTACAAGTTGGAATGAATAAATTATCGAGAGAGAGGCATGTAGCTATAATCCGGCTTACGAAGCGAACAAGCAAAACCTCGCAGAGTTGTGACAAGTCTTGGGAGACTTGGGCTTATATTGACGGTAGGTAGGAATCTATTCATATATGTAGATATTGGAATATAGGAAGCTAAATTGGTTTGCGTTATAAAAATATCCTTGTTTTTTAGCAGGAAGTATGTAGAGCAATCCAAGTGTCAAAACCCTGGAGAAAAGCGAATCGGGATGAGTAGAAAAAGGGCTTTCGCTAGAATCAGTAGGTGCCTAAAATCTATTTATTTTTAGGTACTACTTAAATCACCTCTACGTTCGTATTTATTTTATGCAAATAAACATGATTTTACAAGCATCAAGTTCTACAACGCTCGCCTTCGTAAATATGACAACAGAACTAAGATGTAGATTAATATCAACCTAAGGTTAAGGCCAATCCTGTCTACATGACTTAATGAGTACCACATTAATGCAAATGTTCAAGTTATATCTATGTAATGACGTAGGTACCTATCTATCTAATAGTTTCGCTCCACAAATGTAAACTTCCACATCCTGTGGACGCGAGTTGCCAAAGTAATTAGAGAAAGCGTGCGGCCGTACTGCACGCAATAGGAAAAATAAAACTGATATGCTCTCCAGACCTCCGCGCGTCGATACAAAATGGCTGACTTTTACTTTTTTGTTTGTTTTTGAGGAGGCAAAGGTGAATCATCTTGCTGTGAATGAAAGTTTTCATAGCTTCATCACGGGCCTTTATCGCTGCCTAAGTGCCGGGTACGTAGCCGTTAGATTGTGTGGTGTGGTTCCTGACTCAGAAGAAAATATTGGGTTTAACAGTGGATGGATGTCTCACTTAACAGAAGAGATTGCTTAGATTCAATAAGAATACCGATAATCTTACATATCTACTGTCTATCAGGTAGGTAGGTAATCAAGGCACGATTCTACCTACCTACCACGTAAATTACTTACAGTTTATTGCCTGTAGGTAATTTGTACACTGTTTGCACCTCATTGTAGTCAGTTGTTAAGATACTTGACAGCTAATTAGGCCAATTAACTCACTATCCGACACGCCGGAAGTAAAGCTGTCGACTCGTGCCCCTCGTGCCACCGGTTTAGCACGCTGGGGGAGCTCGTATCACGTTTGTATCCTGTATTGAAGATAGTGCAGTATTATATAGCTGTATTTTTTTTTTGTTGTATCCTTAATACCTCCTTCGTTTCAAACTTATTCAACCTGTTAAACTTTACTTGATCCATAATTAATTATATTCTTGAATTTTATGAAATTTATAACTTCTGCGTTTGAAAAGGATTTTTTTCTTACAATGGATGTAATTGCAGAAAAAACGTAGAACCAAATGGTTGGTTGCTTTTTTGATTAGGCTAATATAAGCCAAAGTTCACCTAGTCGAATATAATATTGAAGTCGATTTAACGGTAATCGGTCGATTTATCTAGGGAATAGTTATTCCGTTGTAAACATGGTACATATTCTTTCTTATTCGTTAAAACTATCGAAACCTCTGTCATTTCGTTTCAATATTATATTTTATTTCTATGTCATAGGAACGTTTAGTGAACGCTTTGCTTCGAGTGCTATATAGCAACATATAGCAATAAGTATCATAAAACAGTATGTACATTTTCACATCTTCTGTATTATTAAAAATTCTGCTTATATCGCGGTATTTATCTCCTATTGTTTGTCTTAGGTATTGACTGTGTCTATGTAGCCGAATTTCGGTCAAACCCTTCTTTTTTTTTGGACGGTATATCGTCAAATGACCTTCCGCTCCGCCCAGAGCGGAAGGTCATTACTCAGGACTCTTACTGACTAAAACCCAGCCGTGATCTTTCAGTTGCCTGTGCACCAGGGCCACGGTAACTCTTTCGAACAATCCGCGACCCCGGCAGGCATCGGCCCTATGGGACCCCGTCAATTATGCTGAAATCTCTTTGAGGCGCGCGTGGAACACGACGCGCCGTCGACCCGGGCCTGGTCCTTACCGGACGGCTTCGGTCACAACCTGCGGGCTAATTGTCTAGCCTGTGAGTCGTAATAAATAACCTTTCGGCCTGCGATGAGACTACGCTACCCTGGTATTCCTGTGTCTAGGGCATACGACGATCGGTGGATGTTCCAGATGTTTATATTTTTATTACTTATTCTAAACTCTTAAGTCTTTTACCTCTTAATTTAAGACCGTACCATAACCACGGTTTAACTAAGCGCCGTCTATCAAACAGTATATTTCCTAGAAACCTTAGAATACCGATTGCAATCGAGCTCTTTAGGACGTATAGCGAAACAACATTAAAAAGGTATTAATGATCTTGTGCGTCTAAATTTCCTCATAATTCTTCTTTTTATAAAAAAATTGTCGTCAACTACTTATATCAGCAATTTTTTTTATTAGTTTTTTTTTTACTTTCTTATTTTTGTAATTTCGGTGTATTTTGTAACAATTATAAATTATACGTGTTTACGTAGTGAATTCTTTTTTTATTTCGCTACAGAAAGTAATAGTTTGTTGATAATAGAATGGCCAACCGAGTAATAACAACGAGTCTGCCTATGTATCAAATGTTCGACATAAAAAAATGATAGCTATGGTAAGTAGGTAATCAGCGTGCCGATAGATGTTTTGCTTTGAGCCAGGTAGGTACAGGTTGCTGTGGCCAGGTTTGGTCTGGAAGTCTGGTAATCAAGTTTCATCACACGGCCCTAATTGTAGATCAAAATGAAAAACGTGTAATTTGAAGTATTTTCAGTGTTCACACCTTTTTAGACGCAGACATCTGGGTAGACCTAATTGATAAGATTTATTTGCCTGCGGGGAATTACGAAACGGGACAAGCAGGTTTTGCGCTGGCAAAGTTGCGGGACATCCTCAATTTATATTAATCGTTGCCGGTATGAGACGATGAGCGGGTTTAAAATGCGTAAAATACAAACTGAGGGCCTCATTCAATAACTTGTTAAAGCATTAATTACTAACTAAACTTTCGACTTTTAACGTAGGCAGTTAAGAAAAACGAACGGAAACATCAGCCCATAAGATAAGAAATCAAAACTTCCGTAATGTAATGGGAGCACATTCCTAATCATGTTTCGACCATAACCTTTCCTAAGTCCAAGGCCGTAAAAAAAAATAAATATAACTATCTCTTCGAGACGCTTTTCTGTAATTTTGAACGAGCCCGTATCCAATCGCAGTGCGACCGTCGACACAGCGCATGCGCCGCGCGTACTGCGAAAATGGCCGGCGCGAATTTTACCCGCGAAACGGAAAAAATATTCAATAAAAGTAAAAGTGAAAATTATATATTAGTAGAAATAAGTATTTATTTATAATTATTATTATTTCTACCAAAGATTTGTTCGTTTACAATTATGAAACGATTAAAATGTGCTCGCAATCGGATTGTTACAAAGTGATATTTATAGTGATATTAGTTTTGGTACGGAATGCTGGTTGTAGGAGTACTACTAATAAGTTTAGAAGGACCAGTGGAGTGCAAAATGCGTGGAACCATTTACAGAGTGCGGAAAAAAATTCGACTGTCAAGGAACAGGGTAGAGGATTTTTCGGTAAGTTTCAGTTAGGTACCTATTAATAATTAGATTAGAATAGCAAATAATTTCATTTATTCAGTATCTGGCGTGCATTATTTAGAATCTTACCGAAATATACTTAGTACCTACCTACTTAAGTCAGTAGGTAGGCAATTAAAATAACAATGCAAACGAAACTGCCACAGCACTTAAATTATCAAATCACGTTCACGTAGTCCGTCTGTAATAATTAACAATAGGTTACCTACGATTTATGATGTAGTAATTTTCCATTGAAAAACTGCAGGCCTCTGAAAATATCTTCAGCGGAAAAATCTAAGCTGTCGAAGCTGGTAGAGCGATAGAGGTTTAGGTTGTTGTGACGAAGAGAAAATCATTCAAGTAGGTATTGAGTTGGTAGGTAGAGGTTGACGTAGGTACTTATTCTTATTTAAGTATTTACGTAATATTTTATTGTACTTTAGCTTTAGACAACCCCGTACGTACCTACTTTAAAACTTTCTTAGACAAAAAACTACAGTTTAAAAAGCCCTATTGCGTACTTACCACACATTAGTCACCTCATTACCTACGAGCACCAAACGACCCATCCCATATACCTACTTACCTACCTACCCACATAACTTTCCAACTAAAGACGACACCAGTCGTTTTTTCTTTTGTCCCGAATTCGCGAGGAACTTTAAAAGGCTATAATTTACCGGCAAAGTGTCCATGTCGTTGTTACTGTGCCAAAGGGTCAGTGTGATGGCCGCCCACTCGGTAGGACAAGGCTAATGGAAAAATATAAAGTGCTCATCTTCCTTTTGGTGGAGAAAGCGGTTGCGTGAGTTTTGGGTGATTTTATCTGCATGATTTTCTCCCGTGATTACGAAAATTTATGTGGTGATTTTCATAATACCACCTAATTAGAATTTGAGATGACGGCACGTCTATATATTCACCACAGTTGACGAAGTCAAAACTTTTATAGTCAAAATAGGCTGAGAACTACGAAGCTACTATAGATTTAGATAGCCCTCGATTAACCTCTTGCGCCACTCAAAAGAAAGTATCTAATAATAATAATAATATGTCTTCTAATCAGCTCTATTCCATCCAAAACATTTTAATACTTTATTTATGATCTAATTATAGAACTAGAAAATAAAAGTTTTACTTACTTAAATTATTCTGCAAAACGAAAAAAAATATTCGAAGAAAATCCAGAGATTCAATATCTCATAAAGGCATTGAAGACGCGGCGAAAACAAGTTACTTTTAAGTAGCCATTCAGTCAATAATTTGTTGTGACGCCTTGCAACTCGTAAACTTGTTTACAGACTCCCTTTACGGGCTTGCAGGTTAACAATGTACTTAAACGAGGCCTTCAATATGTGTGCGATGTGCTGGGATATGCTAATTCCAATAAAAGCTGCCAATTGTCAATGCAAAGCCTATAGAATAAGCATTGCTTGGAACAGGTGCAAAATTGAGTGGGAATCTTGTTGAAAATGTAGGTACCTACCTGTGTGTTTTATACTTCTGGAAATGCGATAGTGTATAGATTTACGCAGACGTAGACAGTTAAAATATTAGTCGTGTGCTGCCTTTTCTCTACTTATTATAAAACATCCATCATCTGCCCAGCTTTTTTCCAACTTCGTTAGGGTCGGCTTCCAGTCTAACCAGATGCTGCTAAAAAACCTATTATAAAACCTCCACAAAAATGATTAAATTGTAATACTCGATTCTTTTATAAATCTCAAAATAAATCCTTAGAGAAAGACACTTCATTCCATTTTTGTTCCTTTAACAACGATAGTTGTATAAGATAAGTTTTCGAAAAATCAGATGGAGCCCACTTTTATTCGAAAAGCAGCTGATTCATTGTTCTAACATGTACTCTTTTATTTATTCCTAGATCAACATGGACATGAAAGTTAATTCCAATAAAAATAGAACCGGATCGAGATAGTTTCGCCAGATAATTTTAATGCAAGGCACTTTCAAAAGTTTTTAAATCAATTTTAATGAGTTGCGTTTGTATGTTGTACATACCTACTCCAAACGTGGAGTAGTAATTTATTATTATTGACGAGAGAGTGCATTTAGTACTTGATTTTATAACTACTTGAGTGTTTAACTTTACTCTGTAGGTACTAATGAGAGAGGATTCATAGGTACCAACTTACTTTTAGAATCGCAAACATTGAGTGTTAGATGCCTAATTACCTAATTTAGATTTACTAACCAGTTGTGTCTACTCATCAACTCATTGATTTAATTTACCTACAATATCTATGTGTAATTCGCCCTTAGGTTCTAATTCACTTATTTATTTGTTATTTTATTTAACTATTTATGTACACACATCTAAATAGACAATAACAGAAAAATACGTACAAAGGCGATGCTTATTTCTAAGGATTGTTCATTGCTCCTCTCAACTAAAGCACCTCCCATTTAATCTCTTCACCACCCTTGGTTGACTGGTACAGAATGCCGCCTTTGTACCTATTTTGTGTGCGAAATGTTTAAATAAACAAATAAATTATATGTAGGTGCATACGCAACTATGACGAAGTGGAAAGGTACTTAGTGTCTTTCACTTATTTCTCTTGCTAAGATAAAATAATATTAATGTATCATTTTCTAATTAATAAAAGTGTTTGTTAGTTTGTTTTAACGCAAATTTTCCCGTACTAACCGTGACTGGTTAATAAAGTTGCTACTGCACCGCGCAAATCGACGTGCATTCAAACGGTAAGTGGTTAAAGACCATAATGTGTTATGTTAAAGTTTGTTAAATAAATATATATATTAAACTCACGCAATCTACCAACATTTAAAAAAAAGAGATTTGCTTGTAAAAGTTACTCTAATCAACTTAGGGAAACTGTCTTTTTTGTCTGTATTTGGTCAAGTTCATCTACTTATCAGTTTTTTCCTCAAAAAATCTGTAGTTTCATAAGTTTGCAGAATCCGTCCCTAATATCAGAGGGGCAGAGCGGTGTTACCAACAAATCACTAAGTTAACAAATCCTATCGCTATAATTCACTGGCGCAACTGATACGGACCCGACCTTCCCCATCCAACATTAGTATTCCCAACTCATCTTCAAAGTGACACAAACAGAAATAAAAAACCGAAACTGGCACGTATCGAGGTTTCGGGGTTGTCCAACAAGGACACGTCCATAAATATGCATTTTACCGAAAAAGTATTGAAAACGTCAAATAAATAATGTAAATGTTAAGGTGGGGTCGCATTATTGGAATCACGAAGCGCGATGTGATACGCGATTAATCGTTTCTTCATGCGTCAATTAGAAAGTAAATGTTACTTTTAAAAGTTCTGTATAACTGTTTGAAAGGTAGGTTATTAAATGCAGTGCTCCCAAAATTTTTCTATTTCTTCGACCACAAGGTTTTGTTTCAATGTTTTCATCATGTGAAATTTGAGGCTGGCTTTTGTGGTTTTCCAAAGAGATTACCTATGTACATAGTGAAGTTACCAGGCTAAACCTACCTCAGATACATACCTTGGTAAACAACAACGAAAGGGAAATGTCTTTTAAATTTATTGCTGTCACTATAAAATATATCCTCCACAAAAATTACAAATAAGCAGCCAAAAATGTAAATGCAAAATATATTTTATGAATCTTCGCATGTTGGAGCAGTGAACTGCGCAGATTATAAAATGTTGCGTACCTACATTTTTATAATGACGCGGTGCGGAAATAATGTGGCTGCACCTTAAATATTGAAGAAGGACTTTCATACATTAATATTGTTCGTGAACGGTTTTGTAATGTATTGAGATGTGATTTTACGATATTGTAACACGACTGCCCAAAAAAGGAGTGTTACTCGTATGTCGGCTTTTAATGTATCGTTGGTGGAGTTTTCTTTGAGGCTATAAGGCGAACTTATGGCCGATGACTTTCTTTTGTAATTTACAAGAGGACGCTTGGGAAATGAAAAGAAATACTATTTTCATTTCTCTGTGAGGTACTTTAAGGCCCGCATTGCATGTACGACCAATGCCCAAGATCAGCTTTAAAACTCAGTTTAACTATTCCGATCATTTGTCCAAGAACGCATTGGTTAAATTAATTAGGTACCACTTTGACTCAAGACAGGACTTTCACAGCTGCTGAAGTAGCTGAACTTCTAAACTTACACACTTCAACTACATTTTAGAGGCAAATGTAGTTATAGGCTAAGATCGCAGAAATAAGATAGATATGTCAAAAAACTTAGGACACACATACCTATAGACAAAATATGGAATAGATAGATAGAGAGATACGGAATGCAAATAAAGATATGAATATGAAACCTCTTTGAATGCCTTGATACGAGAGTTCCTGCTGTGACATTAACATTAATAGTGAACTTGAGAGAGACAAGACCATGACTAAAATGCTACAGCTACATAACCCTGCGATTTGCACGATCAGGCTACTGAACGTACTGGACGTTTCAAAGTAGGCTGTCACGAAATACAGTCGGACCAAAGAATTCACATGGTAATCAAAATATTTCATTTCCATTGTACTACTCTAGTTTAAAAGTATAAATAAAATAGTATCAAGTATTGCTATCCTATATATCCCTTCTTCTATGATCCGAGCCAACCGACCACTACCTACTTACATGGGAGCAGCACAACTTGCAGCAACTTTGTAACATCGCCTGTGGGGACTCTACGAAGTACAGATCAACTGATTGAGCTGGTATGGTAGTCCAAGTTGGTAAGCTAGATAGACTTGTATCAGGGCAATTGATAGTTAGATGTTTTTGATATTTTTGCCTATCTATCTGTCTATCTATTTAGCTCGTAATGTCCCACTGCTGGGCAAAGGCTTTCCATTTCCTTAAAGGTGATTTTATAGGAGAGAAAATACGAAGTTAATTTGTTTCTAGTAATTTAATCTTCGTGGAGTTTCTTGCCGGTTCTTCTCCATAGGAAACGCTTAATTGCGAACCGTGCACCAAGCTTCTGACGTTTCATAAGTGCCCATGTAGGATTATGTGAAATAAATTATTTTAATTTGAATCAAGACAAAAAATTGTATGGCGCTTAGATCTATTGTAGAGATAGGAATAGGTTCACGTTTGATATGTTGTACATATACCTGCATTGCAACAGGGCCGTGTTATAACTGCGGACCTCTGACACACCAGCTCAGAGAATGTTCCGTTAACCTGTTGCCGATTTTATGTGCTAGAAATATTCAAGACTGAGCTAATAAAACCGTCTGTATATGTGTACTCACTCACTCACTCACTCTATAGTGTGTACTCACTCAGTAGCGCAGAATCCAATCACTTAGCTACTGTGCTAATTGGACCTAAACTATTCAGTCTAGACTAAACAGGTACCTATACATTTTTTCAGAGTATAAATTCTACTGTCTGGCTGGTCTAGCAAGACTTAGTTAAACCCCGCGTGTTGCACTATTGACGTAAAGTTACCCCTATTATAATTACGTTAGAAGAGACAAACAATAATATTAGTAATGCAACTCATTTCCGTAGTTTGAAACAATGTTTTATGATTTCTAACGTGACCATATCATCGTAGACGTCCACGTCCAAAAAATGTATGGAAATACGTGCACGTTATAACGTTATCGTGGACGGAAAATTAAAAGCATCTTCATATATAAATTCCGTACATTTTACTTACTCGTGTTATCGTGATGCCATGCCGTGGACGTCCGCGGTAATATCGTCACGTTAAAAAATTATAGAAGCACACAACAGAAACATTATTTAAATACTGCTTCAAAATTAAAAGAAGTAAGTAAACTCATTTCAAAGCGATCAATAGTTCATTAACAGTCTCCGTAGAGCTGCAAACTGTGCTGGCTTCATTTTTGCAATCAACTCGGAATTAGATTTACCTTTGCAGCTGAACTTGCTTGTCTGTCGCAGACTTAATCGCATTGCCGACGATCTACCAGCAGTCTCGTTGCCAATTACAACTTTATTTCTTTTATATTTGGTAAGGAAACTGGTACGAAGTTTGTTTTAATCTTATTAAAAAGCTATCTAGAACACAATACTTAATCATATTTAATCTCATCGCTAACTTATAGAACATCATATACAGGGTTATTGGTTGCTATGTCGGCAATCCATTAACCTTTAAGTATGGACCTCATTTTTTAATAACACTAACCTGGACGTGTAGTCTCACAGGCTCTTATATTACCGTGTGCTTTTTTTTTAAATAAAATGATTCCGAATCGCTTGAATATTGTATCTAAATCAAATAACAGGTGTCTAAAAACAATAAAACGTCAACATATAATCAACATTTTTATTAAAAATCTAGAAACATAAAAATCAACAGTTATGGCACTTTTTATGCAATTTCGACTATAGCTATGTTTTTAGCAATTAAAAGAATATAAACTTACTTGTATATCAAAATTAACATTTTTATCTTAAATTCTATAATATTAGGAACAAAAAAAAAACAAAGTGAACTTCTGATAACAAAAAACAAAAATAAACTAACTTATTGGCAGTCGTTGCACAGAGGAAGTGAACATTGCAGGCACACAGGCTTGCTGCATCCAACATACACGTGGGTGGTCATTCTATGCTTCATTGAGGGACAAAGTCTGCATCCTCTTCTAGTGTCCCCTGCATGACTGCTGGAGCCTGGACATCCACTGTAACCATATCTTCACCTAAAACTCGAGTTATTGTCGACCTGAGCTCTCTCGGCAAATTTATGTTGGTTACACGTCGCCGCATATGAGGCACCACAAGCGAACGAGCTGAGGAAATCTCCTCTGTCAATATCCTTCGATTGATGCATGCTATAAAGAATATGTCCATTCATGCCACTCAAGCCTAGAATTCGATATAATAGCACCATAGGACATCGCCTTGTTAGGCGGCTACTACTACAACTATTACACCTTTATAAATATATTTTGTATGACAGCTATGGACATGTAGCCTGACAGGCTCCAGCCAAGTTTTCGATAAGTATTACTCACGTGATAGATCGAGCGACGCAACCTCCACCCTCACTGGTCAGTTTTGATACTAAAATTGAAGCTTCTGAGCCGCTCCGTCGCAGGGAGCGGGCGGAAGTGTGTGCAACTAAGAAATCAATATTTATGCGTAGCCTGTGAGGCCACACGTCCATAGTTAAAGGTTAAGGGGATATAGGAGAGGTCACTTGCAACTAAATTACCGCTGATGACCCCTATGCAAATGACAACCAGTTTAGAGTAATTTGACATTTTATATCAAACAAACATGACAACATCATCATCATCATCACCATCATGTTTGTCACTGTGCTACCTTGCTATGTAGCACAATGAAATACAGTCACAGCATCTTGAATTCTTCGTAGCTAATAGCCATAGCTTTTAGGTTTAAAAATACAATAACAGTAACACAAGCAATAACAATAATGCCTAATTCGTTAGTCCATTAAGTGTCACAATTCCCTCATTTAAAATACCTCTGAAATAAGTGTAGCAAACAATCGCATCATTATCTTTACTATCATTTCTATGCAACGGTATTCTATTTACGTTTTTTTCTCTACGGGTTAAATAAAGAAAATCAGTAGAATAACAAATTATACAATGAGCTAATCTTTTATCTGTATTTTTTTATTCTGGCTATGCATCGCCGCTACGGTTTCACTGTCGTAAAAATGTGTAACATTATAATTGTGTACTTACTTAGAAGACGAAAGTTGCGCCAATTATGTTTGAAGTATTCGTTTGACGCGTTGTCTGGCGTGTTTGAGAATAGTGTAACAGTGTTAGAGAATCTAGATAAAGTTTATCTTTTGGGTCTTAGAATTCTTCCCAAGGCACTAGGCTGTTTAACTTTGATTTACTCTTGATTTTTTTAGGTTCTCTTTCAACCTTTGGGATACTAACGCGTACATTTACGGCGGCTGTTGAAGGAATGTGTCACGTTATGCATAAATCGTACAAAATCATAAAATATTACGGACCTGTCGTGATTTCTACGACTAGTTTTTGACGATATGTATGTATTCCTTATTACATCATCATCATCATCATTCTCTTGCCCTTATTCCAATTTATTTGGGGTTGCTGCAGCATGTCTTCTCTTCCTGATCACATCAATCTGCCTTAATATTCTTTTCACTGCTCTTACTAAAAAAGTCCGTCATTCTAGTGTAACCCAGCGAGGATAAAATAGCATATTTTTCGCTAGGGGAAAAAATATTTTTATTTTATTTTTGTCTTACCAGCGAGCCTACAAAAACGAAAGTCTTTATTCGTAAGTAGAACAATAGAATAGAATACTCTTTATTATGTACAGTCCCCAAAAGAGATACGTAACCAGGGTCGTCGGATAAGGTTGAAATTTTGTAAGAAACCGATGGATGTTTTCGAATGAAATTTAATTTGATAAATGACGTGTTTGTTTTCTATTAATTAAATTAAATTTTGTTCGAAAACATTCATCCGTTTCTTACTAAATTTCAAGTACATCGACGACACTGGTTACTTATCACTTTTGGTGACTGAACACCATAAAAATCAAAATCATGAATAAAAACTCGACTTAATACTGTTTCATAAAAAAGAAGAAAATTTATTTTTGAAACTGAAACATTGTGCATTGCGGTGCGGCTACAGAAGAAATTAAAAAAAGTAAACTATTTAATGTTGTATTGGATTATTTTATTTTCTCGCAATCGTAGTGAAAAGTAGAGTGTTACACACGGCCGCGGCGCTAAAAACCCATTATAACTCGGTTTCTATTTATTGCCTCGCTAAAGCTAAAACTACCTCGTATTTAATGGGTCATTTTAGCCCCTTGTAGAACAATCTACTATTATTTTTGTATATGCAAATATAAAACATAGGACATACATATTTCTAGACACCACATAATATTCAACACATGTTATTGTAATATTGTGATCATTGACGTAAACTAGTCGGTAACTGATTAACATAATCGAATGTTACTTACGTTACATAAGCGAAGTCGCACAGAAATACAATATCATTGCTGACCCTGACCCAAGCTTAGAGAAAGGTCAACCCAAATACCGTGCAGAGAGTGAAAACTTTTGTTAGAAAACTTCGCAAATTAGACTATTACGCTGTTAGGATAAGGATAAAAGACTAATTAACTTTATTATTTCAAATATTCATGGGCTGCAAATAGCTTAAAATTAGACAATAATTGCCACCATAAAAGGACAATGTAATTTGGATCTATGGTTTATCGCAGGTCTTGCAGTCATTTTGTAACATACCATCTCAGGATTGTAGTCAAGGTCAATGGCAGATTCTATAAATAGGCACACTATTATGACAATTATTAAAAGTGTTTAAAAGAAAACTTAACAAACAGGATTGATTAACTTTGTGGGTAAAGTCTAAACAAATAAATCGGTTGCTAGTCAAAGCGCTTACGGTCAGTAATTTACGCATAGTTGCAATTTTAATAGTACAGTACTTCTCTCAGAAACTTTTCTTTCTCGTTAAGCTAATAGAAAACTGCCATTTCTTTAAGTTGGATTGCTAATTCCAATACCTAAGCCGGTGTACCGGTTTCATATCGACCAAGAACATGCTGGTACCTGATACAACAGAACTATTGGCCGATAAAAATCTGCTACGTGCATTAACTTTAGACCTACATTGAGAGATGATGACTCAGGTCCATCTACTCTCTATAGTTTCATCGAAACCGCAATTTTATGCCTTGAGGCTACATCGTGTAAGTAATAAATGGATTTATGATACCTATGCATTACAATTTAATTGAAGATTACTGATTAAAAGTGCAATTGCCTGGTATATTTTGTCCGCGTAGAGAGAGAAAGTAATAGAGTAGAAACCAGTCCAAAAAAAAAATCTTTTTGCAAACTTTTTCCTCATTTACGTGTTTTGAATATTTCTAAGTAGAAAATGTTGCATATTTTTTGCATTGTCACGTTATTCTATGCTTTTGTTCCTGTCCTAGTTTCCACAGTACAATATTATGTAGTGAAAGTGGAAGGAGCGAGAGGTCACGGGGGACGCTCCAGTTTGTGCACTGAAATTACTCTATTTACTATGTACCATGTACCTATTTGTTGCATGATAAAAAAGACACCCAGATAAGTTCTATTTCAAATGTTCCAAGGTATTGTTAGATTATTATCTGCCCATAACTGAAACAATACAAATAATATAGTTATAGGTAAGGAGAAATTGCAATTGTCATCATAATAATGAGAGCTATCGCGCTTGAGTTCGCCACTAGAGGCGCTAGTGTAGAGTAAGGTCTCTAGATGTCAAAATATGTACTGAACGTTCACTGTTTTCGGGATTTTTTATCACGGATTTTAACGAAAGATTCATAATAGCTGTAATGGTTGTGCCATTCTTGATTAATTATGGCTTAAGATTTTAAGTAAAGAGTTAGGATTTAATTTGGTAGCACTTGAAGGAAGAATAAGATTTGTCATCTGTTCGTGTTGTTTGTGATCTGCTTCATGCTTGCTAATTTTAGGAACATTATAATCTAAATATACATTTGAAGTCTTAAAATGTAATAAAATAAACATACTATGAATATAAGGGTACTTAATCATATCCAAAACATCAAATAAAAGTACTGCAACAGGACCTTACTCGACAGTGGCGCCAACTGGTGAGCACAAAAACGATAGCCCCCATTGATTATTATCTATCGTCCTCATTGTGTCACCATAATTCATACAATCATAAGCTTTAATATTAGCAAACTGAGCGACTATACGCTAAGGGCATTCCCTGTGGGATACGCACAACGGCAAGAGGGCATCGCTAGGGAGAGGTTCCATTCCAGGTCATGGTCTATCTGTGTGTCAAATCCGTTCAACTGTTCAGGCGTGATGATAAGGTTACAGACAGACTGACAGAGTTACTTTCGCGTTTATAATATGAGTATGAAACCTTGGATGATGGGATAGTACTTAATCAATGCAAAGAAATCAACGATCGGTGAATAATGTGAAAATGCTAATTGGATACGTGTAACCAGTACAGGGTGCTAATTGTGAAGGCACTGGTCAAGTGTTTCTTAATGAGCTAACGGCCTCCAGCTTGTACACACCCTGGCAATAAGCCAAGCAAACATTTCATGGCATTGGAAATGTTGAACTAGCACTTGCGTTTGAATAATGAGGTTTTAAGATTTAATACATAACATGTTGTACGAATTATTTATGTTCATAAAAATGCAAAGACATTGCCAATATAGTCCTCGTGTTCTTTACTCATGCACATCCTTTTTCTTCTTTCTTTTTCTTTTCTTTCCTACATTATAAAATAACACCAAAATGTACACCAAGGGCCCGTTGTTTGATACATAGTTAAAAATGACCATTAGTCAATTTAACAATTAGTCACTTGACAATAGTTAAAGTTTAACTACTCTGTCTACGAATGGTTAACTTTCATAGCAAATTGACAATTTTTTTAACTATAGTTAGCTTAACCATATGTCAAACAACGTACTTATGTCATTTTTAACTAATTGTTAGTTTTACTAACGTTTTTTAACTATTAGTATGTTTGACTACTGATCAAACAATGGACCCTTAGTTTGCAAATAAACTTTTGACTAACTTAGCTGTTCGACAAGTCAGGTGATAACAACAGTGTAACTGGTTCAACTTCAGTTTTCCTTGTAACCGCGAATCTGCAGGATTCTCTTACATTTTCACTTACACCAACAAAAAACAGGTGTTAACAGCACTCAATTCAAGGGAAAACGTTAATAAAATCTTCAAGTGCCCATAAAAATGATCAACAAACAAACCGGTAAAGCAAACGGCACACGGACTCATCTCATAAGTGTACCAGGTGAGATGGGGAACCTGTCTGTGGTATAATAATGTAGGAATGCTGTCACGGCCTTAGCCACAAACAGGACAGGGTCCCGATAAGGTAGACCACACGTGGCGGCTACAGTAAGAGCAAGCGGCGGGCAGCGTAAGAAGTAATTGAAATGTGACAGTACAGCGGGGTAGTTGCGTAACACACTATCAGTAGCAACGGCTTTCATTTTGACAGTTCAACAACATTCATTGCGTTATTTACGTTGTTGAGCGGACAAATTTTTCGAACATATAAAGCAATGGATTAGCAATATCCTTCAAAATGATTCAGATTGTGATTGATAGTATGTTACGTAATTAAATAAATAGAATCTACTATTAGACTAGGTCATGCTGTGGTGATAAGATTATACAAGTAGCAAGTTTGGTAGTGGGACTTCTCACGATAGACGTACGTAGTTATTTTCATTCATGTAAGTAGGTCTTTTGAATTTGAGGAAAATTCTGAAATACACAATGCAAGAAGATCGTGTAACAATACAAGTTAATGTTCTTCTTTATTTATACTTTTAGCTCAAAAATCTACTGAGGCGGACCTTAGGAAATTTCTATTATTTCACCCTTGAAGTTGTCTGTAGTTGTTATTTTTCAAGAGTCTTCTTCTCTATCAAAAGATGAAGGAAATCGTTTTCCTAGTAACTCTAGACGAATCGCTTCCGCTCAACACAGTGATCTCTACTTAAGGGCGAACATGTCTCATGGTTCATCATTTCCATCCTTAATGAGCAACGCAATAGTTTCTACTAAGATTTAGCATAAAATTTAGATAAAAATCCTAGATAGACATTTATTTCTTTAGATAGGATCAGGAGTCACTGGGTTCATTATATGCCATAACTTTAGTACTTTAGCAGCTATGTATATCATTTAGAAAAGGTATATTTTATGTCATAGGTACTATATTCTGATTCGTATTTATGACTAGGCCAAAATGTTAATAATCTTTAGAATGAAGAGGCATAAAATTATTATGTAGTTTATGTTTTGAGTCTTTGCATGATTATTTATTGTATATATAAAAGACCTATCAAGTGTAATGAACTAATGATACTGACTTTTCTTTTTCGTTTTGATCTGTCATCGTCATTTGGACGGTGTACAAAATTGTGTTGTGAGTCCGCAGTTACTTTGTATCCGCATACAGAAGTAGGTTTGATGTTAGTTTTTACAGAATCGCATAATTAAGTAAATGGTGACTGAGGCATCTATAACTATATGACATCATCAGTTTATATTGTTCCCACTGCTGGGATAGAGGCCTCCTCTCTGTGAGAGGGAGCGAGTCGTGTCACATGAACCAAAAATTCGAAGACACGGTGTGACATATCTTAGAATGTTTGGTTCTAGGACATGCCGGATTCCACACCTCCTATAACTAGATAGTTACTGGATATGGATACAAATCAATAAGCTAAGCTACATGATCATTATACCTACATAATTGAGTTTGAAGCTCAATGTGCGATAATAACAACCGTGTCTCCAGGCGATGTTCCAGCAAGTTGAACAATTAGACGCCATTAAATCTAACATGTCATTACTAGTAAATTATACATGATTTGACGCACCAATAGCTGGCTCTGTGCAGTGTTTGATATTAGTCCTAGGTATTACTGAGTATAGGGCTATGGCGTGTCGGTCTCTAGGTATTAATCTAGTAGGTTTAATAAGACATGCGAAATATTTATTTAGTAAAGGCTCGTTACAAGGTAGAGTGCTTGCAAAAACCGCTCTATTTTCATACGATAAAATTGTTTAGGTACCCAATACATAATTATATATTTTTTATTGTTTTATATAATCTAATTTAATTTTAATGTTTTGTTATCTGATCAAAGTTATTGTTATTTTAATTAATGAATTGAACAGATTTTTATTTCTTATTTTTGCTTTTTAATTGTTATACTTAATTGAGTATAATTATTAATTTGATTGTTTTATTAGTTTTTACCAATTAGTCATAAGAAATTATAATTAGAATATTTGTACGCCGTTGACGGCAAGACATAGCGCTCATTTTATTAATATTGACATCTGTACTTTGTTTTACCCATGTTCTACAAATAAAAATATTTGAATTTGAATTTAATAAATTTAAGACTGGCTACTAACTTACAGAGCTATCTGTAAAAATTCTACCTCAATCTTTTTATGGCTCACAGAGGTGTCGGCCTGTAATTATGCTACCACAGCCTTCTTCTCATTCAGACAATGTACATTAACTACTTTGCTCACTGCATAATGGTGATTTCAGACCACTTTCTCCTTAAGGTTATGATTCCTTAGCTATTTTCTCCTCGTAATTTATCATCATCAGTCTTCGTCCAAAAATAAAAACCTAATCTATAACAAATTAAACCGCCCACAGACTATGATTGACAGGGACATCCCTACTTCAACTTTCTAACTACCGGATAGAATCAGAAAGGCAAAGCTTTAAGTACACTTATGTACAACTTTTTCCTTGTAAATGTCGAGTGAGGAATAATGAGATAAGTCACGGGACCGGCTGGTAGGGTGGACTTAAGTCATCATTGCTAAACTTTTGGGGAACCAAGCGTCATTAGACTTCTGCACCCTAATTGGGTAACATACTATCTATTACAACCTGAATAATGTTTAAGCTTATTGCTAATCCATTGCTTCATATGTTCGAAAAATTTGTCTGCTCAACAACGTAAATAACGCAATGAATGTTGTTGAACTGTCAAAATGAAAGCTATTCCTACTATTTAGTGTGTTACGCAATTACCCCGCCGCCCGGTATCTTAAATCACATTTTCTGATTATTTCTAGTGTCTAAGATTAGGCAGGAAAAACCGTGTGACTAGATTAAAGTAAACTAACTCAATTCTGCACTGTCTATTTAACTATAAAATTGGTAACGTCCCGGCAAGAACTCTGCTGGAGTCCATATCTCTACGTAACGTCAGCAATTTTTCTTTACCATACTTTCGGTTGTTATGAGTTTAATTTACGAAAATATGTTTCCTTTGTTTCCCAGTCATAGACGAATAAACCATACTTAATTTACCATGCTACCTCATGATTTCTAAATATACATTCCGTGGCTATTTCGACCCTACATAAGGCAAATCACAGATAAATGTTTAGGCATTCGGTAATAATACGTTCGTACGCCTATTATTGTGTGACAAGCAGGTGCGACACGCGACGCGAATCGCACGCGACACAAAGGCACCGATCGTCGCGTGACAGGCAGTGCCGTTGTGTCGCGTCGCGTGTTGCGCCTGTTTGAAGAAGCCTTAAAGCGGTGAGCAACAAACTATTTTTAAGGACACTGTATAGGTCACGTCCAACTAGGACGTATCCTACGTGTCATTGCATTGAGCTTGAGCCCTTCACCCAAATATAAAGTGAAGAAGTATGTATAGTTCTACCTATTTGTACCCTTGAAACTGGAACACAACAATACTTCTTGGCGACGAAAATGGGTTACATTTGGTAGTATTCCCTAGGGCGAACTTTTTTAGATCTAGTTATATATATTTTCTCTCGAGGCTGCCGGTCTCACAACACATAATAAACTCACGCCTTCTTCCCATGAGGGTAGGCAAAAATCACAGCACGCCACCTGCTCCAATCCTTACATACTCCTTATGCTTCGTTTGGGTACCATCCATATATCTGGTCATACACGCACGCTGGTTGCGAGTACTATGCACCTGACCTTTCTGAAAAATATTACCAAAAAATGTCATCACCAATATGTTCTTCTAGCACAAGCTATACGAATGTTCACCTCAAAGTAAAGCCGTGAAGAAAATATTAATGAGCAACGTTGAGTTGAGTCTCTCTCCATTTATTTCAGGTCATTTTCAAAGTCAGTCAATCAAATAGCTTTAAATAACATAACATCACGCCTGTATTCCCGAAGAGTTAGGCAGAGGTGTACCTATAGTACACCCACATTTCGCCAGTTATGTTTAAGTCCCATGTAATAGGGGGCGAGCCTATTGCTGTCAACCGCGCACAGAGAAATTCCAGATGGTAAAACCTAATAACACTTTGTCCGACCCGGGAATCGAACCCAGGACCTCGTGCTTAAAAGTAACGCTTGCGAACAATAGTCCAACGAGGCAGTCGACTTTAAATAAACCAAATTGTTTTAGATAGTACTTCCATCAAATGTATACCCATCAAAGGTATACGATACAAAGTCTATCAGTTATTAACAATGTTCCATCGATTCGATTCCTGCGAGACATTCTTGTGGCTCTACTCAGATATTCTATAACTTTGTAATATTGTGGCTTTTATATCTTGCGATGCGATTAGTCGGACCCTTAGCATAAGCATAAGCATAATCAGCCTATACTGTTCCCACTGCTGGGACACAGGCCTTCTCTCGATGAGAGGGAATGAGCCATAAACCATCAAGCGGGCTCAGTGCGGATTGGTACATGTCACATGTCTTCGAATTTGTGGTTCTAGGCAATGCCGGTTTCCTCACGATGTTTTCCTTCACCGTTTTGAGAACAGTGGAGACGAAATAATTTACACAAAGTAAAGCGCCGGCCGGTATTAAGCGTATTTAAGTCGGACCCTTAAATATGTTTATTTTTGTCACTCTTTTTTCTCAAGTAAATTAGGAGGAAGTGGAGATCTAAAACCATATAATTAATTGTTTAATAATTTTAGAAACGGCAGAAAATATCAGCAAGTAGATAAAGGTTTGATGGATTATCCATAATTACTATATAATAATATAAATTCGAATGTAACTCTGTATGTTATCTTTTCACGCCTAAAACACTGAACTATTTCGAAAAAAATTGGTAAGGAGACAGATGGCATCTTGGGGAAGGAAAAAGGCTACTTTTTGTCCCGGTAGCACGTTCCCGTGTGATAATTTTCTGACATCCACGAGGGCGAATCCGCTGGCAGAAGCTATTGAGAAATATGATACTGCAAGAAAGAGGAAAAAAACTGAGATGAGACCTGATAGTGTGACTAATAACAGAATAGACTACAGTGCTGACTCCAAATTAATTGGGATAAAAGTTGGAGGATGAATAGGCAACTCTTAGATCCCACAGCCGACAAAAGCCAACAACGCGACTCTAGTAGAACAATTTCTATGAAAACTTTATGGAAATTGTTCTACAAGAGTCGCGTCGTGTCGTCGCGTCGCGCCTGTCTGCGGGAACCTTTACATCTACATCAATTGAGTCAATACAAAAACAAAATAGTGCAACACTACAATCGTGACGCAACATTTAAAAACAACCGTTACTTAAATTCAAAGTGATTTGGAGCATCGAAATATCGAAGACATAATTACATTGATCCATTCTTATGTACTTGTGAATTCTGCTCCGAGTATTTATAATCGGATTAGTGGTATCTTTGACTAACTTTGTGGTATCCACTTGGCATTAACAAGCTTTTAAGACAGTAATTGCCTGGGGGATTGTGTAATTGTACCTATAAAAAGTTGCCAAGACCGATTCGGTGTTGATAGTGATTAATGTTTTAAGGAGCTGTGTATGCTACCTACATAGGTAAGGATGTGTGGGTTGATAAGTAGCTACACCGACAGAGGTCTGGGGCTAAAGAAAGGCTCGACTAAAATCCGCCTTAACTAATGATCGTGTGTGATATTTATGTAATCACCTTCCTTGGGACCGTATTTTTTGGTAGGGTCGACATCCTTGGGTGGATGGAGAAATTTTTTTTTTTTTGTCAATTTTCTAAAAACAGTTTAGTAGCAGAAGGCCAATACGTATTCTCGTCAGTAATTAAAATTCTTAAAAACGTTCAAATTCAAGTCGCAATCTCATCTCAGCGACGATTAATGTCAAACACGTGTCAAAAATGTAGCTGAGTAAATGAGAGCAATCAGAGGTCACTCACAGATTGAGACTGAAATTTGAATGCGAACGTTTTTAAAAATACGAGAATTGCCCCTCAGACGTTAAACCTATTCAGGCATGCCCTTTTCAAAATACATCCATCCATTTTTAACCCTCGAAGGAAAGAGAGGGGTGTTTAAGTTTAACGTGGGTATCTGTGTGTCTGGCTGCGGCATCGTAGCTCCCGAACGGCTGAACCGTTTCTTTTGTTTGTTTTGTTTAAATGGTGACTCAATACAGTGTCCTTAGCTAAAAAAAAAGAAGAAAATCTGTTCAGCATAGGGTTTTTAATTTTTAATTTCTAAATAATAACGTTAAGTGTTTCATTTAGTTGACAGTAGATATTTATAAACGCCTCCTAATCTTTTTATTAAGATAACAATGAGAAGAAGAAAGGTAGCTTTATAAAGTAGTTTAGCGTAGTCGGCATCGCCTAAAATTGCTTCATCGCCCTAAGGTTGAACGTCACTTGTATGTCCTAAACGACAAGGTAATTTCAAACATACTGAAGTTTCAATGTAGTAGGAATTGATGTCAAAGGTGTTACAGTATTTTTATCTCTCGAAACGACGCGCGCTTTACTTGTGGTTACCAAGTGTACAAACACGCTGTGAATGTGTGTGTAAGCGCAGGAGCTCCTGGTACGAGCTCTCGGAACTGGCTCTCGGAACTGTCCGAGACAAAGGCGAAGTCGGAAGTGTGTGGGTGCGTGTTATGTGCTGACGTTACTCAGCTTTATAAGTCTTTAAAATAATATGTTACAGCAATTACGAGGACGACTAGGCGTAATGTGTTGTATAATTCATTATTGATATAGGTGGCCAGAATCAATATCATGACACTTTTCAATAACAATTTATAAATTTGCAAACACGCTATTATGGTAACATTCAGTGGGGCCCACATGTAGATAAATTGTCAAAAAAGCTAAGCTCCGCAGCATACGCTGTTGAAAAATTCGTAATTTAACTGACATAGAGACAGCCCGTTTAGTGTACTGTAGCTATTTTCATAGTGTAATGTCCTGCGCTATTCTGTTGTGGGGAAATGCCGCCGACATTTAGACCATCTTTGTTTTGCTGAAAAGAGCTGTTCGATCAATTTATAAATTAAGTCCGAGACAATCTCTCAGAGAGAAATTTAAGGAGATTAATGTAATGACTGTGCCTTCTCAGTATATTTTTGAAAATCTTTTATATGCCCATAAAAATATAAAATTGTTTAAAAAGTACAGTGATATCCATGATATAAAAACTAGGAACAAACACAAATTTGTTGTACCTACAACAAGGCTCAAGAAAATTGGTGGCTCGTTTAATGTATACGCTTTTATAATAAACTTCCAAGCCACGTTCAAGATCTAAAGCGCAATACACACCAAAGCCGCCGACCCGCCAACACAGCCCGCCGACACAACCCGGCGGCCTATATGAAAAACCACTTCGTTTAAATATAAGCCGCTGGGTTGCGTCGGCGGGCTGTGTCGGCGGGTCGGCGGCTTTGGTGTGTATTGCGCTTAAGCCTTAATAAATTCAAATCATTCATTAAACGTAAGTTTTGCTAGAAAGCCTTTTATACCGTTAAAGATTATATTGAGGACAAAAAAGCTTCGCTCCAATTTTTGCATATTTAATGTTTTTTTATATTTTATTTTACATACAGTTTGACATTTGATAGTTATTATATATACAACGACATGAAAATTTACTTTGAGTAGTATAATATTATTATTTAATTAAAGTTTTAATAATAATCTCGCAGTTTGAGTGCTTTATGCGGCCTAACCAAATGTCCTTTCTTTGCGTTCAAATGCGTGCACTGACTGGACAGGTCCACTCAAATCTGTATGGTTCTTTCCTCAAAAGACCATTTCAGACACAAATCTACAGTCTTCACATGATCTGATCAAGATTATGTCTGGACTTTAAAAGAGTTTATTTCGGCCTTTTTTCTCTGAGTATTTAGATAGGAAACGCCGACCTCATCTAGTTTTTAAAATATGCTTGACTTGTAAAAGTGTTTGTACAAACCTACTTATAGAAATAAAATCGTTTATCATTTATCATGAAATAACATTGCTCTACATGCCGCAATGGCACTATAGACGCGTGGATTGGCGAAATTGAATCGTCTTTCTATCTTCCTTCGAAGCTATTTTGTTTATATCAATTGCAGTCACATTAAATAAGGAATTGTTTTTAGATGCTTTTGTTTAAAGCCTGGCAGTCATAGCTCAGATAATAATAGGTAAAATTAAAAAAACCCTGTCACAAAAAAGTGCTGATAACCTTGAAACGGCTAAACCGATTATGATAAAATATGTCTAAGAAGCACCGCTGAAAAACCTGCTTTCAAATAAAAAAAACCGCATCCAAGTCGGTTCACCCGTTTAAGAGCTACGGTGCCATAGACAGACACACACACATAGCGGTCAAACATATAACACCCCTCTTTTTGCGTCGGGAGTTACAAATAATCCACCTGTAACTTCAGGGCGATTGTTGACGGCTTTCCAAAAATGCCTTTTCTAACCTAATAAAGCTGACATGGCAATCCCCAGATTCTCATGTCAGGTTTATAACATAACAAACATACCTGTTTTCCCCGAAGGCTTGGGCAGAGGTGAACCTAGTACATACACCCACACGTCGTTTTTTGTTTATCTTAAAGCTTGTCAGTCTTATTTATTTTCTTTGTTTAGGCAACCAACAGCGATCCATATAGTATGTTACCGAGTATATACGAGTATATTACAGTATTGTATTGCTATAATAGGTTTTCCCTGTATAATTAGGATGAGTATAAAACATGCGAACGGACTACTAAGAATTATTTAGATATAAAAGGTTCAATCTTGTATATTACTTATGCTTAGGTAAGATTTAAATCAGTATTGCTGGACAGCTCACCTCTAGGTCGTTTTTATCAACTATTAATGGACACCTGCAACATCGGAGCGATTGCTGATGGGTTCCTAAAAAAATTGTCTCCTAACCCTTACAATCCTCATGTCTGGTTTATCTTTATTTAATTATTCTGTCTGCAAACTGTACAGTGCTTGTCTGTCTCCTCTTCCAGGATAATAAACGTGCACTACACATTGTATTTCATTATTGAATCATGTTTAATGTTCACCCACGGCGCTGTCCCCACCCTGTCGTCAGCACAAGCTGCAGATTTCAACTAATAATACATTGCTACTTGTACGTCAGGCATTACTTTTGTATTAATGTCGCTTGGGGCAAACCTTTGCTATGCACTTTGAGGAGGCAAATTATGCAGCAGCCGACTGCACGAGGAATTTCAAAACATAATAAGGAAATGAGCACTTTCGGGACAGCACGGCAACAGAACAGACATTTCTTTCAGGTAAGACCCATAGAACAGATTTACTAAACTCATTACTATTTTAAGTCGCTGCGGTCATTGAACCCATAGTTGCTTGAAATATGAGTTTAGTACATTTTTTCTTTTTGTTTTATCCTGGTTTGATGTCGATGAAGTCTACGTCCACGTCTATGAAGTTTCGCCAGCTTATTTATTTGGATCCTGTATTATGTTAAAGCTGCGTTAACATGCGCAACCATCGATGCGACGCGACGCTCTGCTGGAGTCTAGCAGAGCGTCGATAGTTGCGTGGCGGCTATATTCTGATGATACATGATGTCAGGGGAGCCGCTGTCGTAACAATCATGTCCACAACGAACTGCTATATTCTGGCACAATCCTTATGATATTCAAGCTGCTGAACCACTCATACGATAACCACTTTTGCTAAAGGCTATCCTGCGCCGTTATATTTAACAAAGAAAGAAGCGATAAGTGAGCCATTTCCATCAGAATTAACACAATAATTCAACATTGCGCAAGAAGATTTCTTTCAAAAGTTGTCACAACAAACGTCCATCCGAATTCTACCCGTGAAATTCCAATGACATTTTACCAAACATGACACATTGGCGCCACCTATCTTCGTTTTCAGGTCATTACACACGCCACCTTTTATTGGGAACATGTGCGTTCACTCCCGAAGTATATTTTATTTACTGCTTCATGTTATTATTTGGAGCTGAAACTGTCTTTTAGTAACTCTAGGTAGCAAGTTTTGGTTTCAGTTCCATAGATGAAGAGCAGGTCTTTTTTTATCGTCTAGAATCTGGGTGTAGCAGGTTGACTTGACTTAAAGTATTGCTGCATGCTTACCTTAAAAAACGTTAACTGTTTAATTAAGTCTAGCCGGTGACCAACAGGATCAGCAGCAAGAACCCTGAGCCTTTTTGAATTAGCACAGCCTCCAGATTATTAAGCATCAATCTTTCTTTGATATGTAGGTAACATATTTTCGGCAAATCAGATCCGACTTTTTTGACCTTCTATCTTATGCCAATTTTTGGTAATACCGATGTTATACATAGGTAATTGGAATTCGAAATCACAAAGATCATCCACCGACTCTTCATCCTTCCCTCAATAACTATAAGTGTTCCGTACCCACCGACCACGGAACTCTAAATCGTTGGGCTACATTAGGTACCGCCGCGATTACATAAAGCTTAATGTCTCGTTCCCGAAATTAAAGAACAGAGTGCGATCACTGAGAGATTTTAGCTTGATTATTTTTCGTTTAATAGCGTGGTAATTTTGGGTCAAGTCTTTCTTTAGAAAGGTTGTCGCTTATGCAGGATCACTTCCTTTAACTGACAGTTAAAGGCGGAGGTCTGGTTATCCTGTGCAGGCGCCTACTTACGTCTCTACGTGTGAATAATATTTTACTGATTAAACACTTTTTTTAAATATAGTACTTAGGTACTAGCCATGCACTACATGAAATAATTAAGAAGTAATGCATTAAAACGATGAGCACTTTGCAAGGATCGTTAACGTTTCGGTAGAACCAATATTCCGTTGCAAGTTTACCAGTGTTAACACAATTATGTACCCTAAATACTTTTGCCGAAAAGTTAAAAACAAAAATTAACCCTGCCCTGTGCCGAACAACTTAAACACATTTCCCAAACTTCAAAAATATCAACAACCAAATTCTCTCTTTTCTCAGAACTTAAAGGATCCATCACATCGACAACATTCAATATGCAATACATTTACGATGAGCTACGTAATGGAATCCCTCACTTTGAAGAGAAGGGACTCGGTTTAAATTCAAATTTATTTTTATGTTACGCTGTGGTCATCGGACCGTGGGCTATCGTCTACGGCCTGTGGGTTTTGATGCTGATCTGTGTTTATTATGGAGATAGGTTTTACTTCGGGTAATACGATTGTAGGTAGGTACTACGTTTGGGAAATATTAGGTGTCTAGATGAAAGATCATTCAGATGATTCAGCAGTATCGTTTACATTTAAAATTAAAGTTTTACTTCATTTATTTCTACACATATGCCTTTTGGCTTTGCTCAAAGAACTGACTTTAAACGACGTGACTAACACTTGGTTGACCAAAAAATTGTAAATAGTGTCATTAAGAAAAAATAAAAACACACATGATGGTAACCACAATTTCTGTTACGGGCAGAATGACCGAGATACTTTCGATGAAATAGAGCGAAAAGAAAACAAACATTAATTTAAATGCTTTTAATATTCGAGCCGTCAAGCTATTATTTAAATTATATCTTTCACTTCAAACCATAGTAACAGATGAAGGTTTAAATGAAGGTAAAAGTGACAAATCTAATACCAGCATGTTGCAGTGAAAGTGAGTCAGAGTAGACGATGCCCCAGTGAGGTCGGGAAATAAGAAAAAGACCGATGATAATAGGTACATGGTTCCGTAGTTTTTAATGGCGCGTTGTTATTTACTTACCGCGGCCGGTTTTGGTGAACTTGAACTTCTTGTTCTAATTTGATATTGTCAGGAACCACATAAGAACAGTTTAATATGTTGTCGTCAATTACCAATGTGGTAGTCACTTGCCATATTGGGCATGATGGTTAAAGGTACAGCAGAAGTACATTTTAAGTATTCTAAGTTCCGTAGGCTAAGGAAAAGAAAGGAATTTTCTTTTTCTTAATTATTTTTGCTTTTTTTAACGGTATCACAATTATCCGTAAGGGCGACGTAGGATAAGATAAAGAAACACATCACCCAAAAACACACTCAAACTACTTAAAGAATTTGGCTATAAGCTTTCAAGTTGACAATCAGATTGACCGTGTACCTAATTATCAGATCCAGGTAAGTTTGACAGAGATAAGTCAAACTAAGTCGTTCTTAATTATCCGTCGTAGGTCCAATGATAACGTTATAACCATTCTGACATGAAAGTGTAAGAGCAGTTAATTAGAAAAGTTGAGGGACCTTTAGAAAAATGGCTGCTCGCAATATGTAAGCTTGTATGCTTATAGAGGTCAGAGTTCCAATTAAATCCGTTGCCCAATTTATAACTTTTCTGACCTTTTCAGGAGGGATTTCGTGTTGGGAGTATGTGGAACAATATACTGTTTTATTGACCCGTGAGTTAGCCCATCGTGTTCAAGGATGGAAAGTATTAGGAAGGTATAGCTGCTGTGATGTGTATATATAGGTTACTTTCTAGCTTTTGCTTTTGTGTGGAGGTCGGAAATTATCCTACCGTAACGTACCTACTGCAGGGTTAAAGTATCCTATGTCCTAATCCAGGTCATGGTCTATCCGCCTCAAAAATTTCATTCAAATCTGTTAAGGCGTTAAAAGGTAACAGACAGACGGACAAACAGACAGACAGATAAATGAAGGTACGAGTACCTACTTATCTTACGGTCAGATGTTACACTTTGATAGAGATAATAAATAATTAATTATCAGGGATTCATAAATGAGAAAAGAATAATACCGAGAAATATTGCTAAATCCAACAACCACTCTCCTTTGACTTGCAAACGAGGCATCATAGAGATTATTCCGTCGCCATTCAAAGGATATCCACTATTTACTTAGCACAAACAACGTGTAAGGCACGTCACGGTGAATGCACAATGTTCTCTGTGTTGGACATGACTTTGAGTAGAACATGCTCTTAGATTAGCTGCGATGACAATCACATGCACATTGCACAGTTTGCTTAGCTTTGTAACGCTTAGCTAACATCGTGTCGCATTGTTGCAAGAAAGACGTGGTTAGATCAACGTGAGACATGGAGCATTTGTTAAAAGATAGGGATGACTACTTAGTACCTAAGACTTAAGTACAGGTTTGTTAGATCAAGTGTCTGAATAATTACAACAGCTACCTCTGCGAGTCTAGGATATTTTGGGAGACGTTCACTGAGATCTGTTTTGAGGTAACAACTTGGATTTGAGTGTTAGGAAACCACTTGAAAATGTTTTGCGACATGCTTTATTAGATGGAGGTTAAAAAGAGACAAAATAATCGGTGTCATAATTTTTTTTACATTTATGCTCCGTCGTTCTTTACTACTTTCGGTGCTGGTGACCTAACAGATTGTATAACTATTAGACCATGCATTAAAAAAAATGCGTGCAACAATGTCAGCCATTTTCAGCGCATGACACGCATCAAACACGGCCTAGCAACGCGATAAGGTTAATCAGAGTAATAAGGTTAATAATAAGCCTCAACCTTAAGTCATCAATCCGCGTTCAGCAGAGCGTCATCGCCACGCATCAAATGTGAGAACTTAGCCTTAATTCTTAGAGGTTTTCTAGCGCTAATTAAGGTCAAGTACAAATAAAGACTCGCTCGTTCTTTGTTCAAAAAATGGCGGCTTTTTTATTTTGGAAACGCGTCTTATTATTTTATAAGTACATTTTAATTATTATGTAGATACGGAACTCTAAAGGCGTCTATCGAACCGTTCGGAAAGTTCAATGCTAGTTGCTTTTTTTGTGTGATCTAATTTTGGGCGATGATAGGGGTGTGCCAAGTGAGTTTTTTTTTTTGTTATTATTTTGTTTTTGATTGCAACATGTAGGTACAAATTGATCTTAAAAGGTCGAATGTTGTAAATTTTATTTATTTTCTTTTTTTAAAGCATGAACAGTCGAAAAAACTGTGATTTAATTCATTTAAAAATGTTACAAATGTGATATTAATAGTACCTATCTACTTTTCCTAAATAATCTAAATTAATCAAAATGTTTGTTGATACCAAAATATTCCTGATGTGTTAACACTTCTCCTTTGTTGTTTAGAAAATATGTTTTATTTTATTTACTGAGCGTAGTAATTTAATTGATAAATCAACTACAATATAATATTTATTCACCCGTTGTATTTTACGGACTCACAATATCCTTATTTTATATTTCATAATACGTAAGTTTAAGTTTGCTATGACCATTTTTCTATATAACAGTTTCTTACAAAAGAGAATTGCTTATATTTGTGGGTACTTACACGTTCTTAATACATAATTAACTATTCTATTTGAAAGTACCTCCAGGGCATGTGTAACACGCTCTACATATCTGATAATGAGTGTTACAAACAAGAAAATTAAATTATATTACTTTATTATTAAACTACTGGCTGACTGTACTTAATAGGATTAAACATTATTTTACTCTGTGGAACTACCCTCTTCTAAGATTAACTAGTTTCCTTGGAATGTAAATAAAGACTGAGCTAAAACAATTACATTTTGCTGGAGTTCTTTTCTTTCGTTTAACTAAAGCAATTAGCAAATTGTGTTAAGAAAATCTAAATCTCTGTAGGAAATGGCTATCTCTCGTTTAAAGTAAGTAAAATTCCTTGTTTTTGTTGAGTAATTTATCGAATAATTAGTTGAGTAATTGATTTCTTTTGGTAGGTAACAAAATTAAAAACTGCGCTAAAATTATCATTGTTTACTAATTAGATTACATTATTTTACATAAAAAAGCTCGCAACACACGGTTATATTTGAATGCTGTAAAATAAACAACATCGGAAAAACAACAAGTTGAAAAAGTTGTGCTCCAAACGCCAAACCATAAATAAAATAAACAATTTTCGGTAACTTTGACAAAATGACAAGTGGAGTGGCAGCCCTATCCCACAGTATGTGATATCGACGTCGACGGGTGCACAATTGGCCAGAAGTTAATAAAATAAAGAAAAACAACGGTTAACTGTGTTCTATCTAACTGTCCATTTTAATCGGGAATTTCACTTTAGAGCAAACATGTTTATAAATAAATTGTTTCACTGAGTTTGGCAGTTTATTTAGAGATTTGTTTGAATTTGAATTGAATTTTTTAGCTTTTCTGATTGGTTGCACAGCCGCTATTATTTATTTTTGTCTGGAACAGTACCAACCTATTTTTTTGTGAAGTGCAAGACTTATAAAAAAGTTAACTATCCATCCATACTAATATTATAAATTCGAAAGTAACTCTGTTTGTTTGTTTGTCTGTCGGTATGTTACCTATTCTCGCCTAAACCTCTACACCGATTTCGATAAAATTTGGCAAGAAAATAGATAGCATTGTGGGGAAGGACATAGGCTATTTTTTGTCTCAAATATAATCCTAAAAGTGGTGTTAAAGGAGGTGAAAGTTTGTATGGAAAAGTTAGCATTTCTTAAGTTAGAGATATCAAAATTTTAATTTACCTGTGCTTATGGTAAGAAATAAAAAAATATTTGTATCAGCGTTTTTGTAAAATCTTCCCTCAACGGGGTGAAATAGGGGATGATTTAAAATTCACATGTTATTGAAATTTTTGTGTACCTCTTTTTAAGACACTTAAGGAATTGGAAATAATAGTCAGAACTCGTATCTTGAGGTATTATTTATTTAATTTAAGAGACAGGGGCTTGTGGCTAAGTATTAACAGCCGCACAGGTCGATCGATCAGTTTAAGTTACGCTTGCCGCGGTTGGTCTGTGGATGGGTGACCATCTTTACATACCAAGACCCCTCCGTGCCTCGAAACGCACGTTAAACCGTTGGTCTCGGCTGTCATTCCTGGATCCTTGACAGTCGTTACGTGTCGTCAGAAAGGCGAAAGTTTGACAACCAGTCTTACCAATGGGTATTGTATAACCCAGTAATTGGGTTGTGGAGTTCAGGTAGGCAGCCGCTCCATGTAAAATACTCGTATCCAGCTGCATCCAGTTAGACTGGAAGCCAACCCCAACATGTTGCAAAAAGGTTAAGCAGATTGATTTTATTTAAATCGGTCCACCCACTTAAAAGTTGTTACAATTTGAAATTATAAAATAACTTAGCTAATATGCGGGTAATATGTGGTTAATGGCGGTGCTAAAGTATTTCAAATTAATGATAATAAAATTAAAAAATATATAGAAGAAATCAAATTAATCATAGAAGATGTTAAAGAATCATATTTACTGATAATTTTACAATGTCAGTATGAATTTCATCATAACCAGTCGCTTTAGAATCATTTAGAGACATCACATTTTTTTTTATCGTTACTGTCCTAGGGCTACAGAAATCCTGCCAGGGTCGCGGGTTTCTCCGAAAGGGTTACCGTAGCCCTGGCGCACAGGCAACTGAAGGAACACGGGTTGGTTTTAGCCAGTAAAATCTTACACGCCCTCCCGCTCCGCCCAGAGCGGGAGAAGTTATTTCACGATTTCCCACACAAAAAAGAAAAAAGGGTACAGAAATATAGAATTGGCGATTGAATCAATATTTTCCATATGATTTAAACTAGAATGTTCAGCAGGCTTAGCATGAAGCTTTCTATTTCTACTCTACTGTCGAATAGAAATCGCGTGTCTATCGAAAATGTTCTACTGTCAACACGGAAAAGTCATTTTTGTCCAGGGCCGGATTTAGAGGTCTGGAGGCCTTGGGGCAACAAAAGAGTGGAGGCCCCCCTCCCAAATAAAATGAACAATATTTTTCACTCGAGTTTTTCAATAAATCATTTATTGTGAATCCAAGTAGATTAGTTT
This sequence comes from Dryobotodes eremita, assembly GCA_917490735.1. Taxonomy (NCBI): domain Eukaryota; kingdom Metazoa; phylum Arthropoda; class Insecta; order Lepidoptera; family Noctuidae; genus Dryobotodes; species Dryobotodes eremita. The sequence continues at coordinate 3,093,981 of OU823256.1, forward strand.
AGCATTTAACAAACATATATAAATATAATCGAAAACGAGAATTATCTGAAATCAAATTTAATGTTAACAAACGGAGCCTTCCGAGCTTTTTTGCCGAAAAATCTTTGATGATTTCGCTGAAATCCAGTTCCCGAAGTATACGAGTATCACTTTCAATGCTTAGGAGCGATAGCTTTGATAGACGGTATCGTCCCATCGTGGTTCGCAGCCTATGTTTTATAATTTTCATTTTTGAAAATGAGAGCTCTTCAGTGCAATTCGACACCATCAAAACCAAATACATTCTCAATGCGACTTCGAGGTTTGGGACTATAGCTCTGAAATTTAGATCTTCGAGAATTTGATAATAAAATAGCTCCGGAGATTGGTCTTTTCTATAGTCCTTTCTGTACACGTTGATCAAAGATACAAATTAGGTAAAGGTGAAACAGCGAAAAAAATATATGAAAGGACAAGTTGTTTACTAGTGTCTACAATCGGATTTTTTTTTTCTAAGTCGCTGTTGTGGGGCCCCTCTTTTGTGCTATAGCCTCGGATGCCCTCCCGTAAAGCCGGCCCTGTTTTTGTCTACTCTTACGTCGACAAAACATTACCATTACTATTAATTTGTTAATTTATATCTGGCTATGGGTGTTATTTACCTGAAAATAAATGAATGTATTATTTATTATTATTATTAAAACGCTTCTCTACGGTTCTCGTGCTAAGCTTGCTGTATTGTTGGGGCTATTCTTGGTAACGGTGTTAATGAGGAAAAAAAAAATTAAAATTGTATGCAATAGAATCAAGACTTACATAATCATTGTTGTCAATAGAAAATTTTGATATACCTATATGAATTCTTTAAATATGTGTCAGTATGTTTTTTTATTACATTACACGCTGATTTACACTTATTTAGAGCTTTATTTATGTAATTTGTATTATAATTTTTCGTGACGTCTAAATGCATGTTTTTATTAAATTACAATATTTTTAGTAAGTACATCTTCTTTTGAGGTTAATTATTTTTGTGTTTTAGTTTATAATGGTATTGACTTTTGTTTTTATAACTTACTTTTATTCCTTTAGTAAGCCAATTTAGTTTATTTAATTGTTTATTACTAAGGTTTACGCGAATGGTAGGAAAATATAGGTTATAAAATAATAAAAACTTGTTGTAAAATTTACGAAAAGCTTGTTCGTTAATATTTCTTCAAATACGTCATTAAAAGACAAACATGAAATTGTTTTTAAAGATTTATTCTTATTTTCATCACTATAATCTCGTTTGAGTTCATACCACCGTTTCGAAACCGGCTACTTCCGCTTTGTGACAGGCCAGGAATAGGATTGGGCTGAGTGAAACCAAAATCGTGTACTTTTGTATAACCTTTTTCGATACTGGTTGTGATGTGACCAACACAAGTTTGTGTCCTTTCTGTTACTCGAGTAGGCGTTAAGATAGTATGTTTTATGTTATACATATTTAACAAGTAATTAATATATTCTCTATTTTCCTATTGTTTTAAAATATCTGTATTTGTATCTCCACACACGATAATTTGTTTCTCGTACTACGACAGAACTTTCTTAAGAGTGTCTATTAAGAAAAATCGTTAAATTCGATGAAGGTGTTCTATAAAGACAGATTAATATTACACCATATTGAATTAGTTCAAAACCACAGCATTCCAATACACATGTTTTGTTTATTTTTAGTGTTTCATGTATACCTAACTTTAAATTAAAAGTATTTTCTTTTAAGAATACTGACGCGGTCTTTGCCTTTCATGGTGACAATTTCAGTAAAAGCTAAAAAAGCTAAGCTAAGCTATTTTACTTGAAAGAGAAAATATCTTAGCGACATTAAAATGCCAGCATCATTGATCAATAAACTATTTATAACCACTTTCCGATACAATTTAGAAAGTACTTAGCACTTAATTAATCTGTCAATAACATTTTAGCGACTTTTGGGCCGAAAACCACAACCATTAAAATGGTAGGTACTGGTTTATTTTATCGTAATATTTAACCTAAATTGAAGTACTTTCATGGTGCAATAAACTTTACCGCAAGCCGTGGTTTTGTGTTAAAACAGTCAGTGTCGTCAACGAAACCAAAAGTTAATCCAACCACCCCGTCGACACGAGAATATATATAGGAGAATAGACGAATACTCTGTAATTTTTTTAACATTTATGTTTATTTATAGGTAACTGTATCAGAACGTACCTAAATCCAAGTTTCGTCGAAAAAACTTGATGAAAAAAAGCGTTAAAAAAGGCTCTTTTTTAATGTGAAAACTAAGTTAGAATAATCATCAATCATCACTGTTGTTAAGCCCACAGACTGTTCTTAATAATATATATTATAACTTTTCTGAATAAAGTATACCTAACTTTAATACTTTTCTGCCTGTCACTGCGAAGAATGAAGATAGCAAAATAGGCAAGATTTCTAAGCATGTAGTAGGTATGCGTATATTTATGATTATGTATGTAACACACATACATTAATTAACTTTGTTATGATTACTTTAAAAAATTAACGTTTGGCGGTGCGTTATGTATGAGGCGAACTTGATTTTTTCGTGGTATTATTAAATTTTAACATACTCGCGGCTAAGTTATTATAGCAGTCGCACGGGTCGATTGATTTGGTTAAGCTACGCTTGCCGCGGTTGGTCTTTGGATGGGTGACCATCTTAACATATCAAGACCCCTCCGTGCCTCGGAGAGCACGTTAAGCCGTTGGTCCCGGCTGTCATTCGTGGATCTTTGGCAGTCGTTACGGATCGACAAAAGCCCGAAAGTCTGACAACCAGTCTTACCAAGGGTTATCGTATTACCCAGTAACTGGGGTGTGTAGGTCAGATAGGCAGTAGCTCCATGTAAAATACTGGTACTCAGCTGTATCCGGTTAGACTGGCCGGTTAGCCGACCCCAACATAGTTGGGCAAACGCTAGACAGATGATGATGGTCATAGTACTTATATGTTCACAACCGGCGAAATAGGAATATAAAATTAAATTGTAATCAAGTAGTGCCTTCGATTTCCAAGATTATGAGTTGACTTTAGGGTTTGGTATTCTTCTGCATATCTGGCTTTGAAAATAAATATAGAACCTCAGTTTTGAATGACTCTAAATCTCATCATCATGAAATACAAATTTCTACATTTATATCTGTAATTTTTATGGTGTACATAATAAAGAGTTTTCTATTCTAAATACTTTTCCTATGGGACCAACCCTAAAAACGCGAAAAAAAAGTCAGCTGTCCCATACTTTTTGTCGATTTTTGTGAAAACAAACGTAGTGAAAACTCTTTTTGCGATTTGACGGTTGATCCCATAGAAAAGTTGTTCCTTTAGATGAGCATAACGACCCGTTAAAAGATTATAAACAAAAACTAAGGTTGTATATATATAGAATGTATGTTTATATACTAACTTAGCTTAAAATCTAGCCATTGTGCTTCGCCTAAGCTACAACAGTACAACTATTCTTGGCAGTTGAAACCCAAACGCCACGAATTCCAATCCACAGTTTAGGCCAATGCACTCAACTTCACCTTTTTAGACAAGCAAGACTTTCAAGTAACTTTGTTACACAATATTTACCTCACCACAAAATCCATGCACTCCACAAAACCTTGTAACATTATTACTTTACATACTTATTTCTAAGCAAAAATCCGCGCAAGCTCCCCAGCTCTAAGGCAGGCATTTAGACCACATTTTCTATGTGCCAAACCCGAGGTACAGTCAGGGAAATTAATTGTTAAGCAAATTGACACCCTACATCAATGTGCCGTGTTGTCGTGTTATCTTATAGCCAATTCATACAAATGTCAAATAATGACAGTTGTGATTTGAAAATACGTAACAATTTAAGTGTGTAGTCAATTTGCTTAACAATTAATTTCCATGACTACCTACGTCGCGCTGGTAATATAAGAAGCTAAGAAGTGAAATCTTTGTATAACTATATACAGGCTGAACATTTTACGGCGACTCGCTCGACATGCATTGGCAAGGAGTACCTCGAGGCATTACTTGCATGTGGACAGGGATGGACTTAGGATTGATATCAAAAGTCGTTTTAAGAAAGCATAGAATAGAAACTGTGGAGGTTGTTGATTTCAGTCTGTGCTTACCTTTCACAGATGTTGAAGGTAGAGGAATATAGGAGAGAATACATTTGTCACTCGCATTCTAAGCTCGCTAAATTCCGTGTTAAGTGCAATTTGTATTGTTACTGCGTTGTACTGAGAATTTGACTTGTGTTGTGTTTCTAATAATGACTTTGTACAGTCTCAGTTTTTTCAGCGGTTCATGTATTTTCCAGTAAATCAAATTATAAATCAATATTAATCATTAGTTGGTAAATCAAGAGCCAGTTGGATACTTTAAAAACATCTACGCTCATTTCAGCACTTAGTTTCAGAATAAGAACAAAAATGCTAAATCCGACTGGCCTAAATCACAAACTCTTTTTTTAATTAACTGTATTGTTACTTAGCCTATTCAGATAAAAACTAAACTCATATAAATAAATTGCGATATAGAGCCAACTGTAATTAGTTATTAAGTATCAGCGCAAAAGTAATCCTAAGGCTATTAGATATTAAGGTTATATTCGTATAACGTATTCTTTGTATAATTTGTATTGTCGGCGTATTACCAGAAAAAACGCTTCTCGCAAAAAATCTGTCCTCATTACTTTGATTTAATTTCTCGTGAAATATTTATGATATGATATACATACCTACACCTTCCTAATCAACGTTCTATTATTTCGCATTCCCACCTAACGGTTAGTTTTATTATACATAGGTACGACCTACGCAACAAAATAGAAATAACCTTTTTAACCACCATTTCGGTTAGGTATACGAATTTCGTTTCAATTATTTTTTCGCCCGAATATTCACATTTGCAAACAGATATAAAAGAAACAGAAAACCGTGAAGATTTTATATTTCTTTGCTAAGCAAGCTACAGGTGCTAAGAATAAAAATATTTTACGACAACACGGCGTGTTTATTTTGCGTTGACGCGTACCACCGTCGTCGGCTTCCCTTAATCCAGCCCTGTTAACACCCATATTTTTCGCGAATATTCCACAGCTTAGCACGCGCCCCAGTATCTCCCAAGGGCATTAAACGTTCTTATTTTTTTTAAATATGGTTTTACTTGCCTCCAAACGAGATATTTTTTGTATGCAAATTCCTGAGAGGCGTGAATTAAATACTTCTATCAAGATCTTCTTTTCGATTTAATGGATTTTTCTTTCTCCGGTCGTGTCAGATTGCGTACCGTTCCATTGGACTATGAAAGTGAGGGAAGTGAGAGTGCACCTGTGTCTGCGCACACACTTGTCACTATAATATCTCCCGCGCCGAAGGCTAGTCTCCGTTGCGATTAACCGCTGTGGTCGAAATACGGTCTGGAGGACTCTTATTATTATTATTATTTGTATATTTGCAAATGTGGGTACCATGGATCACGGTCCTTTGGGAGGCGTATGAGGGTCTAAAGCCAACTCGTAGGGGCCCGTTAGACGTTAAGCATGAAATGAGGCACCAACCGAGGATTATCCCTGTATGCACTATGCAAGTGCACCCAAGGATAACCCCTGGTTGGTGCAGGACTATTGTAGAACATTGAAACAAAATATATTGAGCTATGGGTTTGGGTGGCTATAGTGGATTGGTTACCTTGAACTATGGAAGAACCATGCCCCTATCTGACCAATGTTCTTTAATATACGCGGATAAAATGACAGGGGGTAACTTGCACACTCAATAATGGGCCCTGAAAACTGTTGCTAACACATAGTGACGTAGCGATAAGGGAGCAACATGTCCTGAGGTGCTTGAGGAGTGGAGAGGTATTCCACGGCTATCAGAACAATCCCAGAGCCCGGAAGATGGTCAAGATCCCAGCACTTACTGGAATACTTGCTTCCTCCGAGCATATTTGTTCTTGCGAATCTTCACTCAAGCCGGCCAATAAAGGCAAGAAAGAGGTGGGAGCTCTGTTCGTCGTCAGTGTTCTCTTCAGCCGGCCTATAAGGGCAAGCCAGAGGTGAAAAACAAGACTACTCCCGGGAGACCTATCTCCCGGGAGTAGTCTTGTTCCTCACTTCTCGAGCTGTTCGGCAGTAGCGTCTAGCGACCCTACGGACCCTAGTCCGTAGGGTCGCTACTGCCGAACAGCTCGCCACATGCTGCCCTGTGGGTTTCTGTATCTCTCTTGGTCTGGCTTCGTACCCTAGACTTGTTCCGGAAAAGTAAACTCTACCGGCACAGACCTAGAGTTCGGAGCGCGCAAGCCCCACCACGACGCCAATGTAGAGATACGGTGGTGGGGTTTATTATTATCTTTTTAAGTTAACCTTTGAAACCTCGGAAGTGTTAAAGATACAAAATTTTGAGTTTCTCTATTTAAAGGTAAGCTGTAAATAATCCTGCAAATACTTTCCCTTTGGAGTTATTTGGAGTTTATTGTTGATAGCACCAAAGATATCTATAACGAGGTTGTAAGTTTGTTTGATGTCTTTGAAGATTTCAGTCATCTTTGTTCTTGCTTATCGATTGAAGGAATTCTGTGATGTTTGGATAACGTCACAGACTCACACAGCCAAATCAATAATAATTCCCGCCTAGATTTGTAACAGAAATGTTACGGTTATCAAAAAGTTATTTCGAGGTATTCCACATAGGGCAGCGATTTGAACCGTACCTGGTGGAACGGGCACGCTATTCCACTTACGACACCTATCCGTTTTTTAAGGTGTAGTTCGTGGCATAGGGTTAAAATCACTATAATGGATATTGTTTTCGGCCGTCTACAAAAAAATGATCTTAATTTTTCTTTCCAGGAGGCCTGTTGTCCCTCAGCAAAGTACTCAATTTCTTCCCGGTGGGAGGGGAGCGGGAGTGCCAACCCGAAGGTCACAGCATCGCGAAGGCAGGCATCTGCATCAACCAGTACGACTGCCGACAGAGAGACGGCAGGGCTTCCGGCGACTGTGCTGACGGACTTGGCGTGTGCTGTGTGTGTAAGTATGGATGGTTTTGGCTTGCGCTAGAATTTAGCTGTCAACGCTGTATTGTTGCAATGCGACTATCATTTGAAATGGCAAATGCGGAACGGTAAGGGCTTAGACATTGACAATTGAGATTTGCTAAAGTTTGCCGTCGAGGCCGGCTCAGGAAGAGGTGGCGAGATGACTTGGACTCGTAGGTACCATGAGTGCTGGTTCGAGATGTCGGCGTTGGGGGACGGTATTGGAAGGACTTGGGGAAGCCCTTTTCCCAGCAGTGGGACAGTAATGGCTAGTGTAGCGTACCGACATAATGAACTAAAGCAGCGGCGCACGCCTGCAGAGTGGTCACTTGCTTGCTGGCACCTGCACGATGCAGACGTGTGACCTCCGCTGTTGTACAGTGACTTGTTATTTAATTTACCTACTCGAATACTTCCTTTAGCATAGTGAACACCACATTGGTGACATTGCCAAAATAAAGGTTAGTATTTGAATTACATTACTCACTCATAAAAATAGGAAGTAATCGAAATGTGAATACTTGTGCACGGGACGATATTATAGCCTAGTTAGCAAATACGATAAAGTAAACAGGAAGCACTGTACTTTATGGACCGGCGATTTTTTATAGTAGCAATTTTTTTGGGGTAGAATAAACCCTTATTGTATATTTTTGAAAACCGCAAACCTAGCAAAACCATAGGTGCCGAGAAAAAAGGAGCCAAGTTTCTTTTGGGATTGTTGGGATAGTGGGAGTATTAAGGATAGGGAAGTTCACGTGGCGGCTCTAAATCGGTTTCCAAGCAACAATGAGGTTAATGACAGCTTCAAGGTCAAAGTCAAAACCCCAAAAGTCAAGGTCGAACACCCCAAAAGTCAAGGTCTAACCAAAATATGCTCAATTCTGGGAATATTACCTTGTGACAAACTTTGAGGTCAAAGACATTTTCAAGGTCCATGTCAATACATTTTTGAAGTAAGGCATATTCAATGGAACCCCACTTAGCGGGGCTCCTATTTCCGTCTGCAGGGTTTAAAGGAACCTAACCTATCTGAGTCGGGATGCCCCAAGTCTCAAGCTCTCTGGGCTCGCTCTTGCATCCTAAGTTCTCATTGCGTTTAAATTTAATTTAAGAAGTGTGTAGTGTAATAGGTTGTCATAAAAAAGAACAACTGTCAATAGCCATTAAAATCCGCTGTCACTTTGAACGTAAAACGGAACAACCTAGGAGTGAAGTTCGTAATTTTTCTGTCGTAAAATGTCAATTTAATTACGTTTCTTTTTTTAAACTAGATTTTTTTTTGTCGAAAACATGACGTTTGCTAGCTTTGTCACTTTGCAAAAGCGTTTTATATAAAAACACCTAAACGTAAAAAAAAATAAGCTTCCCACGCGCTGTCCATAAAGTACAGTGGAGCGAAAGTAAACACGTGTTTTCACGCTTATTAGTAATTTGCAGCGTAAACAAAACAAAATATGAGATCACATAGTGTGTCTATTGTTATTGCCGTTTTATTTGCTCATTTCTGTTGAACTCAAAGGCAATAGTTACCACAATTTAGCAACAACTCATAATATGCTTCTATGTTTATTTTGTAAAGGAATAATTTATGAGAAGTAAACAGTCCTCAATAAAATTTCTGTTGCGATTACACTTTTGGGTGGGTTACGGCGAATACTCGTAGTGATATTATAGCAGATTATTGGTTGCTAACGTACTTTTTACCTTTTAAAGGAAGGAGTGCGCTTGTGGTTGCAATCGCAAGAGTTCTATTCTGATATTGGAGGTTGCAATAGACTGCCATTCTTCCAAATAAAGGGGCCAGCAAGCAAGTTGGGCTATAAGATTACAAATATTTCACCTCGGCAACACATGCGTGAGTCCATCAAAACGGTTGCGGCCAAGACTTGTGTAGTACTTTTCTCGAATAATGCGTGGAAATTCAAACTAATTAAATCAATTATAAATTTCAGAATCAAGGATGAAAAACTATAAGTTGTCTCGTGCCAATATGTTCATTTGTTTCTTTTTCACTTTAAACAGCTCTATAATTGTCCATCTCCATCTCAATACTCCAAAATTGTATCAGTAACATCAGAAGCACTATGTAACCTTTACGACATTATACCTTAGGGGACCGGACTGCTACTCCTTAACACAGGTTTTCATAACCTAGCTAGGAGAGCAGTGCTCACCCACACGTTTGTAGATATAATACTTATTTTGTAAAACTGTATTTTTAACGTGTACAACAATGCTTTGTTTTTGAGTAAATAAACATTATTATATTATATTATTATTTATTTGCTAAGCCAGTTCGAGATTTAGATAAAATATTTGGTAAGTTACGTTCTTGGTTGCCATGGGTCGAAGTAAAAAGTTCGTTCCATTTTTAAATTACACGACAGATATGAGCTTATATAGTAATTTATTCGGCTGCTAAACACGACAGATATTGATTTTCATACTAAAGGCTCCCACAGACAGGCGCCACGCGACAGCGCGACACAAAGTGCCGCTCGTCGCGCGAAGAGCGGTGGCTTTCTGTAGAGCGCGATTCGCGTCGCGTGTCGCACCTCTTCGTAGGAGCCTTAACATTGCCGGCCGCTGCTCGCATGTATTTAACCAGTACAGCATTTTCGATTTATCTCGAAGAAGGTTGTTAAAATAGTGCTCGATTTTCCAAGCATGTTTGGGAAAAGTATTTAATCACATTTACATTTTCGCAAGTATAGACTAGGAAAATCAAATATATTGCCTAAGTACGAGATTAATACAGAAATTGGATCAGGACCAATAAAAATAAAAACCAACTTGTTTTTAAAACTAAACGTCTCAAGTATTATCTCGAAATTAGAACTTTATTAAAAGCTCATTTTGGTGTTACAAGAAACGTGTGAAGTTACTATCAAAAAATGATGTGTTTATATGCAGTGCAAACATAAACAAATAGCAAATAGTAAAAAAGAAACCTCACGAATGGTATGTGTAATGAACGATAAGAATGCGAACGCATAAGAGCGTCTTTAATAACAGTATTAAAACGAAAAACGTTAAAAGTTGTCTAGTAGATAATTGTTGCAAATTGTTGCACTTTAGTAACACTGAAAAATAATTTATTATGCTCAAATTAAGAATATATCCAAAAAATAAATACTAAGTATAAACAGACATGCAATGAAACAGTGCCTTGTTATGTGCTACAAAATAGGCTAAAATTGTAATTATTTTAGTTAAATAGCTGTTGCAGTATTATACTCGTATACCTGCATATTTTTTTTGTAATGTTCCTCCTTCGTATAAAACATATTCCACCTGTTTTAAGCTTTACTTGACCAGCAATGGCAAAGAAAACTGTCAATTAGTTCCGCGTACATGGCGCTAAGTTTTTGTTACAAACGAACTGTCAAACTCCTAAGAATTTACACTTTTTTTTTGTGACTTGTCAGTATAATAGGTCGTTGTGCAGCATTTGGATGCAAAGAACTATAGGCGTTGTCAAATTCCCAAGTAATTTGCACATGAAGAGAAAGTGGGAAAGGGCACTTAAATAAAATAAAAAATCTTCAAATTTAGTGAGTTTTCGAGGTTATGTGGGAAACACTTCAAGGAAATAGTCTACGAGACCACTAAACTTCTAAGACGACAGGTTGGTACGATACCGGAATGGATTCAGGACTGTTAGACACACTGTCGAAGTTGAAATTTCTGTCGTAAGCTTCCAACCTGTAAAGAAAAAAAATACGGTTTCTTTTCAAATATCCTTACATTTTGTAACAAGTAACCTTACGTCTTCTTTATCATTAGTATCATTAAAAAGCAAAAAGTTTGTGAGTTAAGTTTGTTTTATAACTTATAAAACCATAATATTGTCCAGAATACAGCTAAAAGTTGATAAAATGTTAAATATAATGTACCTTATGACAAGCTCGGATTTCTGTCCTTGTTTCGATGCTCCTCTTTTTTCAACTCCTCCTCCAACTAGGCGATACTCCAGGTAGAACACATTGTGAAGCAACACAAATTGACGAGAAAAAACGCAGATACTTAAAAAATCGTCCACATAATGAACACGTTTTTATCAACAACTTTTGACAGGTGACAAACACACGGCGCCATCTTGCGGTGAAGCTTCCGGGAAACAACCCCATTAATTTTGTCCCCGATTTTTTTGAAATTTAGAACTTTTGCGTTTGACATGCAAAATTTTCTTGCAAGGGATGATGACATCCCTTGTAAGAAAATTTTGCATGCAAAAAAAAGTCTGCGATGACGCAGATTTTTTTTTAAACGAATGGCTAGATCATGATTTGATAAGAGATATAAGCCAAAATTCCCCGAGTGAACAAAGAATGCATACCGTTTAATACACCTTGTAGGCATTATTGTACTTACATTCATTCATTAAAGGCGAGGGAGTTTTAAGACTTTATTTATTTTTAAATAAGTATAAGCATAATCAACCTATAATGTTCTCATTATTGGGACCGGCCTCCTCTCTGCGAGGTGGTGATTTTTATATAATGAGAGTGTGGGTGTGCTATGGTTGCGCTTCAATCTATTTTTTGAGGAGAGGGAGCGCAATGTTATGTAATATCATTCATGTTATTGACGATGGGTTAATAATGTAGCATCTCAGCAGCTAATTGATGTTGAAAGCCCATTTAGAACCGAGCTTCAGTTATTTTAGTTTTATAAAAAATTAAATTAGAGGCGATATGAATGCGAAGATAGGGTTACAAAGTTTTTGTAAAGAATAATATTATAGTCAAGTAAAAGGTAGTTCTAAGCCTTTTTTTAAGACTAAACTAATTATAAAACAGTAAATCACACTAGACAACATTGGTCACTAGAGCGGGGATAGTAAATGATCGAAAATAATTACACAGAAATAATTATTCCCCATTTATTATAAGTGACTAATTCGGTACTTGTCATTTGCTATTAAAGTTTAATCATTGCAGAAACTGTCTCATTTAAGAGCGGGTAGTAACCAAAATGGCCTATCTACAATTTAATTTTTCATGAAATTCATAAGACTTAGGTATAAAATAAAAATAGTATGAGTAACTACATGATATTTTGAAACTTTTTGTGGAACAGAAACACAATACGTTAAAATTTTCTCGATAAAATATCATCACGAAGTTACTCCTAATTTTCACGTTTTTTCAATTTGTACTTAATATGCTAAAGACTAATAGGATAATTTTTTAATGATTATCTGTATCAAGACAAGGCGAAAAAAATTGTGCAGGCATTTTTTGAAATTCCTTTTATTTTTGGTATTATTACGACTAGAAGCTTTAAGAACTTACGACGTTTTTAGTTCGTGGAAGAAGTCATCTTCCGTCGCACGTTGCGGGAACTTCAAGCATATTTTTGTTTCACAAATCAGTCGCCGTCGCTCTGTTGAGACGAGAGGACTGCGCTTGAATTTTCTGCTGCTCTGCGATTTAATTTATTTGCGTAAATAATATTTTCGTAATTTATCACATTGTTGGAATGAAACTGTGAAATACAAAACATGAAAAAATCACTAAAACCACTTCCGAAACGATTATTAAAATCGTTAAGAATTGATAAACTAAATAAATACCGCGGCTAAACTATAAAATAAAAATATTATAATAATTCAATGTTGATATATGAAAACTCAAGATGACATACAATTATTTGACAGATTTTTGACTGGTATAGTACAACTAGCGCCATTGTTCTCCACTTCAGTCAAGTTTCTTGCCGAGAAAATTTATAACATAGAGTTCGTGCTGGAGATTTTAGATCTTATTACTATTAAATAAAGAACCAAATTCGTTTACTCCCACTTTCGTTGACAAACTTCGTGTAAGGGTAACCTTAGACGACCCATTTCGAGCGACTTTTGACCAAAACCCCCGAATCAAGTTGAAACTCAAAATTTAACATATGGGTAGGTTATTGGTATAATAATATTATTGGAGTTTACAAAATAAATAAATCGGAAAACTAAAATAGGGTTTATTGCGGACACAAGTACGAAACGGTGTGCACGGGGACATGACAGTTTACATACGGATAGTGTTCTCCTGACTAGATCCCTTCTTATGGTGGGGATGAGTAAAGATTGTGACGGATCACATTGCTTGTGACTGCCAGCTTGTTTTTCAAAGCTAAAGTTTCAACAGTTACAAAAGAGGAACCTAATAAACTTTCGACTTTCTTTGGCACCCATATAAATAAATACCAATTATTTTGTCGGTAAAGCCGAATAATGTAGGTACCCTAGTTATTTGTTCCGAATTTGGCCTGTTTTTCACAAATGTTTTCGGCGAGGACTTTTTTCTACTCGTGATCCGCGCAGGATAGGTTTTCATGACACATGCCATTTGACTTTGCACAATACAGTGCAAAATCCACCATAAAAATATTATTTTTTACTTGGTAACACTGTTGCTAATTGAATTTGCACGATCCTGCAATGCAATATCCACGATATACCATTATATTTTTTTACTTGGTTAACACTGGTTTCCACGAAGACGTCGTGACGTCCAACTTGTACAAGGCTCTAAATAAAATTTGGTTACATTGGAATTTGAACTTTGTCACGCCAGCATTGAGTTTCTAGTTCCAAAACATGACTATGATCTAAGATTATGAATTCAAGCTTAGCGTATAGTATAGGCAAAATAAACAGATGTTTTACCTACTGAAGAATTTCATTGAAAATAAAGGGAATGGACAATGATCATAATTCGTTTAAATATTGCAATTGAAAAACCATTCGAGGTACCTATTTGTGCTGTGAGACCTTGCATCTTGCCAAATTTCATGATTCTAGGTCAACGGGATGTATCCTATGGATTATAATTTATTTGCGAGTGTTTATTTTCTTAGATTTAGAATTCGTTTTCTCAAAGTAAAAAAGCGGAAGGTAAGTGATGCGATTATAATTATATGCTTTTATATCGTCAAAAAAGCAATTTTATCGAAATTATTTTCACCATCATGTAGGTAGTATCATGAGTATGTAGTATTATAGTACTTTGATGGAAGTGCTTTGCTTTTTAGAGTTCGGTACCTCAAAAGAAAAATTCGAAACCCTTATGGGATCACTTTGTTTTCCATCTATCTGACCGCTTATCTCAGGAATGCGTGGGGGTATCAAGTTGAAATTGATATCAAATACTTAGATAAACGGTCCTTTGGAGCTGTAAAAAAAACGAGCTTCTAAAACGTTGACTTAGTATCTTGGCATAAATTGCCATTCATTTCGCATATCTTGCTACTCGCAAATAAATTAAAACCCATAAGATACATGTCGTTGACCTAGAATCATGAAATTTGACAAGAAGCAAGGTACAGGAATAGGTACAGGAAAGTATCTGAAAATTGTTCAATTGTAGTTATGTTACATAATGTATGGAACAATATTTTTTCAACTACAACGTTAGGTTTGTCTTTCAATTCGGAATCGAAAATTTATAGGCCGTATCTTGAAGTAACATTTAGTCTTTATTTCATTTAAGTCAGTCTAATCTCCAATCTAACATCCCACCAGCATCGGTAACAGATTCATGGACATACAATATTATTTAATAATATACCTACTTGTACACATAGGTAAATTGAATAAAACAGTTTCATCTGATTATTTTGCGTATACACACTACACACAAAATTCAAATTCAATGCCTAAATATACGCCGGGCGAAAAGTTTCTGCTGGCGGGAAGGGATTGTGTTTTGTTTTTGTCGTGTTTGATGAGAGGGGTAGGGAAAGAGGCGCGGGTGAAACTTGATTTCTTTCTGTCTTACTGCGCCCTCTTAATGTATTCATTTTAATGACAAACGTTATTGATTTGTATTACTGTTAAATGCTAAATTCTAAAGGAAACCTAGTCAGGATTGTAACAAACTAAAATATTCCTAATTATTAGATACTGCCTAATGAGAATTCTTAGACAACAAACATTAACCTAATGCTTACTTATAAGATTAGTAGGTGATAAGACCTATTAGTTAACATGTTCTGTATTAAAATCTGAATTTGATAAAATGGGAGATATGTAGCGTACTGACATAATAAACTAGCGCAGCGGCGCACGCCCGCGGAGTGGTCACTTGCATGCTGGCGTCCGAACGATGCGTACGTGTGACATCTGCTGTTGTACAGTGAATTGTTGTTTATTTTACCTACTCGAATACTTCCTATAACGTGGTGAACACTACCGCTTGTCAAAAAAAGTTGCTGTGCCTTCAATATCTACGTGTTACGCGTTAATTGTATTAATTTCTGCCATCATGCATCCGTTAACTTGACTGAAAATGGACAGGGTGGATTAATTGCAGAACTCAAGTTATAAAAATCTTGTTCGGGCATCAAGCTTGTGCTTAACAAAATACAATTACCCACCTACAGAAATACAGTGTATTAATATAATACCAAGAAACAATAATGTAAGACTCAGATGGCCTACTTGAAAGCGGTACAATAAGTAACTACGAGCTTGTAGCGATACTTATTAAGTTGGAAACTTGTTTACAATCGGAAAAGTTTCGCAATGTAAGAACGAGGATTCAATGTTTCAAGAACGACGTAAAACTATTCAACGGAGATGGTGATTAATCAAAATAATATAAGTTAGATGGAGAAATATGGTAACGTTAGTATAGGTAACAACGGGAATTTTACTTTGAAAGTTTCCATGTGTATCCATAAGTTGTTTTAATCGAAATACAAATGAAAAACAAAATAGAAAAGAACATAAAATTACGTCTGGTCTGTAACGTAGGGTTTTGAAGAAAGAAGGTTAAATAAGGCTCATAAACTCTCACAATAATGAATACCCGAAAACTTACATACTTACTTCAAGTTAACAGAATCCTTACAGATCAATCTAAACTAAACTATCCCTAAAAAAATCAGAATCCCGTAGCTAAGAAAAAAATCAATGTTCCGCAAAAATAGATTAAGCTGAAAAGATTACTACATCCTTAATATTCTCGTTGGAGCTAAAACTTGCCCTGAACTTACTAATAAGAATAATCTGACAGCCCGAAACTGGAAAAATACTAACAACAAAAAAGAAGTCCTAAAAACTAGGAATAAATGAAACAGCTTACAGAGAGGTGTTTTTTGGCAATTCTTTTGAGCGTGAATTTGATTTTGAATACTTAAATAGTGGTATGCAGTTAATTTAACTTTATTAGTGTTCAATGAAACTTATCTTCTGTTTCGTAGAAGCTGACCAATACTCAGAAACATTACTGGAGTTGGTGGCTTAGCGATTGGCTTCTGCGCTATGGGTCGCAAGTTTGATGCAAACTATTTTAATAGCTTCCAGGTAGTTATTGGAAGTCAGTGTAATTAGTATAGGTATTTGAGATTTGTGTTTATAACTCACAATAAAGTATAGATTCATAGAGTTGGACAATGCTGAAGAAAAAGCCTTAATATCATTCTAAAGGCAAGCGCATATTACAGCTACGTCGCCCCGCAGGGCATCACATTTCAGTAGAAAAACCGGCTAAGTGCGAATCGGACTCGCACACGAAGGGTTCCGTACCACCGTACAATATTTAACACTACATATAAAAAAAAAAACATTTCTTGTATGGGGACACCCCTCTTCATTTTTAACTATATTTTATTTTTATTATTTGTTGTTATAGCGGCAATAGAAATACACACACTGAGAAACTTTTAACTGTCTACCTAATACGGTTCATGAGATACAGCCCTCTGACAGACAAGGACTGACGGACGGACAGCGGAGGTTTAGTGATAGTGTCCCGTTGGCACCCTTTGGGTACGGAACCCTAAAAAGTGTGGGACGGCCCGCTTGTAGTGTGCTATGGTTCATACAAAATATACGAAAGTGATGTAGGAGGATTTTTGCGTTGCGGTATGCTTTAAGGCTCCCGCAGACAGGCGCGACGCGACCCTTGTAGAACAATTTCCATGAAATTTTCATAGAAGAAATTGTTCTACTAGAGTAGCGTCGCGCTGTCGCGTCGCGTATGTTTTTTGCCTTTAGCCTTAATAGATCAGCCTGCGACAATACTAAACCTAGAACTAAAGATACTGGGTTAGGCATCGTCCCAATAAAGTCCAAGTCTTCGAGTTAACTGCCACTTATCATAAAAGATGTGGAATGGCAGACAACAATTGAGCTTCCTGCTACGTACGGTTTTATTGAACGACGGGTCGACTGTAGATACGAGTTAGTCTGTAATGGGTATGAAGATACGATGGTTGCAGTATAGAGTGTGTCTCTGTTATGACTTATGATCTTGTGAATTTAGAGAACGTTCTGTAGATAGATTGATAAATGATAAATGATTTTATTTCTGTAAGTAGATTTGTACAAACACTTTTACACGTCAATCATATTTTAAAACTAGATGAGGTCGGCGTTTCCTATCTGACTACTCTGAGAAGAAAGACCGAAACAAACTCAGAGGTCACAGTCTCTTTTAAAGTCCAGACATAATCCTGGTCAGATCATTTGAGGACCATGTTAGATTGGTATCTGAAATGGCAATATAACACACACATCACATATGATGATCATGATTATGTCATCACATCATCATCTATTACCAGATTGATGACGTTCGTAAAAACTAAAAAAAAACGTAATCGTGGAAGTCAAAATGAGGTTGCATTAGTTTTGCAGAGTAGAACGGGTGCAAACTGAAATTATTAGAAGCTACTGTACTATCTGAGTTCACTCCTCAACTGGCATAATTGCGTTCGAATGAAGTCAAAGAAGGTTTTAGGTAAATGAAAACTTGAGAAGTAAGTAGGTACCATTAAATATACGGATTTATTTTCATTTTCACCTCACATACACACCAATGTTATGGCTAATTCTGTAGGTACAACTTACAGCGTAAGTTGTCAACTTTTATAACCGAGTACCGCTTTCACACCGTTCTAAACTTATTGACGTTCAGCACTTTACGACACATTGTTTTCAAATACCTCTTAGAATTTCTATACTATAACTCTCTTTAACCATCACTTTACCCAGATTTAGAATGAATGTGGTTGTACGTAGCTTTGCCTACCCGTTGACGAATATTGTTGACATGAATTGGGTAGGGGCTATAGAGGTATGAGGAACAGGGTGTAAAGTTCACTCATACTCTATGGAAAAGGGAGGATCCTCCGACCAGACGGGTGTCGTGTCTGGTGGGCAACTGCCCGACGGTTGATGTTGGGATGTTGTATATATGCTAGTTGCGCGGTAAACTCTGCTTGCGCGATGCAGGATTTTGCGTGACGTCATTGTGACGTGTAGCTCGCATGTGGCGTTTGTAGATGCCGCTACAGGGCTAGAGTTCCCACTTAAGAACAGAGGTAGCCTAATGGCTTCGACTTACGAGTTGTAGATCGTGGGTTCGAACCCAGGTAGGCCCTTTACTTTATGTAAATAATTTCATCACCACTGCTCTCAAAACGGTGAAGGAAAACATCGTGAGGAAACCGGCATGTCTTAGAACCAAACATTCGAAAACATGTGACATCTACCAACCCGCACTGGGCCCGCGTGGTGGATTACACCCCACTCCCTGTCCAAAACAGGAGCAGTTGGAACATTATAGATTGATTATGCTAGAGTTTCCAGCGAAAAGGTATCTAAGAATCCCTTCGAAACTGATGCAAAAATGAATCATTGTTGTATAATAATTCTACATAATCGTGCTTATAAGACGTTTTACTGGTCGGTTTGTGTCATTATAAGCAGATGCTAGCCTAAAAAATACTGATCCCTATTCTATAGATTCCAAAACCCATCTTTACCACACTAATTACTCAGAATGAGAACTTTTCTTAGAAAGTAGTATTTCTTTACAAATTTCCCGAACTGTCTTAAACCTAGATTCAGAAGACTTTCACGACGATTGGATACCTACCTATCTGACTATCCAATAGATACAATAATTTTCTTTCACCACTTACCTCAGTAACCATTTCGCGATAACCATTAATATTTAACGACGCGACGACCTATAAAACATTCATATAGAAACACAAAGTAATTTGCATGATAGTCGCCATCTTGCTTAGATGTGCTGAGAGGATGAATGAAAGGAGATTAACAAAACAACCGACTTCCAACAAAAAAAAAACACTAAAAAGTGTAAAGGCTCCCACAGACAGGCGCGACGCGACAGTGCTACACAAAGGCGCCGCGGCGCCGCTCGTCGCACGACACGCGGTGGCTTTGTGTCGGGCGTCGCGTCGCGTCAGTGTGTAAGAGCCTTTAAAGAAACTTTAAATTCGGAAGTCGGTGGCAAAAAACGAAAATACAAAAGAAGGACACCGACTTCTGAAATTACAATTATATTGCACTTTTTTTTTGGAAGTCTATTGTTTTTTTGTAAAAATGTATTTTTTTTTTCACTTTTTAGTTATGGTACCTACCCCACACAAATTCGTATACCACTGCTTGATATGTAAATAACAGTGCCAGGAAATTATTAAAACATCATCAATATAAACCAAGTAGAAAAAATACGCAGTATTGAGGATAACACAAAAACTACTGGTCAGAACTGAATTTATATGGGACCACATGAGAAGGCTAGTTTTTAAATAATAATAAAAAAAGAATCATCCAAATCGGTTCACCTAGAAAAAAGTTCGGTGCTAACAAACAAAAAAAATACAGTCGAATTGAGAACCTCCTCCTTTTTTTCAAGTCGGTGAAATGAAAGGTGAGATGAATCTATGAGACGGATGATATTAAAAATATTCTAGAAGGACACATTGACATTATTGGTGAAGTCTTTGAAAACGGTCAGGTGAGTATTACTCACAATTATTATTGTCAAGGTAATGTATGAACATGGACGAAGCAAAAGAAGTATGTAAGAAACGAGACAGGTGGTCTTCTGCAGTTCCTACCTAGGTAGGAACTGCATAACAACACCTGCTGCGATAATAATGTATATGGGAAAGAGGCTTTATAGTGTCTGCTAGGACATGACATAACAGTTTCATCTGTAAAATGCTTCAAACAAAACGAACCTAAGGTAGGGATTGATATGCCATCTCATACTTGGGCGATCAATTATACGCATCAGCCTTTAAGTTGTGTCGTACTATATTCCTCTATGTTATTAGTAGGTACTCCCCGTTATCGACGCAGCCAGTACGTCTGTTGCGGTTTGAAACGATTTCAACAATGTCCGGACATTGGCGTCTAGTACCGAATGTGCCGTGGCGTCGTTATGTGCGGCTGGAACTAAGTGCTGTCCGGTATTGTCGGTTGGGGTGATAGCTGTTCGGTGTATGGTTAGATTTACGGTTATACAACAGTTTGAGCCAGTATTGAAAGTCCTATTGTGAATAGGTGAAGATTTATTTATCTTTGAAACATGAAAGTTAAGTTAAAATAGTAGGACATTGGCACCATCCAGTGGACACTAACATAACAAACACTATGACGATATGCCTATCTCATTGTTTCCTGTTTGGACATGCTTTCTAGCTAGTATATTAAGGAATAAGACTAAGTTTCAAGCCATATTAGTAAATAGATAGATTGATATGCCTTGTTGTACACTACAGGGTAAGATTCGATGCAATACAAATAACAATATATGTAGGCGTAAGTACTTATTCATATGCCTTAATATGGTGTCTTATCACTTTATCAGTGATAGCGATATCTTATCTTATACCAGTAAATCTCAGATCGGACAGGAAAGATGACATATTTATAGACAGCTTTGTAGCTACAAATCCTTTACCTTGCGACTATCTCAAGTATATAAATCTTCATAGAGAACTCAAATACTGAATAAAATACATACTCATCTATATTTTTTAATTCCCACTTTTCCACAGAAATAACTCTAAAGCAAACTGCTCTAAAATAGTGGTGGAGAAGTTAACGTCAGACTTCGGACAGTAATAGCTTATGTCAGCCACAATTTATGCTAGTTATTCGAGACCGTAATAGCATGAACTAAAAGGATTCAGAAGTTTTATTCTATATCAAGCAATAGCACTTTGTTAAAGGGCTCTTTGAATGAAGATTACACTGCTGATTTTGTCTGAATATAAATAAAATCACGCCTGTATCCACCGAAGGTGCAGAGGTGCATATTCGTACACCTAGATTTCTCTAATTAGCTTTCGAGTCTTATGAGCCTTACCATCAACCGAGCACAAGTCCAGACTACGGGTTGCTACTGCAAAATTCCTATAATTCCCCATGAGCAGTCGTACTTATACTAAGGCCCGCTTGCACCCCAAATCACTAAATGCATTTAGTGCTAAACGTATTTAAATCATCGTTCTTTTCCTGTTAACCGTTTGAAGATTACAGAGACAGAGTTGTGTTAATCATTAGATGCACAAAAGTTTTAAGAGGACATTTATTTAAAAAAAAATACGTAGGTAACGTACAACATTAGAAGGTGAAAACGTTTTTAGAGGAAAAAATAAATATTTCCGTTATAAACAATTAATTTTAAAAAAAACATTTTGGTGATGTGCTTGCCAGTTCTTTTTCCATTAAAAAAAATCTAAATTGAACTTCCTATGATTAGAAATTAGTAATTTTTCGGCATTACTGTACTTTACAAATAGGACGTTCTGGTAATAGAACAAACTTCTCGTAGGACGCTTTGTTAATAGGACGTTTTACTAAATTGTCGTTCTGATTATACATAGGTCGTTTTGCTATTAAGAACATTTGCGTTTAGGACTTTTGATAAGGAGGGGTTTTAAATATTATGTTAAACGCATGAAGTGATTTGGTGCAAGTGGCCCTTGATGTAGAAGGTAATTAATCATTCATGGCAGGGCAGTTCTATTCCTAACCGTAGGGAGGATGAGCAGAGCTCGCCGTCCGGTAAGGACCAGGGCCGGGTCGACGGCGCGTCGTGTTCCACGCGCGCCTCAAAGAGATGTCAACATAATTATCGGGGTCCGATAGGGCCGATGGCTGCCGGGGTCGCGGATTGTTCGAAAGAGTTACCGTGCCTGTGGCGCACAGGCAACTGAAGGAACACGGGTGGGTTTTAGTCAGTAAGAGTCTGACACCCTTTCGTTCCGCCCAGAGCGGGAGAGGTCATTTGAAGATTTCCCACACAAAAAAAAAACAAAAAAAGTGGGGGTGATCCTATTGCCTGTTGACTAAATAATATGTTTATAGAAATATGTAAATTGCTAACCTTCTGAAGCTCTCCTTAAGGTGGCAATAGAGACAACCAAGTAGGAAGTTATTTCGAGATCTTAAGTGCTGGCCATGGTTTTGGTTTAGAGTTAAAGTTAGGTTAAGGTTAAAGGTTAAGTTTCGGAGTTAAGTTAACGTTAGGTCGGTTTCCGAATATCCTTTTTATTACTATGAGATTATGCATAGATAATGTGTCTATGCCAAGTCCAGGATTAGAATAAAGCACTGCATTTAAGAATCTCTTTGATAAAGGTAAATTAAGGTAAATTTAAACATGTTGTAACAGCACAGGCATTCCGAAAAATTAAGCAGTAATTGATAAAACATTGTAAAACTAGTTCATAAAAAATGTAAAGCGAAAGCATTCTTTGATCATTAAATAAATGATTTGTTCAACGACCCCTTTTTTTTGGGTGGGAAATCATCAAATAACTTCTCCCGCTCTGGGGTTCAATGACCCCCTAATGTGCATACCTACTCTCAATACTGTTATAAGATACAATACTGTAGACTTGAAGTAACACTTTTTTGCCCCTATAAAGGAAAAGAAAATTATAGATAAGTATGACGGAGAAGGTATGTCTCTCTCGTAATCATCAGCCATATTTTAACTACTGTGGGCATACTATGGGTAGTGTTGGTTATTGCGCAATAGAAAAACCGTTTGCAGTTCAAATCAAATTATAATTTACGATCAAATTAATCACACTAGCGAATCACACACTGTAGGTACACGACACAACAATACGGAACGCATGACAGTTTCTAAGTGTTCACTGCTTAGCCGCCAACAACAAACTCTGCTTTAACTCTGGTCAAGCGTTATGTTATAGACTCTGGCGTCCCGATTAGTCAAAGTCAAACGATTGATTTAAAGTATTTCCGACAAGTATATTGATGAATCTTGTACTAAATCACCTGAAATTGGCAACACACAGTAAAACAAAACCAAGATAATAGACTTAGCTCGAAGAATTGCCAAACTTATGTAAGTGGCAGTGTGCAGGGCACATTACTCGCAGAACGGGTAGCCAACTAGGTTGAAAGATCCTGGAGTAGCTTCCGCGTACCGATAGGCGCAGCGTTGGTAGGTCACAAGGGGGACCGATGACTTGAAGGTTGTAGGAATTCGCTGGATGCGAGAAGCACAGGACCGGTCGATATGGCGATGCTTGGGGGAGGCCTATGTCCAGTATTGAACGTCTTTCGGCAAAAATGATAGAGATGATGAGTAGTGAACAAAGTTGGTAATTAATGCTCATTCTTAATCTATAGCTACTGGAATGCAATAACAGGATAAGTCTATCAATAATTCTTTAAGCGTGTGATTTCCGATTCTGGAGTTAAAGTATTTGGCGAAAAAACAGCCAAAACTTAGAATGGTCGTCACAGTCAACGATTTTTTAAGTATTAAAGTAGTTTGTTTTGGTACTATATTATAATATAGAGGCACGGCTTGGTCAAGTAACGGATTAATTTATGTGTGACACGTACTTACAGACGAACATTGTCGAAAACTAGTTGCAATTGTGTACCAGTTCACTTGTTCTAAGTAATCTACTTTCACTACAACTGGTTCAATGTACTGCAGTCATTAAAAAAAAAACAGGTGACAGTGATTATTGATGGTTATGTAGCACAGCTTTTTAGTTTTTTTGGGTTATAGGATTCTTCACACTTTTTTAATCTGTTGAAAATTTTATGGGACGTGTCTACCCAGCCTGTTCAGCGTATAAATCTTTTGCTCTGGGTCTAAATTTCTTCATCATAAAAAACCGGCCAAGTGCGAGTCGGACTCGCGCATGAAGGGTTCCGTACCATTATCTGTAAAAACGGCAAAAAATAATGTCTGTTGTAAGGGAGCCCCCTTAAATATTTATATTATTTTGTTTTTTAGTATTTGTTGTTATAGCGGCAAAAGAAGTACATCATCTGTGAAAATTTTAACTGCTAACTATCAAGGTTCATGAGATACAGCCTGGTGACAGACGGATGGACAGCGGAGTTTTAGTAATATGGTCCCGTTTTACTCTTTGGGTACGGAACCCTAAAAATGAACTAAATGGGCAACAGCCCATCTAGTTCTAAAAATATAAAATCCTCAATTAACGAAATGATATTTAAAAGGAACTCTTTTTATATATACCTTCGTTACTTGAGGATTTTTGTCCATACACTTCTTCAGCTTCTGATGAAGATACTTTTGCGAGTATGACAAAGCATTATTTGCATTATTCGGACGTCATCGTCACTCCTAATGGCAAGAAAAGGACTGTGAAGGCATAATAATCCTATAATTACCAAAAATATTATTATCCTATGATAAATACAAGCAATTCTAATAAATCCGCTTACGTTAAGTTTTGAAGTAACAAGTGTGTCGCCTCATAAATTATGCTAATAATTAATCACAGGGTAAAAAATGGCCTTCATACCTGTTGGCCTACTGGAAAATAAGTCTGTGTGGCGATCAAATTATTCATACATTATTCTTATATTTTGCGTATGTTGTATTTGTTTAGGTATTGTTAGTCTGTGGCAGATGGCAGTTTAATCAGGATTTACCTATAGAATACTTTTTTTTTGCGAATCTTATAATTTCACGTCTTAACATACTTCTAAGGCATTATGTCAAACTATGAAGATGTTAATTCGTTGATTTATTAATCAACAAATTAACATCTTGTTTGCAGAATATTAAACTCGAATTTGCATGTACTGATAGAACCAACATTAATCATTGCTCTTAAATAAACTAATATTCATGGCTGGCAAAAAGGAATAAAATAACATAATATTGTTAAGATCTAGGTTAACCTAGCAAAATTTATATTATTTTATTGAGCTGAACTACGATTTCTATCAGATTCAAAATATCATAAACGAACATCTCTGCTATTACCGAAAATATCCTTTGTTTAATGAACCTCAATCAATGAGTTCCTCTCTAATTACCTACTTGATGTTAAAGTTTCCGGTGTGCAGAAAGTTCACCATAAGCCATTAGGTATTTGTGGGAACCCGAAACAAGTAGAAATAGATAATAATTGCAGTTTGCTAAGTTGTGTGTTTTCGTATTTATTAGTTTGCTAAATGCCCAAACTATTTTTATTCAGAACTAGCTGCGCCCCGCGGTTTCATCCGCATAGATATCGATCCCATAGAAATATCAGAATAAAAAGTATTCTGTGTCCTAATCCAGGTCATGGGCTATCTATTTGCCAAATTTCATCCAATTCCGTTCAGCCGTTTTAGCGTGAAAGCGTAACAAACAAACATACACAAAATCAAATATTTTCTCTATACACTAATACGAGTAGGTCGGGGAAAAAGATTTTTCGTATTTTATAGGTATAAAGATGTAGTAAAATCACTTTGGCTGTACTGTTTGTATCTGGCTGGTTTTGATATCATTTTGATACCATGATGACAATAAAAAATTAAAAAAACAATTTCCCGCCGCTTTTTTTTGTCTGCCAATATTAGTGAATCTAACAAAGAAATTCGATACATTTGAAGTTTTATTACAAAAATGGGAAAAATGCGACACAAGCTGCGAAAAAATATATGACGTGTATGGACTTAACGCAGTGTCAGTAAGAGTAGCACAAAGTTAGTTCAAGCGTTTTCAGTCCGGGAATTTTTATGTCAAAGATGCAGCTCGCTCTGGTCGCCCTGTTACAGAAAAAGCCGATGCCATTTTTGACAAAGTGGAGCAGGATCGGCATATTAGTAGTTACACGACATAGCTGAAGACTTAGGGGATGACCTCAAAACAGTTTCGTACCATTTGTAAAAGTCTAGGTATACAAAAAAGCTCGATATTTGGATGCAACACGAGCTCTTAGTTTTGAATTTGTATATAAAATACGAAACAACTTTTTCCCCGACCGAGATGTAGTGTGCATTACCCCTGTAAGTACTACGATTTTTTTCTGTATCGTATGTCTGTGTGCCTGCAGATATTATTACCACATGCACTAATACCATGAAATCATACTTCAACCAATCATCTAAAGATAAAACGAGATTTGACTTTTTTTATTCCCGGCTGTCCCTAAGTAGGCGAGTTTGGACCACTAGTCCAAACTGTCCAAACTGTGATATAATGATATATATCCTACAACTCAAATTATTTAACTTCAATCTGCACAACTTCACAATTTTCCTTCAAAAATGAAAGTACTCTGAACCCATTTTAATTGAATGAAAATAAACGCGAGTTTCAAAGCTGACGTAATAACAACGGCATAATGACATTAGACCCATATTATGAAACACAGTTGGATTCGATTAAGTGTGCGTCCTTTACTTACCTACCGTGAATGGAATTTCAAAGAAGGTTTCAGGTTCGTGTGGCCATTAGAAGCTTGCTTAATGACTAACTTGGATAGTATATTTTATATCATACGAGTATTTTACACAAAGTAATCGTTTTTCTTAAAGCACTGGATCACGTTCTCATTAGCAAGCTCATTACTTGTTATGGCATGTTCATTTGTTCATGTAGAGCCTGTCATAGCTAGACTTTAAACATTTTTATACGAAGTTTCTTAAGATTACCGCCGAGGGCTGTCATAATAATCTACATAAATCTCAGATTTAAAAGCAGTCAACATTATATTCATGTTGATAAATTGTACCCTTACGTAATAATCTTGTTATTCTCTAGTGGAAGTGTCCCAAGAGAACGGATAGTTCCGATCGAATGTGGTATATACTAACTAACCATGACCTATGTCACATATTGTCCAGCATACCTTGACACTTGCACGGATATATGCGAACAGAAGCATCGTTGGTGTGGTGGAATACTGAACATGACAGGTTCATTCAACACGATAGTCTGCTAAACTTTTCACAAAGCACCCATAATCTGCCTTTTCCTAACAATGTTGGGGTCGGCTTCCAGTCTAACCGGATGCAGCTGAATACCAACCGGCTACCAAGAATTGGTTTCACAAAACACTAGTTTGTTCTAATCATTGGTTCATCAATTTTGGAAATAAATCTCCAAGTAATATATTTGTTGCAGTCGAGGTGTCCTGCGGCGGTACGGTGCAGAATAACCTGACGTACTTCATGTCGCCCGGCTTCCCCGAGCTCTGGAGCGGCGAACAGGACTGCAACATTACCATAGAGAAGACCCACGCTGGCATCATGCAGCTCAGGATCGACTTCCTGCACTTTACTATTGTGAGTATTTGCCTTATATTAATTTAAAGCTCTAGATAAAATCAATCTGTCTTCCTGTTGCTGTTACGATGCTAAACAGGGTATATAGGGCGAGCCATGAAATGAAAGAAAAAATTCAATTGACTGTACTCCCATTGATAACACTAAATAATTTCTTCTTTATATTGCAGGGTCAACCAAATAGAACCACAGGAGACTGCGATGAGGATGCCATGATCTTGGGGGACGCAGACAGCAAGTTCACTTTGTGTGGACAGAACCATGGACAACACGGTGAGTTTTCTTTTTGAATTTTTTTTAATGAGTATTTTATGTTTTGTCCTGCTAATTTATGATTTATGATGGCACTTGGTGGTGTAGACAGTTTTTATCCTGTATATAGGTACTGCAATTAGCATGCAGGTAAGTACTAGTAGAAGTTGATAACTATTGCCCGAGCGTGCGCAAAGCGTCTCCGTTTCAGCTTGGGCAAAAATGCTTTCGTATGTCCGGCTGTTTTCTAGAGTTCGCTTTTCCCAACCGATTCTCGTGAAATTTTGTGAGCAAGTTTGATAATAATATAGAATTTCTTGTCGATCCAGTTTTTCGAAATTTTTCAAAATGGCGGAGATATGGGAGTCGAAAATGTAAAAAAATTACATATTTCAGCCATGTCGCGCTCTTTGCGGGCTTTTTTTGTTTTAAGGTTAGCGGTGAACATTTATTCAGTTTTAAGCTATGCAAAGACAGACTCGCTGGGTCTACAGCTCACAGAGTCACTAGTATAGTTTTGTGTCACATGAGAGTAGAGTAGACTAGAATCAATTTATTTGATTATGTGACGTTAATGAACAAACTTTTTCTTGCTAAACCACCGAGACAGCTCCTGGAGCATATTGAAATCGAAAGTGGTTTTAATCAGCTTCAGCAGGTTTTTTACTTACCCAAGTATCTCATTATTTCTAGTATACTACACCCTATCAACGGACAGTGAGAAGCGCGAGGCCGGTGACCTGCCTGGCACTAAGACTATCAACCTATCGATGCGCATGCGTGGCGGCGACATGCCGCGCATCTGGCTCATGCGACTCGCACAGATGCCGCTCGCTAACACCGCACCGCATAATTGTCTGCAGTACTATATGAATGACAATGGTAAATAGTACTTATATTCTTAATACTGTGACAGACGGAGAGACGTAAGGTAGGCCGGTTTCATGCTAGGAGTGACGATCTTCTCAGGGTGGTTGGTAGCAGCTGGATGAGAGTTGCTGAAATCGAGTTAAATGACGTACGATTGGAGATTCGTCTGTCCAGCAGTGTGTTGCTTTAGGCTGATGATAATGATGACCGACAGAGTGAAATTTCTTGGAGGATTTTACCATGTCTTGTCATGTAAGCTTTGCCTATGATTCATAGTCGTTATGCTGCAGGCCATGACATCATCATATCTTGCATGTTTAGATTGCAATCCATGCTACTTTCATGATCATTTTCCCACTCAACAGGAACAATTAGAACATTCAACTATGCGTCAAACGGGCGCCACCTAGCCAGTCAGGACTACAAGGCGTGCATCAGACGGAACACCGGCTTCTGTTCTGTTAGATACAGTCCGTGTGACAGCCGCTCGTTCAGGATAGGACCTGGTAGTGGGACCCCACTAGTTATGGACCCAGTTGGTAAGTAAACGTCAAGTTTTATGAATGCTTTTCTACTAGGAATAATTAATGCATGATATTAATTCATAGTACGTTTATATTATCAAATCATCGCAAAAAGAAATAGCGTTCTGTCTAAGAGACTTCTGTACATTGTATACACCCTGTACCTACCTAGCACATCGTCTATAATTATGATACCCACTCCTTAGAGGAAAAACACCTTTTTACAAAATATACTCTGTATACAATAAAAAATCGGATATACAACTTGTATCGAAATAAAAGAAATCAAAACCATTTGTTAGAAAAATAAATATTTTTAATTTTATCTCTGTGATCGCCCCCATCTGACCTCAGTAACCTTTAGGGGAAACAGACAAACCCTTTCACATGCAAATCGTAAAAATATAAGGTATTCTGTTGAACATTATTATTCATGTTTATTATACTACCATTCATATTCCAGTTAACTTTTCCAACAAAGCCCATTTGTAACTGTATGCTGGTCGGATTTGAACTTGCGACCTTCGTGAGCCCTGGCAGTAATGGCTTAGTTATGGCATATTACTAGACGCCTTTCCTTGCTTATAATGCATGGTGTTTAAAACTTCCTTGTTTAGTAGGGGGTCGTAATATTTATCTGTGTTTACTAGAGGAGTACATGGCTTATAGATATAACAATTTGATCTTTTGTGAAAACCACATTAATAATGAAAATGGTAAGAAAGATATGGCGAACAGAGATGTGACAGATTCCATTAAAGTTATTTCCCTGTTAAATTGTAGGGAACTATCCTATCTACCTATATCGAATTTCAATTTATAATGACTTCCCATAGATACACAGCAAGAAGAAATGATGCCAGCAGACGACATGCAGACACAAGAAGACGAGATGGAGGGTTCTGGCAACGACCCTCAGATGGACGCCGCCGAGCCATCACAACCTGGCCTCATCTCTAGGGTAAGAGAGAGAAAGATGTAGCCTTGATCAAAAGAGAACATGACCGTAAATGGCATAATTCACCGCCTAAGGATGAGACCACATAAATACTTTTCAAAAATACATTTGGAATTTATCGTAATATCCAAATGGGAACTATCCTATTTGGAGATTGTGATACAGGTACAATAACTACATTTATGTTCTAACATGATCGGTTAAAAAGTAGGGAAATTCTACTATGTTCATACAAACTTGTAAGGAGGTGCAAAAATTCTAAGCAGCTATACTATTATTTATTTATTCCCCAAAAGCAGAATAAATCTTGTAAACGAAATTATGCTAAACTGAGTTCTCAGAGAACAAATCTTTTAAAATACTTACCTCAAACATTCAATTTATCGTTTCAAATCCAAAGGAACTCCTTACAACTTTTGGAAGTGTAAACAAGCTCCACACTTTTACGGACGGTCTCACCAGTGCCATAAATTGTTGGCAAACTCTGCAACATGCAACTCTGCAGCTGACTGACTTTACGATTTACAGACTTCTTAAAAACTGTGCATACAGGAAATATCTGGAGTAAGGAAGTTTTTCACTTCAAATGAAGCTCGTTTTGCTGCAACGAGGATTTATTTTGGGTTCCGTCAAAGGATAATATTGAAGACGGAGGCGCTTTTAAGTTTAGTGATGCGTCTTCAGAAGCGCAGATTATGAGAGTTTGTAATTTGTGAGAAAGTGAAGAATATAGAAAAGTATTAGCTGCTTTGGTAATTTTAGCTTTTAGATTTTACTGAGTACTTTTTATGGTCCTAAAATCAGTCACGATTGAAAAGTCCACTAAATAGAGTACTATTCTAGAGAGTACTGTATTTGACATTAATAGGCGCTCTATCATCTTGTCATTATTGTGTGCAATTAATCTCAAACCCTGGGTAGGCACCCAAAGCTTTGGAAACACATGATTAATTACCATCATTGTACTAAACTGTTTTCACAGTCCCTTTACATTACATGGGGATGCAAAATAAATACCTAACTAAGAATTAATAATGATATTTTATGAGATAAGATCCCTTTATTGTATTTGTACCCAGAAAAGGCTTATTAAACAAAATATGGATAAGGTACATTCCCTTTAAATATAATTACTGTAACACTATATGGAAACCCACATAACATAAAAAGTATACATTATTTCCAACAATTCCTTTTATTTTAATATTTTTGCCTTAATGGAGAAGTTCGATATTATTTTCCAATTTATCACAGTAACCTCATCAACTTTAACAACACAGGACAACTCACAGGATTACTTGTTTTTGTTAAAAATGTTTTACGTCTCCAAAATCTCTCATCAGAATATTTCCTTTAAACTTTCAAGATGGACCAATTTCAAAGGACTATTTGGTAAAAAAACATCTAATAATGTTCTACGAATTACACTAGGACCCAACTAGCATACAACAACTGCTAGCAACTAGCATTAGACTAGTTTCTAATGTCTTCTAAACGAAGTCCTATATTTAACTAGTATGTGACGACATTCCACTTTGTGTACTAAGTGAAGCGAACGAGTGTGTTACGTCATTGCTCTTAGATCCTCTTCAGCGAATTGACGATCACTGATGAAACTTATCTTCGTTATTGAACCTTTTTCTTCCAATATTTTATTAAAATTCTGATTCTATTAAGATCCAATATGATTTATGAAATCTCAATATTATTAGTATACTTAATCCTGTGTCAAAATAATTTTCGTTAGTAAAAATTCGCCAAACTCTTATCAAATTCATTGGAAAAATAATAAATTAATCAAATATTTACCTACACAAAATCGAGCTCCTCCGTTATATTTATATACATTTATATACAACCCGTAGCTAGTTTAACCCTCACTAACCACATCTAGATCTGGACGTATATCTCGTCTTGGATGTGGGGTCAGGCCAGGGCTTCCAGCTGGTCCCGATGGTCGCCGTACACGCAGCACTACCCTGAAGAAGACGACAGGTTCCGGTACTTCGGATATGGAAATTACGGGATAGGCCTGACAGGCTTTGGGAGACAACGCTGTGACGATAGGGTCACTATACCCTGTGAGAACGAGTATTTTATATCGGTGAGTTATATAGACGATGTTATGATTTTTGAAAGCTTTATTCAGTCATGCACGATTTAAATTGTTTTTGATTATTCGATGCTAGCAACTCTTTAATTAATTAGCAAGTTCGATATTAGATGCTCCAGTTTTTAAGAAACTTTGAACAAAAGTAAAGTTTTTAATATTTCAGTATCAATTTCTTCTAAAAGTTAAGAACTTCGGGTTTGAAGAGTCTAATTATAATAGTATTAAAGCTTAGGATTTCCATTAAAGGCTGTAATATAAAAGAGAAACTTCAGAGTACTTGTGAAGTTAATAATCAGGAAAGGAAGTAATATTGTTAAAGTTCTCTAAAGAAAGACCCTCTTTATAGAGTGTTAGTCTAGAGTTGGTTACTACTGAGCGGAAAAGTACTGAGAAATATTCTTTGCTAACTTCTTGAGTAGTAAAATGGTAAGGGTTTCTTTAGACTCAAACTAATTAAAATGAGAACAATGTTAGAATGATAAAAAGGTCTTTGCCATTAAGGTCGAATAAAAGCATATATAAATCAAATCGACGCGCGTTGATATTTTCTTAAAATATAAAAGCTAAAGGCTCAGGCTCTACTTCTCAAATACTCCAGCAATTAAAACTGCCTCATGTAACATCTCAGTTAGAAATAATTTATTGATAATTCGAGGGAAATATTCCTGAAGCTTTTCCAGCTTACGTATATTGAACTAATAATGTTATATCAAGTTTACGAAAGACTTTAAGAGCAGGTTGTAAAATAAACATCTATCATGTTTGTTTTTAGGGAGGAACGTAAACACGATCTAATACTAATAAGTGTGACTTTAAAATGCTCACGCTTTTCAAATACTGTTTTTATATTTCATGTTGGAAACTATTTCTATGAAATTACTAAGCTTTTCGAGTGATTCTCAGTTGTATACGAATACTTATGAAATCATTTTCTATGTGAACGCTCGCTTTGAACTCTAATACGCTCTAGAATTGAGTGTAGATGTAGATTAAGGCTCGTGTTCTATCTCAAAAAACATAAATTAAGATTTGAACCTAGATTTGAGAATACATTCGTTTGACACATAGTTTAGATTACGGCATATCTTGAATTCTCTTTTAGGTTTTCAAAGCTTTGTTCTCATAATCTTCGGCATCATCGTCGTTGTAAAATAGAAGTTTCCTGCAACTAGCTTATTACGAGTATGTCAGATCTATGTACACAAGTGCAAATGTTATAGATCTATTAATACATAGTATACAGTCAATTTTCGTTTCTGTATGTGTGACTGCGTTGTACCTGCTGCTTAACTACGCAATGGATTTTAATGCGGTTTTCACCATAATTTTGAGAACTAATTCCGGAAGGTTTATTTAATACAAAATATCAAACTTACAATATTAAAATGAAAAAAATCTCGTGGTTTTGTCAAGTCGTAAAAAACGTGCAAAGCAGGGGCGGGTCGCTAACACCGTATTTATGTATATTTGTACAACAAGTATTATTTCCATCTTCCAGAGCTCCTACTTCGGCGCAGGAGTGTGCGACCCTCATCATTGCGGCAACACCTTCTGCCCGGGACAACAACGCCGAGACTGTCACGTCGAGACTTCGATTACACCATTCGCTGTGTCAGTGCACTTTGGACCACCAACAATCAAGAGGAGTCCAGAGGAGAATATAGGAATGTGTTTGAGATATACGCAGTTGCCTTGTGATTCGTGAAGGACGAAATAATTTGAAAGATGTGATGTCCATTTGAATAAGCATGTGAGTATATTATGAAAGATGATGTAAGGAATTTAAAGAAAGCGTTCTTTAGATGAAAGACAACTTCTCTCTAGCAGAGAAAAAGTATCTTAAAACTAGATTAGTAAAAGTACTCATCAAAATGTTTTATCAATACAGTAACAGAGTTGTTAACAATAAATAATAAAATAATTCTGACGTTGTATCTTCAGTAACAATGTTACACGAAAATGATGAAATCGAAATAGATAAACGACACGACGATGGAACGAACAAAATGTTTTGATATTAAATGACATAGGGGTGCGAAATGGCGAATGATTAGGGAGTGAGTCTCGGGAACCTTCTCCCTCGGGTGTCATAAGTGTGAAACGGTATGACAAGAATACGAAATATGTACCTATAAAAAGCAAAGTGTTTCGATTTCAAAGAAATGTGGAATTAATTTGAACATATTTTTATAAATTATTATGTATTTTTTATTGATACAGCAACACGAATGTATCTTTTTGTAAAACGTTTTATTCAGTTTCCAGTAACTCCGCTTCTAACCGACCGTTTTCCAGCAAAATATCCCCAATAAGTATCTGTTTCTTCATCCAATAAATCCAATTCAGAGAATCGTCTTTTTCGCAAGAACTTAATCTCACTTGATGAATTACATTATTTGTAAACCAGTCTTGAGGCTCCACCACAGAAAAGATAGGTACAGAAGGTCTTTGAGATGAGCGAAAACACACGCACACATAGACACGCTTCACGTACAGCGAGTGCAGGCGCACTCGCGACTAGCATTCCACTGAGATCGCCGTTCGTACTATAGTTTGTTCCAAAAGTATCTCATGAAAGTGTAAACAAATTCTGTTCAGGTTAAATTCTTACGCAATCACTCACTAAACGGAATTATTAACATATTCACCTGTATTGAGAAGGTTTGAGCTTTATATCTCACTACTTTATCCAACAGTTATTGTTTTATTAACATTAATAAATTGTAATTGAAAAATCATTTAAATGAATCTCAATTGCCAAAGACAAAATATCTTTAAGGTGATATAAATTTAGAATTTCTGGTTTAAGTATTCAAATAATCAAATCAACGAACTCAATTTGTACAAATTGGTATCCACAGGTACTACAGCTATTCTACTTTTGGAACAGACCATTATACGAGTCCATGTGCGTGTGAGCCTATATACGTTCGTTGTATGGAGCTGACCTTCTGTCCTTTCTATTTTGTATCCCACGGCCACTGAATACAAATGAATCGATATAAACTCTATTGCTAACTAATTGAGGATTCAACGAATTTGTTTTAGCTCGGTGAAACTAATTGATATTTAGTACCGACAAGGACTTTTAATTAATTGTTTTGTAAATATATTATTTAGGGAATTGTTTTATAATCTTGTTAATGGCTTTTGTATCTCTACCTGATCTGTGTATACATTGTTGTATTAATTTAATATTATGTTATTTTTGTGTTAAAACGCTCATTCGTTTTGCGTGGATGTGACGCATATTTGCCTCCAACTAGTTCCCTTTTTGTGTTTGTCTGTTTTCTTAGCGTTACATTTTTACCGCAAATAAACGTATTTTCTTTGTTTCCTGATAAGAATTATTTAAGTTTTGAGATTGTTTTTCAGACATTTCTTTCAATTGTAGGGTATTGTAACAATTTTGTATAGAAGTGCTGTTTTCGGATTAATTTTTGGATTGTTTTCTTTAATTTGAAGCTTATTTATGTATAAAATGTGTATAAAAGGCGTACTGTTCAGATTCGTTTTAGTATTTGTAAAAAGTTTTCCTTTTAGGTCAACCTTGGCTTAGCCTTCAGAGAAAACAGGCGTGAAGTTATTTTGTTGTGAAAAGTTTGAAGATATGTATAATGAAAATAATCCATAAAATGATCCCGTTATTGATTGCTCAAATTAAGAAAAACTAGTTAAGATAATTGATTGTTTTAGTTCCTATGATTCGGATAATTTATTTTGTTTGTATATAATTTTCAATGTTTTTTATTGTAACATGAGTCTGTATTTATATACGTAAACTAATTTGTTACAAAACGTAGTGAGGATTTTTATTTTATACTTATTTGTTTTTTTTCTATTTATTTTATTGTATTAGGTAGCTGTGCCATCGTAGAAGAATTATTTAATAACCAAAAAATAACCGTTTTGTAAAAACATGTTATTCTTAGTTATCTGTGACTGTAAATAGTAATGTAACTTGTTTCTTCTTTGTTATGATTCATAGACTCTTTTTTAAGGAATTTTGCATTTATAAAAAAGTGATTTATTTATTAAATTATTTATTTTTAGACAAGATGACACCAACATGTTTTATTTATTTTAACTCGCGCGCTGATAT
The DNA here is from genome assembly GCA_917490735.1 of Dryobotodes eremita. Taxonomy (NCBI): domain Eukaryota; kingdom Metazoa; phylum Arthropoda; class Insecta; order Lepidoptera; family Noctuidae; genus Dryobotodes; species Dryobotodes eremita. The sequence continues at coordinate 3,130,219 of OU823256.1, forward strand.
CATAGTAGCAATGTAAATTGTTACATACCTTTTATTCTTCGAAAATACAATGTTCGTAACAACATAAAATTTCATTAAAAAATTAAGGAGAAAATCGCTTTTGAATTTAGCCAAGTGTGTATATATTTATGCTCGTGATGCTCGTGTCTTTTCCTGAAACGGGTAGGTAATCTGTAGTTTCGAGAGTGGTGAAAAGTTTAGGGAAGTGAATAGCCATAATTTGGTTCAATTGTAATTTTTGCATTTTACTGCGATAGGCATAGTCACATCAGTTTCTAAGCCACACGCACGACACTGAGGCCGAAATCTATAAAAGTTACTGAGCAAGTACGTTGACTAAGCGTTAGTCCTGTCACTTTTTCAAAACAGTCAAATTACAAGTGCAAGATAGAGACGGAAACAATACATTTAAAACCCAAAGCACGTGCTAAGTAAGGCTAAGTAAGGTACTTTGCGGTTTTAATAAATCATCTGAACACCTTCATACAGGTTACTTGAATTTTGTTCTGCGTCCGCATACGGATTTGCATCATTTTGGACTGGACTTCAGGTGTTGCTGTACTTGTACTTCATTCGTATACCAATCGGTACCCATTGATATTTATCTAGGACTTTTATTTATTTATTCACTATTTTTATTTGCATGACATTTATTTAATTATTGACTACTAGATACTTCTTGAAATTGAAAAATAAAATGGTTAAAATGATTTTCCAATTTAATAATTTTGTAATATTTATTGTTATTCAGCATAGTATTTTGATAGTAGATTGTTAATTTATGTGTAAAATTTTGCATGCCCAAGTGACGGCAGAGCATGAAAAACATTATCAAAACATGTATAACATCTATACCCCTACCCATGTTGGCAAAAAAATAAATGATTTGATTTGATTTGAAAGTGTTCCTAGTGACCTATTCATAATGTTTAATTACCCGACTGCGTGACAGCAAGGACAGGGTTATTTCTTTAATGGTTTAGGTTTCAGTGTCTTTTAGTCAGTCAGTCTTATGAATTGTTTTCTTTTTTTGTGTTTTTATCTTTTTTATTAGGGACGCTTTTAACGTGCACGTTTTTTTACATCGTTATCACATGAGTAATTTCAACATCAATGATGTAACCAATATTTTGTAACAATATTTTGATTTAAAAGAGTGTCCGTGGACTATCTTGCCCGTTCTTTTCCATAGGTACCTATTACGCTTTGGAATTTGCAACTAGCTTCACCTTTCTGATTGACCGATCCTTTGAAAATTCAAAAGTGCCTATAATTGGTTTATTTGAAATAAATGCTTTGGGTTTGAGTTTGGAGTTTGAGTTCAGTCACAGCACTGATTTATACTACCTATATTCGATACAAATCAAGATTAATATATTTCCACCCCTGCTAATCAACATAGCTAGCATCGCATTCTCCTCACTGTAATCAAGGCAATAATCGAATACTATTGGAGCAGTAACAACGGCCGCCGTATCGAGATGTTACTGATCAGCTCATTGTTCAGATGTGGGACAAACCGATATTAGATTAGCTATCTATGTGGGTCTGTGCGGAGTTTAATTAGATCAAGGAGTTTCTATGGATCTATAGGGGTGTCCGTTTGTCTTCTCCGATTTCAAAACAGGTTTTGCTAGACCTTCCTATAAATTTTGGCTTACGGTTCAGAATCTGAAGTGGAGGTCAGCAGTTTCACGGATATCCTGAAAATCTTCCAACTTATGTACGACATGATAGTTATAGAAGTGGCTGTTCTTCTATAGTGCAACTGGTGGGGCTCAAACTTGCCTAGATTGTTTTTCTAAGTACCTATATTTGTGTTGCCGATTGTGTCAGATTAAAATCGGAACCAGACTGGTAGGTACTGTGCTGGGGGCTCATGTTCTTGCATCTTTTTTTTTGTGTTTTTGCTGGAAGTGACAGGACATTGTGCAGTGCCGAAGTTTTTATAGCACGATTTCTTTCGGATTTAATCACTAAACATGGAAATTACTTGGGCTCACGTATGGGGCCCCACATATTTTGGAACCGGCTACCCAAATTGCAGTTTTCACTCTTCACTACTAGCATGGTCCATTCAATAAGGGCTAACGCGCTTGAGTTTACCGCTAGAGGCGCTAGTATAGAGTAAGGTCTCTAGATGTCAAAATATGTAGGTACTGTACGTTCACTGTTTGCACGATTTTTTATCACGGATTTTAACGGATGATTCATAATAGCTGTAATGGTTGTGCCATTCTTGATTCATTATGGCTTAAGATTTTAAGAAAAAGTTAGGATCTAATTTGGTAATTTGGAAGAATAAGATTTGTCTGCTTCATGCTTGCCAATTTTAGGAACATTATAATCTAAATATTAATTTTAAGTCTTAAAATGTAATAAAATACACATATTATGAATATAAGGTTACTTAAACATATCCAAAACATCAAATAAAAGCACTGCAACAGGACCTTACTCGACAGTGGCGCCAACTGGTGAGCACAAACACTATAGCCCCCATACTTCAGAATGTGCGAAACACAGCCAAGACATGACCCAAATATGTAATTCACGGCGCATCACCTGAGCCTTGTGTATAGCCAATTATCTGCACTAATCTAATGGATATTGGCTCGATACAATGGCTGCTAGTCAGAGTTACTGCGTTAACATTGTTTGATTACATACAGAACTAACTATTACAATGGCAGATAGTTTAAGGGTGCAGAGCGGTGAGCGGAATAGGTGAAGACAACAATTGTCTGTATTTTTTAAGATCTAGCAGTAAAATGGGTTGTAAATCTACAGAACTGCTAGGAAAGCTGCTATATTGTAATCCCGATTTTTTTAATGGCTGATGAATACTTGTGTAAATCATTTAAATAAACGAAAAAATTACTTACTTACTACTAAATTAGGTAGGACCTTTTACTATTCTTCCCACTGCCTTCTTCAATTGATAGTGTTATAGCCATTTCATAGAACTATCGTAGAAGGACAGTTGTGATTTGAATATACGAACAATTTAAGTTGGCAGTCACTTTGTTTAACAATTAATATCCCTGACTGTACTTAATTACACTATAGTTATTATATTATTGGGTATTACAGATATTATATTAAGTCTAATAACATGATGTAACTGTGGCCCAGACACAATAATTAATACCATGATGGATTGATGCATAACTTATTTGAAACTACGAACTGAATTAGTCTCGTCAATAATTACTGGTTTCTGCCACCGCAGTCGGTTTCAGCCGGTGTAGGCTTTAGTTGGGAACAATAATTAGCTAGAGGGTTCATTTAGGTAATTAGTACTGTTACTTAGGTAGACTTGAAAATGGCGCATAGCTACCGTTGTTTTCGTGAAGTGCTTTAGACATTTTCAGCTTTCTTATCGGCCTGTAAATAGTCAGAAACGTTTAATTTACCTATGTCCTACTGTTTGTTTCATAACAATCTTTTAGTCCGACATTCTATTTACAGTTTTGAAATTGGCCATTTCTCCTGACAGGATTAATAAGAGACAAAATGTGTGGCGCTGCTGTACGTTTTGCTCACCAACTTGACAATCACCCGGGTTGCCAAGTTAGCTACCAGAAATGTCGTCAATGATTTTATAGGGCGATATAAACAAGAGGACGTTGCAAGAGCGAGCGAAGCGAGCTCGGGAATCGCGGTAGTTAAGTTCAGCGTTGATGACCAGCACTTGATTCACTTCAATAAAACGCTTATTTCGAGAGTTTTAATATTTTTTTAATTTTATACAAATACCTACAAAAAAAAAAAACGAACCTAAGCTCTGCTGCAATTTGTATGACTTCTAATTGACAAGCAATCTATAGGTTCAGTACACACTCACATACTCGTACTCTTACTGTACCGCAAAACGATAGGTACTTTATTCGTAGTACAGGCACCTGAATAATTGTGATATTGAAACACAAAATGACCACCGGACAAATAACTTTTCATCCTTGCGTACAATTCTGTTCCGTGTCTACAGTTTTATCGGAAAATGTTTTTATTTTCACGACAGCTATCATACTCTTCCTCAAATAGAGAAAATAAAATGATAATACAGATCTCTTTTCCGCCTGCCCTTACCCTAACTATTAATTTAACTCCTTCGTTTTGTCCATGTTCATTTATGCCCAGACGATGCTTTCTATCCAGGGCACGTAGTATATGACCCTTGTGTATATACCGGGGCGTGGAGCGATACCGCATTGACTGCCATAAGATGTCACGCCAATGATAGTAAAGATGCAGGATAATTTATCGGAATAATTGTTCCGGTTGTATTGAAGTGGTCCACCGCTGTCACCCTGGATGACAAAACAATTGAAGTCTGTAGGTGCTATTTATTATCTAACACGTCCTATGTTGTCCAGTAGAAGCCCTTTATGCCATTTAACACTGTACTTGTTTATTTAACTACCTTCTTGGGCCTTTTTTTTTGTGTGAGAAATCATTAAATAACTTCTCCCGCTTTGGACGGAGCGGGAGGGCGGGTCAGACTCTTACTGACTAAAACCCACCCGTGTTCCTTCAGTTGCCTGTTCGCCAGGGCCACAGTAACTCTTTCGAACAATCCGCGACCCCGGCAGGCATCGGCCCTGTCCGACCCCGTCAATGGTGTTGACCCGGGCCTGGTTCTTACCGGACGGCGAGCTACCCATTCCTCGCCGTCCGCAAGCCCGCGTCTACGATGGCCAGGAATCGGCTATCGATTCCCGACTCCCTGGGCGTCTCCTCCTGCGGTGAGTAGGGGCGTGAGGGCGCAACGATTGCCTCACTCTCACTCGCTCCGTCTCCTCCTTCGTGAGCATTATTGCTTCGCAGAAGCAGGTGATGGCTTCCCATGGCCTTTCGCTCCATACCATGGCCTAGACCAGGGCCGGACGCGAGAGATCGCTGCCGTCGATCGCCGCCATGAGGAAACGGCGGTGCTCCGCCCAAGCCGGGCAGACCTCCACCATGTACTCCACCGTGTCCTCCGGTCGATCTACACAATGGTAACACCCGGGCGATTCCTCCCGCCTCATCCAAAACAGGAACCTCCCGAAACAGCCGTGTCCGGTGAGGACCTGCGTCAGGCGGAAGGTGAGGACGCCGTGGCCCTACTCAAGCCACTCCTCAAAGAGGGGAGTCATCGCCGCAATTTTGGCGTGCCCAACCTTTTTGGGCCTGTCCTTAAGATAGGAGTTGGTACATTTAATTCAACCTTGTTTTTTCGCTAGTCAAAAAAAGATTATCGGTGTGGTCGTTGCCGCACTGTATATCAAGTTCACCTTTGGTGTGATTTTCTCCATGTGAGCTAAGCAACTATAGTTCTAGTAATTCTAGTAATACTTTCGATAGCTGGTTTTGTTCCGAAATGAACTCATTTTATTACTGCTTTGAGTTTTTATATTGAGCTTACCACACACGTGTCTCTTAGCACTTCTTTATCTCCATAGCACATTTGCGTGGTGTGATTATATCCGTTCTTCAGATGTCTATAAGGGGTATAGAATTTAAAACATTCGTCTCTTTTGTATCTGGAAATCGGGACCTGTAACAAATCGTCAATGTTTCATCCAGTATTTTCAACATTGAGGTCGAAAACCAAGGTATACGACATAGCCTGAAAAATGCCAATCTTAAGTGGTAGTGGGCAGGGTACATTGCTCGCAGAAAGAATGATCGATGGGTTAAAAGGTTCTGGAGTGGCTACCACGTAAGTACTAGAAACCGCAGCGTGGGCAGCCCCCTACAAAGTTAACCGATGCTCGGTTCACTTTCACAAATTCCCGCGACCTTCACCAAACCATCGCGATGGTTTGGTGAAGGTCGCGGGAATTTGCTGGATGCAAGTAGCAGAAGATTGATCGATGTGGCAACGGTTGATGGAGGCCTACGTCCAGCAGTGGACGTCTTTTGGTTGGAATGATGATGATGATTGAAACAGATGAGTTTGGGACAGAGTGCAGCAGAAAATAGTTAGATAAAGAACGAAGAAGGGCCTTGAATTCTAGCCATTGCTCACAAGGGGCACAACTATTAATTTTTAATGGTCAAATCCTCAGTCTGTAAAATGTCAGCAAGCTCTCTTTTGTATGCATACTCCGTTGTATAGCGCCGTGCGTATCCTTTACAATTTATTTTTAATTTCCATAAAAGATATACAAGAATTCCACCACGGAGTTTCACATTATGAGAATAATTAGTAAGTTGAATAATCGAACCTCTTTGGAGGCGCTTTTGCTCAATACGTTTGTCTCATTTTAATACTAAAGAGCAAATGTGACGAAAGATGTAGTTCTAAGTTTTACCACACGCACGTGGCGCCATTTGCAATTCGCGCCCTTTTCACATTAGAAACGTCAAAGATTTTTGCGACTTTCCGACTGATATTTATTAAAAAAGTAATAATAAATGAGTTCAAGCGAGGAATCCGATATTAATATTGTACTGTTTTCTCGCAAATGTGTTGAAAAACGTATGGCACACGTGCGGAAATTGGAACTCACAAACTCGTGACTATGGTAAGCCCTCGACTTCGTCTCGGGCTTACATTCGTCTACTCGTTTGTAAAAACCAACTTACCGCACTAGTATCATAAATATTTTATATTAATATTAATATTTATCATATATATAATTTTGATCGAATGTGTTGAAAAAAATATTTGGGTCGAACTAATTTCCAAACTGTTAACGCCATAATTTATTTAGATTACATTTCATGCCTAATTACTGGCAACTCTAATTATTCAATTAGTATCTATGCGACATAAAAAATCCTTTCACTTTCTTTCTCCTTTCCGCAACCCTTATAATGCCTGAGCGAGAGCTAGAAAGAAGATTCGCGAAGCGCAAACGCTACCGCTATGAAGAAAACCGCGCCAGTTTTCTCAACCGACATCGAGACTTGTGGCTCAAAAATAAACCCCAAGTCGAAAGGGACTCAAATATCACCGCGAAGAACGAAGATTGTTATTTAACTGTGCAAGTGCGTGTCTTTGTGTTGTGGAAAGTGCAGATTCACGTGCGTACGTGACATCCTGGACGCGCCGCCGCCACGTGGCTAAGGAAACCCTTCTCACCGTGTCTCCGCTCCGCCACAGCTCACCAAGCAGGTACCATCATCATTTTTCCACACCACCACAATACCTACTTGCATCATCGAACCGTCCCTCATACAGTCCATTACGAAAATTTCGATTTTGACCCCAAGGCTTTAAGCCGCCGATCACAAACCATTTTTAAAGATCCTGTAACAATCCTAAAGACTAATGTTATTTTGGAACGATTGGTAAGCTGCCGCAGAATAAATCAAAATGTACAGGGTATCGTTAACGTGAAGGGGATATTTTGGTCTCAAATAGTATGCGTGGCCAACCGTCACTCCGTGCTAATAAATACACCAGGGTACCTCTTCACTCAGTCTTAAATTACGTTGAGCTTAATATGTAAGTACTTACGAAGTGGGACTTGACAAGCAGTGACCGGCAGTCAGAAGGAATCTTTCACTGATGACAAAGCCTCCTCAGAGCCAGTCAGCTGTTCTGACATCGTCACCATACCCCAGCAAAGCCTGGTTTAGGAAATATGTTTATTATTTCTGCTTTTTTTGCAACGTTATAACAGTAAATAAATAATATTCAAACAAAAATATTGATTACTATTGCAATATCCATACTAATTCATACTAATATCATAACTGCAAAAGTATTCTGCAAAGGTATTCTTTCACGCCTAAACGGCTGAACGGATATCGTTGAAATTTAGAAGACAGGTAGATTATGAACTGCCCAGCACCCTAATGACGCGTTATGACGGCCCGTTAACCGACGGCGACGGGCCGCACAAGGTGTTGCTACGCCTGTCGGAATCTGTTGCGTCCCGTGCCGAGGATTCCATGGATTTGAGGATGCCATACAAACAAAACAAAAAGAAACGCACTCGTACAGGCCGTGCCATTCCCGCCGTGCCTTAGAACTGTCAAATCCCGACGGATAGGACGGGTGGGCGAGAGGCTGCCGAAGGCCTCATTGGATGCGACGGTTCCCACGGCCTGGCGCGGCGCGGCCTGTATGAAAGCGGACCGTGGGAACGCGGCATTATCAATCCGATAGATTTTGAGGGAAATTGCTAATCCAATAATGTAAAGAAAGTTGTTGAACTGTCAAAATGAAAGGCATTGCCATTATAAGTGTGTTCCGCAAGTATCCGACTGGGTTTGATTCTGGCAGTACGTTCCCTTGGTATTTACGACCTCCTCGGGCATAACCAAGGGCAAAAGCTTGTTATCGATTAATAATTTTAGAGTTCAATGTGTTTTACAATATAAAATCACTTACCATGTGGAAATTCATCTCTTTTAGCGGCGTCGGTGCCTCCGATCTCTCCCCCAAACGCAACTAGCTCAACATTTATTTTAACTTCATGGCAGTTTGTGGCGTGTTTGTAAAGTCGTATCATTGTAGCGTTATATATATTTTTACAAAAGTAATCCAGTCTTTGTATGTTTTCAATGCATTCTGTAATAAAGCAAATAAAACATTTTGCCAAAGGGTACCTACTGTTAGTGGGCAAAATACGAAAATTTAAATATAGTAGCTATTCTGTAGCAGCCTGTGATAGTAACAATACCTTTATTTTTTACTCTGCTGATGAAAATATTATTGCATAGCACAATAAAAATAATATTGCACAAACTTATTGTAAGCATAGTGGCCGCCTTAGTGTGCATAAACACGAGCGCCACGCGTCAAAGGCAGAGACAACTGCAGTTTCTGTCGTTAACGCGTGTCGCTCGTGTGTATGAGCACTTAAGGCGTTACTTCCTATACCGCTTAAGGCCTCTATACCTGCGAAAAGTTTGTGCAATATTGTTATCTATACACACCTAAATACAAATAAATAAAATTGAAGTGTCTGTAATGTCAAAATAACAGATTTTTATTAAATGCATATTATGTTAATGTATAATAAATTAATTAATAATATAAGATACTTTCAACAAATAAACTATATTTTTGTCAGTCTGTCTGTCTGTTTGTTCCGGCTAATCTCCAAATTGGCTGGACCGATTTTGACGGGACTTTCACAGGCAAAGAGCTGATTTTATAAGTAGTAACTTAAGATACTTTTATTTTAGAAAAATAATTAGGAAAGAGACACAATATTATTGTTTTCCGACATCCATGCGAACAAAGTCTCGGGAACAGCTATTTCCGCTATACGATTGAATCAGCTCTTGCACTCAAACGATCAATTATTTTCACGCAATAACATTGAAGGCCCATAAGCTTTAATGATTTCGCGTCAACACATCGCACACGGCTTGCGCCCTGCCAACAGTAGGCATAGGAAAATATAGCGCAATACTGAACCCACACGGTTCAATAAGTCACTTTTGTACTGTGAACTCAGTTCTAAATATAGATTCGTAGAGATAAGACGTATCGTTTTATTTAATGAATTATATACCCCATCTGTCACGCGCGTCCTCGTTATAAAATATACACGAGCAGTATGCAAAATTTGTGTATTCATTGTAATCACAGATTTTAAAATAGCATTACAATGTATACGCGAGCAGTTTCCTATGGCTGCGTTTTGGCATTGTATAAATTGAAAAGACGCAACGAAGTCGCGGGCAGAAGCTAGTTGTTTGAATAAAATTACTTAACATTGTAATTGAAAAACCAACGACGAAAATTAAGGTCATAAAATTATCCTCAAATAAAAATCAAATCATCTTTAAAGATGCCATTACTTTTTTTTTTAGTCTTTTTTTTTAGATCTTTAGATGATTTTAAATCATCTTAAGATGATTTTAAATTACAGTTTCGGGTCTAACTATTGAAATAATCAAATCAAAGCACTCAATTTGGCAGTGGCACTACCGATGGCATCCACTTCACAGGTACGTTTTTTGATCCATTTGTAACAGACTAAGATGTCTCCCTTGGTAAACAAGATATCATTATAATGACACACCTTCAAGCAAATTCAACATCTTAATCGTCACACAAGAACTACTTAAGAACAACAGCACTATTAAATAACGTAACATCGTGCTGAAACAAGATCCGACACAAACAGCGCGTTTATTTATTTTATTTATTTTATTTTTATTTATTTATTTGTTAACATAGGTAACTAAAGAGATACAGATCTTATGTTTGATTAATAGAGCGCTATGTTATGCCAGGAGGCGTACAAATATGTTGTGCAAATCTTGCTGAGGATTACAAATTAGAATTTCCTAAAAATATTTAAAAATCATGCATAATTATGGTATTAAATTAGAAAATAAATTGAAACAATTACATATTATACAATACTCCAATGACTTAAATGAGGAATTATTAAAATGTCAAAATCTATGTTAAAATAATTAAAATGTCAATATAATTTAATGTCAAAATTAATACTTGTAATTCTAAATTAATTCGTCATTTAGATATTCGTCAATAGAATAATAACATTTATCAATTAAGAACAATTTCATTTTGTTCTTAAATCGTGTAAAATTTAATTCTTTTATGGCGTCTGGAATTTTATTATAAATGCGTGGAGCCATACCCAGGACACTCTTTTTTACTAATGCAGTTTTACATTTATAATTACACAAAGAATTTTTGTACTGACTACGAATTGGAACATTTCGTACCATTGTCATTTTTTCAAAAAGGTCGGGATTGGTTTTGACGAAAATACTAATTTCTAATATGTATATCGCTGGTAGCGTAAGTATTTTTAATGATTTAAAGATGGTGCACAGCTGTCATCTGTTTTCATACCACACATGGCTCTAATGCACCTTTTTTGTGCCTTGAATATTAATCCCTTATCCGGGGAATTACCCCAAAAAATAATTCCGTATCGTAGAAGTGAAGCTACTAGACCACGATAGGCAACAAGTAACGCGTCTATATTTACTTTTCTAGCCAATTGAAAAAGTGCATAGGCAGATTTATTAATTTTTTTACATGTCTGTTCTATATGAACTTTCCAATTGAGGTTATTGTCAATATGGATACCTAAGAATACACTTACTTTTACTTCTTCTATTTCGTTGCCATTGTAATTGACACACATTTTTGGAGTTTGGTTAAATGCATTACTTTGGTTTTCTTGAGGTTGATTATTAAATTATTCATATTAAGCCAATTAATTATGTCAGTAAGAGTATTATTAATGTCAATTTGATATGTATTTAAGTCCTTACATTTTACTATTGCAGTGCTATCGTCTGCAAACAAAACCATTTGTTGTTGTGTCACTTTTGGCAAATCATTTATGTAAATGAGAAATAAAGGTGGCCCAAGCACGCTACCTTGAGGCACTCCGTACTTTATACCCCTGAAATTGGACACATACGTTTGTTCCATTTTGGTTTTTGCGCACACTCTTGTGATTTCAGTACATTGCAATCTATTACTTAGATATGATTCTAGTAATTTTAAAATGTTCCCTCTGATGCCATAGCAATGCAATTTGTCTAGAAGGATTTTATGATCAACATAATCGAAGGCTTTAGTCATGTCTGTGTAAATAGCGCAGATGGGAGTCTTTTTATCAACAGCAGACATAACATTTTTTAAAAGGTCGAAAATAGCCATGTTAATTGTTTTATTTCTCCGGAAACCATTTTGTTCTTTGCACAAAATATTACATTTGTGAAGATATTGGTACAAAGAGTTATAAATAACTTTTTCAAAGACTTTGGAAAAAACAGGAATTTTGGCTATTGGGCGATAATTTTTTATATGCGTCTTGTCTTCCTTTTTGTGGAGCGGTTTTATTATGACTTTTTTCAAGTCTTCGGGATAGATGCCCTCAGTAATACCAATATTAATAATATGTGCTAGGGAAGGTGCTATAAGCTCAATTACATATTTAATTACTTTTGTAGATATACCGTCATTACCTACAGTGCTAGTATTTTTAAGCGTCTTTGTGGCTGAAATTCTCAATGTCATCTACAAAGTAGTCATTAAATGCATTTGCTATGTCATTCGGGTTTGTGTAAGTTAAATTACCTGATTTTATTGTAAGTATCTGTTCTTTAGGCAGGTTAGTTTTAGATCTATTGACTATCTGCCATGTGGCTTTGGATTTATTTTGCGAGTTGTTTATAAAATAGTTATTTTGTGCCTTCTGAGTTAGTCTAACAATTTTTTTATATTGCGTAGTGTATTTTTTCAAGTCATTTTTAGCTTTTCTTGTTGGGTGTAGTCTGTAAGCCCACAATAAACCTCTCTGTCTTTTACTACATGTTTTTATGCCATGAGAAATCCATTTAACCTGTTTGTTAGTGTTTATGGTTATTAATTTCTCTGGAAAACAGAGATTGTAAAACAATGAAAAAATATCAAGAAAGTTCTTATATGCTACATTAATATCATTATTTTCGAAAACTTCTTTGAAAGATAAATTTTGTATACATGATTTAAATTTATCAAGGTTCTCTTTGGAGTAATTTTTTTTAACTGTTTTCCAAAATTTTAAGCGGCACGTTTTATTGACAGGTATTTTAAGTATTTGTGATGTGTGATCGGATAACATGAGGTCAATAATTTCCGTTTTCCATCCTTTTCTTAGATTATGTGCAAAGTTATCAATGCACGTTTTACTATCAATGCGCGTTCCGCGTGGGTAATCGTTGAGAATCAACTAAATGATATCTGCAGTAACAACTTGTTTTTATTATTTACTCAATTAATGTAAAAAATATGCAAAAGGTGGGTTTATCTTGGTTGAGTAAATATTTACTGTCAATCCCTTGCATAAATATTTATTCCAGATTCTACAAATAATATAAAAATAAATAAACAATAAATAAATAATATATAAACTATTTAAATAAAAAATTATGCAAATAATATTAATAGTATGTACAACTAAATAACAATAAATACAAAAAGAAAGAAGGAACAGAATCATAGGGCATCAAAAAATTCGTCCGCATCGCTGTCGACAGGAAAAGTGCCCAAAAGGCTGGCAGCATTGCCACGTTGTATAGCGATACTGATTCTTTGGCCAAAAAATAGGCCAGCCCTCTGGTCACGTGAAGAGTCGACCAACCGCTTAGCGATGTCTCCAAAAACCAAGTGGGCAGTCGGACCCCACGGCCCTAGTGTTTCAACCCCAAACGGCTAGAACATATAACTCCCAATAACATTCGAATATTTTCGCCGTTTGTGGTTTTCCGCACCTGCAGCAGCCGTCCCAGTTGAGTAAAGCAATCTATCTATCTATAATATAGATAGATAGAATACCTACATATACATACCTACTATAATTATAAATTATATAGATTCTATTTCATTTATAACTATACTTCACCACCTGAATAAAAATATATATGTTAGGTACTGGGTTTAACTCAATTTTTCCTTAATCGATTGACGTATATTATGTACATCATTATATTAGTAAAACTTGACTCGGCGTGTGCTAATAAGTTTTGATTCGGCTTTATGGATTGGGCGCCCAGTTACCGCTATCAAAGACATCCTCTAGCTCTGGTTTATAGCCCTGTCGAACGATGCATGGTGACCTTCTAAACACTGGCTTAAAAGTCAAAATATACAACAAATTACGTATCCGTATCTCATGATATTCAAGGTCAAAGGTTAAGTGTCTTTTTTTCTAATAATTGGTTTTTTGATTGAGCATAGAATCATGTTCATAACAGTTTAAAACTTGTAAAGCATTAAAATATAATGAATACTGGCATTACGTTTTTGTATATTAATTTAGTTATTATATTGACAAGCAACGATAAAGAACAAGTTTAGGTGAAGTTAGTAACTAACTGTCTAAAGTTTTAAGATCGATTGAAGCGAGCGATTATAATTTACCTTGATTTTTATTATTTTTGTTATTTCATGTCTTCCGCCTCACTAGTACATGAAAATAACCCAGAGATACTGGGTATAGCGATACGACCCCTTGAAAACACAATTTTGGAACGTTTTACAGTGTTTTATAACACGGTTTAAACCTAACGCCAAGAACCTTCCTCGAGGGTTAACTTTAGCGCAAAAGTAATGCCAGTGACCCTCCTAGAGGGTCCACTAACAATATATGTATGGCGGCTTGGCATATGAGCTCTATGAAAAGTGGCTGGACTCCGAATGTGTTAAGGTAGGTTTTGTACCTTGAATTTGGCAGATGATTCCTCACCATTTCTGAATAGCTTACTAATGTAATAAGATACCATTTTTGTAAAAAACGTTTTATTTGCCTTAGAAAAAAAATCTTGAATCGAAAAGTGTTTTTTTTCACCATGAAAAGAAGCAAATTTAAAAAAAATTAAAACTAATCAAATTACCTAGTTGTTGGAAATCAGGTGAGCTGCTTACCCGTTACGTTTGATCCATGTGAAGTTATATTTGATTACACAATAGTATATTTTAATAGATTTCTTGCAATTGTGTTAAAATTTACATAAAATATATCTTACATAATCTACAAATAATATTAATAGTATGTACAACTAAATAACAATAAATAAAAATAAAAAAGAAAGAAGGACAAGAATCATAGGGCATCAAAAAATTCATCCGCATCGCTGTCGACAGGAAAAGTGCCCAAAAGGCTGGCAGCATTGCCACGTTGTATGGCGATACTGATTCTTTGGCCATTATGTACGGGTCACCCTGTATAACTCATTTTCAACAAAATGTATCTTACGTTATTTCACATTTCCAGTATCATTATGTCAATTTATAACAAGTTTTAACTGCCAATGTCACAGGCTACATAGACATACATCTTAGCGGATTGTAGGAAATTACTTAGAATAATTATGTGTGTTAGAATACATAAGACAATGATAAGTATTCAAATCAACAGGATTATTACATTAAAAGTGTACTCGTAAAGATATTTTGCTATTCAAAGAAATATGAGGTACTATTTTCACCGTCTATTGTACTAAGTTCATTATTTATTAATTTAGCAGAATTCTATCGCTACAGGCAGTAAGTAAGTATATATGAGAATTTCTAGGTAAATGTAATAACGTGAAGACATTTGATGTAATTATTATATACGTAGGTATATACAGACAAATAAATAATATAATATTCTCGGCAGAGTAATTACTGGTCGTAGTTTTGTACCTCCGTGATGTTCTTTTGAAGTAGGTAGGTACTTATGGATTAAAACTTGATGAATATGAGAGAGATTTTTACTTACAAAGTGAGTTGATGATCTATTCCTATTATTCATAATGTTGCACGCCTCATAAGCGAAGCGCGTGAGGTAGTGCTCTACTCTCGCCTTACAAAGAACAAGTAACTTCTTGTTTTCTGTATTTTGCATAAAATATTTTGTTTTTATCTTTTTTTTTATTACGGACGCTTTTAACGTGCACGTCTGTCTACATCGTTCTCACATGTATAATTTCTACATGAATGATTTATCAATTTTTTTGTAACTATATGTTGATTTAAAATAATGTCCATGAAGTGTCTTGCCCGTCCTTCTTTATATGTACTTCGTCCTTCTTTGGAATGGGCAACTAGCTTCTTTTTTCTGACTGACCGATCCCTTGACAATTCAAAAGTGCCTGTTATTGGTTTATTTGAATTAAATGCTTTGAGTTTGAGTTTTGAGTTTCAATGTATTCCAACTATCTGCCACATTGATTTATGTTATCAAAAGGATCACAGGATATGATCAACGTTTTAGATTGAATAAAATATTATCGTATAGTAGCATGATCATATTACATAACCCTTTAGTTTTGTTTACGTAAATCTATCATACCTGACACTATCAACTAATATTTCCACTTGAGAGTAAGATTGTAGATAACACTCTTGATACTGAGTATAAAACAGTACGTTTATCTAAACTAGTCGACAGTACTATCGCCACATGTTGCTAAACAAGATATATTGAAGAGAAAGCTACCATTTATCTCAGTGTTCTAAACATTTTATTTAATCTCAGTGACATTTTTATTTAGACTAAAAGAATTCTTGAACATTTTGTAGTGCTGTGTATCATAATAATATAAAACAATGAAGTTGGTACAATTTGTTTACAAAGATAACCCAAAAGAAATTCGCGTTGGGTATTTATCTGGTGATGATGTTGTTGATATCAACAGAGTTGATCCTGCAATACCCAGCACTCTTATAGAAATCTTGAAGAATTGTGTCTTCGAAAAAGTCGAGAAACTACAAGCAACTAATCAAGAAACTGTTCCTATTTCAACAGTGATTATAAAAGCACCGATACACGGAGGAGACAAAGTCCTTTGCGTCGGACTGAACTACAAAGACCATTGTGAAGAACAGAAATTCCCACCACCAGAAATACCATTCATCTTCAATAAATTCCCAAGCACAATCATTGGACCGAATGAACCAATTAAACTGAAGCCGGATGTTTCCGAAAAAGTTGTATGTGAAGTAGAACTGACTATTGTTATAGGAAAAGCAGCTTCCAGAGTGAAGGCAGAAGATGCTTACGATTACATATTGGGGTATACTATTGCTCAAGACATAGGAGCTACAGATTGGGAAACGAACCAAAGTATGGGACAACTGTTGCTCGGTAAAGCTGTGGATACATTCTGTCCTATTGGCCCTTGTATCACAACTAGTGACGAGGTTGGTGATCCACAAACTTTAGGCATAAGATGCATCGTTAACGGAGTGCAGAAACAGAAAAGCAACACAGATCAGTTCATTCATAAGATTCCTGATGTCATTGAGAGATTATCGAAGCTGTTTACTTTGCTGCCTGGTGATATCATCCTGACTGGTACCCCTGGAGGTGTGGGGGTGTACAGGGACCCCCCAGAGTTCCTAGAGCTTGGTGACGCGATTGTCAGTGAAATTGAAAAGATTGGAGTTATGATTAACAGAGTGGAGAATTTCTAAAGGTTTTCCTATTTTGGTGATTGATCAGTTTACGTGAAGTTATTTGTTAGCAAAAGTTTTATTCAAGTATATTTTTAATAAAATGTGAAGATTAATAAACGTCATAAATGTTACAAATGCTTTATATCGTAGTACATGTTGTACAATTTGATATCTCTGGATCCACTTGAAATCAAAACCCAATTTGATACGGTTAAGATGTTTAATTTTCCCGTTTACCTCAAACATGAATAGGTAATATCTATCTAACTACATTTGAGATTCTACTTAGTCTGTTTACTAATGAATAGAGAGTCTATTAATTAGTTAATAGACTAGATAAAATGTCATTCACATGCTGTATTTTCGTATATCTAGAGTATTGCGAGAAGTCACTGATAGTGCCTTTAATTTTATTGCACGTCTCATAAGCGAAGCGCATGAGGTAATGCTCTACTCTCGTCTTACAAAGAACAAGTAATTCCTTAAGCTAAAAATGTCTTTATTTACTTCGTATCGCACTTGTAGAATAATATTCACACACAAACGTCAAGATAAAAACGCTAGTTTCAACACTCATGTTATTTTCAAAAGACATTTTGCTATTTAAAATAATGAAAAAAACTGTTTAACAAAATTATTTTGTACTTCCGTGTGTCTATGAATATGGATCCTGGCGTGGTCACGATAACTCCCGAAAAACTTAACTAATCGAGTCCATTTTTTTTAAACGCTTCAGTATTATTGAAAACTAAGTCCTTTCGAAACTCACGGTCTAATTCAATGTAGTTTAATTGTAATTAGTGATATAAAAATACGACTGGACATTTCGTTAGGTTTTTATTATTTTTTATAGAATTGAATGAGATTATGAGGCGTGCACTTTTAGATTTTCCAAATTCTTTAATTAAATGTCCGAAGTATTCATAGAGGTAAGTGTTAAACATTACCCAGTCTAGCATAATATTATTGTGCTATCAATCCAACCAACCACAATAGTTAAAGCCATTGTTACTTATTATAGCTTCGTGTATTTCTATAATAATAGAAATACAAGAAGCGACAAAATGTGACTTTAAACGTAGTCAAATACTCAGATTCGATGAGTTTATTACTAGTTGCACTTCTGGCTTTCAAGGCGATTTCCAACTTTAGTGCAAAATTTTAACCTCTAATTTCGACGACTCTCTATGCACTGTTCCGAACTACATTTGGCTTGTGCTTATTAATTGTTTAAAACTATAAATCGCATATCGATCGGAGCTTTAGTACGGAGCGTGAACTGAAGTTTTAATGCTTTCGCAGCTTTGCACCGAGTAGAAGTTGTACGAGTATTGTTGAACGATTAGTTAGGAATGTAGATGAATGTCTAGAACAATGTGTTAATTCAGGACTTGCTCTTGGTCTGTGCCCAGTCCATTCAGCCTTTGATGCGTTATGGAGTAACAAATTACCAAATACCACCACAAACATTGGCATTTCAATATTAGTAGGATTTGCATGGTGAAGTCACTATTTTGTGTTTTGTCAGAGATGTAACTTATCTAAGATACAAGTATCTGAAATACAGATACAAGATACAAAATACGTATTTTCAACTTGTAACTATTCAACTTTTTTTAAATTAATTTCGTATCTTGTATTTAAATACCTTTTGTTTGGTATCTTAGTATTTTGTAGATACTATGTTTGCTAAAATACTTTTAGTAATAGATAACTGATTCTATTGTGACATCTTAGGTGACATTAATTTTAAATGTCAATGTTGTCGTAGATAAAACTGAACGCGCCATTGAATCTTTAGTCTGGGGCCAAATTGATAGATGGCGTGGCAATTCTTTCTTTCTACAAAATGTCATCGGCTATGCCCCTTGACTCGTGTCATTTTTTATTATTCCGCTAATAGTCGGTGTTTGAGGGAGACATGTAAAAGTTTGATCGGTCGGTCGGAGCTATGAGAAGATTGAGTCTTTTCTTGCGCCTTGACTTGCGCGATCAACGCGATTTACATGTAAAAAATAAAAATTAATTTAAAAAAATATGTTGTTATTTTACTAAAGTATTTTATCTATAAAAAATATTCAAAAGATATGTATTTTATATCTAGTATTTCAGATACCATTCCAGAAAGTTATTTGGATCTGGTATCTGAAATATTAATTTAAAAGTATTTTGCATTTTGTATTCCAGATACTTTATTTAAGTATCTTGTACATCACTGGAGACCATGACCTCTGAGATCAGTCGGCAAGAAAATGCCGGGACCATTTAGATTTAAAATGTTTACCAAATTGGCTTGTAAGATGTCCAAAGTGTCTTAGAAGATCTACTTACAGAAATAAACATTTCATTTCATGTTGTCACTCCGTGTTGAATATAAATTCTACCGTATCTGGTTTGCCTGAATGCGGATCCTAACGTTATATCTGGAAGAGACTATGGCTTTCACGGATTCCCTCAACATGACTATGCTAATCACAAAACCGTTGATCTTGAAATAATGAATATTTTATCGTATATTTTACTTATTTATTTTACGTTCACCAAATTGTTACACCAGCGACATTTTTTCACAAAAATTATACAAGTTTCCACATCACTTCCAACAAATTACCATATCATATTCTGAAAGTATACGTTTCCAAAATTCATTGCGTTTCCAAGTTCAGAAGTAATTCAGCTAAAATGTATGGTCATTATTATTTCAAGTGGTACAGTTAATGTTTCGGGAAATTTCGGTGTGCCCTCGGGAAATCAAAACTGCGGTTAGAGCTATGTGTAGATTTTTCGTTCCTATTTTAAATTGGTAGATGGAGTTGTATCAAAACATTAAGTGGTTTATATATTTGTATATGGTGAGGGCCAGCGAGGCCTGATGGGTATTGATCTCTAAACACAATAAAACAAAACTAACGCGCTAAGTAATCTAATTTGACCCTTAATTCTTTTTTACGCTGTGTAATTGTTCAGGTACAGGGAAACGTTTCTTCTTATAGCTAGAAAGATGTTCCCTCGTTGATAAATTCTCTTGCTCGCTAATTTAAGTCAAGGCTTCGTCACAAATGTTTGCCTTTCACTGTAAGCACAAAATTATCATCAGCTCGAATATCCCCTTCTGTACATAGAGCCTACTAGACACTGCTATCATATACTTAAGCATCTTGCTAGATTCACTGCATTTGGTAAAATGTAGTAGTTAGCTAAAAGGCATTACTCTAAAACCTAGAATCTATTTTATTCATAATTACGTAGGATTGAATACAAAACAATGGATTTCCGTCCTGCTTGCAGTTAACGAATTAATTCGAATAGTTCCTCATATTTCATTACGAGTGCAACTACAGTTGAGCGATCTTCAGATGTTTTCTATAAACGGGAAAACCGTTTTGGTGGAAATTATATTACGAACGTATGTGTGTTTTGTTTGAAAGTAGATGTAATTCAATGAAGTTTAGAAAACGGTTTGGCATTTCAGAATATCGTGAATGTAGAGAGAGACGTCTATTAAATAAAAATGTCTTTCTTGCATTCATCATCTTCATTTCAGTCCGTAAATACCCATTGCTGGGTGTAGGTGTTGAGCTCCTTAAGTTCTGAGTTGAGCTACACGATAACTGACAAATGCGTGCACTGACTGGACAGATCCACTTAAATCTGTATTGTTCTTTCCTCAAAAGATCATCTCAGACATTAATCTGCATGGTCCTATGGACTGACCAAGATTATGTCTGGACTTGAAAAGGACTGTGGCCTCTGAGTTTGTTTCGGTCTTTCTTCTCAGAGTCGTCAGTTCGGAAACACCGAACTCATCTAGTTTTAAAACATAATTTAATTTTGACGTGTGAAAGTGTTTTTTTGAACCAATTTACAGAAACAAATATAATTTCTCAATGTGCTACCAAGCCAAGCCAAGTAGAATGACAGAAACGAAAGAGAGCTTATAGTATAAGCCTTCTTTCTTTTCTGGGGTTTTCACGATTCCGTGTCTTCCTTGTCACTCCTACGTTCATTGTCCTATAAACACTTCGCTTGACGTTGACTCGGTAATCACATATAAACATACATACATAAACTCACGCCTTCTTCCCATGGGGGTAGGCAGAAACTACAGAACGCCTCCTGCTACGATCCTTACATACTCCTCCTTTTGCCTCGTTTACGTTCATACATCTGGTCATACACGCACGCCGGTAATCACATTTCTGAAAGTAAAATTGCTAAGGTGTGTGACCACGTTGTGAGAATATAGCAAGAATACCGGCATCATTCCTTTGTCCTGAATAAACCACCCCTTTTAGTTTCATCAATACCGTTCGCATAAATCTTGTAGTGAACCTAATAAATTTGCTACCGTTCGTGATAGTGCAAGCAAAATGGTTTGGCGGTTTAACACTGACTATATTGGTCAAGGTTGTTCCGGCATGGTGAGGGAGATGCATGTGTGTATGGTCAAGGAATTCCTACGTTAAGCAGCTTAAGGTTTATTTTTACTTGCACTTTATTATGATTTCGACTACGTCATTGTCAAAATTTTGAATGAAAATGACAGTTCGAAAAGGTGATATGTGCCCGATACGTTGGAGAGGATTTAAAAAAAATTGCTTGTCGTTGGCCTTGACCATACACATTGTGTACCTACCGAAATTTTTTGACTTTGAGGGTACCTATGACGAAGAGCCTGTAGTGTCCAATGCTTGCTACTTAAATAACTTTAGGAATATGGAAAGATTTTTGCGCTTCCAAACTGACGATGTTTTCTGTGGTGGCTTCCATGGAACAGACATATTCCGGATTTTGCAAGCTAAGCGATTCCATTATTAGACCTAGAAAAAACTGCCGTAAAAGTGTGTGTGTGACGACTTAGCAGTAAAATAATATGCAGTTTTACTTACCGCACATGGTCTATAATCGCTTGACACTTCATTTAAATATAGGCCTGATTAAAGAGAGCATGGCTTTCCTCTTAACCTTTTAGCTTTCCATTTCACACATGCATGAATTAAAGTTCCAATCAATAGAATCAGACGAAACCCACGCTTTTAAAATGTTTCTTTAACTGTTTCGACTGTCTCACTACGAATATTGGAGAAGTTTCCAACAGGGACACAACTCGGCCCCTCGAGCTCGGAAACTCTCAAACACGCGAATAAACTCGAGCTATCTATCTTATCATCACGCTCGGGTGTAAGACGGTGGGTAGAAGTTTGAGTGTTGCTGAAAGGGAGTGAATTAGCATGTTTTATATATTAATGGTTTTAATTGGTTCCTTTCGAGTTGGTGCCGTAAATGAATACGTTTCATGAGTATGATATATTTGGTTGAGTAATGATTTCGGAAATATGAATGCATATTTAGCAGTGAAACATTGCGGGTTGATGAGTCAAGGGCCATGTTATTTATTGTAACAATGCTATTTGGAATTACAGTATTTTTAATACAAATGCCTTCCTCTTCAAATCCTTTTATCTGGAAAGAAAACTTAAGCTATGATCGTAATAGTAGATTATTCACTAAGGGGATAAAACAGTGTCTTAAATCACGGTCGCTATTTTGAATCCCGAACGCAACGACAGGTTCTAGGGCTCCCGAGTGCAACGAGGGAGCTCTGAGTTAACTCCTGAGCGAAGCCATGGGATAAGACTACAATCCAGAGTGCAGCGAGGGATTTAAGCTCACCCAAGCAAGACGAAGACACCTTTATCCCCGCGGAGTATACTCTACTTTTCGCACCTACTGCGAGGTAATAAAAACCAATTCCATTTTCATTAGTACTTTATGAAACTGTTAAATAACCGAGGAATACCTAGTTATGTGCAGGTTCATACCCTATTTTATCTAAACACATGCAATTTCATGAAAAACACAAACATAAATAATATCGTAAATAAGACGCCCAAATCCAACATTCTAACGCGGGGGTAAGCACAGCAACCGATCAGCTGTTGCGATGACATGCCGCCAATCCGCCATTACCGCCAATGTTATTGTAAAACAGCGCTTGGGCGAGTCTATTATGCACATTGCTTAATCATTTTGGACTTGACCATGTATAGAAAACAATTGTTTTTATTGTTGTAATTTATTTTGTTTTATATATTTAATTTATATACAATATTGTTACTATAATATCTCTATTAAGTAGCGAAATTATAGTAAATTATTTACTAAGGGAATAAAGCAGTGTCTTAATGTCACGGGCGCTAGTTTGAATCCTGAGTGCAGCGATGGATTCAAGCTCGCCCAAGATGAAGACACCTTTATCCCCGAGGAGAATACTTTAATTTTCGCGCCTAATCCGAGGTAATAAAAACTAATTCGATTATCGAATTAGTGGTTTATGAAAGTGTTAAATAACCGGGGAATACCTAGTTATGTGCGGTTTCATACGCTATTTACCCGACTACGTGACAGCAAAGACAGGGCCATGTTTTTCATGCGTACGTATCTAGGTATCTTTGTATGTGGAACTCTTTATACTCTCGAAGCATTCTAACGGCCGGATGATTTCAACACATGAGGTGTCTATCGCCTCATCTGGGTTGCGCGAAGGTTACAGGTTAGGGTTTGTTTTTATAAAATCAAAATGGCGATTTTTAGACGTCAATAGGTAAGGTCTTGAAAAAGAATTGCATCATGACTATGTTGGATATCGAAATAAAGGGCTTTTTTTTTTTTTTGGGAAATCCTCAAATGACCTCTCCCGCTCTAGGCGGAGCGGAAGGGCGTGTCAGACTCTTACTGACTATAACCCACCCGTGTTCTTTCAGTTGCCTGTGCGCCAGGGCCACGGTAACTCTTTCGAACAATCCGCGACCCCGGCAGGCATCGGTCCTATCGGACCCCGTCAATTGTGCTGACATCTCTTTGAGGCGGTGGTCTTTACCGGACGGCGAGCTGCCCATTGCTCGCCGTCCGCAAGCCCGCGCCTACGGTGGCCGGGAGTCGACAGTCGACTCCCGACGCCCAGGGTGTCTCTTCCTGCGGCGACTAGGGGCGCGAGGGCGCAGTGATTGCCTCTCCCTCTCGCGCTCCACCTCCTCCTTCGCGAGCATTACTGCTTCGCAGAAGGAGGTGACGGCTTCCCCTTCCCTCTCGCTCCGTACCATGGCTTGAACCAGGGCCGGACGCGAGAGGTCGCCGCCGCCGATCGCCGCCACGAAGACACGGTGGTGCTCCGCCCAAGCCGGGCAGACCTCCACCGTATGCTCCACCGTGTCCTCCGGTCGATCCACACAGTGATAACACCCGGGCGTTTCCTCCCGCCTTATCCGAAACAGGAACCTCCCGAAACAGCCATGTCTGGTGAGGACCTGCGTCAGGCGGAAGGTGAGGACGCCGTGGCGCCTCTCAAGCCACTCCTCAAAGAGAGGTCTTACCGCCGCAATTGTGGCGTGCCCTGCGCTGGGTTGCGATAATCGCACTCTCCATGCATGCCGCCATGAGATCCCGCCGGAGCTCTATCCGCTGTGCCGCGATTTCTCGCGGCAGCGGAGTTACGCCCCGGCGCGGGCGTTTCGCCTCCTCGCGCCACTCCCAAACGTGCGCGAGACCTTTTGCCTCCAGATCCCACGGCGGTAATCCGGCAAGGAAGCTCGCCGCCTCGCAGGAGACCGTGCGGTATCCCCGGACCATCCAGATGGCCATGACCCTTTGGGACGCGTTCAACCGACGGACTGGCCGGAGCCTGAATGAACGCGCCCACACCGGTGCCCCGTAAAGGGCCAGAAATAAAGGGCTTGAGGAGACGATTCTAAAAATATAACACACTTAAAATTAAAGTAAAATAAACATTAACAAAGTCAAAATACTCGACAGCAACTAAGATTCAAAACAAGCTCATTTTTCAAGCAGTCTGATGCAGTTGGTGGCATCAAATCTAAGATTGAACTAAAATAACTTACTGCCTGTCGAGATTATTGATTTTTCAATATTTTTAATCTAGACTCATGCAATTTCATCAAAAACACAATAAATCATATCGTCAATAGGGCGTCAGCCCAAATTCAACATTCTAACGCCACAGCAACCGATCATTTTGTTCGTCGACGGCAACTGAAACGGTCTGTGAAGGAAGAATTCTTTCGTCGAGCTGTACTTTAATAGAACAAATAGTATTTTTTTTGCTAAAAGTTTTCATGCAAATTTTTGAGTTGAGTTTCCAAATTCAAATCACACTATGCATCAGCGGGTCATAATGAAATTCAGTACCTACAATATTAAAGCCCGGCTAGAGCTAGGACCACAGAGTACATTTTATATGCTAGGACTTTAATGACTTGCTTTAGGTTAGGTTTGCATGGCATTTAATTTGACATTAGCAAGCAGGTGGTGTGAAAAATTATTTTGTTCGTCAACGGCAACTAAAACCTATGGAGTGAGAACTCTTTGGTCAAGCTGTACATTAATAGAAAAAAGTTGTTTTTGTGTGTACATTTCCATACGATTTTCTCAGTTGAGATTCCAAATTTAAATCAAATTAATTACCAGCGGGTCGTAATTAAATTCAGTACAATATTAATGCCCGGTTAGACCCTAGGACTTAAATGACTTGCTTTAAATAAGGTTAGTTAGCGAGCAGGTGGTGTGAAAAGAAATGGAACATCCCTACTTTCAAGTGCACAAGTACTTACTTACTTTAAACAAACAAGTCAGGCTTTGGTTAGATAAGATTTAAAATGACACTAATTTAAAGCGGCAGTTGTTTATCGTAGTTTTGGTAAATAAAAAATTATATAATGCATGTTTAAATAAAAATGAGTCATACATAACAAATATTTTAAAGGGTAATTAAATAAATATTAATCAATAAAATGGCTTAACGGGCAGTTAGAAATCTAACTTAGTCGGGGGGCCGGTTTAGTTACTGCGACCAATTCGGCTCGCGTGTGGTGGGTCACAGTTCCAATCTTACATGTTATAAACTGCCGAACTATTTACCTAACCACATATTCCAACATTTTTAATACCCATTCATTTATTACACTACTTGAGTATTTTTTGTAGTGACGTTGCAGGATGAAATAACCGACCAATTTTCCTTTTATTACCTACTGTTCATGTTTTAGTGGCGCACTAATTTACCAACCACTGAATAATAAAATGACTGCCCGTTAATTTTTTCCACTGATCATAATAACTCCCTAATGTTTAAATAACGGCAAAAATTATTACCCATTTTTTTAATCACCCTTGAAACAAAAAACATACCCCTAACACTCTCTCTAAAAAGTTTAATAAACTTATTATTCATTTGTTACGTAAAAAAACTTGTGAAAAATGGCTCCCGGATTCCATTCTTCGCGCGCCGTGCTTTTGCGACAGGTTGAAGGAGAAGCAAAGGCAGAAAGCCGCCAAACAGCCCAATATAAAAAAGAAATTAACTGAATATTTTTGTTAAATGCAAAAATAATCAGTTTTAGTTTTCTATACACACATTTTTATTTTTTTTGTGAAAATATATAATTCGATGAAATATAATATTTCTTTATCATAATATTTTGATCATTTATACAGTTTTATCATTTTCTTTAGGCATAAAATGCACTAAGGCGCTTTACGGAAATTAAAAAAAAACCGTACGTTTTTGACTAGTTACTTATCTGTGGCGCAAAAAGCACGCGTGTTCACTGCATTATGAATATAAAACCGGTGTAATAAGAGCCACGTTTACGAGCACACAAGTTACAGTTGGTTTCCACTCATTATCCCCGTCTCTACTAGTCGAGTAGTATTGTGCAGATTCATACCCATTTGTTTCAAAACTCATGCAATGTTCAAAACGCAATAAATAATTATTGTAAACATGGCGCCCAAATCCAACGTTCCACTGCGGGGGTACGCGTCACAGCAGCCGCTACCACAGATAACACTAAAGGGTCGGCGCAACATGTCTTTTTTTTTTTGTTTGGCAAATCCTTCAGTTGCCTGTGCGCCAGGGCCACGGTAACTCTTTCGAACAATCCGCGACCCCGGCAGGCATCGGTCCTATTGGACCCCGTCAATGGTGCTGACATCTCTTTGAGGCGCGCGTGGAACACGACGCGCCGTCGACCCGGGCCTGGTCCTTGCCGGACGGAGAGCTGCCCATTGCTCGCCGTCCGCAAGCCCGCGCCTACGGTGGCCGGGAGTCGGCAATCGACTCCCGACGCCCAGGGTGTCTCCTCCTCCTGCGGCGGCTAGGGGCGCGAGGGCGCAGAGATTGCCTCTCTCTTTCGCGCTCCGCCTCCTCCTTCGCGAGCATTACTGCTTCGCAGAAGGAGGCTACGGCTTCCCATTCCCTCTCGCTCCGTACCATGGCCTGAACCAGGGCCGGACGCGAGAGGTCGCCGCCGCCGATCGCCGCCACGAGGACACGGCGGTGCTCCGCCCAAGCCGGGCAGACCTCCACCGTATGCTCCACCGGCGCAACATATCTTGTCCTTCCATACTTCTTTATTAGTGGCCATCTCGGTAGTCACCCCCTTTCTAGCCATATCATCTTTCACACAGTCCATCCATCGTTTCTTTGGTCTTCTCCTACTCTTATAGCCACCCATATTCATACTCAAAACTCTCCTCACGACATTTTATGCCCATACCCTGTCAAACAGTTTCCATACAACTTTTCAGTCACCGGTGCCACCTTCAGAATTCTTCTTAAATACTCATTTCTAATTCTATCCATTCGCATTTATTATTATTCTACGCATCCCTCTTAGCGTTCTCATTCTCAGCTGCATGCAATTGCCTTTTATTCAAGGATGAATGTGGCCCGACAGATACCTATGTACTTACAGAATGGTAATAATTAAAATCATCAGTTCATATTTTGATCAACATATAACTTGATACTGACCTGAAAATTGCAAGAAATGTTAGAAATTTTCAATTTCGCGGGCTACCGTGACTTTTTTGCCTAAAAGTACACTTTTCAATGATTTTACAGAATTAATATAATTCAAACAACAATACAACTCTCTAAGTTAGCATTGACCTAAAATATCACGATTTCATGAGTCCCGAGTATTGTTTCAAAGTATATTCTGTTTTTTTGGGAATATTCATATACATTTATTTTATTTCTTCCTTCTAATAAGTGAATTAGACTATGATTTTAGTACTTTTACAGTATCAAATGATGACGTGTAAGTACCTAACTACCTACTTGATTAAACATCCATTAAAGATAGAAAAAAAAAGTCTAGCTGCTTCGTGGGCCACCCGGTTTGACCGAAGTTCCTTTAGCTTTTGCAGAAACAAAAGTGTCGTGACGATCAAAATGTTACACTTTTTTCGGTGTAGCTCATTCGCCAAGAGTGCAGAGTATAACGTGCGAAAAAGAAAGAGGGAAAGGAGGTTTGAAAAGGAACTTCGTTCCAAAAGTCTTTCTAAATCTTCTCAGCATTTTAATTCTTATCGTTCGCCATGCACCGAAAAATTGATCCGCAATTAAAAGCATGATCCAACAGGAATTCTAAATAGATATTTTAATCATATCTTGAAGAGGGGACTTTCAAACGCGTCTAACGAGAGCACTTACTAGAAGTTAGTAGGTACGTTAGCAGCAATTCCTGTAATTACACCAGTGCTGCAGTCGTAACTGTTGAGAATATAAGTGGCCGTACTTTACTTGATTACTTGCAGCTTTTACTCCGTTAGGGGGAAATCTGCTATTTGAAACTTACATACATAAACTCGGTGCGCTCCGTAAGCTTCTCGATATTTGCGAGTCGTATGCTGCTTCTCATGGCCTTATACACAACGAAGGCAAGTCAAAATACAAGGTGTTCAAGTCCGATACCAAGTATCCCTCCACCGTCCCTCCTGTGTTACTGAACGGTGTGGAGTTGCACAGGGTGTACTCTTTTAAATATCTGGGTTACTTGGTGACGGAAGATTTGAAAGACGACGCAGATATAGAGAGGGAGCGCAGAGCATTGTCGGTTCAGGCTAATATGCTGGCCCGCCGGTTCTTCCGATGTACGGCCGCGGTCAAAATAACGTTGTTCAAAGTATATTGCATGTCACTGCACTCGGGGAGCCTGTGGTTCAGCAACACCCAAAAGGCCTACAATGCTCTGCGGATCCAGTATAACAACGCATTTAAAAGGCTGTTGCGTCTGCCTCGGTTCTGTAGCGCGTCATCTATGTTCGCTGAGGCACGTACCGACGGATTCAATGCTGTACGGCGTCAGAGAGCGGCCTCGCTGCTAAACAGACTTCGTGGCGGCCCCAACAGCATTCTGCGCGCTATAGCCGGGAGACATGTCAGCCCGTTGGTGAGGTCACTTGTCACCCGTACACTGTCTGTGTTGTTAGTTAAGTTCTAACATAGGTTAAGACTATTTTTACTAACCCAATGGATCTTTGTTATCTGAAATAAATGAATTATTATTATTATTATTACAAACTCACGCCTTCTTCTCACGGAGGTCGGCCAAAACTAGGACAACAAACTTCCATAGGGGTCCATACAACACTGATGATCGTGACTACACACGGCCAGTTAACCGAAGTAATTTTTAGGGTGAAAAAACGTGTGTGTACAACCGGCCTTACCCCGTGGCCACGCGAGGTACACGCTTAAAAGACACGCGTCTTGCGACAGCAACTGCGGAGAAAACCAAAGGAAAGAAGTTGTTTACAGTAAGCTTGCCACGAGACAGGCGGAAACAGGTGACACGCGCGCTTTTCGCTTGACGCAAATCGCATCGCTTAAGCCCGTGAACATTCCTCCTGATAAAATGTGTCCATTTTCTGCATTTTTAGGGTGACGCAACGAAACGTTTACGACTGAAATAAGATATTCTGTTTAGAAATTCTTTTGATTTATGTCCCAGACAGTTTTCCAGTGTTCCTAAACATTAAGCGATGTAGTAAGATCGTGATATAAAATATTTATTCAGTGGCAGTCTATTGTTTCTGCTTACGGATCCAATTTAGCGCCTGTGAATTTTGTGTTAGCAGTTTTACGAATGAACAACACGTTGCTATACTAGTTGATTATTTAGATGGCAAGAAAATGTTTTTATTCTTGGTGCTAGTGTTGTACATAGTTGACATAAATCCTAGACATCGTTATTGGCGGTAGCGCTACTATCAGTGCATGAAAGGACCATTTATTTAGTAACAGCCTTACTAATAAAAATATTTAAAACACTCGTTTAACAACTGTTTACTTATACATTGTATAAGCTATGGATAAGAGTTACACACTCCCTTTACCAATAATGGGTGTGTAAGCATTGTATAGTTATAAATTCGTTATAACAAAAGTCACTGGCAACATTCTTCGGAAACGTTTTGAAACTTGATGACCAAATTGTAGAGACATTTAGAAAACCTTGTAAACAGCATAAAAAATGATTATTTTTAATAAATACTACAAATTGTGCCCAAAATGTTGTTTGGAAATGTATTTAAAAATAATTCTACGTTTTTTACGGTACAATGAAAGAAAAAATTAAACATACTTTGTTTGTCATTTAAGAACGCACCTTTCAATTGTCAAACTAGTGTCCCAATTTAAATATGTGTGCAATCGATCGTGTGGGTGTGTGTGTGTGGTGTGTTTTTTTTTATAGCACCAATCATATTTCTGAAGCCACAATTATTTCTAAATCCAGAAACTACTTGTTCTTGCTCTTCAAGAGACCCAGGCATGCGTATAAATTGTGCCGCTTTATTTGCCAAAACGTTAGCCACTCTTCGACATACATTCGTTATAGACTGTTGGTTAAAAGTCTGTCTCGTTAAAAGTAAAAGGATCGAAACGATTTTTGTAACATTTTCGTTTTCTTGGTAGTTCTTCACGATCCATTTTATCAAAAATAACGAAATAATGCAAATAATCCATCATTGGGACTGAGATTTGGATGCGAACGTTCTTAAAAGTTAGTACAATAGCCCGCCAGATGTCCGGCTACTTCGGTTACACGCTCACTAAACAAGGGTTGAGGACTGAATAACAGTTGTGTAATTTCTCATACAAAAAAAACTGCCGGTATACCAGATGTGTACAACTGAACTGTCAAATATCTTTTATTGGTAGAGTAAACGTTATAACTCCGGTATACGTCGTGTGTAAATCTTTATTAGTAAGGCTGTAAATGTTTAAATACCTTTCTTAAATACTTACCTACTGATCTCTGTTACCTACTATTTTTAATTATACTTCGACCATGAACTGTTAAGCTTCTATGATCAGAAGATTAAGTACCTATACTCAATTTATTATAACATTAGAAAAATAACGGTTCTCGCTAGCTAAATA
Source organism: Dryobotodes eremita (assembly GCA_917490735.1). NCBI lineage: Eukaryota > Metazoa > Arthropoda > Insecta > Lepidoptera > Noctuidae > Dryobotodes > Dryobotodes eremita. Next base: position 3,161,337 of record OU823256.1, read on the forward strand.
TAAAGCAGTGTAATTTATTTACGGTATAGAGAATAGTATTTAGATATTATTGTTATAGCTAACCTAAATGTTATCATACCTATACAACAAGCATAACAATCAATACATTCTTATCAGTCGCAACACCCCACACTATCTAACTACCCTCGTATCTACTAGGCAAATGGACGTGCACGTTACGTATTCGTATCGAGTCGCATAATGTAGGTAAGCAGGGCGCAGCGAGCGTATGCGTCGCGCGTACACCAAGACATTACTTTAGATGTAGGGTGACCATGCGATGTGGGAAGACGTCTTCGTTTTATTAAAAACAAGATTTTCTTTAGACTTGGTTTAAATCATCTAGCCAGTTTTTGTAATGAAGGTCCATTTACATGATGCAAGTTTCTTGCCCGCGGCACACAATATAATCGAATCAATAAGTGTTTTAGTGTTTTCATCGTATAAACATTGTTAAGATTGGTATGCCACAGACAGTTAAATAGCACCGTGTAAATCAAGCTTAAGAACCCAACTGTCATCAAAATAGAGTTGATTGAACAACCATTGACTCTATATGCAGATGACAGTACCGTGACGATACCTTCGAAAAGCGTTGACACATACCAAAGTGACATTAATGATTCGTTAAAATTTATTATAAAATGGTTAGAGGAAAATAACTTACGAATAAATTTAAATAAAACAAAAATAATCCAATTTAACCAACGTATGACTGACATTGACAATCTCAAGGTGCAATATAACGCTAATAGAATTAACGAGGTAGTTAGTACTAAATTTCTTGGGCTAGAAATAGATAAAAAACTTAGCTGGAAACAACACATTGAGTTACTTTGTAAGAAACTAAGTTCATCTGCATACGCTTTATATACCTTATCGGCTATTGTTAATCTGGATGCATGCCTTACTGCGTACTATGGTATAGTTGAATGCCATCTGCGATACGGAGTTATCTTTTGGGGCAACTCAACAGAAAAAGAGACTGCATTTAAGGCCCAAAAAAGATGCATACGGTCTATTTTTAATTTGCAAAGTACTGTTAGCTGCGTACCATACTTTAAACAATATAAATTATTAACCCTACCATGTTTGTATATTTTAGAAATGGCAGTTTTCGTAAAATTAAACCAGGATCGTTTCGCACGAATGGCTGACGTATTTCCACGGAATAGGCGTGACAATAGTTGTCTGTGTATCCCTAGTGCTAGAACAACTCTGATGCGCAAGAGTGTCTGCTGCATGGCACCGGTAATATATAACAAAATACCAAGTTGTTGGAAGGACTATAATTTGACATTATTTAAAAAAAGGCTTAGAATTTTTTTAGTAGACAAAGTTTATTATAGGGTTGAAGATTTTTTATTGGAGAAAGAAGTTGTTTGACTATTTTGTATATTGTATTTAAATAACTATTAGAAATTGTGACATTAATTTTATTATTGACTGATTATTTTTATTAATGAATTATGAATAGAATGTTATTATGAATTATTAGTAAATTTGAATTTCAATTGTACCTAAACTCAATACTTTTGCATGCCTTTTAATTGGCAAAATATGGCTGTTCCTGTATTTATATTTTGTAACACCTTGACTTGTACCCGTATTTGCAAAATAAAATATCTTTATCTTTATCTTTATCTTTAGTTCTTTATAAAAAAACTGACAACGGAGGGCTCATATACACGAGCGGCACGTTGCCAACGGTAGACGCAATTGCAGCCATTGACACTCGTCGACTGCAGTTGCCTCTGCCGGCCGTTGGCAATATGCCGCTCGTGTATATGAACACTTAGTGCGCAACTAAGTTGTCAGCTTTGAATTGAGAACTCACACGTCATCACGTCAACGCCGGCTATCGCTGAAAACCAGCGCTGGGGCTCTGTCTCGCATAGGGTCGTAGCATTATGCTGAGCGACTGCCGTTTTGCGTGGATGTGACGCCTATTTTCCCCCAACTCGCTCTTTTTTGTATTTGAGTGTTTTTTCTTTGCGTCACGTTTACCGCAAATAAACGTATTTAATTTTTTTATTTTTTTCTCATTCGTCACAATAAATTTCGAAATACAAAAACTATTTTAATGGTTTAAGCTTGGAATACATTTGGATCTCGTTTTGGAACGAAACGGCTTAGGTTTAGGTTCATTTAAACTCGTACCTGTATTGCCGCCTTTTTAAGTTCTTGTTATTTTAAATGAGTCTGTACGAGTGATGGTACTTACCAAGCGATCGTACGGCGTTTGCTGGGGGTTCCTAACCTGCTGACTGACTGACTAAAACTTTAACCACAGTGTGAGCTACTAAAGTACGGGTTAACATTAGAGAGTAAAAAGTCTGAATTGTTTCTAATTTTTCGAATGGCTATCTGATCTTAGCCCGGTGGATCGATAATTGTCGCCCTCATAAATTCGGTCCAACCATCTATCTGGAACTATTGTGAATGGCATTTTTAGCCGCTCTCTCTCAGTCATTGGTAGGCAAATGTTTACCTCGGCCTTTACTAGGCTTCATCATATTTACAAACAAATGAAAAATCCAAGTTTGCCCCACAAACAAAAATAAAGTAAAACCATTAATTAAACATTAAAGGGGCAGCTTATTAAAACAAATGATAATACACAAAATATTTATTTCGAAGCAGTGTTTATGACATTACCATTCCAAAGCTTTGTGTTTTATTAAATACACACACATCGCCGATCATTATTTAATTAGTTAACAACGAGATAATTAACGTCCACAAACGCTGTTATTTTCTCATTAACTGCGAATTACCTATTGTTAGCATTTGAAACTAGTGGATAGTATTTAGTTAGTTTGTAATTGCAATATGTAGTTTTGAGTGGAAATTGCTGCAAATTCGACACCATAATAATATTTGTATGTTTTGCTATAATTACGAATGCAATTTGCTTCGTTGTAATGCATACTATAAAATAAATCGTTGCTGATTCTAGCTATGTAGATACCATGTTGAGTAAATATTATTTCACGGGTGATACTTATTTTGGCTCTAATAACGGAAGGAGAAAAACAACCATTGTTTAAAGAGATTCATGACGTACCTGCAAGTATTATTAATTAAGAAACTATATTTATTTTAAGTTGAATCAATCTTACTTGTGAAGCCAGCCTTCTTAACTTTAGCACTAAAGTCGTATAACATACTGCAAAGGTCTCTTCTCATATAGAGGAGTCACGACCATTGTTCAGCACGCTTGTTCCACATTTCCACATTTCAAAGTACACATTTCCATGGATTTCCATGGATGGCAGTGATGTCCAAGATAAACTTAGAAAGTATATATGTATTGAAAAAGCCGCATTGGTATTTGGCCGGATTTGAAACCACAACCTCGTACATGAGAGCTGAGGCCGAAACCAATTAGGCATTCAGTTTTTTTCCTATAGACTCCTATAAAATAAAAATAATTGACACCTCAATTTGCTTACACTGCAACCTTGGTACCCTTCATATCTTACGTGGGCGTCCGTTCGTCGAGTGCTAAACCCGCGTCGACGCGACGCTAACGCAGCGTCTACGCGGCATAAACCTACGCCAAGTCTGAAGTTGCTTACAAGAAGGATAAAAAACATCAGTCACTTTTTTATTAGTGATCGAAATTCACTATTGGTGGTCACCCTACTGCTCCAGTAATACATGTAGAGATACCATGGGCTTCGATAAATTACCTGGATTCATGGCGCCCGCGCCGCCGCCGCGCCGACTAGATTTACGTGCAGTTGCCAGTAATACGTTATGTGTTCAAATACATTTGTATGGTAATTGGCGATCTATGGGCGTGGTCATAATCTATGCCTCTGTTTAAAATGTTAGGTACAATAAAATACCTCCCCACCTATTTCAATTGAATAAAATGAAATTTAAATCTTGTATGAAACGCACACTATGCAGCCCTTGTCTGATGAGGCGCCAGCCCGCGTCGTAAATGAAAATGAAAATGAAAATGAAATCTTTATTTGTAAACATAGGTTTTTAAATGGTGTTACAATTAAATATAAGAGTCCCGTCTATGTTTTGCGTTTAAGCGTACAAATTAAGTTGATGATTATAATCAGTTTTTATCAAATTTCAAATTACAAAAATAACATTAATGTCAGAATGATTAGAAGTTAACAATATTTTAGATTATTAATTACAGTCAAAAATTTTACACACACAAACAAACTAATTGTCACATAAACATAGAGGTAATAATTATAACAATTTTATTTCAATAATTTAATTCAGTGCAATGTCAAGTTTTTACTAATGTCATAAATCGGATATAGTAAGTTCTAGCAAGTTTCATTAAGATAGTCATTAATAGTGTAGTAACATTTTTCAATCAAAAAATCATTTAACCACTTTTTGAACAGATCTGTATTACTAGCTTCTATGATATGTTTGGGTAATTTATTGTAGATTTTGGGTGCCATGCCTAAAAGGTTTTTGCTGAATATAGCTTTTTTGTGTCTTGTCATGCATATTGTATTTTTATAGCGTATGCTCTTCGGGCGATTATATAAATGTAGATTTGATTTGACAAAAGTAGCTACTTCATATATATAAAGACACGGGAGTGTAAGTAACTTAAGCTTTTGAAAATATGGCTTACAGCTCTCTGTATTTTGTATGCCACATATTGCCCTTATGCATTTCTTCTGTGCCCTAAACGCTACTTCTCTGTCTGGCGAGTTTCCCCAAAACATAAGTCCGTAGCGTAATGTTGATGACACATAACCATGATATGCCACTAAAAGGGTGGCCTGACTTGATATTTTCCTTAGGTTATAAAGGGCATAGGAGCACTGGCTAAGTCTTTTACACACGCTCTCAACATGCATTTTCCAGTTCATGCCTTTATCTATCCACATGCCCAGGAATTTTGTGTGATCAGTATCCTGAATACTTGTATTACCATATCGAACGTCTGGTTTTTTATTATTTGTTTTTTGTTCAAATGAGATGTAGTTAGTCTTATTTAGATTAATTTTTAAGTTATTTTCTGTTAGCCAGGATATTATGTCATTAAGGTTGTCATTAATTTCTTTGTCAAGTGTGTCATCATTTTTGCTTTTAAATAATATTGTGCTATCATCTGCGAACAAGATAATAGGATTGTTAACGTAGCTGAGCCTGTAGCTTTAAATTCCCCTGATAATAATAATTCTCCAAACAATTCGATCCAGCCTATCCCACCTTCCTACCCTCCCCTCAGTGACGCCCTAAGCCGAGGTCCGTACCCCACAGGGGGTGCTCTTAGCGTGCGGTCATTTAAATAATTTTAGTATTTAATTACGCCCCTGGTTGGAGGCTTTGAGTTAATCTTAAGGCACCCACAGGGTAGTTCGGTTAAGTAGCCAGGACCTCATAGGTCACAACTACGAGCAGCCATACCAAAAAAAAAAAACCTAGTATAATTTGGAGGATTATATCTCTGACAAAGATGCTTGGCTCAACGCTCTGGTCCTGCTCCACAGGGGCGCATAAACTAATTGATTAGCATTCGAAAATATTGTTGGAGCTGCTGAAGATTGTAAAAACTATCTTTGCATTGTATAAATTATTCAATCTCTTAGTATTGTTTAATTGTATAGCACAAGTGTGAGCACTATGTATTTCTATAAAGCTACCATTTACTGAGCTACATCTTACACTGACTTGAATGTCTCCTGCCAGGCTTAGAGTATGTCATACTCACTCCGCTGGTGGTGCTGCGTGTGTTGAATCATTAAGTTCCCTTCAAAATGGTTTAGCTCAATGGTGCTGATCCATACGTCAAATTCGTGAACGGGTGCCTTCAGTAGGGACTAGTCATCTCTTAGCTGCCACGGCATATTTTGATTCCTGTTTTGTTTTTGTTTGTATCTATTTTACTACGGACGCTTTTAACGTGCACGTCTATCTACATCGTTTTCATATGTACAATTTCAACATCAATTTTGTAACCAATGTTTTGTAACAATATTTTGATTTAAAAGATTATCCGTGGAGTTTCTTGCCCGTTCTTCTCCATAGGTACCTACTACTTTTTAGAATGGGCAACTAGCTTCATCTTTCTGACTCACCGACTCCTTGACAATTCAAAAGTGCTTCTAATTGGTTTATTTGAAATAAATGCTTATTTGAAATGGATGCTGGCAATGATGATGGATTGTGTCGAGTTTCGGAAAAGTATAATGAAAATATAACGATTTCTATGTATTTTTGGAACCTGTAATGGAACGGCCATATCTAGAATTTAAATGTTATTTTACTAAAGTGCAATCATTGTTTTAGTAGTATACGCGAATCTGGAAACATGGAAGTCTATCTTTTGTAATTTTTGCCCAAGAAAAATTAAGCGTAATAAAAGAAAATATGAATAAAAGTAACTCGTAGTAGAATACGTGGGATTTTCTTGTCACTCAGTTATGTAATATTTAATATTTATGAAGGAACACAGGCGTATCCATGTCAAATATAATAAACAATAACAACTTTTGTACAAAGAAAGTGTGTATTATTAAGTCTGCGAAACGTAACGCAGGGTAGCGTCATGTCATGAATGACTTCATAGAAAATATTTTTCTTTTCAATATTTAAGTATTTATGACTCAGTTTGTACACGAATTTTAAGTAAGTAGGTACAGAAAATCGGTAATCGCAAAAATATGGCTCACCGTTCAAAAACCCCATAAAGATTTGACATTCGGACTAGCTAGCAACAAGCCACAATCCAGTAGAATAAAAAAGCCAAAAAAGTAGTTTAAAAAAAAAGCTATTCTGTTTTATTTTTGTTAAAAGTGTAAAAAATATCCCGCTAACGTCCCGGCAATATATTTTTTTTGATGGCGGCTGCTGGTCACGCTCGTGCGTGCCAAATAAAATGGCTGCACGTGACAACGTGACGTCAAGTTGGCTGACACTGCATGGCGCGACGATAAGGTTTTTTCCAGTAATGCAGATTTTGATAAGAGCCGCTCTATACATGGTAAATCATGTAGAAATCTAACAAAATTAAAACATTTTCTGGTTTTGTTTCAATGGTTGCACTCTGAAACTGCGATTTTTTTATTTTTTTGGCCTTTATTAATAAGAAGTAAAGTTCTATTAATAAATTATTAAAATCCAGCCTAATAGACTAACATGCAACTTAAATTTAACTTATTATTTTACGTGATGGTTTACGTTATAACTAAGAATAGTGTCAATTTGCACTTTTACACAATTCCGTAGCACTTTTTTAAGAGTCTGATAAATTAATATAAAAACTTTGTTTTCACATTCTTCATTCACAATTATACACTGCACTAACTCAAATGGTTTAGTTCTCTTTAGCATTCGCACTATGTCCGTCTTGTCTAGCAGCTGGATTGCCTCGACATTCATTCTGAAACGGCGAATGGAATTTAGTAAAATAAATATTTAGGTATTTGAAAAGGAGCTGGCTCGCTCTGTTGGGATGTATTTATACAGAACTAGCTTTTGCCCGCGGCTTCGCTTGCGTTAATTTAGACTTTGACTATCAATTCGGGTTATAATTCAATCATGATCGGAAGACACGTGGCGCCATCTGTTATCATAAGAACGTTATTGTTGTTTCCTCGGGAACAGTACTCCTTTTCGGGATAAAAGGTACCCTATGTCCGTTTCTGTACACCGGACAACGTATATGCAAAATTTTAGGATGATCGGTTCAGTGGTTTAGGCGTGAAAAGGTAACAAACAAACAAACTTACTTTCGCATTTATAATATTAAAGTTAGGAAGTTAGGATAGTTAGGATAATATTAGTTAGGAAGTTAGGATTAGGATTCCGGCTTATTTTCCATTCATCCACAATCCCTCAAGCGGACGCAGGTACTTAATAATAAAGCTTATAGGTAGGTAGTTTAAAATACTTCCACAATCTACATAGCAAACATTAGTGAACATGTAACTTATTCTTTTTTTCATTCACCGAAACTCTTCCGTTCAAACGAAGAAAAACACCATTTCTCTCTATTTAAACAATGAGTTGAACATTTTCCGACGACGCCGTCGCGCGACGTCTGCAGCGGATATTGAATTTCATGCTCACGTCTTCTCCGTGTGGTTGTGTCTAGTAATGTGAATTTCCCTAAAACTATGTTGACTCGATGAGGAACAGACGATAAGTATGTAAACTAATTAAATTAGAAATTACTAGCAGTGCCTTGGTGCTTCTCCCGTGGCGGCTATGTTTTGATTTGACATTGGCTCTGGTAGTTTTGAAAACATATCGAGTAGACACCGCTACGAACGATATGATCGCTTTTTAACCGACTTCAAAAAAAGGAGGAGGTTCTCAATTCGACTGTATTTCTTTTTTAAATGTGTGTTCCCGCAGAACTTGTTTTAAAGTGAACCGATTGTAATGATTATTTTTTTATTTGAAAGCTCGTGCTTCTCATCTGGTCCCATATAAATTTAATCAAGATGTGACCAGTAGTTTTTGAGTTATCCTTAATAATGCGTATTTTTTCGACTAATAAGCTTATATAGATGATGTTTTAATAACTTCCTGTCACTGTTATTTACATATAAAGTAGTGGTATTTGTGTGGAGTAGGTACCACAACTAAAAATTTAAAAATAAAACCATTTTTCAAAAAAAAACAACCGACTTCAAAAAAGAATACTTTTTGGAATTCTGTTGTTTTTTTTTTGTAAACAAGTTTTTTATATAACTATTCGCATATTTTTATATATCTATACTATTTTAAACACCCTTCTTCTTCAAATCTGTCTGTTAGAATATGCCTTTTTCGATAGTGCTCATTGTCTAAAAAAATCAAAATCCTAATGTTGTCATTACGCGTTTAAAATTTAAATACTTAGAACTTGTTAGCAAAACACTTTCGGGAAATCCCACGAAGAATATCAATAAAAAAGCAGGAACTGGGAGACAAAGAGGTTAAGATGCAAAAAAACGGCAAGTTTAAAATAAGTACTATAGAATAGTGCCACCATTGACAGTTTAAAAGAGGACCTACAAAAAGCTTTAAATGCAGCATGCGGTTCCACAAATCAAGTCCTCCAAAGGTTTTATAGACTTCAATGGCCGAGAAGTGCAGTAGTCAATTTGATTTACATTTCACTTATTTCACGGTGGTATCTTTAAAAACTTTTAGAGTCAATTCGATATCAGGCTCTTGTCGCGTTCTCACTACAATATTTATTTCGTTCGTTCTGTACTGGAACGGTATTAAACAAATGGATTAATTTGTTTATACCTTGGGAAGGCTTGTAAAAGGGGCATAGTATGACTTCGTCATTCGTTAGTCTCTTTTCTGCACGAACTCTTATAAGCTTCGTAGCCTTACCCAGCACTTATTGCACAGAAGGAAACTAATGTTTTCACATACCTACCTATTCGCCTCACTCGGTACCTAATTAAAAAAACATTACCACAAAAAAAAAATTGATGAATAACTTTAATTTCGGGATTCGGTGTCATTGGTTTTGTATTTTCGTTTTTTACCACCGACTTCCGAAATTAAAGTTATTTATCACTTTGTAGTGTTTTTTTGGAAGTCGGTTGTTTTTTTTTGTAATAAACTTTAGATTTTTCACTTTTTTGCTGTGGTGCCTACTACCCCACACAAATTCGTATACCTTCACTTGTGAAAAAAATAACAGTGATAGGAAGTTATTATAACATTATCAACATACACTAAGTAAAAAACCACTCTTCAGAACTTGACTAAATTGATACGAGACCACCCTATAAGTATACCCTTTCAAACAAAAGAAGAAATTTTGAAATCGGTTTATAAATGACGGAGCAATGAGGTAACCAACATAAAAAGCTGTATCATGTCCATCAAATTGTATAACAAAATTCCAAGTAACATAAAAACACTTCCATTTTTTAAATTTAAGCGTAATTTATTATCGCCTGCAATATTCGTAATTTATTAAGCAACAACTAAATGTACCCATGGATGCAATAAAGAATTTGAATTTGAATTTATTAATCGCATGCGTTAATCAAGTTAATTAATTAATTTCTTAAAATAATATTTAAGTATGTAAAATTTGCACGCCGATATTAAGCTCTATTCCCATCCAATAGCAAGAGCTAATACCATTTGGTATTAGTTTATTTCCGAATTTATTTTCTAATCCCAACGAGTACCACATTTTAAAACCAATACCAAAACAAGTTTGAAGAAATCAGATACAGTCAGGTTCAGTAAAATTAAAATGCTTTGAGTGACGAACTAAGTTTCCGAAAACATAATAAATGTTCCCGAAAATCCTAACCCTAGACGGTCGACGTCAGTGGCATCCCGAGGTTCGGTTGGTTAGGTTCCTTTAAACCCTTTAGACAGAAATAGGAGCCCCGCCAAGCGGGGCTCCGTCGACCAGCTTATTAACCCTAACCCTATATTTTGATTACCCTAGATGTCGGTAAAACGCAATTTAAATAAAACTTTGTGTAGCTGAGTGTACAAAAAGTCACGCTTTGGTATTCGTTAGTAATAGATTTTTTATTTAAAAAAAGGTGGTACTCGTTGGGAATAGAAAATAAATTCGGAAATAAACTAATACCAAATGGTATTAGCTCTTGGTATTGGATGGGAATGGATCGATATTAATGGCATAATAAGTGATCGATGTAATTATCTTAAGAACTTTCTGTACCTTATTTATGCAAATAAATGATATGAAGATTGATTTTGAAAAAAACACAACCGTATTTAGAACCTCCTCCTTTTTTGAAATCGGTTAAAAATTATAGTTTAGCTAAAAGACTAAACAGTGATATAGTTTTTATTAAAAACTGTTGTAACTTGTGTTCGGGCTACTTCGCAAGGTGTCGGTGTTTTTGAGGTGAAACAAATGTTTATGTTGAACACTATTTATTAACTCACTCTCAAACTGTTCTTAATGCTAACTACTACTACTACTACTACTACTACTACTACTGTTAGCCTGCATCATCCCACTGCTGGGCAAAGGCTTCTCCCCATGACTTCCAGGATTTTCGATCCAGGGCTAAAGTGGCCCACTGGTCGTTTGTTTTCTCCAGCTCGTCCCGCCGTCTTCTACGGGGTCTGCCGCGACTCCTTCTGGCTGTGTCAGGGCTCCACATAGTGGTTACTTTGGCCCACTGCTCATTGGGCATGCGGCAGACGTGGCCAGCCCAGTCCCACTTCAGCTTAGCGGCTTTTGGAGCAACGTTAGAAATTTGTGTTTTGGAGCGCAGTGTGGTGTTGCGAATACGGTCCGTCAATTTTGCGCCTAGAATACTGCGCTCCATTGCACGTTGGCAAACCCTGAGTTTGGATTTTTGAATGTTTATCAAAGACCAAGTCTGGGATCTATAGGTCAAAATGGGAAGGATGCACATGTCCATAATTTTTCACTTTATTGACAAAGGAAGGTTTCCTTTCATAAGCTCTTTCATGGACCAGTAGCTCTTCCAAGCATTTTTGGTACTTCTTAAGACTTCGTTGTCTTGTCTGGACTGGAAAGAGACTAACTAGCCCAAGTAGATGTATTCATGGACATATTGCAATTCCTCACCATTCACTCTGATGTCTGATCCTATATTTAGTGGTGTTTGACATTAGGTTGGTCTTCGACATGTTCATCGACAATCCAACCTCAAGGCTTGCACCACTGAGTTGGTTTAGCATCAACTCCAGTTCTGCCGTCGTGGATTAGAATACGACAATGTCGTCAACGAAGTGGAGGTTAACTTAATGTTAACATGTTAATAAAATGTTTAAATACACCCAGCTACCGCGGTAGACAAAAGTGTACTGAATCTAATATAAAATATATTTTAATAAGTAATATAGAATAGGTCAGCGCGTCACCCGATATTGCAAACTAAGATGTTCGGTGAAAACACAGAACAAATTTTAGTAATTTGTCTGTTCTCAAATCATAAAATTGGCTACATATTGCTCAGTTCGCTAGACTGACAACACCCAGTCCAGCATAGACTAAGTAGCCATCAAAGCATTTACATTTAAAATACATCGGAGCAATGATAACGTAGCACAAACCATGCATATTATATAAATGTGAATTATGCCGCAGTGGTGAATAATTTCCACGAAGCGTCCGAGCTAGCAGGACGCGCGGAATCAAAGGGAATAGCGAACCGGCTGTTATAACTTAGTTTTATTTAGATCTAGTTTTAGTATGTAAATTATGAGTTAGCGTTCTTCCTTTTGTCGGTATGAGATTTAGGAGAAATGGCTAACATGGTAGAGAAAAGGATAGGTGACTGTCCGATCAGTAGTGTTGTTAGAGGAGCATACGGTGGAAGTCTGCCCACCTTGGGCGGAGCACCGCCGTGTCAGCGTGGAGGCGATCGGTGGCGGCGATCTCTCGCGTTCGGCCCTGTCCAAACCATGGTACGGAGCGAGAGGGCATGGGAAGCCGCCACCTCCTTCTGCGAAGCAGTAATGCTCGCGAAGGAGAAGGCGGAGCGCGTGAGGGAGAGGCAATCGTTGCGCCCTCACGCCCCTAGTCGCCGCAGGAGGAGACGCCCTGGGCGTCGGGAGTCAATAGCCGACTCCCGGCCACCGTAGGCGCGGGCTTGCGGACGGCGAGAAATGGGCAGCTCACCGTCCGGTAAGGATCAGGCCAGGGTCGACGGCGCGTTGCATTCCACGCGCGCCTCAAAGAGATGTCAGCACACATTGACGGGGTCCGTTACGGCCGATGCCTGCCGGAGTTGCGGGTTTGTCCAAAAGGGTTACCGTGGCCCAGGCACACAGGCAACTGAAGAAACGCGGTTGAGTTTTAGTCAGTACAAGTCAGACACGCCCTTCCGCTCTGCCCAAAGCGAGAGAAGTTATTTAATGATTTCCCACCCAAAAAAAAGCAGTGTTGGTAGAGTGACTGACTGCTAAGAGTATGCCACTATACGCCCGTACCTTATACGCCTTATGATCCTTTAGTGTAAATAAATTTTTGTATAAAGACATTCCAAATATAAATCTAAATGTTGACTTAAAAAAATAACCCTATCTATTAAGATCCTGTGCTCTGCTGTCCTATATTTATTAATATAACAATCAACAATATAACATTTAACTAAAAAAACTTCATGCAAACATTAAGCAAAGATTGATTGCTATACATAAATATGTCGACATCCAGCTCCTGAGCAGTCAGGGCGTTCAGCAGATGGATCATGAGCTTATATTTTTGCTCATGCGGATCACATACCGGCGAATTATTTACTAGTTTGCTACGTACAAACGAATAATAAACGAATATAATCACCAAGTTACACCTTATCAGTCTTTAGCTGGCAAGAAAGATGACTATCCTGCCGTCATAATTTAGAATGGCGTGAAGAACATGCATTAACTGTTATATTTAGTACAACTGAAAGTATCAGAATAACTTATTCAACTTCCGATTTCCACAAATTATCGATCTACCCAGAACCGATAGTGTGACAAAGAGATAATATTTCTTCCTTCTATCCGGAAAGCCTATCCGTTGGGGATAAAAGTCCCCAATTTATCCCTCGTCGACATATGCAGCGTCGTTTTTCATTTTTACACCGATTCTCACTCACATTAGCAGTCTATATAGGTATTGCAATACTCGTAACTTAGGAAGATACTTATGGTTGGCGTTTTTTACCAGCTTTTCTTTAAAATTGCTGAAATAATTTTGGGTGTAGTCCTTAGAAAACGGTTATTGTTTTGATCGAAGTGGCTTTTTGACGTAGAATTTCAAACCCATATTTTACTTTTACTTGGTATATTATTTCTTTAAAGGTTGCGAATGATCAACAAAAACAAGTTTACAAGTTTGTTTACAAGATATATTTTTGGCTACAACTTACGGAACCTAGCCATACTACGTGACCCGTTCAGGGGGGAGGGGGACATCAAAAATACCACGCTTGGTCACAGGGGAGGGGGGGGGGGGGGGAGCTTAGGTTTTCGTCACGTAGTCAATATCGTCTAGGGAAATCTCGCGCTTTTTCGAGCTATATTCAAATATTGCGCGCAGCGTTTCATGCTTTTTAAACTGACAGGTGGCAACACGGACGCACATTTCGGACATCAGCTGATTTAAAACTGACAGGTTGCAGTGCAGTGCATTGGACAAGCATGTCGACGACAGTTCGTGCTGGTAGAATAATGTCGTTGTACGATCGGCTGTACAGTGCGTTTATAAAATGTCTTATTATTATTGTTTGTATGTTACAAAAGTAGTCATTTTTCCACACTGCAATCGGCATTTTGTTTTTGTCTTGATCGTTTGTTTGTTGTCATTTGCCAGTGTCGCAACACAGAGCAATGTGTATTGTCTTTGGTCCCTGGCATCAAGCAATAGACAAAATTATGAAACTTTTGTAACATGAATACGAGGCTTTTGGCTATTTTGTATGTCTCTAAATTAATGTCGTTCATTTGTTAGGTGGTTTTGTTTGTGCAGAATAAACAATTTTTCTTTCTTTTCTTTCTTTTTTCTTTTCAATACAAAAAAAGGCAAATGAATTTGAGTGCCTTTAACACGTTCACTGCTTTATCAGATACTTTAGAACTGGTACGTACCTTGCATTCATTCAGTGTGGGGGCGAAAGAGACACATTTACCGCTGGCGCGGGAGCTGTGTCTTAGGAACTAGAAGGCATAGAAAAGAGACAAATATATTTTTAAGATTGCCTCGTCAATGATAACTAGATTTATGTAAAAACATATACCAGGTCGGTTAGACCTGGTTCCGATAGAAAGTATTTTTTTCTTTAAAGTGCGGGTACTAGCTCAATTAGAACTGGTATCAGAAACCTGGTACCCGACCTGGTACCGTACTGAAAGTTGGGTTTATTTGCAACAGTGATGTACTCGAGATAAGTTGTGTTTTAATAAGGTAGAAAATATTTCTATATAAACGGTGTTTTGACGAGGCTCGTTAGAAAAAATTGTGGGGCAGGACTATGTCCAGCAATTGCCTTCTGTGGTCTGTAATGATCATGAATGATGAACGTAACCCCATCACGTCTGACTACTCGCCTTTGAGTATATCTACGGGTATAATACTTGTTAGTAGTTTTGGTATAAATGTAGGTAGGTGTGTGCGGGGTGTTTCTGTAAGGTGAAATAATATTATTAGTTCGTCATTTGGACACGTATTCTGAGTGGGTGTTGATAGTTTAAACAAATTCTTCGGCCTTATTTTTTCACTTCCCATATAAATCGCGTCAGCTGATGGGGTAAATTTCCATGGAAAGTCAAAAGAAAAATGTCTGAATTTTTACATTTGATCTGTCAGTACTTTTCCAAATGACATACCAAGAATATTGTATTATTTCTATTTATGTCTTCACGCCAAATCCCTTGCGGGTAGGCAGAGAGAACCGAGCGCCACATGACACGGTCCTCCCCTTACACACCACTTTCGCTTCGTTTCTATAAAATTCATAGCCCTTTTACTGCACGCTGTTTTTATGATTCAGAAACGGACTGTATATCGACTATAGTATCGACTTTCTTTAGCACATCACTAAAGTTTTTTGCATTATTTTTAACATAAAGAATTATTGGATTTATCTACGATAGCAGGGTTTAGACAAGCAACTAATGGAGATTATGTTTATTTATTTTTTCAAATTGGACGTGATTTCAGTGAAATATCGAACTTTTAAATTTTGTAAAATTACCGGGCCATAGAGCGCTGGTACGCACCGAACCAAAGGTACTGAATGGGTCGATACAATCTGATAACGCATATATTGAAAGTTTGCTGAAGAGCTTCCCGCAGTGAACGTGTTAAGGGATGAGTACAAAAATAATGCAAAGGAACTGGAACGTCTCACACTGTTAAAAATTGAAGAACTTTGTCAGATCAGGACTAAGAAAAGCGCTTGTCGTCTCAATTCCTTCATAAAGGTGAAAACTCACTTGGCATCACGCGGCAAGCGGTGTATTAATAAAGACAAATATGAGCCAATTTTTTTTAAGCTATTGCATAGCGTTTATCGCGGGGTTTGAGCGCGGCGACCGAATCAAGAAATTCCGTAACGAAAATAAAACCTAACACCCCCCACTCCGCCGACCATGTAGCTCGGCCGAGCGTTCGCTTAATGTGTATGTATATGGTACGACTGTACTTGAATTAATATCAAAGAAAAAAAATACTGCATAAATAAAACATAAATAAATAATTATAATTGCATAAGTTGATAAAAAATGCTATGCAATAGCTTTACCGCGGCAGTCCCCGAGTGCCACACGTGTTTTATTTTTTACTTTCTGTTTGCAAATTATGATTGAAAACCATATTTATGAATTACTACGTGAAAACTAGAGGGGGATAGGGAGGAACTAGGGGGGGGGGGGGATATACTACGGGTGGTCACCGATGGGGAGAGGGGGGTATATTTTTTGTTTAATGTGTTACGTATTTGGGTACGTTCCCTTAACGTAATAGAGCCCAAACACTGCCAGTGTTCTTCCATTCTTTAAACAGCGTTCAGCGTTTTTATTGGTTCACGATTTTGCACGAACATTGAACTCCAATATTATACTGGCTGAAAGCTGACCTCTCTTGGAAAAAAGATAACCTCCAACCAAGACTGAGCTAGATGAAGTTCGTCTTTGAGTCAATATAAGCTTAGAAGAACATTCAATCGACTGCTAATAATCCCCATTCAAGAGGTGCATTTTATTGTAAGTCGAGGGGGTAATACACCCCGATCGACTCGCCACACGACAAACTAAGCCGATTAGTTACCACGCTAGCTGGACGTAAGTCGCTCACATTAAGACATACGTGAAATTACTTGCTTTTCTCAATGGATTTAGAGAAATTGGATTTTAAAATCTATTAATGGGTGCTATACGCATGTTCGGACAACAAAGCCGACCCGAAGCAATTACTACACAAATTCGGCTTTCATTTGGCTCGTACCAATCGGAAAACTTCGTTCGGCACGTACCCTCGCTAAATCATATTCGTGACGGCTCGGCTCAGTTCGAGCTAACCCTTTTCCCGAACATAATTATATTAAATTTTGCCACCCGGCTGTGTCGAATCATGATGCCGAACCGAACATGTGTGTCCCAAATAATATTAAGGTGCTTTGTGAACATGAAAAAAATATGTATTAAAGGGCACTGAAGATCTTTCCTTAGCGATTAAAAACCGGATAGTGTCCTGCTAGCACATTAAATAGCCCACAAGCCGTGTACTAAGATTATGTGGAGTACACGGAGCAGATTAAATGGTTTAAAAGCCATGTAACATGCTAGTTAAGTGATAGCTAAGGTTAATTTGTGCATCCATTTCAAGGTTATAAGAGGTTGGTACAATTAGAACTATTAAAATGAAAGAAATTGTATACGAGTAAATTGGAACCGGTTGGCTACATGTTATGAATCGATAAAGCGATGATATTTTAATCTGTGAATAGCAATCCTAGCAACGTTGTTCTAGTATTATCTTAAGTTTTCTTACTATAGCTTGACCGATACCGCTGTACCGCGCCTTAGGTATGTGCGTGGCGAGACGGGGGGTAGTGCAGGCCTCTCATTCGTCAACGCTCACGGCGTCCCGTCCCCCGCTTCGCCGCGCATATTTAAGGCGCGGTACAGCGGTATCGGTCAGGCAGCTAGCACTGCCCAACTGAAAATTAACCCAGAACCACGTCGGCTTTTTTTTTAGATCAAAGCAGTACTGGATATTTAGACTGCCGTCCCTTAAAAAGCAATTTGCAATGGCGCAGACCTACTTATAGTATTTATCGAAAATCAGAGTACAGGTCGCAGGTAAAAATGAAAAACGGCTTTAGGTAAGGGGAGTCGAAACGTGGACACCCACGGTGAGACTGGTCCATAAGTTTAAAGTTTAAAGTCGCTCAGCGAGCTATGGAGAGAGCTATGCTTGGAGTCTCTTTGAAGCTATGAAGGATAAAATCCGAAACGAGGTGATCCTCCAGAGAACCAAGGTAACTGACATAGCCCAAAGACTAAGCAAGCTGAAGTGGCAATGGGCTGGTCATACCTCTTGCAGAACTGACAATCGTTGGGAAAACGAGTTGTAGAATGGAGACCGCGTTTAGGCAAACGTAGTGTGGGACGCCCGCCCGCCAGGTGGACTGACGACTTGCGAAAGGCGGCTGGCAGAGACTGGATGAGGAGAGCCGGAGATCGGGCTCAGTGGCGTTGACTAGGAGAGGCCTTCGTCCAGCAGTGAACGAATATAGGATGATGATGATGATGACGATGATGAAGGTATAGGTACGGTTAGCAACAAAAACTGATTAACACTTCAGTTTTTTTAATATCAATTATTATCTAAAATATTTATAGAAACTGACTGTATCGTTGGTCTAGTGGTCGCAAGCGCTACTGCTGAGCATGAGGTTCTGGGTTGGATTCCCGAGTCGGGCAAATTGTTATTGGGATTTTTCATCAGGAATTTCTCAGTAGCAGCCCGGAGTCTAGATTTGTGCCCGGTTAATGGCAGTACAAAACAAACAACATACAAAACAAACAAAAACAACACACATTAGCGAAATGAGAGTGTAACTATAAATACGCCTCTGCTTAACCCTTTGGGGATTACAGGCGTGATGTTATGTTATGTATGTTTATGATATATTCATAAAAAAATAGTACGGATACTTAAAAATACTAACTCTTTGCTTTTTATGACATGAAATACTGAGAAGCAATGTATCGAATCATTTTGTATCAATTTAGATCATTTGGAACAGTGTTAATCGACTTTTGTTGCTGACAGTACCTACACTGGTATAGCACCCACCTCCCCAAAATTTCATACAATTTCAATAAAGATTGCAACTGTTTACCAGTCTCTGCCACAAACACTCTCTCCCCTTTATTTTCCATCAAATATTTAGTCTAAAAGCGATTGTGTTATGTTTTTTCCTTGAAGACGTAAGAGGCATCACATTATGCAAGACCGTAGCCATGTCTATATGGAAGTCTGTAGCCACGTCTATATGGAAGCCTGTTACCACGTAAATATGGAAGTCGTTTAAAAGCCGGCGACTTTATTTCGCACGTAATGCATCACTTCGTGTGCTGCCATTAGCTTTTAATGCGTCGCGTTCTTTTTCCAGACGTTTTGCTTTTGCTGTTGCGAATCGGTATTGACGTATGGCCTAAGTATATATTTCTTTTGTAATTTTATTCTGTAAATGTACCTATTTAGTGCTTCAATGTAGGCTGCTTTAGGCTTACAGTAGGTTTAGAAATGGAAATTACTGTAACAATGGTTTAAAGGTTTTTCATAGATTAATTAAGTTTGGTGGGGCAATTGATAAGAAGCGGTAACGCCTGCCAATACTAGAATACTTTATAGGATGTATAAAACCTAATATATGCATGCTTATATTTTGGGAATGGCTTAATTTTATTTGGGAATAATCATAATCATTTATTTGTCGGAATATGGTACATTATTATGGTCTTAAAATTAGTTAATGGTCTCATCATATTTTGCCAAGTGTGGCGTGAAAATATAAAGTACATAAAGGTACAATTTATAACAGATCAGAGTATTAGGTCAGTATTATCAATAATTAATTGCATAGTCTGGGAATATCATATTATGGGAATTAAGGGTTGTATCACCTGCATTTTCGAACCCTAAAAATGAGGCAATTAATGATATCCGAGAAAGTGTTGTAATAGTAATATATAGAAATTCGCGTGAGAGAATTTAAAAATATTGCTGTTAAAATACTTGGTTTTATAGAGATTTGAGGAACAGAGTGTAAACTTCACTCATCCTCCATTGTTGTGTCTGGTGGGTAACTGCCCGACGATTGACGTCGGGACGTTGATATATTCTAGTCACACGGTAAACTCTGCTTGCGCGATGCAGGATTTTGCGTGACGTCAGTGTGATGCGTAGTTCACATGTGGCGATGTAGATGCCGCCACAGTTTTATAAAACAAAACCAAAACACATGGTACGTGAAATAAAATATGGCTCCAAACAAAGCGTAGTATGGCCGGACAATTGGACATGGGCGGACATAAAACATTGTTATCTATCGCTATTTTCCCCGCCATTGCACAAATTCTATTTTCTGTATTGTTTGATAGTCGCTCGCATCTCACTGTTTTCAAGCGCGTGTTTTGAAAGCCTATTGGTGCATTCGTCCTATTTCGTTGGCTTTATAGGGTTGGCTCTATATGGAAATATTTCTTGGACTTTTCATGGATGTTATATTAATAATTGCACTCTATTCTATTTTTTTAAGAACCTTCTACCTATTGTTTTGTGTTGTAATTAAGGAGTTTCAAAATACACGCTTGGACGTAGAGTTGAAAGTCTTGTGGTACCTATGCCCAAAATACAATACAAGGTACAGAGTAGGTTCGTGAGCCAATTTTGCAATTTTATGAGGTAGAAATGGATTGCTATATTCAATTGAAACCATTATTAGGACCTGTGTTGGTACTACCCATGGTTGTTGATGCAACAATTCTTTCTTGTGTTTGTGTTCCAATCTTTTCATATTAATTTGTTATAAAAATCAAATAAGAGACTAATAGTCAAAAAAATCTTGATAGTGCTTCAGAAACTTAAGGCTTAACTTACTTACATGCTTCTTCTGGGTAAGCTCATTCCGTCGTCGACTTTGTCTGTGTCACCTCTGACCTAGCCTAGAGCCAGGAGAAAACCCATCTAAAAAGAAATAAATAACTGAGGGTGACTTCAATGCAGTATTGTACCGAACTCGAAAATTGGACATCAGTCAACCCTAAGCCCATACCCTGTCATCCGCCAACATACAAAACTTACATCCAAATCGTCCGTTCACGCACAACTCTCTCCGACTACGTGCGTCTTTCTAAGAACATCTCCGTCGCGGTCGTTCCATTTCGTTCCCATTTGCGACGGTGCTGCGCGTCGTTTCGGTGAAATTACGCGTATTACGCGGAGTTGCGCGGAATTACGCGAAGTTAGAGGGCCGCAATCGACGGGAGACGTGACCTGGCAGTGCCAAATGTTTGTGTGATAGGGCGAGGGAATAGGTTAATGGTTATATATTTTTCTAGGGATTTTCCGTGTAGGAGTTAAGTTATAATTAAGCGTATATTATTTCAGGGATATTTCTCGTTTTCATCAGCATGTTAAAATAGTGTAAGCTTGAATGAAGGTTTCACATTCGGAAACTTTTTATGAAACCTACAGGAAAAATTTAACGTATTTTACTACTGCATCTATTCTATCCTTTTTAAATCTGTAATCATTCGTTTTGTTGGCAGTGCCTTATACCCTGTTCACTAGGTTATTCGATTTTTGACAGCTGCCTTAGAACGTAACCGTTCCAAACTACGTAAAACTAAACTTTAAAATGCGTAATAAAATAAATATGTAAACTGCCTTGTCTTATTGAATTGTCTTATTTATTACTTCTTACAGACATTTTATTCCGTTTTATTTTCTTTTTTCAGTTTTTACAAAAAAATAAAAATATTATTATGCGTATTAAATATTGTTATATTCTATCGGAATAAGGGATGGGATCGAATGTATTCGCTTCAAATGAATAAATCAAAATTTCTCCGCTAAATGGCTAGAGGTGAAAAATTTCGCCGGTTATCAAAAAAAAAAAATCTGCTGTTTTATTGAAAAGTACAATACCTACGCGGTCAAAATTTATGGCAGAGCAAATTTATTTTTAAATATCCGACGAAAAATTTCAATGCCCGGGTTCTAAATCATGTATTGAATCCATAGTAACAGGTTGTGCGTCGATGTCCCTGCTTCCCTGTATGTAGGAAATGTAGGTATACTTGACAGTACAACAAAACAAACATCAAATTAAACAAATTTTACACTCGCCGTATTATTTAAGTACCTACGTACCATCTGCAAAGAGCTCAACAAAGGGCGCATCTACTCATGGTGTTTTAATTACACGTCTCTCATTCATATAAACATTTCTTCGAGCCGCCATTTTGTAAATGTTGTCCGGTCAACTCGACGGGTAATCCCGTCGAGTTGACCGGCAAATATTAAGCCGTGCTAATGCACGGCTTAATATTTGCCATTAGGAGTTATGTGTTCTATTATATGTGGAAGGAAGGGTGGGAGATATGTCAATGGCAAAGTTATAATGAAAAATATATCCAGCCTATAAAATCAACAAACCCGAATAGGTAGGTAAGTAATTTAATCTTGAAATATTAATAGGTACTTGGACTAGAGTTTTCATGAGATAACACGAATAGTTTATGTAAGTTAAACAAAGACTGAGAAGTTCGTGCATTTCGTAAATAATTTTGAGATTGGAGTTTTCGGAAGACAATTATTTGTAAGTAACTATTTACCTAGGTACTAAATTAAATGACTAACTAAGTAACTATACAAATAAATACAAAAACAAAAAAACACTTAGTTGTCGAAGTACTCGTCCGCATCGCTGTCATCCGGAAATTGTAAGTAGTTGGTATATAGGTATATACCAACTAGCATGCATTCAAGTAACTCCTATGAGTGAAGACTCCTACGCATCTTGGGCAGTTAGCCCAGTTAGATCCTTGCTGGCTGCATAAATTTCAACCTATTCTCATGTAGTTCGTTCCGCTACAAGGGGTGAGGAAATATATTGCAGAATTCAATTATATGCCCTTTAATTTGTATCCAAACCGATTTATACCAATTTTCCTGCAGTCTGTACAACACTGTCTATTTGTCTATAGTTGAACCTTCATGAACTTTTAGACATATAACTTCATAATAATCCACAAAATATAGACTCAAATAATTTCGATTTTTCCATTACGAAAATATTATTTGGTTACGATTATAATATATTATTCTAGTACAACGTCCGCTATCAAATATTTGCAGCGACCAAATAGACATATATTGATAGCCACACTGAAACCAGCTGCTAACATATAATAATGCTTTTGAAATCAGATTAAGCACGATTCAGCTGGATAACTGTTTGCGAAACGTCGAAGCAGTTAATATTAAAACTGAAATAGAACGGAATAAAATAGAACTGATTTATTGGAGTTCATCATTTTACTCTAAAGTAAACTAATGATTTTACTGACTGAGAATTTAAGGCCCGTTTTCTAGAAAGATGCCCATTTTTGAATTTTGATTCAAAACGAGACACATAAGATTCCATTATAAAAGAGTTCTATGATATTTTATAGAAATCTTTTATAATGGAATCTTCTCGTTCTCATTTTTAGAAAAGATAAGAAACTCCATGGATATTGTTTTGAATCAAGTTTTTTTAACAATTAGTCTGGTCACCGAAACTATTTTTTTTTTCTTTTATTGCCGCACTGCTGGGCAAAGCCCACCCCCACAGACTTCCAAATCTCTCTTTCTTATTCCTTTTCCGGCCACTTTGAACATACCTCACCTTAATATCCGTCTGCCGCCATACCTGTAGAATGTACACTCAATAGAATTCCTGATAAAACCAAGATGACTCTCACGAACCCCTATCATTGAGTAACCCCATTCCTTTACAACTGATCCCATTGTAATGTACATTGAAAATCGAATCGTACGGCTATGCCCAGGTATTTAATTAACAACGTTCCATGTCAATGTCCGTGCTTTGAATGAAATAAGGTACATTATCCCACAAAATATCGGTGTATTGGTTGTAGGGATCGCTTGATTGAAATATTGGCGTTATTACAGATTGTGTCGGGATAACTATTAGGTACAACGATTTACTTGGAAAATAAAAGAATCACAGAAAGAATGTAGACCTGCATATATTTTTATAGTGACATACATACACATACATAAACTCATGCCTTCTTCCCATGGGGGTAGGCAGAAACAACAGAACGCCACCTGCTACGATCCTTACATACTCCTTTTGCCTCGTTTACGTTCATACATCTGGTCATACACGCACGCCGGTTGCGAGTACTACGCACTTGACCTTTCTGAAGAACATCACCAATAAGGTCACTATATGTCTTCCTAAGGTGTCCCCTCCCGGCGTTTCCACTCACATCTGCCTTGTAAACCTTTTGTTAGTCGCCCTTCATTCATCCTCTCAACATGACCAAACCATCTAAGCATACACTTTTAAATTTTTGTCACTACATCTTCTTTTAAACCGCGACACGCGCACAGACAGGCGCGTGACAGTTTTATAATAATAAAAAAAATCTTTTTAATAAGTACCAAAGAGAATTCTACAACATCCTTCGGCCCCGCGAGAAAGCGGAAGAAATATGTATAAAACTAAAACATTGTTCGGGGATAATAAAATAATATATTTAAATTTATAAATACTTAGTAGGCAGTTTCACCAGCAGACCGGAACGAGTGACATGCATTTTAGTGGGGAGCTGAATGATGTGCAGGGGCAGTGGTTGGCACATCCCTATGACAAACCTCTAAAGGGAAGAGGCGCTGTAGGGGTCTGATTAATTCGCCTCTTGCGGTTCTAATCCGCGCTACACGCCTGTGACCATCCACCTCTTGCAACGTCTCAACACATTAGGTACCTAATGGCCATTAAACCCTCTTTACGTCATCAGACCCTATCAAAACTATGTCCCGATTTCAACTGGATTAATATTAGCCGTTGATTTCTGAGTAAGTAGAGCCAGGTATTCGCTGCGAAAACGCTGCTTCAGATCGCCACATAAATTTGAATATAACGCCAACGTCCAGTCAAGAGCTGACCATCAATATGATCCATATTTAGGATATCTTTCCTTTCTTTTCCTAAATGTAAAAACATTGAAGGAGTCATCGGAGCTAAATTTTCCGTAGTGTCGGCTATATAGGTAAGCGGCCGAGAATTACTCATCGCTTCGGTTTCACACAACACAGTCAACAGCTCATTATATTTAAATGCTGCCCTACCAAGCACCCTCCTCAGCATTTCTTTAACCGTCCGTACCATCCTTTCCCAGAATCCTCCCCACCATCGCGCGGACGGAGTATAAAGCGCCATTCAATCCTTTGCGTTGAGGTCCTTGTCCGATGAGGCCCCAGCCCGCGTCGTAGCTGAGCCTGTAGCCTTAAATTCCCCTATTAATAATTATAATGTTAACCTTTCGATCCAGCCTGTCCCCACTTGCTGCCCTCTCTCAGCGACGCCCTAAGCCGAGGTCCGTATCCCACAGGGGGTGCCCTTAGCGTGCGGTCATTTAAATATAAGTTTTAGTATTAAATTTCGCTCCCGGCTGGAGGTTTTTTGAGTAAAATCTTAAGGCACCCACAGGACAGTTCGGTTAAGTAGCCAAGACCTCAGTGGTCAAAAAACTACGCGTTGCCAATTCCAAAAAAAAAAAAAATTGCTTTGAGGTCGTCCGTGCTATTTCATTCCACATGATGTTATCTTGCTCCGCGAAAATTCGTTCCATTATCTATATATATATTATCCTTACGGAACCTCTTCTTGCCACAAACTGGCGGAACGTTAACATAAAGTCTTCTGCAGACAGTGAAGAACACAAGTCTAAATAGACTGCACGGTATGTAGCTCATGTGAATAAAACGATCCAGCATTTTTGTCCCGTCTTTAAATACAGTGCAGTGGTCCAGCCAAGCCTATACTGGTTGCCTCAAATTGACTGCCACATTGTATCCTGTCTGCAGGTAACCGTGCAGAGGGTACTGTGCAACTCTTGCTGCTGAAACGCTTGTAAACCACACATTGCCGTATTACCTTTTTAGCAAGAAGACGTATGCTTATAATCCAATATCTTTCCCGAAGTTTACTAATTAACGTTTATGATCCCGCATAAAGGTATTTTATGTGAAAATATTGTACAATTCTCTCAACAATAATATTATCATTTGACAGATTATTGCACAGAACATATATACTTTTAGGGAGGATTATTGTAAAGTGTCGGTTTCATGTCACTTATATTAAATAGGTGACATGAAACCGTCGTTGTCGTTGCCCATTGTTAAACGAGTCTTAAAACAAACGAGTCTTTTATCGTTAAAAAAGGTTTGTAATTTCTTATAGTTTTTAGAAAAATCAACTGAACATTCTCTTTGAAGTACAGCGAGTAAATGATTTTCGGCTTCTGTGTTCTTTATTTAAATTGAATCTACAGTTATTACGGAACCTTAAGCACTAGTCGACCATTCTTAGTATCTTCAAATATTCCCCAAAATAAAGGAGGTTTTTTGAAAATCCTTTTGTGTTTACTACACACAAACACGACTTCTTTACCTCTTTAAAAACCTCATTATCATCCGGAGTCACTTCTATATGAGGCCATTCTGATTCAGATTTCTTTATCCACTCGGGACCTACCCCACATTTGCTTTTAAGAAACTTTTCTGCATTGCAGCTTCACGTTGGCAAATCAGCAGGGTTATAACACTCGCCTGGAACATGGCGCCATTCGTGCAAAAGTGGTTTATATAATATCTCCTGAATTCTATTATTTACAAATACATTTAAGTTCACCTTTCTGTTAAGCCGTGCCGTGCCGTATAGACTAATCAGTCTAGTAGAATACCGGACAGTTTAAATTTAGGTTCCGTCCTATATCAGCGGCTACTCTAGAGTAGCCGCTGATATAAGACGGAACGAGCTGCTAGTAAAGCGGATAATAGCTCCAGCCTAGGCATCAGTAACAGCTTTACTTGGACACACTCTTGACTTAGCTGTCAACAACTGAACTGTGACCTGGCTATTAAACTTGGACCGTAAAAACATACAACATGCATAGGCAGCCTAACTTGCATCACAAAAAGCATGTATAGTATTGTGACTATCGTGTAAATCGGGTGTACTGTGTGGGAACTCTACATGTTTCCATGTGCGGAATCTCCTGTAACCAATCTTTTGATGTTTTGACTAAATCTTCAGGTTAAGTTTCATCCCAACCAATATTACGTATCCAAATTTTTTTTATGAAATTGGTTGGTTGGTTTGTGGAATTGGTTTTCTTTTACCGGTGACTCTATAGTCACCGGTAAAAGAAAACCAATTTGGTCAAAAAAGCTTTGCGCTACAGATTACATTATATCGCTTTGTAATATTTTTGTCCGTGTTATGTTTAGTTAGGACATAAGTTTTGCAATAAAGTGGATCACTTGGGTTCCATTTAAGTCCTAATACTGAAGTGGTGACGACCTCTTCATCCGTGATGACTAGACCTGTCACCCAGCATTGAAGCTCGAAGTTGCTCTCGAGCATGATTCTTTTGGATTCACTTATAAAACGATGCATATCCTCCAGACTGCTTACATTATTTACACAATTATCTACATAGTATGACTTTCTCAACATCTCGGCAGTCTCTGAACCGTACTTTTTTAATGTTTCAGTATTGTAGCTGCCAGTAGGAAAGGGCTCGTTGTAACTCCACCACAAAAACTTGAAATATTCACGATCTTCAGGCCATAACGATATTTGTAAAAATGCTTTCTTTATATCAGATGTAATGCCAATAGCATTTCTCCTGAAGTTAATTATCAACGGAATGGTGAAGCAAATAGGTACCTTACAATTTTGTGATATAACGACATTGTTATAGAAGTGCTACCAAATACCCAAAACCAAAGGTATGAGTGTGCTAGCAGAATTAAATGGTAAATGTGAATCCATGAGCGACGCTTTGGTGAAGAAGATCTAGGTTTGGTAACCGCTTTCCATTAGGTGGACAAATGGAAAGTGGCCAAGTTATCATCGGCCTAAATATCGTACACAATAGGTACGATTTTTTGTCATAATTATTTTATTTTGGAAGAGATTATATTATCAACAAATCACTTGTGAACTTTCTTTAATCTTTCACCAAACAAATATAAACAGATAATTTCACAATATGAAACCGACCCAGTCTAGTGAAAAGCAGTATGTTTATTTGGTTGCGTCTGTGAAATAGCCACGTCGACACTTGTGTGTAAACATTCAGCTAAAATACATTACACTGTTGATGACTTGTATCAC
Source organism: Dryobotodes eremita (assembly GCA_917490735.1). Classification (NCBI taxonomy): domain Eukaryota; kingdom Metazoa; phylum Arthropoda; class Insecta; order Lepidoptera; family Noctuidae; genus Dryobotodes; species Dryobotodes eremita. Next base: position 3,189,236 of record OU823256.1, read on the forward strand.
TGCCTGTTTATGTTAACTAGGGCATGGTTAATATCCGGATTTGCGGGGAAACGCGCAAATACATTGTGTTTGGTTATTCAGAGAATCAATGAATTATACAGATTCAATTAGTGCCTAAATCGGAACCGCATTTGGTCTTAACACGACCCTAATGGCTGGTAGAATACCTAAATTAAAATCCAATTTGTTTGAAATGGGATACTAGCACCTCAAAAATAAGCCATGAAGATAGTGTGCACCAAACTGCTCAGTCAATTCACGACATTATGAGTCAACTCAGCCGTAGTTTACTACTGGACACAGGCCTTCCTGCTACCCCTCAGTAAGAATGACTTTTAAAAGGCGGTTGTGACAGACTGGTTGCAGGAGCCGGACAGCCGATTGTTGCGGCGCATCTTAGAGAGGCCAATGTAAATATAATGGTATAAAATAAAACCCCTTTTGCTTTTAAGTTGTTTACTTTTCTCTTAGCTACTGCGCCAACCGGGCCGTTAAACACTGTATTGACAGGTGAATTGAGATTCAATGAAAATACGACAATAGCTATAGTCCACGAACTTTATCATAATAATTTTCCCTAGCCATCGGAACTAGTCTAATAATCTCGTGAGAATCTGAATAAATAATATGATTTCCTCTATCGAAAGTAATACCTAACACTCCTTGCACGTTGATGACTTTCTTCACTTTTTGGACCATTCTGGTGACTACAAATATTCCATCTTCACTGCATACATGGACGTACCCATTGTTATCAGTTGCAATCCCCAGAAATCTCGGATGATCTCTCAACAAGATCGGCCTGTCTTCACCATGTTTAATACCAAACAAACCTGTTCCGTTAATAAAGAAAATATTATCATATTTATCCAAAACAAATTGATGGACTATATCACCTTTTAGTTCTGGTACAGCGCTCACAGTTCTGTTTACATAATAGTACGCACTAAGACTCGGAAACTTGATAAAATAGATGTATTTCTTGTTATACAGCCACCAGATGTCCAGGTTTTGTATGTTCAGCCTCTGCAACGTCTTGTTGGTTGAGCTGTATCTGTAGATCCCGTGACTGCCTCCGAAGTACATTTCTCCTGTTGCTGGATCATTGGAGATGGCAAATGCGTCTTTCACTCCTTTTAGTACATTGAGGCTTCTGCTGTCAATGTGGAGCATGGCCGGCACGTACTCCCCTTGGCCGAAGTCGAAACTGAAGTACAGTGTGTTGGTAGATTTTTCCACTGATAGTTGATTGGGGCTGTGAGCGACGGTCGTCAAAGTTTCCTTCACGTAACAATGCTTCGATGGATCCGAGGATACAATGTCACAGTACTTGCTGAATTGTTCTTTCGCTTTGATACTCACTATTATTGAAACCAACAAGTAAATTCTCATCTTCTGATATAAATTTTCAACAACCCGTTCAGGAATTATTGGAATATAATGATATTGCACCTTTTCAGAGCTGCGAATAGTTTAAACGTTAGCCGATGCTTGAAATTAGACTGACTTTCAATAGAAACGAGGCCAGAATTTTAAATTGATTTCAATGTCCAAAGTCACTTCACTCGTCACTTTTTAATATTTTTGATATTAATTGTTTATTTTAGTAATTTCTAAAGATTAAAATGATTATTCATGGACATTTTAAACACTTAGTAAGACACTCTTCACAGTTTGAGCAACAAGCCGACAATGCATGTCTGACTGTTTGTAACAATTATAATCGTTCAAACAAACAATGAAAGTATTTGAAAATATTGAGATTAAAAAGATATGTTTGTCGTTGCAAGCGATTTCAGGGCGACAACATCATCAAAATATTACTACCCGTTGATTTCATAATATTGGTCAAACTGTAATTTAATTCTCATTTATTGATCGGGTAGTCCTGTTAACGCCGTGACGTGGCGCTTTGATTTCCCGCCATACACGTGGACAGAATCGATCTAGAAGGCTAGGTTCACATTGCTATAGCTGACGCCATATAGTTCAAATCATACGATCGAAACTGTCACGTCCATCTTACAAGCCTTTGTTCCTTGCATTGTAAATTACCGAGTAAATGTGACTGTGATTTATTCTTCAATCTAAATTTTACTGGATTGCCCGAGTACCCACCTACTTAGAAACGATAACCCGTACTAAGAAACAATAACAATGATCTATTCTCATCCAATACCAAGAGCTAATACCATTTGGTATTAGTTTATTTCCGAATTTATTTTCTATTCCCAACGAGTACCACATTTTTTTAAATAAAAATCTATTACTAACGAATACCAAAGCGTGACTTTTTGTACACTCAGCTACACAAAGTTTTATTTAAATCGCGTTTTACCGAAATCTAGGGTAATCTAAATATAGGGTTAGGGTTAATAAGCTGGTCGACGGAGCCCCGCTCCGCGGGGCTCCTATTACTATCCAAAAGTTTTAAAGGAACCTAGCCAACCGAACCTCGGGATGCCACTGACGTCGACCGTCTAGGGTTAGGATTTTCGGGAACATTTATTATGTTTTCAGAAACTTAGTTCGTCACTCAAAGCATTTTAATTTTACTGAACCTGACTGTATCTGATTTCTTCAAACTTGTTTTGGTATTGGTTTTAAAATGTGGTACTCGTTGGGAATAGAAAATAAATCGGAAATAAACTAATACCAAATGGTATTAGCTCTTGGTATTGGATGGGAATAGAGCATAACAATGGCCCTGTTATCGCTACGCTTGCGCTCCCGCCATCATGTTTTTGTAATATTAATTGTTTGAACGACGATAATATCGGGTGACATGTCGCAATGAATGAATTGACTCCGACAACTTATTGATAGTGTTATTGTCGGCGGATATGCATGGCTTGATCTTTTTATATTTTATCTTTTGGAGACTGCTGGACATTATAATAATGACTGTGGCTGGGTTCAATTCCTAGGGCCATTATAGGGAATTAAAGTAAAATTTGGGTGTGTAACAGTATCCTCTGCCGGACCAGATGAATGAGACCCGTTAGAGCCAATAAGAAGTATACAATTTTTTTAATAGTTTTGTTTTTATTCTTCTCCATTTTATACCTGGAAGCTAATGGATATTGAGCCCCATAAGTGTTGGCCAGTTCAATCAGCACTCGTAATTGCGTACACACTATCAATCAGAATCGCAATCATTTTGAAGGATATCGCTAATCCATTGCTTCATATTTGTTGGGAAAATTTGTCTGCTTAATAATGTAAATAACGCAATGAATGTTGTCGAAAAGTTAAAATGAAAGCCATTCCTACTATTAGTGTGTTACGTAATTAACTCGTAGGCATTGTATAGCTCTCCTTCTGTGAAGCAGTAATGCTCGCGAAGGAGGAGGCGGAGCGCGTGAGGGAGAGGCAATCGTTGCACTCTCACGCCCCTAGTCGCCGCAGGAGGAGACACCCTGGTCGTCGGGAGTCGATTGCCGACTCCCGGCCACAGTAGGTGCGGGCTTGCGGACGGCGAGCAATGGGCAGCTCGCCGTCCGGTAAGGACCAGGCCCGGGTCGACGGCGCGTCGTGTTCAACACCCGCCTCAAAGAGATATCAAGATAATTGACGGGGTCCGATAGGGCCGATGCCTGCCGGGGTCGCGGATTGTTCGAAAGAGTTACCGTGGCCCTGGCGCACAGGCAACTGAAGGAACACGGGTGGGTTTTAGTCAGTAAGACTCTGTCACGCCCTTCCGTTCTGCCCAGAGCAGGAGAGGTCATTTGATGATTTCCCACCCAAAAAAAAAAGGCGTTGTGTACCAAAATAGGCAGAACTTGTTAATCCATAAGTTATAGTTTTTAATTGTAAACATTGTAATTCTTTATCTGGACTTTGGCGCCATAGTATATTTTGGAGAAACCTGTGATCGGGATGCAAATTAATCTGTCTGTATATATGACGGATATCAGACAGAATAATATACTTATATGTGCGAAATAAAATTAATATTTCAATCAATTGTTTTTGATTTACAGGCCCATTGCATAACATATCATTTAAACTAATGCTACCTTTAATCTTTGCACTGCCATCAAAAGTAACACGTAATTTCTTTGTTATTATATCAGTTTGTAAAACTGCGTGATGCGGGAGAAATTACAAAGTTTGATCACTAGGAGAACATATTACGTTGACATTAATTACCTTTGCATATCCCAGCTTAATATATTCATTAATAAAGGTAATGTACACACAATATAAGGAGCGATATAGATTGGTCTTAGCAAAACGTTTCTCTGATTTATAAAATCGCTGCAATGCAATATTAAATGACCCTGAAGTATTAATTTGTTTTACATCTATTTTTAGAGATAATTTAACCTCAAAACGATTATTATTTAAAGTAAGTGATTCGTAAAATAGTTTTTCACAATGTTCTAGCTCCGGTAGTTTTTATAAATATAACTCTGGGACCTTTTCGTCTCCCAAAACTTACTGACCAGAGACTCAAGACCAGGAGTGTGCTCTACAACTGCATGCATAGCAACGGACTTATGAGTAGAAGATGCAAAGAAGTCTCCTGGTATGCAAACCTCGTATTGAGCAGTATCGGATCCTTTAGACATCCCTCAATTTTGCCATCCTTTATCACTTGAAAGAAAATGTCAGCAGCTAACAGCAGTGTTATTTCACCTGGAATATAGAATTCAGTATCATCAAGTGTCTCATATTTAGGAATATTGAACTTTGATAAGTTTATTGACCTTTGTGGCAACTTCCCTGTGACCTTATCTATTATAGAACAAGTGACAGAAATATTATAGATTTTTATTTATTTATTTTATTATTTATGTACACAAAGTAAAATAGATGCAGATACATACATATATATAGATAGAGGCATATTAGTATTGAATACAAAGGTACTGTTTATTTTTTAAGAAATTTCTTCCAGCATACCTGCGAAAGGAGAAATGAAAAAGAAATGTGGACAATAGTGTGTGAGAACAAGAAGAAAATAATTTGATTTTGTGACGTCTTAAACTAGAACATTAAATATACTTACCAATTATTTGTTATAGAATGTAATGTTAAATTAACAGCTTTATCAATTTTATCTGTTGGCTGACCCCCCAAAGCCACAACATTATGTTGCTGCATGTATGTTGGGATGCCCATTTTATTAACTCGGGTATTTGTGCAAAAGGATGTTTGACTGCCACAGTCTAACAATGCCCGCATCATATATTATTTTTCTGTGATTCTGAAACTAAAACCTTTACAGTAGGTAAGAGCACATTAGTGCTTGATTGTATTGATGAATGTAAGCTCACCTTGGGTTGTGATGTCTATCTGTTCTTAGTGTTGATGTATCTGAGCATCACTCGGTACAGACCTGTGCTCATCACGGTGTATTAAAGTGTTACGGAATTTTGAGGCGCATAGTGTACTTTTGAAATGAAAATGGCACTTGCTCGCATGGGAACATATTTTACAAAAGTTATTAGCTTTAACGTATTCTAAACGCTCATTTGACATTTGACATTTGAATAATTTGAGAGATTGGCCACACAGTTTACACTTTGACGTTTCTGAAATCTTAGAGACGTTAACAGCCTTGCTCTTTCTATTTACAAATGATGGGCTTACTTCTAGGGACATCGCCCTCTTATCTAAAAATATAAATAATTCGTTTATTGTAGGCATACTTCCCATGTCCCTGTCCGAGCGAAATAGCTTGACAGCAATGGATCAAGCTTGCGGGGTATTATGCAAACTAAGATTGAATTCTAGTGGTCGACTGGCTCCTTCATGTTCTTTAGGGCAGAGATCTGCTGCCGGACCCACCAATTTTCGTCGCTTATTAGCAACTCACCAGATTCTCAACTCACCAGATTCGCAACTAACCAGGTTCGCAACTCACCAGATTCGCAACTCATCAGATAATGTACTATCCAACAAAGAAATGTTATAACTTTCAAATAAATTATTACGACTATTTTAGTGATAGACAACGCCATCACATAAACTGATAAAATCGATTCAAATGCATATGAGGTCGGATTAAATTGCTGATAGACAACCGCATTTCATAAACATGTTTATTTTTCTTCCTGTATATTATTAAGTATTGTGACGTGACAGTGACATAATGCATTTTCTAGTTTGCGATCATTGAATACCTACTCGTATATCGAGGTTTGAGATAAATTTATTAAATTTACTCTTATAACTGTGAATTCGACTTTTATCAGTTAGCGTTAATTGTAGAAATAACATGGCTGAGAGCGGTGTAAAATGTATTAAGAGTCAAAGCGGTAACATAGTTTTATTATATGCGGGCTATAAGTATAATTTTAATGTAAAAAACAAATCGGGAACCACTAATTGGAGATGTTCCAATCAAAAAGAATGCAATACCTCAATTACTTTGAACGCTAACAATGTCATTATAATAGAAGGAAGACATTCATGTACTCCAGACCAGACCCGAAATTTAGTTGATGCTACAATGGACGAATGCAAGAAGGAAGTATGTGTCAATTTAAATATTGTGCCAAAAATATTCGAAGAACATTTTTATAACAATGTGACCAATAATGAAATGGCTGTGCATGAGATTCCTCAGTTTTTTTCTAAGAAGGATACTTTATATAGGGCACGAGCAAAGTATTTAAAAGTAGGCCGTGGTTTAATAACTAATACTGAGAATGTAAAATTACCGGAGCACATTGTTAAAGATGTATTTTTATTTGACGACGGCGATGACAATAAAATCATTGTTTTTGGTACTCAACTAGCAAAACAAAAGTTGAAAACTGTTAGTACATACTACGGGGATGACGCTTTCCGAGCGGCACCTGAGCCGTTCTATCAAATTTACACAATACATGCGGATTTATCACACAATGAAGATGCAGTTGCTTTTGTGCCGCTTGTTTACGTATTTCTTCCTGACAAATGCCAAAATACTTATAATCGTTTTTTTCGGGTACTAAAGGAACAATTTGGCTTGAAACTAAAAACATACAAATGTGACTATGAAATTACAGCGATGCAAGCGGTGAAAGAAGTGTTTTGTGACGCATTAGTTAAGGGATATTATTATCATTATCAGAATGCTAATTGGAGAATGAGCAAAAAATTTGGTTTGACCAATACTCGCGAAGGCAAAACAGTTACGCATCTTTGCACTTTATTACCCTAACTACCACCAATAATAATTCCTGAAGCAACTCTGGGCATTTGTGAAATAGCACCACAAAATGAATCTTTTTCAAAATTCAAGAACTATTTTGATAATCAATGGATCATAAATGTAACCAGTGATGTTTTTAGTTGTTATGGTGAAAAGAATAGGACCACTAACGCCATCGAAGGGTCGCATAGACCCTTAACCACAAAAATAACAACTAAACCATCACTGTTTAAATGTATTTTAATTTTGAAAAAAGAAGCGAATGTCCAAGATATCAAAATTAAAAAAACTGCTTTGCATTTTAAGGATAACAAAAGAAGTATTAAGTTAAAAAGATGAAAGAATTAAGAACATTATTTCGGATTGCTTAAATAGTAAAATTAGTGTAAGTGATTGTATGACGCATCTGGCTACTTTGAGTTACAATATTGACTCATATTAAATTTGAAAACTCCTCGACCCTTCATGATGGTGCTAAAATGAAAGGTATCCAAGTGACATATCGCGAATATGTAAAAGGTCCGTATTATTTTGGTTGTTTGGATTATTTTGTTGTGAATAAATTATTCTGTTATTTTTGATTTTGTGGCAGAAGCATTCAGTGTCTTAATAAACCTGGGTAAATTCACTTAGGTGCATTAACTATACTAATCGTAGACTTTAATCACTAATTGTAGCTATATATATATGTGTGTAATTAAAAGTTCAGTCTATATTTTTAAATTAAATTTAATTCACCGAAACTAACTTAACCTCGGGGTGCTCTAAGATACCGAGCTCGCTACGCTCGCTCTTGAACTAATTAGGCAGTTGAAGAAAGGGGAACCGTGCTAAGCGACCTCGGAATATTGGGGCACCCCGACGTTAGGTTAGGTTAGGCTACTTTAAACCCTGCACACAGAAATAGGAGCCCCGCGCAGCAGGGCTTCGTCGACCTAACCCAACGGACAACTGTATTACTTTAACTGACTAATTAGATCAAGAGCGTAACATTGAATTAACTATGTTCTGCATACATTTTAACCAAAAATTTTTTTGCCTTCGTAATTATTTGTAAAACATTATTTTTATATACTGCCTAATGTAATTTTGATGCACCCAGGTGATTTAGGCGAATAAAGTTTACTTTTAGTATAAGTGCACCCAGGTGAATAATATTTACGAAAAGTAATGTTAATGCACCTAGGTGAATTATTAACCCAGGTGAATTAAGTAAGTAAACATTTTTTTTTTATAGTAAATTGGATTTAATGAGAGTTCAATGATGAATGAGACTTTAATTTATAAGTAAATAATTATTTTGGTTTCGATTTTCTTTTATTTTTTTGGTGAATAAACTTTTGTGATTTTGTGTGTCATTGTACATTTGGTGAGTTGCGAATCTGGTGAGTTGCGAATCTGGTTAGTTGCGAATCTGGTGAGTTGAGAATCTGGTGAGTTGCTAATAAGCGATTTTCGTAACTGTTGTGCCGTACCACGGCGAATTGCTGGCAAATCGAGTATCGAAGTTATGTGGTTGTTGACAAGCAGCATCGTGTCTGTATACCCAGCAGGACTCTACGTTTAATCCGATTGAAAGTTAAATGTTAACGTGTGTAGTATTTAGTACCTTCCGAATCGTATTAGTAAAAAAATTGTACCTTAATTGTTACAGCGAAATCTAAAATTATTTTCCAGCAGGACCCTCCACTGTTTGAAGGTCTATAGACAAATCTTATATGGTCCCGTTTAGCGGTGTATTAGTACCTTAAACATACCTTAGTTTAATGTTAAAATAATTATTATTTAATGAGGAATGCACCTGCAAAACTTTAATCAAGCCAGCAGGACCCTATTTCGTTTTGAGGCTTTCAGTCCAGACAGTCATATTTCTTATAAGCATTATATTAGTACTTTTCTGTAAATCAATACACGGTAAATGCGTCGTTCTGTAGTTATCAGGTCAGCTCTGAGAGTGAGACTTCTGCGTAGGTTTCATTAATTATTTTTGAGTTTTCAACCAGGATTGAAAGCTGCGCGAACTGGTCGTCAATTTCGTCAGAATCTGGCTCGTTATACTGCCACAAAAACTCCATTTCTACTACCTGACATTGCTCGTAAGATTTTCGCAACTGTTCTTGGCGAAAGACGACGTCTTTCTAATCATGCTCTTCAATTGTATGAGCTTGGAAGTATTTTTCGAGACGCGTTATGGCCGCCTTTCACAGTCGGCGTTCAATACGTAGCTTTTTAATAAGCCATTATTTTAGTAGCAGACGTGGAGGAGAGATCTGATAAATATATGTCGCTCTCTGTTCACATCGATATAGCCGGTTAGTATTGTACTAAGCTGTGTTTGTTACGGCGATATACTTTGGCTCCAATCGCCCACAATTTTGTAAGAACAAAAAATGAACGCGAGAATCGGACGCACAATGTTTTTACACTAATATTAATTAGGCACTGGAAAATGACTGGCGCACATCAATACCTGTTACTTTATTTTATTTAGTTGGTTTCGGCACAAATTTTGTTAGACTTAAGCAAACAAATAATGAAAATATTGTAAAATATTTATTTGGCTTCGTGCATACATGAGATGACGTAGAAAAGTAAAAACAAAAGAAGATGCAAAATATTTAAAATGAAGAACAATAAAATAAAACTTTATAAAGAGGTTTTATACCTTCTAGTTGGCTCTAACAAGACCAATAGTTAGTTGGGTCAGATAAAATATTGCAGACCACTTCATAAGTGCTTAAATATTTATTATTTGAACTATGTAAGAGAGATGAGTAAATTAAACGAGGGTTTTTCATATAACTTTGATAATTATTCCTAAGGATGGTTCTACTTTTCAAACATGTTTATACTTTTTTTTATTAAACGACTTGAAAAAAGGAGGAGGTCCAGGTATTTTTATTATATTTTTTTATTATGTGTGTTGTTAGCTCAGAACTTTTTTCTAGGTGAACCGATGTGGATATTTTTTTGATAGCTGGTGCTTCTCATGTGACCCCATATAATTTTTATCAAGTTCTGACCAGGAGTTTTTGAGTTATCCTTAATATGCGAATTTTTCCAGTTAGTTTATATTGATGATGTTTTAATAATTTCCTATCACTGTTATTTCCATATCCAGTAGTGGTATGTATACGAATTTGTGTGGGGTAGGTATCACAACTAAAAAGTGAATAAATTAAGGGTAAAAAACATTTTTTAAAACAAGCTTTTATTTAATTGCCCTAAAAAGATGAAAATAAACTTTAAATTAAATCAAACTAATCAATTTAGTACATGTAGTATACAATTTTTTTAATAATATAAAAGCTTGTCGCGAGATTTACCTGTGTACTAACGTCTTGCTTGACATACTTATTATAAGTAATTCTATGAAAGAAAATGTTTCCTATAAAATATGCAAATGTTTTTTGTCTTACGCTTGTCAGCTAATCTGAGCCCTACTTAATTTTTTCTGCAATCTTTATATAAATCTATGTTTGCCTCGTATTTTTGCCATTCACTTTTGACGGACTCGCGGAGGTTGCATGCAAGAACCAAATAGGTATATCCATTACAGTACTCTACGTACCCATTACCTAAAATCCATTTCTTTCCCTCATTTAACTCTCATTCGGGGAAGTAATGGATGCTAGGTTACCCTCGTGGGTTTCCACATGAAGAAGATATCACAGTGTCTGTCCAATCTGTCTTTTGTTACTTTTCTCAATATTTCAGCACATTATGGGTGCTTTTTCACCCTAATAATTTTAACACGTAATACATATTTACCTTAACCTACCCATTCGAACGCAATAAAACAACTTAACGTCTCAAATGATGACTTATTCATAAATATTTCGAATAAAAAGGACGTAACACGTAATCTGAGTGATAAAAATCAGCATAAACAATAAACTATGTAAGGGGTGCTGTCAAAAGTCGCGCCGTAAAAACGGGATCGTGAAATTTAATAGGCTCTGAATTTTGGGGACGGGTCTTTACTCTTTGGGGATAAATTCGGTTGGGAAAAAAGGAAACTTTTGTTGAATAATTTCCAAGATCAAAAAACGTTTTTTTTTTCATTCTTAGAAAAGGCCTACTATTCCAAACTGCCTTCGTAATAAGATCATGCCTAAAACAAATTCAGAAATTGCCAGTATTTCAGACATCGTACCTAAGCATACGAACACAACGGTAGCCTAGAACGTCATACCTATTTTTTAAATCGACAATTTTAATAATAAAATTTGGTATTTAATTTTGTACTCGAACATACTCGGGAAGCTTCTGGTTATGGAGCTATTGAAGGACAAAGTTCCAACTTTTTAGACGTTATTTAACGAAAATAAGTTTTAAATGTTATAACTTAATTTTAAATACTCCCACCACCCCTGTAGCGTTGCATGCATCTATGCAACGGTACAGGGTTCGTGGGACGTAACACCTACGTTACGTTGCGCAAGAGTGAATTTTCACACCAAAAATAAAAGTCATTTCCCAGCAATTATTTTTGCACAAAGTTACTTAGCTTGATATACAGAATGCTAAAGCTCCCATCTAGATACCCTACAAACTCAGAAAAATATTATTATAGCGGGTGACATTAATATAAACATTAGACCTAAGGATGCAGAATCTTCTTATGAACACAGAAACAGAACCACTTACCTTGACACGCTATCGCTGTACGGAATTTTACCTGGGCATACTCTACCTACCAGGAATGAAAACTGTTTAGACCATTTTATGCTGAAAGTAAACAAACGAAAATTCTCAGCATCCATCGCAATATTACACACTAGTATTACAGATCACTACACCACACTTCTATCCGTATCAAAATTAAAAAATACCCCTTTAGCTAACAAAACTAGATCCACTGTGGATTTTGAGCAAGCACTTAAGTACCTGCAAGAGAGTAAACTAGCAGACCTACTCTTTTGTAATGATCCTGAAACTCTAACTAACCTATTACTAAACAAACTGACGGATTCCATCAATAAAAATACAATTCTCACTAAAATCCCAAACAGTAAGCGCATTATAAAACCATGGATTACCCCAGGTATTTTACGTTGTATTAAAAATCGTAATAAGCTACAAAGAGATAATAAAAAAGATCCATACAATGAAATATTAAAAATAACATATATTAGATATAGAAATCACTGTAACAATCTTATCAAAAAAATAAAACGAAAATATGAAAGAGAATTAATAACTAAATCAGTTGCTAACAATAAATTACTTTGGAAGAACATTAAAACTATAACTTTCACAAATAAAACTAACAATTTCAATGCAGACTTACTTGATATAAAATCGAATCCTTTAGAATCAGTTAACTATATTAACGAATATTTTGCGAACATTGGTAAGAGCCTTGCTCAGAAATTCCAGCCAACTTTAAACTATCACCAAAATTACCTCTGTTTGCAACCAACTCAACCCAACTCCTTCGTAATGTTAGACACTGACGATGAAGAGGTGAGCCATATCCTAATGAGTCTTAAATCTGACAGTGCGTCTGGTTGGGATAATGTTTCCACTTCATTTCTAAAATATATAAGAGAGGAGGTCGTTCCCATAATTACACATCTTGCTAATCTTTGTTTTGGTGAAGGCATCTTCCCGACTTCCTTAAAGCTGGCTATTATTACGCCTGTGTACAAGGGTGGGGACAGAGACGATGTCTCCAACTTCAGGCCGATATCTGTATTACCCTCTATTTCAAAAATAATAGAAAAACTTATCAATATAAGGCTATTAACATATCTAAAAGATTTCAACTTACTATCTGAGTCACAATTTGGATTTCGTCGAGGGATTTCCACTGAAGATGCAGTTACTGCACTAAGTACACATATAACCGAACAGCTTGACAAAGGTAAAAAATGTATAACTGCATTCTTAGATCTAAAAAAAGCCTTTGATACCGTCTCTGTGCCAATCCTTCTAAAAAAGCTGGAATGTATCGGAGTTCGTGGAGTGCCTCTTAGCCTTTTCAAGGATTATCTCGGAAACAGGAAGCAGAGGGTTAGAGTGGGTCAGTACACTAGTGAGGATGCAAACACGTCATACGGTGTCCCTCAAGGAAGCGTATTGGGACCTACATTGTTCCTTATTTACGTTAATGAACTTTGTAACATAAATATTGCAAACGCACAAGTCTTCTCTTACGCGGATGATACTGCTGTAGTCTTCACTGGTGATACATGGCAGAATGTTAAACGTCGTACTGAGACAGGCTTGGCTAAAATCGCAAAGTGGTTAACAATTAATTTGCTTACATTAAACATCACAAAAACAAATTACATTTGCTTTAGTGTCTGCCAACGTACACAACCAGGGGAGGATTTTAATGTTAAAATTCATACTTGCAATACAGATAATCGCAATAGTTGTGGCTGCTCACCAATCAACAAAGTACCTCATATTAAGTACCTAGGTGTTATCGTGGACCAGAGGTTATCGTGGTACCCACATATTGAGCAGGTTGCCAATAGAGTCAGGAAATTAAGCTGGATGTTCAGGACTCTTAGATACGTCGTTCCCAAGACTGCCGAAAATCGTTTAGGCCATGAAAAAGATTTCCTAAAAAGGATTTATGTTGCGCTAGTCCAGTCAGTACTTTCTTATTGTATACCTGTCTGGGGTGGTGCAGCCAAAACAAAATTTCTAGCGGTGGAAAGGGCACAACGCGCTCTTATCAAGTGCATGTATTTTAAGAAAAAGAGATACCCTACTGAAGATCTATTTCGACTTAGTAACTTGCTCTCAGTCAGGAAACTTTACATTACGCAAATTATATTAAAAAAACATAAGTCTCTTTCCTATGATCCTAGCTTACTAACAAAAAGAAGGAAAGACATGATATTAAATATCCCTAGGACAAGGACTTTACTTGCCAGTATGCAATTTAATAAACGATCTGCTGCGCTATATAATAAAATCAATAAATACATCTACATTTACCCAAAAAACTATTATGACAGTAAAAATAAAATATAGGAATGGATACAAGCGCTTACCTACAATGAAACCGAAACACTTCTGAAACCTTGAAACATACACACCCTCACACTCACGTACTCACCCACATCTACAGGCTACACTTTCACTTACATATCTCACTCACACACATACTTACACCCACTCATACACACACGTTTGATTTACCTAATTTAAGTTAATGTTAATTTAATTTATGTAGTTTTAGCATAAAAATTATACGTTTTGCTTTTTATATAACACGTTTTGCTATGGAAGAGCGGACTCTCCTAATACAGGCACTATCTGCCTAAAAGGAGGATCCAATCATAAAATTGTTTATACCTATACTTGTTTTACTAATAAACTATTTTTTTTTTTTTTTTTTATTTATTTATGCGTAGATGACGGTTTCGTGACGGGTTTTTTTTTACAGCTTGTAAATACAACGGTGTTAGCTGATTTTGAGAAACGCTTATTACTTTTACCCCAAAAGATTCACAACTCACGCCCAAATTAAATTGCAAATTTAATTATCACTCTTGAAAGTGAACCGGTGAGAAAAATCTACATGCTTGAGAAAGCGTAACAATATTGGAAAGTTTTGTATATATGTGTAACATGAACAGCGCGTAGTTAGGTGGATGTAGGGAATCTACTGTTGAGCCCCACAATCCCTTGGTTTGAGGTCGTTAGGAGCCTGCTAATGAATTCTGGTGAACGGAAATGTAGTTTTGGCTTTCATTAAAACACAGATAAATTACAACCACATAGGTACTCGTATGTATTTAAAAACAAGAAAACTATAACCGTGGTTTTTGGAAAGAAGTTCTTTAACGCAGCTTGCGGTAGGAGTAAATTTATAAAAATCGTCACGTAACGAAAAAGCGCTATGCCCCTTTCCATGCGACTTTTTATTATATATAATAGAATGAGTTAGAGAGAGAGAGAGAGAGAGATAGTTTTTATGGTTTTCGATGGTGCTGAAGCCGATAGTGAAGTCAAAATGAAAATCCAAAATGCCAGAGGCGAATATTTTAAAATTTTTAGATTTGAATAAATAGCGTAAGGAACTTCGTTCCTGACGGGGGTCCCCCGACCACGCACGTTTTTGATGTGAAACATCTATAGCCGCAGGTAAAACCGATTGCTGGAGTGGCGACGCATGCCATGGCGACGTGTCGCCACGCTATATTTTCTATACAAAATAGTTTCGGTGTTTCACATCTGGCAGGCATCCCGCGACGGCTCAATTTTTTTATTTCCAGATAGGTATTTCATGTCATTGTTATTATATTGGTAAAGTTAACGGGCGCCGGCGCCGGGCCTCGGAATAACCACTACCTATGGTGGCAATGGTGACAATCCATGACAACCGATGATGTTTGGCAGTCGGTTTTATTGCAGTTCATTGTTGTTTGCTAACAATGATTTGTTATCCTTAAGACGTGATTAGTGATTATTATTTGCACACGTAAATTTGTCTAAAATATTCAGTTTTACGTAGATATGACTTTACTCGAAAAAGACAAAAATAGGAACTTAAAATCCGTTTATTTGAATACCATCAAAAATACACTTTTGAACTGGACAAAACCTCGGAAAAATCTTAAATACATGACTGTCATCCATAAATTATAGCAACTAATAATACAAAACTGAACAATTCCGTAATTTGATTCTTTCGCAAATGCTAAATAGGGCGAAATAAGAACAACTCGGTAACGTGTCAGATGGGTGCCATAAAAGTTCCATACTGATGAAAGATAATGTTTTATTATTGCTTAAGTAAAGTGAAACAACAGATATTTCGGACCCTAAGAAAACCCTTTCAAGACGGAAAATTGCGTAGCACCCTTACAATGGTAATGCCTTTCATTTCGACCGCTCAAAAAAATGCATTGCGTTACTTACGCTATTAAGCATACGATTTTTTAAACATCTGAAGCAATAGATTGGCAATTTCCTAGAATTGTTTTAGTTTGTGATAGAAAGTGTGTTACCAAATTAGAGTACTGGTTATTAATATACAGGGTTAGTTTTCAAAGACCTACCAAAGAACAATGTCCAGAATCGCCCTGCGCAATAAAAGCATCGAACATACACGATAATTAATTGTCTATTTTATTAAATTAGTTGCAAATACTTTTAAAACACGGACTAGCTGCATGACAAAATGAACATTAAAAGTATTTTTCGCGACTAATATCATTAATCGCCGCCATCTTCGTCAATCGTTATGTCATGTCGTATCGAAGAAGATTAGGGATGCCCAATCGATTGTAATCGATGTTTTTTTTTTTCATCTGCTGCATATTTTTTATCTGAATCACATTTTGAATTTATTTCGATTATAGTGTAAATAGAAGGTACAATAAAAATATTCAATCACCATTCCATTATTATTATTCACTAAAAGTATAATAAATAGGTAGGTGGGTAGGTAGTAGTTTTAAGTAGGTAGTAAGAATAACGCTGAAGTGAACAAAACCTACATATTTCATCATGATTATTCAGGGTTTTCTAAGATCGTTTAGAAAAGTGTGTGGTTTACTTCTAATTATACGATCACTTACGAGTTTATGCCAATTAATATTTTTTTTAAATACTCATCGTTACTGGATCAATTATAAAATTTTCTTTAAAAAAAGCAATAATGCAGACTAGATACAGATGTTATTATTAATATTGCTACAAGTATAGAAGAAGTAGAGAAGTATGGTTTTATATAAGTAGGATATTGTAATGATACTAAAATTATCGGATGACAAAAGTTGATGTAATACTGTGTGTAACGTATGGCCAAAGTAAATCTTACGAAATATCGTTTTTTAACGTATCGTATTTGGCACCCTATTTTTGACGTCACTAAATGGTCACTTCATCACTTGTCACTAAAGATGGGTTAATACCGATATTTATCAGTATTAGCTAATATGAATATATTCGTCCAGTAATATTATAATATCTTAACTAATATTTGAGTATCGGTGATATTTAACTAAGACCTAATACGTATCACTACCGTACTTGTTCGTTTGTTGCCATTCATTCGTACACTTCACGAACAGCAGAGTGGATCCGATCCAGATCCACAGAAAACATAATACTCCTAGCGATCCGATCCGTGCCGAGTGAAATGAATCCGAACGATATTATTCGTCCTGCTTTGATTGGTCACTATATTATTATAGATTATGTGAATATGAAAAATTTGCATACCAGAGTTCGCCGGATTACTAATACATGAATCCATAGAGTATTATTAATCTCTTAACTAATACCAATATATTATTACTATTTTCATTTATTACTTAGGCTTTAGAACAAAAACTGCATACCTAATTATCTAGGTAGGTATTAAAAATAGCTAAATGCATTAGGGTATTTTTTTCCAGTTTTATAGAAATCACTCGGAGTCACGGAGTTATGAAAAACTATAACATTCGTGGTTCGATTATAACCTCAAAATCTGATACTTTTTTTGAAATATATCTATTCTGAAGCTAGTCCGCTATAAAAATAACATCATATAGGAATTTACATATGATTGACAATATAACACATAATTTTCCGATGCTCTTGGTTCCAGGGCGCACAATGTATGGGCGTAGAGCAATGTCCTTTAAGGATGTGGTACAGACCATCAAATTTAACAACTTTCTCCATGGGAAAAATAGCGTAATTGCGAAAAATTTGTCAACTATCCCATACAAAGCTTCAATACTTGACCTAAATTTATGGGATGGCTGAATTTTTTTCGCGATTACGATGTTAGTCCCATAGAGAAACTTGTTCAATCTGATGGTCTGTACCACATCCTTAAATTTGGCAGGTCTTTGAAAACTAACCCTGTATATTTGTACAGTAGCAGAAGTTTTGCTAAAGAGTTAATTTTAGCATCAGTTAAAGCTGAGGGAATCTCAGTTGTATTGTTGGAATTTCAAAACGCATGTATTCTACATATTTCATATACAAAGTAAAGTTCAGAGCTACATGGTTTCTGTCAGAATAACATTCAGTGCGGTCCACAATTACACCGTATTATGGCAATGGTAAACCCGTTACGAATCAGGCAAATGACTCAAGAGCTGGATTGACCCGACTCTATACCGAAGTCATTCCGGACGTCAGCTTGTACGAGATTAGGATGGCTCTGAAGTAGCTCAAAAACAACAAGGCGCCGGGTGATGACGGAATTACGGCTGAACTCCTAAAGGCAGGCGGAAAACCCGTTCTTAAGGCCTTCCAGAAGCTGTTTGATTTCGTCATATAGATGTCCGATGTTGCCAAAAGAAGGGCGACGATGCCCTTCTTAAGAATTATAGGCCTATCTCACTTCTGCGCCATGTCTACAAGCTATTTTCAACACAAATACCCATGTAACACGTGGGTATTACATGGGTATTTGGTTATGGTTCTCAGGAAGATTTGAGACGCTACACTCGAATTTGAAGACCAGTATTTTAATTTTGGGCAAACTAAAAAAATCTTGGCAGTGGAAAGGGAGAGAGACAATTTAAGGACTCTGCTGGCCCGCAGCAGGTGCACCGGGTGTCGGCAGAGGGGAGATAATGCTCTCCTCCGGGCTCCCTAAATGGGTCCAGCGACGGCGTACTTGGGGACGTCCGCCGCACATGTCATATAAGACCCGAGGTGGCGGCGCGTAATGTTCCACGTTCCACGCGCGCCCTTCTTAGACGTCGCGGGGGTGTCAGACACCTCACTCCCCCCACTTGACCAGACGAAGCCCGCAGAGGCGGGCCGGTACCAGTCGGGAGCTGCGTTGAAGAGTGCTTAAGTGCCGCCGTAGTCCCCGGTGCAAACGTGCGAGGGAACACGGGGTGGGTTTAGTCGGTAGAAGTCTGACAGACCCCTCCGCCCGCCCCAGGACAGGGCAGGGCAGACATCCATTAGGATTTCAACCCATTATCAAAAAAAAGACAAACTGTCCAGTTAGGTAGGTACAACTTCGGCAAAGAGGTCAATTGCCGAATCCGACGCGGCTGGGTAGCGTTTGGGAAACCACGCAATATCTTCTCGTCCCACATACCGTTGTGTCTCAAGAAGTGACTCTTTGATCAATGCGTGTTGCCAGTGATGACCTATGGCACTGAGACGTGGTCGCTCACAATGGGCCTTATTATAAGGCTAAAAGTCACCCAAAGGGCAATGGAGAGGGCTATGCTTGGAGTTTTCCTACGTGATCAAATCAGAAATGAAGAGATCCGCAGGAGAACCAAGGTAACCGATATAGCCCGAAGAATTGCCAAAATTAAGTGGCAGTGGGCAGGGCACATTGCTCACAGAATAGATGGCCGAAAGGTTCTGGAGTGGCGACTGCGTACCGGAAGACGTAGCTTTAGATGGCCTCCCACAAGGTGGATCGATGACCTTGTGAAGGCAGCAGGAATCCGCTGAATGTGGGAAGCAAAGAATCGGTTGAAGTGGCTGTGCTTGGGGGAGGCCTATGTCCAGCAGTTGACGTCTTTCAGCTGAAATGATGATAATGATGGCGGTAGCAATGGTTGATTGATAGTAGAAGTATTTTGTTCTATGGCTGGGAGTATGGCTGGCAGTAGTTATCGCCATTTTCCTCATAAAGTAGCCGCCGCGAACACTGGGAATCAGCAGCGAAAATTCATTAGCTCATTTGTCACAAAACTATGAGAGTAGCTCAAAGTAACCTATGTTGAACTAATAATATTCTGTGTTGCGCTCCGCAAAGAAAGGACACCTTTAATCCACCCATAGGTGTTTAGGTGACCAAAGAATTACGTCAAAAAGATAGAACCTCCATAAACAAATTATGATCTGCAACTCGCTTGTTAAATCTACAATGTCGTATCAGACCGGTGGCAGCCATATAACTGCTGCACTGACGGCTGTTATGGAAATTATGGCACATGGATTAAACTTAACGATGTCAAAAAACTATCTCTACGAATACACACCAACTTACTTTCATAAAAAAAAAGGTGCCGGCCACCGACGTCTTAGGAATCCCTAGCTTTAGTATTTTATGATCATTTTGCTCATAAATCAGTCACCGTTAAACCTTATTTTATTTTATTTTTTTGTGTGTGGGTAATCATCAAATGACCTCTCCCGCTCTGGGCGGAGCGGAAGGGCGTGTCAGACTCTTACTGACTAAAACCCACCCGTGTTCCTTCAGTTGCCTGTGCGCCAGGGCCACGGTAACTCTTTCGAACAACCCGCGACCCCGGCAGGCATGGGCCCTATCGGACCCCGTCAATTATACCGTTACCGTTAACCCTGGGACATAATTTTAAAGTAGCGAAAATTCACTAGCTCATTAAAATGCTCATTATTACATCACACAGGGGGACGTCATTACGTCATCCGAGAGGTAGTTGCTGAAAATCAGCGCTGTTGACGATAAGTTCGTCCGAAGTCACAGCATTTTGCTGAGCAACGACCTGTTCTTGCACAGATGCGACGCACTGCTTAATTGTTCTTATTATTATTGTTTTTTTGTTACAAAAGTAGTAATTTTTCCACACTGCAATCGGCATTTTGTATTTGTTTTGATTGTTTGTTTGTTGTCATTTGCCAGTGTCGCAACACAGAGCAATGTGTATGGTCTTTGGTCTCTGGCATCAAGCAGTAGACAAAATTATGAAACTTTTGTAACATGAATACGAGGCTTTTGGCTATTTTGTATGTCTCTAAATTAATGTCGTTCATTTGTTAGGTGCGTTTTGTTTGTGCAGAATAAACTATTTTTCTTTCTTTTCTTTTTCTTTCTATACAGGGTGTCCTTGGAAGTATGTATCAAATCGAAGAGAGGCTTGGGTAAGGTCATTTCCAAACTTTTTAACTTTGAGAATGTCGATGCAAATTTTTAAGGTAAAAAATGTATGAACATTTTGTTTTCTAGCTGCGTAAAAGTATTACCACCCACAGAAAAGGCCCACTCTTCTACAACGTCCTGAAAAAAAAAAACACGTGTGGCACTCGGGGACTGCCGCGGTAAAGCTATTGCATAGCATTTTTTATCAACTTATGCAATTATATTTTTTTTATTTTTTTATTTATGCAGAATTTTTTTTTCTTTGATATTAATTCAAGTACAGTCGTACCATATACATACACGTTAAGCGAACGCTCGGCCGAGCTACATGGTAGGCGGAGTGGGGGGTGTTAGGTTTTATTTTCGTTACGGAATTTCTTGATTCGGTCGCCGCGCTCAATGCCCGCGATAAAAGCTATGCAATAGCTTAAAAATTAGAGCCCTGATTGTTTTTTTTTGTTTCTTTTATAATTTTTTTCCTGGAGTACTATGCGAAGTGATTGAAAAAAAAAAAACAAAAATAGTTCATAACTTTTAAACCGTAAAAAATTGCACCAACATTCTCAGGGTTAAAATGTCTACAAATGACCTTGCCCATGCCCTATTCGATTTGATCCATACTTCCAGGGACAGCTTGTATAGACTCCACCAAACAAAGCTTGTATTACGCGTTAGTGTGACAGACTGCATCGCAGTCGCTCCGAGCACGTTGGATTGGTTTGTTTGACGTACCTATGTAGGTACAACCGTAGCTAATGCATTGAAAACTAGGATTAGTTATATTCTGGGAATATATATTACAGTGTATACGGGCTAACTTTGTTTGAAACAGTTGATTTTAAAGTTGGTCCCGAAGTAAAAGTTGTTTGTATTCATGAGTAATTTTACCCCTTGAAAGATTGTCAATGACTTCGAAGTCACCCTGTATGTGGCAATATTATACCTATAGAGATTATGTTCTGGAGTTTTTATTAGATAAGTTTTGAGTAAACGGTATGAAACAGAACCAACGTAGAAAACTTCTGCTCTTCGGTATCTTTGATGGAACGATATTGCACGATTCCAATAAAAGTAACAGTCGAGTAATTTTGTCATATTCAGTGCGTAGATTTATTTGATCCCGTAAGCGATAATTGGGTGTACTGATTGACAGTTCAGTTAGTTAGTTCCGAAGCGCGATTACTGAGCTTGGGATTCTGAGTTGGATCTGCGAGGTGGGCAAAAGTGTTATTGGGTTATTGCAAATTAATCAATAGAGGTTCGAAATCTGGATCTATGCCCGGTTAATAACAACAGCCTCCTACAAATTACTTGTCCCTGCAATTTACACCTCTGCTTACCACTTTAAGAAAACCGGTGTGATGTTACTATCCCATAAATAAGTAAATCGTTTTTTTTAAAGGTGTTTTGCAAAACCACCATGTTTGGCAGCAGGACTAGTGGTTTCACCTAGTTGGTACAATCTTACATAAAGAGTATGCTTTCAAGCTGATGAGTTGTTGCTAAAGAAAAAACTAATGTATTTCTGCACTCTCATGAACGTAAAATATTATGCATTTCTCTTTGAGATTCATTCTGCTATAAAGGACTTAATTAAAATATAATACATTTTAAAATGCTGGGATTGCTTTACGTACACGTGCGTACATTAAAACGTGGACACTGTAAAGGTTATAAAGTTTTATTACAAATGTGCACAGATTTTCTATGTTTCTATAGTTATGTTTTATGCTATAGTTTAAATAGTATTTTAAAGTAATTTTACCAATTAATTATATTACAGAGTCTGTTGTTTTTCATTTGTATATAATTAGGAATTAATTAAGATGAAATTCTTAAACACGTATTCTTTTGTATGTAACTGATAGGTGTGAGGTATTACTTATTTATCTTCGGCAAGAATATAAGTAATACCTTTAAGCATTTTATGTTTTCATTGTTGTACAAATTTAATTCCATACTTCTGTGAATTAGTTACCGGTACATTACTTATATAACTTTCTATTTTTCTAACGAATAAAAGGTGACGGAAGTTATTCTCTTAAATATTCAAAAAAAATTATCGGGATTCAGAACATGGCCAAAATTAGGTACTGGTATCGACTGTATTCGATTCAGAATCAGGCCAATTCGTTGAAATAATCGGCTAAAACTTTTCAAGTTATTTTCATGACTACAAAGCGATGATACAAAGCAACGTCTAGTCACTGTCTGAAAACGGAATGTAAATATAATAGGGTACTTAGGAATTCAGGCGTGGGATGTCCATTACAGCAGAAACATTGTTTGAATAATTTTAACTTAAGATGTTTTAAGCATTAAGTTGTTTTTTAAATCGAAATACCTTAAAATCGTCGGATCAGTTACTAAAATACGAACATTTTGCTGCAGTAGGTACCTTTTAAAAACTGTTAATAACTAACAACGGTTGTTGAACTGCGTTTTGACTGGTGCAGATGAAAAAGACATTATAAGTCCTATATTTTTTTGCACAATTTATTACATAATAGCCTATACCTATATCGGTACAAACCTATAACTTCAGATTTCCATAAAATTTTGCCGTTGAAGTTTGCAAAAGCTTAAATTTTAAACTCAGCTCACGTATGGAGTTGGAAATGGTGGTTTTCGCGAGTCAAGTGAAAAGTTGTGTGGGCTCCCAGACGCCTAACTCAGTCGTGGCTATCCTCCAAAATGGCTAGTTGTAAAAGGAGAGGGATACCCTTTCATACAATTCTGAACCTGGATGTAAAAAGATGAAATTTATGTCAATTGGTAGCTACTATTATTATCGAACCATCACTGAAAATTTTGCAGATTTTGGTAATCTGAGAGCTGAGTTAAAAGAGATTTAGTAAAAGTGAGATTACGTTCGTATCTATACAGCGGATTTTTGAAGTGCAATTGTCATTTTTTGTATAGATAGGATGTTAATTATATTTTTAGAGTGGGAAGGAATTAGGAAACACAAAGATTTCAAAATCATGGGAGATGATGTTTAAAAATTAAAATCTTTTTTATTAATCTTCAATTACAATTATAATGTTATCTAGGAATTGTGCAGGTTGTACTATATTATCTTGGCAGCTAGCCCAACCCAGGTACCATCTTATTGACATAACAATAAATATAGACAATACAATATAGTATTTTAAACAAAATAAGTTTATATATCTCGAATTAATGCGTCCCCTAAGTAGCCATGAGATATTTGAAGCCTCAGCTCTCGAAATAGACAGCTGCTGGCCCTCCTGCACACTTCTATTATATAGCCATCATTGCCCCTTGTGCCTGTGGCTGTATTTCTTTAAATGGGCTTGCTTGGGAAGAAGTTGATGGGCCAGAGTCTATTTGGACAGCAGCTCTGTCTGCAGCCACCCAACAACTATGACATATGCAACTGGCTACTTTTATCTGCAAAAGCAATACACAATCATTTAAGTATTAAAACAATCAATTTGATTTACAGTAAAAGTACTTATAAAACAAAAGTAAACTGATGCAACTTACAGCTCCAGGCGTAATCCACTCTTGCGATAGCCGACTCCCGGCCACCGTAGGCGCGGGCTTGCGGACGGCGAATACGCATTGTAGACGGCGCGTTGTGTTCCACGGCCGCCTTAAAATGATGTCAGCACTGAATGACGGGGTCTGCAAGGACCGATGCCTGCCAGAGTCGCGGGTTTGTCCGAAAGGGTAACCGTGGCCCTGGCACACAGGCAACTGAAGGAACAGGGGTGGGTTTTAGTCAGTAAAAGTCTGACACGCCCTCCCGCTCCGCCCAGAGCGGGAGAAGTTATTTGATGAATTTTCACCTAAAAAAAATGTGATAGACGTTGGTGTGCTAATAAACAGGAGGTGAGTAAGTACTTACAGATTGTGGTGCACGCCATTGACGAATCGCTGATAGTATCAATTCCTCATCTAAAGCTTGACGACCTAGTAAATTACAGCGACAGTCGCTATGCTACAATTTACACAACGGTCCATGGTGTCAATATCCAATCGGTAGGCCACCAGGCCGTAAAATCCAAAATAACAAGTCCAAGTACAACGCTTCAGCGGGGTTCTCCGTGTCCGGTATGGTAGCAAGCACGGCACGCAAACTTAGAACAAATAAATCAACCATATACTCTATGGTTGGAAGAAAAGAACAAGACAAGTCTCCTCGCCCCTTCTATCATTGTTCACCCCTCTTATGCCCGATGCCATAACCATAGACAATTTAAAAATGTCACAGTCAAATTTAGGCAGTTTTCAAATTTTCGCAAGTTTTGTTGTTGATCAAGTGAAGTCTGCGTTAATTTCCGTAGTTATTAAACCTCTCAGTGATTAAACTGTAATATTTTGCATTGGTAGTGCAAGATGTACAGCAAGTGTAGTATCGAACATTGCGGGAAATAAACGAAAGTACGTTAAAATGCATCCGTTTCCTGTTAGTGAGATAAGACTCAAAAAGTGCCTTCTGAGCATTAACAGTCATTATTTGCACAGCTTAAGTGCCCAAGAATTTCAAAAACTATGTGTGTGCCAGAAAGACTTTGAAAAAAGGTTCTTCTGTGAGAAGTATCGGCTCAAACTTGGTTCTTATCCATCATTGTTTTCAGCCGATGAAAATTACCTCTGGAATACCCACAAAAGTTGACGACGGTTCGTACGTAATTAATAAAAATAGAAAATCTCTTCCGAGACTGCAATTTAAGGCATTTATTAAATATAAAAAGAAACTAAAAAATAAAAACTTGACACAATGTGAGTGTATAGTACGATTCAAACTTAATGGTGGCTCGGAACATGAGGCGAGTCGCCGCGCAGTAACCAATTCACGTGTCAGCGGGATGAGGGGTGAGGTACTGCGCAGCGAATAGCGCACTTACCAGCCGCCATTAAGTATGAATCGTACTGTACCTGCCTATACTTCCATCTACCCATTCGACGGGATACAGGCGCGATGTTATGTAAATCTAAAGTTTAGTATAAATTAGTTGTCACTTCATTAAACCATCCGTCTTTTGCCGGAAGCCGTATTTGTTGTGTTTAATTTACATATTTCTCAGTAGTTCCCTGTAATTTTATTATTATGTTACCAATGAGCTCATTTAAGACCTCATTGGATTTTAGCTGCTAAAAGCAAACACAACAAATTTTGGATCTGGATACAATACAGCGGGGTAATTGAGGCTTTCTGTGTGAGCCTTTGCCAAAACCTCAATACCTAAAAAAAAATAACTGTCTTGTTCTAAACTTCCAACTTTTGAAAATCTCTACTAACCATTTTCTCTCTTTGGGAGTGGGTCGGCTGATACGTAGTATCTATATGTAGTCTGTGGTAGCAAGGGTTGTACAAGAAGCAAGATTAGTCAGTGTCATGTCCTGTCAGCACAAACTAAAAATACAATACCCGATAAGTAAACGTGACTCAATTTTAAAATATTTTTTTATTATGTAGATATTTTTTTTAACTGCTTAATACGTTAATTCTAATAGATTTAATATTTGAAATTGAATTAATTATTTGGTAAAAGCATTTATTTAAATAGTGTGAGTTCTGTCACGTTTATAATTTAATCCATATTCCATCGTAACCTTAATTGAATTTTTGGATTTCTCATTTTCTAGATTCTAAATTGGGTTGATTTTTCTAATTTTGAAACAGTAAATATAAGCCTTTTTTACCCTCACCTCAAATTATTACAATCAGGCCCAGAAATCCCCGTCTACTTTCGTTGCATTTTCTGAAAAGACGTAGAGTTTTTTTGGTAATTTCGTGGTTCTGTTAAAAGAATTTGTTTGCATAAAATACGGACTAGAAAAAAAAGAAGGAATCCACACTACGCATATCGAAAGTGAGGCACCGTACCGATCTATGTGTGTGTGTGTGTGTGTAAATAAGTGTCTTACTTGTGATATGTTATTCCTTGACACTTTCTGGGATGTAGAATTATTTTTACACCATTTTACAACACAAGAAGACATTATTTTATTTTATTACTTGACGTAAACAGTACCTACAATGACGCCGTAGTGCCGCGTAATGGCGGCCGGTCGGCACCTTAAGAAATAAATGTGTGCGTGAGGCATGTTTGTACAAACGGTCCGGCATACTTATAGTGCTTCACTTTCGATACACGTGGCGCGGAGTCCTTTTTTTTTCTAGTCTATGGCCTAAAGATTGCTTTTTACTCCATACATTCAAGAACGAAGAAAGCAGTAGAGGTATTTCTATTAAATTGTATAACGTCGCACAAGTTAAAAACAAACTGCAATTGCTAAATGAACGATATTGTAGTATAAAAAAATATTATCCACAATTTACATGAAAATCCAAAGGTTGCCTCATAAAACGTCCGCCGCTGTACCAACTCGTATACGGAATTCATTTTGTTTGTAAATTGTTGAGTAGCTGCATTTTGACGTCATTAATCTGCGTGTATTTATAACGTAGCTCTACACTGTTGACTTTACAGGGTATCCACTTTAAAACATTATGGACTCCGCAAATAATACTACAACACAGGAAAATCAACCTTATTAATTAAAATATAGAGTAGGATTTAGCTTGTAGGTAATGTTTCCAGCGGTAAGCAATGTAAAAGTCAGTAAGAATTTTCATTATTAAAAGTAGTTTTGTAAAAACGTGAAAGTTTCTGAATTGTTGTCCGACAAGTGTTTTTGTTATTTTTGATACGGTAGTTGAAGTTTCCAGGTTGTTTTCCGAATGAATTACGAGTGTTACTCAAGTTCTTTTCCTATTTATTTTTAAATCAGGGAGTTTTCAGTAAAAAAGTACAGTGGTTGTATCTTTCTTGAAAGTCATGAAGAAGAAAGAACATTGGATATTATAGTTACTGTCATCAAGAATAGTGGCTTGTAGTAGGTACGTCATTGATAATGATGACAAGACACTTAGTCATACGCTGATGATTGAAACATTCAGTGTTGTGTATTCCTTCTCCCTTTAATCCATCCAAAGGTTGTCTGTAAAAGATCGCTTTTAGCAATAGCATCATCCATTGTGTCACCTGTAAAAATTCTACATTTATATCTGTAATTTTATGGTGTACATAATAAAGAGTATTCTATTCTATTTTATTCTACACTCCCGGACTCCTAAATCGAGCCACCGTGCATTTGCATGTAAGGTATTAAGGCCTTAAACATCAAAATACTGATGAGTCAAAGAGAAAGGTTTTATGCATATTTGAAGCAGACATACTGGCGATCATTTCGGCGTCATCATTGTTCCAAATTTGAATTCATGGCCATTTAAAAAGGCCATAGACCTTAAACTAGTGTATTTTGTTTTCTTTTAAAACCCGTACACATAAAAGGAATAAAAACAAGACTTCGATGGATGATGTAGAATTAGCAATTATGTCTACATCTAAATCCAAATCATGGTTCCTTAACCGTCAAGTTTCATAAAGTTATCTGGGATAACTTTCTGATACCCCACCAAACACGAATGAAAATTTCACTCTAAAGCCCCCTCAGTACCTCAAACTTAACTAAGACTACCTCACGCGTAACGCAACTTAATAAAAGTCATAAATTACCCACACGCTGCTCAAATTAGAACATTTTAATTCAAAATGGCGGCTACGACGGCTCCTTTGTGCCCCAATTACATCCTATTTTAGATTAAATAATGTTACAGGGACCTAAAATCTCCGATTGTTTGTCACAGGGTTAAGAAATACGCGGACGGCGAGCAATGGGCAGCTCGCCGTCCGGTAAGGACCAGGCCCGGGTCGACGGCGCGTCGTGTTCCACGCGCGCCTCAAAGAGATGTCAGCAAATTTGACGGGGTCCGATAGGACCGATGCCTGCCGGGGCTGCGGATTGTTCGAAAGAGTTACCGTGGCCCTGGCGCACAGGCAACTGAAGGAACACGGGTGGGTTTTAGTCAGTAAGAGTCTGACACGCCCTTCCGCTCCGCCCAGAGCGGGAGACGTCATTTGATGATTTCCCACCCAAAAAAAAAAAAAAAAAAAAAAAAAAAAAAAAAAGGGTTAAGAAATACCGTGGGACCGCGAAATTTAATGTTGTAGTTTTTTGAGATTATCTTGTGAAAGTGGAGTGTCGTTGCGTTAATTACCGCAATTATTATTAGAATTTTGAATGATTTTTTTTGTCGACAACACGCAACAAAATATAAACAAAAAAAAAAAAAACAAAAAAATAAGGTTAACGTTAAATACAGTTTTTCTTAAATTTATGTCAAGTTCAACCATAATTTGTGCCTGAACTAAGTAATCCTGTGTTTCAGGCGATTGTAGGTAACACTAATTGATTAAATAATCACATTTCATATTAGTCTTATTGGTTAATAAATGTAAAAAGGTATATAAAATTCCATCATAACTAAAATCATAACATAAAATTTCATCTTAACTTAACTAACTAATTAAAAAATAACAATAATACAAACAATATTTACTTTAGCACTAGTAATAACTTCTCTGTATCTTCATAGGACATTGTTTGAAGAGTTTCTTTAACTATTCCAAACCATGTGTTGTGTTTTTTTTAATTGCATTTTGTAAGTTTTCAATTACATACAACATGCTAAACTGCGGGTCAGCGGAATTATAGACTGGATCAAAATTGATGAAAAAATTGATTGAAATTGATTGCGTAAATCTTCTTCAAGTTTATTTATATTCAGTTTTGAAATTAGGCGAGTGTCTTGTTTAGGTAATTTACAATTTAGGGTTAGTAGGGCAGCATTGTGATCGATTATTGTTGAATTAATAACAAGTGCAAGTGAAGGGAAATTCGATTTTAGCATAATATGATCCAAACAGGAGCCACTGTGATGTGTAGGCAAGCTGTGTGCTGGGAGCAGGCCATGAAAGGCGCATAGGTTGAGGTAGTCCTGAGCAGGCGCATCAGTACTTCCTGGCAGTATATTGATATTAATATCTCTAATTAAAATCGTGTTTTTGATGTTTTTGTGGTTTTTTTGTTTGTTGTTTTTGTGTTTTTGATCGTGTTTTTTTTTGGATTTGGTTTTTGAATGATAATCCTAAAAATATCAATAATTGAGTTACAAATGTGTCGAACTGACAAATCAGAACTTATGTGAATCGAACACGACCACCACCATAATCAGTTAGTTATGAATTGTTTACATAAAACACAAAATTATGTCCAATAACAAAAAAGCATCTCCAAAACATTCCATTCCAAAACCAAAACTATTCACATGTCGTTAACCCTTACTCATTAATCCTTCCAAATATAACCCTCGCTTTAAAATCCGCATACACGGCAGAAAATCAGCTAAACTCCGTTAGCAAAAGATTCTAAACAAAGTACATTAATATGGCCGCAAACTGTAGGGACCCCTGTGGATAAAGATGTAGAACGTACAGACATGAAGTGATGAAGAGCAGAAGATACACTTCGTACAATGTGTTAAGGTCAAGCTCACGATGACGTCATTAGAAAATATTCTTTCGAATATAGAGTCTTTTATGTAAGTTCACTGTACTTACAGATTTCTGCTACAAAATAACATTTGCCGGTTTACAATTGATGTAAGGAAACACCCAGGTTCTTGTGCAAATGTAATAAAATGCGACACTACTAATTTTGTTTCTAAGATTGGTAACGTATCTGCAAACATCTTTAGCCTCTCTCTGCATCCCTTTTTAGGCAGAGGTAATCACGTTTTTGATGCTGTTGATTTCGGCTACTTTTTTAGGCAGTTCATCATCATCATTTCAGGCGAAATATGTCCACTGCTGGACATAGGCTTCTTCCAAGCACAGCCACTTTGAGGTATATACAAGTATGAAAAGTTTTTTTATTATGAAGACTTGTCACAGAATGTCATGAGCCTGAGACTTTGCTTCTTCTTCTTCTTCTTCGCTCTTGACAAAGCGGTCGTGGTCACGATGAACTGTGTCCAATGACAGGTGTAGTCGTTGCCCACCTCACGATCTCTCGCCATTGGGTTCTATTAGATGATAGTTTGGCGTATTCATTAACAGGGCCTCCAACAGCGGATTTTATTTGATCGGTCCACCACATCGGTGACCTCCCGCGTGGCTTATTACCTTTCACTCTGCCCTGCGACACTAAACGCTCTATGGAGTCATTATTCCGCTTGGAGACATGACCAAAGAACTTTAGTATTCGAGTCTGTACTAGTGCTGATAGACGCTGTTTGATGCCGAGTTCTTGGTGTATGGAAACGTTTGTGCGGAATTCTGTCCATGATACCCCAAACATTTTTCTCCAGCACCACATTTCCAGAGCATCTTTTTTTCCTTTTCCAGTTCTCATAATGTCCACGTCTCAGCTGCGTAGAGAACTATGGGGAATAGAAGTGTACGGACGAGCATGATCTTGGTGGCCTTAGTTATGTTGCGATTCCTCCATATTTTTTTTAGCTTGCTTAAATTTTGCTTGGTCACTCGAAAATTGTTCACTCGTGTCATTAGTCACCAAGGTAATGTGAACTCGTTATCTCAAGTATAGCTTCTGAATATACCTGCTCTATGTCGTTACCCAAAATTAATGAAAACTCACCGTCTTCTCGAAATAATTCATCTTTTCAACAGCTGCCTTCTTCTACGAAACGCCTCAAGCTCTCTAGATTGATTAATTGTTGTTATTTCACTTTAACTTAGCAAAACGGTAATTACTGTATCCTTGAAAATTATTTAGAACGAGATGTTAGACCAATTACTTTGATTGGCTGAGGATCTGTATAATGAAGGGGATTGTTTGTACTTTGTGAATAAGTTTGGTTGAATTGAATAAGTAACTTAAAGTATAGGTATTTAATCATTTAGCCCCTTACTAAAAACGTTGCTTAAAGTTAAGTAATTATTAACGTCCGCTTAGCCTTATATTTTTGCCATTTAATTTGTATTACTTTAAGCATTGTTTATAAGTATAAACTAACCTAAACTAATATTATAATAAAGAAAAAAGACTTGATTTTTCGTGTGTTAGTTTGTTACAGTTGCACGCTAAAACGACTGAACGGATTTGGATGAAATTGAGCACATGGTTAGACCATGATCTAGAAGGACACAAAATACTTTATATCCCGATATTGCCACGGGGTCGAGACCTATGCGGGTGAAACCGCGGGGCGCAGTATTTTTTTTATAAATAAATTCGTCCATGGTACTACTAATACAAAGAACAGCTGTATTCTGGTTCAAGGAATAGAGAAAAAGAAAAATGGGGTAAAGGTTAATTTTCAACTTTTATTCCGAGAGTCTCTTTAACCATCAATGAGTCGTTAGTCTTTTACTAACACTATAAAAAAAAATATATACACAATGCTCTTAAAAGAGATCTATGTTCTCCGTCATTTCGCTCCCTTTGTCTGATCAGAAGTCCTTTCAATTCAAAAAAGCATTTTACGCTTTTTAAATACCTTTACTTTAACTTTGTACTTAAGACCAACAACACTGCGGTGGTCCATTTGCTGTAGCTTGAAACTGTGCTAATGTTTGTTAGCTAAAGTTAAACATTTTGACATGCAAGCAGCGT
This sequence comes from Dryobotodes eremita, assembly GCA_917490735.1. Taxonomy (NCBI): domain Eukaryota; kingdom Metazoa; phylum Arthropoda; class Insecta; order Lepidoptera; family Noctuidae; genus Dryobotodes; species Dryobotodes eremita. Next base: position 3,221,686 of record OU823256.1, read on the forward strand.
GAGACTCTGAACAAGCTAAGCTAGATGCACTTGTTCGCTCACTATTCTGATCGCATCCGGTATCGAGTAACTTAAGTTAAATAAGCTCTATAGTAGTTAGAGTTGAAAGCTAGAGGTTTATATTACTTACAATTTTTTATTATGATATTATTCACCTATAATCATCTAAAATAATGCTTTTCTGGCGGCATTACAAGCTTTTAAATCAAACATCATTATCATTTGATCATCTCTGGTCAAATACAGGCGAATCTCGCGTGGGATGTGGGAAGAAATTCGCTCACGGTGACTTCAACTTACTTGTATGGAGGGGTTCAAACAGGCGCGAAAAGGCACGTGACTTCCTAATCATTAAAATCAAAGGTATTCGAAACTGTTCCCACAAATACCGCGGACAAAATTTTTTGTTTGTCGGTTTTTTACTGGGTATTACAAAATTTCATACAGTGTGTCATACCAAAATTGGGTGACAATTATTCCATTACCATGACAAAATAACGCCTGTAATCCCCGAAGGGTTAGGCAGAGGTGTACCTATAGTACACACACATTTCGCCAGTTATGTTTAAGTCCTATGTAATAGGGGGCGAGCCTATTGCCATCAACCGGGCACTAATCCAGACTTCGGGCTACTACTGAGAAATCCCTGACGGAAAAACCCAATAACACATTGCCGACCTGGGAATCGAACCCAGGACCTCATGCTCGTGCTTGTGACCACTGTACTAACGAGGCAGTCAGTTTAGAATTTCAGTTGCGAAGCATTTCCCATGGAGCTATTTCCCTACTTTCGGGCGATGTGCGATGGTCCAATGCATACAGCAGAATTCAATGAATGAAAAACTTGGGTAGCAAGCTTCACAACCACGTTCAAAAATGCTAGTGGTTGTGCAAGGAATTTATGAAACGATTTTTCAAAATATGGAAACTATTTTTATTTTCCTTTAATAAACCTGTATGTACCACAGGGGCAGGCAGATGTAGGGAAACACGTTACGTACAACAACATTTCGCCAGCTATTTCATAAGTCTCATGTAGTAAGGACAAGCATGGTGATAATAAAAGGATACCAATCCAGATGCCGGGCTGCTACTGAGAATTTACAACAAAGAAATCAATGTAACATTGCACAACGGGTATTGTGGACCCCACGCTCAGCAATCCTGATCAGTACACCAACGAGACAGTCACCATATCAGTCTAAATGTCCACTTCTCCTTCAAGTGGCCTCTACAGAGACAAGTCATAAAGAAAATTGCCTCGATACGCTCGGCCATCGCAGTTCATAACAATTCTTGTGACGTAATATCAAGCACGCATGCGGATCGAACCCTATTTTTTGCCTTGTACAGTTAATTTACGCAACAGTATATTTAGGTTTCCTAAACCAACAACCACTAACCCTAAATATATCTAGTCCCTGAACGAAACTAAACAATCCGGCAAATATAAACATCGGTTGTAAGTACATTCATTGAGCCAAGTTTTTGCGATACCCTAACCAAAGTCGGCCATAGTCGCGCAACTTCGGGAAACCTCGTGAAACTTCGCCAAAGTTCGGACGTTTTGGGAACAATAAAAGTTGTTACAAGTTAGAAGACTAATCTAGACGCTTTAGTTCGATGTTAGTATTTATTGTTAATGCCGTTCTCGGGAACTTCGACGTTTCTTTGTTTGATAAGATCGACCTTCACGCTGAGTTAGAGATAGGGAGAAACTTAGTTTTGGGTTAGAATTAATGTAGATATCACTAGTACCTTTATATAAATTGTTATTTATTTTATTGACTCATGAGCAGATATAAAGTTTATACAATGAAATGTTTTTCTAGATCGTATATTTTTGGACTTAGGAGCTTACCACGGTACAATGTAACTTTTATAGGTGAAACACAGTTTAGAGCCCGGGAGTAACTTTTAGTTCTCTAAATGTTACAAAGATTTGTACAAATCTTGTTGGGATTCTGTAAAGCTTCGTCAAAAATTTGCTACTTCGTAGAGTTTGTATCAATTTGCAAGATCTTCACGCCGCCGCTACTTTGTCTACAATGATCACGACTTTATAGAAAGAGATGTTAATTTAATTATATTTGCATTAAACTGCATGAGAGCATGTCCTTAATTGATTAATTACAGATGTCACTAATGACTGTTAGCGAGAGCTCTGTACATTCAAACTCAGTGGAAGTCACGAACCGAACTGCAATCAAGTTTGTTCAAGTGACCATGAGTGTAATTAGTGACTAGTTTTTAGTCTATCTACACAGAGAGACCTAGAAATAGGGGATACGTTATATAAACTTTGACTATACAGTGTGTCTGGTCACCGGTGTCCGACCCGTTAAGGCGAAGTAGTGTGATCAATTATAACGAAAAATCCACGATAATAAGGCATTTTGCCCCTACTATTTTAAGCCCTATTTTAACATTAAAAAAGTAAAAAAAACAACCAAATTTTTTCACACTTTTTAAGTTTCAAGTATTTTTTAAGGTTTTAATGGGAGTTTTTGATAAACCTTTTAGTGTCAATTTATTGCCCACTTTTGTGCCTGTAGGACGTCTACATCGATAGATATTGCAAAATAAATGAACCCGTGCACACTCGGTAAAATAATAAAATAAAGTGGCCGCCATTTCAAAACAGGAGGGGCAAAATGCCCTATTATCGTGGATTTGTTGATAAAATTGATCATATTGCTTTGCCTTAACAGGTCGGACACCGGTGACCAAACACACTGTATAACTATGACTGATATGCTATATTTTTTTTTTCGATGGCGTGTCAGACTCTTACTGACTAAAACCTAGCCGTGTTCCTTCAGTTGCCTGTGCGTCAGGGCCACGGTAACTCTTTCGAATAACCCGCGACCCCGGCAGGCATCGGTTCTATCAGACCCCGTCAATTATGCTGACATCTCTTTGAAGCGCGCGTGAAACACAACGCGCCGTCGACCCGGGCCTGGTCCTTACCGGACGGCGAGCTCCCATTGACTGATATGCTATCTAAACTTGGCACTTTATGTATTATCAGATACATTGTATATTGTCAAAGTGTAATGTTGTTACTGCAGCGTGGCAGTAAGGCGATACAGCTCGTTTACTGCCTCGTTAACCCAGGGACATTGTTTAGGTACTGTTTTAACTTGTATGTTCCAGTGATGTTGGATACTGGTTGGAGATACACTCATTGTATGACGCGAAAATTCTAATTCAGAAAAATTTTGGTATCATGGGTATCATCAAATTCAATCCCATAATATTATGTTACAGACAAAAAATTGTTGTACTGTAGTCCCTAAATACATGTTTAAATACCCACAATTATTTATTTTTCGTTGAGCTCCTTAAGTCCTGACTTCCTGAGTTGAGCTGCACGATTACTGACAAATGCGTGCACTGACTGGACATGTCCACTCAATCTGTGTGGTTCTTTCCTCAAAAGACCCAAACTCAAACTCAAACTCAAAGCATTTATTTCAATTAAACCATTTACAGGCACTTTTGAATTGACAAAGAGTCGGTCACTTAGTCAGAAAGTTGAAGCTAGTTGCCCATTCCAAAACGTAGATCTTTATGGAGAAGAACGGGCAAGAAACTCCAAGGAAACTCTTTTTGAATCAAGATATTACATAATCCTGGGTACATTATTCTTGTTGCTTCTATATGCGAGAACAGTGAAAAAATAAATATAAAGAAACAATTCAAAATATAAGATTAATAATAAAAATAAGCCGTGGCAGTTAAGAGATGACCAGTCTCAACTGACGGCGCCCGTTCACGAACATGACGACCATTTCAGATACCAATCTGCATGGTCTTCACATGATCTGAGCAAGATTATGTCCGGACTTTAAAAGAGACTGTGACCTCTGAGTTTATTTCGGCCTTTATTCTCAGAGTAGTCAGATAGGAAACGCCGACCTCATCTAGTTTCAGAAATATGATTGACGTGTAAAAGTGTTTGTACAAAACCTACTTACAGAAATAAAATCATTTAGCATTTATCATTTGACTGCTTCAATGGTCTAGTGGGCGCAAGCGCCACTGCTGAGCATGAGGTACTGGGTTCTATTCCCGGGTCGGGTAACGTGTTATTAGGTTTACTTCAGTAGCAGCCCGGAGTCTGGATTAGTGCCCGGTTGATGGCAATAGGCTCGCCTCCTATTTCATGGGACTTTTAAACATAACTGGCGAAATGTGGGTGTACTACAGCTGCACCTCTGCCTAACCCTTCGGGGAATATTGACGTGATGTAATGTTTATGTGTTATCTATTTTTGAGATTGGTCATGTAAATATCGTGGATGTGTTAGTAAAACAATCAATTTTTTTATTAGGGTTCCGTATTCAACAAGGAACCCTTATAGTTTTGGCATGTCCGTCTGTCCGTCTGTCCGCAGCTTAGCTCAGAGACTATTAGTACTAGAAAGCTATAATTTGGCCTGGATAACGCCGATAAAGTAGTAAAATAAAAACATGAATTTTTCTTTTTTTTAGTGTACCGCCTGTAGGTAAACGTAAAATAGGGATGTCTTTTTATTCTCGTCTCTGCCATGGTGTGGGGTATCGTTAGATAGGCCATTCAAAAATATTACGGGTCTGTGAAAAAACATTTTTTGATTCAGGGATCCGTTTGCGTAAAATTAAGCTTTAAATTACTATTACTTATTTTTGTTAGATTCAAGTCCCCCCCCTGCTAGCTAAATGGTTGCTTTTGGATATGTGAAAAATTCACGGCAGTAGTAAACATAATGGAATTAAAAGGAACACTATCATAGCTAAGTAGGCTTTACAAGTTTACGAATAATAGTCGACCAACTTACATTTGCAATTGGAATGTATGGCGGAGCATGTTTTTCAACTACAATGTTTGTTCTTGGGATAAATTCATCCCAACTACGGAACCCTTCATTGTACGTGGTCCGACACGCAACTGGCCGGTTTTTTATTATTAAGTCAATAATGACCACTACAACACTTCTAACTCAATGCAATCCCGTAAGATGTTTTATTACCAGCGAAAATTATCACAACCACTGCTAAACAAAAGTCCACTTTCCTACTTCCCATCAAAGTTTAATATCCCTTAACATCTGTGTCAGCACCTATTGTGCAATTTATGACGTAAGAGCCACCAGATGGCGCTGAGGATGCAAGCTGATGTGAAAACGCTTGTTCATTTTACTGTTGAACCTATTAAGAGGGCCCTTCCCGGTCCGTCTATCGTCAACGCGAGCATGATTGAAAAGCTTGTTGTTTCATCCGACGTAATGTTTGAAAAAGAAGCAAGAGTGAGAACCCGATAGCATCGAACGAAAAACGGCCCGCAAAGATTTCACAAAACTTGTTCCAGGAAATACGTGTTTTTTAAAAAGCCTTGCAAGTTTTCGGAAATAATGTTTGTCGTTTAGAATCTCCATTACCTGTGGGAGGTTTCTATGGAGATGTTTTCTTTACTTTTACAATTAATGAGTACATTATGAAGGCCAAAGTTCACGTAAAATTTGTACAAATAAGCAGATTTTTGGAGGCTTATACTGAATTTTTTTCTCCAAAATTTGATTTTTTATTTTCATAGAAACCTTGCACATGTAATGGAGATTCTAAATGATAAATATATTTTCCAAAAACTTTTAAGACTTTTTCAAAAACACGTATTTCTTGGAACAAGTTTTGTGTAATCTTTGCGCGCCAATTTTCGTTCGATGTTATCGCGTTCTCACTCTTGCTTCTTTTTCAAACATTACCTTGGATGAAACAACAAGCTTTTCAATCATGCTCGCGTTGACGATAGACGGACCGGGAAGGGCCCTCTTAAGGGGAGAAAATTGCAAGTCACTTTCTTTTTATTTCGTTTATAAATGCTTTAGACTGTGAAGTTAGTGTCAATACTTACGCCTGTTTTTCCCAAACGGGTAGCAGAGGTTTTTTTACAAATATATTTCTAATCGGTGCAAGCCTCTTCTCATAAACTCGGCTATTTGAAAACATAGTAAAAGTCAATTATTTATTTAAATGATAAATGATTTTATTTCCGTAAGTAGGTTTGTACAAACACTTTTACACGCCAATCATATTTTAATAAAAACTAGATGAGGTCGGCGTTTCCTATCTGACTACTCTGAGAAGAAAGGCTGAAACAAACTCAGAGGTCACAGTCTCTTTTAAAGTCCAGACATAATCTTGGTCAGATCATGTGAAGACCATGTAAATTGGTGTCTGAAATGGTCTTTTGAGGAAAAACCACACAGATTGAGTGGACCTGTCCTGTCCTGGACCTGCCTTACTGACCAGTGCACGCATTTGTCAGTAAACGTGCAGCTCAACAATTTAAAGAGTATATCCTAAGTAGGCTCTTCTCCATAGGAAACTACCACTTAGAACCGTGCACTTAGCTTCTTACGTTTCATAAGTGCCCATGTAGGATAATGTGGAATAATGAATTGAGGCACTAATCCAGACTCCGGGTTGCTACTGAGAAATTCTTATTAGAAAAACCCAATAATTCTTTGTCCGCCTGGGGATTAAACCCAGGACCAACTGGCCTCGAGATTAATGAGGCCGCTGATAATAATATTACACCTAGGTAGAATAACACCCTTTTTTACTACCACTACGCGATACCTAAGAGTGCACTGTTGGATTTTAATATGGGTGAATTTAGGATTATGATTTTAGGATGGATTCATTAATATGTCGTGTAGTGTTAGTGAAAACGGGCATACCTTTACTAAATTACGAGTATAAAGTGTTCTAAATTATTAGTTTGATTGTTAGTTTTGCCAATTAGTTTATTATAGAGTTTTGACAATGTTTTTGTCAATACGTTGCAATGTTTTTGGTAATTTTTTTATCAATTTGTTGAATATTTTTCCGTATTGAAAAACTTTAGTTCAGTCGACGCAATAGCGCCAATTTGTCTCAATATTGAAACCGAACAAATCACTGTCAAGTACCAATTTTAACGTCTTCTATAGCAATTAGCTGATAAATCTCTATGCAGTACTTGCTCGGTGGCATCGCCTGGACAAATTAGTGTCAGCTCGGTGCAGAGTAGGTAGATTTATCACTTCAGGTGCACTTTGGACTACTGGTACTTCGTAGTGGTACTAATCGGTGCTAATGGGTGCTCGAGTTTGGGTGCATTTGAGGGTCTTAGTTTTGAGTTTTGGTTCATTAATTTAGTTGTGTTCAAATTGTTATTTATTGTGTTGTGATTTAATTTGGCATTGAATGCATATAATAGCAGTCAGCTAAGTATAAAATGATACACCTTAGTGGTATGTTGTAGATATACTTTTTTAATGGGTAATCATTTTTACAACTGTAAAACTGTACTGTACTGTATTAGGGAGGTAATTATGACCAGTTGAAAAAATTATCGGGCAGTTAATAAATTTTTCGGCAGTTGGTAAATTAGTGTGACACTAAGACGAACAGTAACAAAAATAAATTTGGTCGGTTATTTCATCCTACAACATTGTAGGATGAAATAACTGACCGATCGACTTGATTATTTTTTTTTACTTTTTGTACATCAGTACAAAAAATAATCAAGTAGTATAATAAATGAATGGACGGTAAAAATGTTGATATATGCGGTTAGATAAATAGTTCAGCAGTACATAGGTTAGGTTGGAACTGTGACCAACCACGCGCGAGCCGAATTGGTCGCATTAACTAAGCCAGCGCACCCCGACCAAATGGGTTAGGTAAGTTAGGTTAGAACTGTGACCAACCGCGCGCGAGCCGAGCGAGCGCTATTTCCAAGTTAGATTTCTTATCGACTAATTCCGATTTTATACGTACACATACATACATAAACTCGCGCCTTCTTTCCATGGGGGTAGGCAGAAACTACAGAACCCCACCTGCTACGATCCTTACATACACCTTTTGCGTCGTTTACGTTCATACATCTGGTCATACACGCACTCTGGTTGCGAGTACTACGCACCTGACCTTTCTGAAGAACATCACCAATATGGTGGCACTATAATTATGTCCTCCCGCCGTTTTCACTCACATCTTAATTATTTATTTAATTACCCTTTTAAATATTTGTTATATCTCATTTTTATTTATTTTATTGCTCAGTTTTTACTGCCGAACTTGTCAATAAACATGCATTTTGCATTAAAAAAATAATTAAAACAACAAACATTAAATCATCATCATATTTTTTCATTATAATAAATAACTGCCGCTTTAAATCAGTGCCATTTTAATTTTTATCAACTTCATTTATTAATTTAACCACCATATATTATACCCCTTTATTTACTCTGTTTCACAGTTTCTGGATTTTTAAATCTGTTATCAAATGATATTCTTGGTTACAAACGCATACTTGAATGAGGTAATTAACAAATAAAAAATGATCAGGCATTATCAACTGTCTGATCATTTACATCTCTTAGCAATATTGGTTTTCTGTGTGTTAGAGCGATATATTTCCTTTTTTTAATGTAACAATTTAACCACCAGAAAAAGAACTTTCTTATATCTTACAAGCTGAAGAATATAAATGACACTGTGAAAGATCACGACCGAGCCGATATTCAGTGATATTCAGCGTAAGTACATCTCTACCGCCGGCGGCTCTTCGCAAAATGAACAAAAAATCAGCCACCGTCAAGTTTACTTTTTACTAACTTGAAGTATCGAAGAGGAAAGGGGTGGAGAGGCTGATCAAGAACTGGGAAATATATGGATGACGCTCTTAGGCCCACTCGCACAATTCAAATCAAATCAAATCAAAATATTTTATTTCACATAAACCAACATGGGCACTTATGAAACGTCAGAAGCTTTAAAGCGTTAAATGAATAAATATAGAGTTTGTAAACTTTGAGTTAAGTAATTATCATTTTAACTCTTGCTACGCGTTGCGCCACTAAAAAGTAACACCGGGTTAATAAACCTGATATTTGTGTTTTTTGAGTCGGGAACATTGCAGGTCAATCGACGAAACATAAAAAAGAATTGCAATGTTTATGCCCTGATAAGTAATCCGACCAAAAATGAATGAACGAACAATGAAGGGAAATTGTATACCCATCTCTTTTACACTACATTACGATACTTATTACTTTCTTGTCTTTGAAATTTATAACATGACATTTAATTTTAATCGTATTGTATGTGGTTTACATGGAGATTTAGTTTACTGATTGACGGAAACATCATACAAGAAAAAATATGTTTTAAGTTTTTTATAATTTATATTTATTTATAAATGAGTTCATATTATAGAATAATATATGAATATATTGCCTGCTGATATAGTACCGAATTTTCACTTGTTACAACGTCGAACAATATAAAATACAAAACAAGTTATCAGCGGTACCTTATAACGTCAATTTATGTTGACATTACTAACACTAACCCAGAATTTAGTGACTTAACTCTCCGCCATCGACGGGTTTAATATTTAAAAGTTTAACTCTAGGTTTACTTCGAACTCTTGGTGGCGCAAGATGAATTATTTGATAAACCCTGAGTTAGCTGTTAACTCCGAGATATTTAGGATAACCGCGCAAGTTGATCTTATATAACAATACGTTTTTCATACTCATATTTTTTATTTATTTATATTCAATCAACAAGCGACAATGGACTCAATTATGTTAGTAACAATATTTCTTAACAACTATCTTAGCAAACTTAGCCTATACCTACCTTTATGACACCCGCAAACCATTTTCAAATACTTTTTTAAACCAACATAATGCAAAATTATGACCGTAAAGATAACTTTACAGTCCTAATTTTGCATTAAAATAGAAATAATTGTATTATTCAGTTGATACTTAGTTGATAGCTGATTGTCTTCGCAAGTTGTATGATTATGACATAATGTAAATTATTAATGTTGATCGGTTAAAGGACACTGAACGGGACAAAATAGAAGTTTTATTGTTATTAAGTCCGGGGGCGTTTAATGTCCTGCAAAGTGATAAAAAAAAAACTTTGTAGGTTTAACGTCTCCACGATTTTCTTTATCCAAAACATAAAGTTTAAACTCCATTGAATACAATTGCGATGCTTTTTAAAACGCGTTTGACTTCTCGTTTCAGTAAAAATTATATTTGAAAAGTAATTTCTGAAAGGAAAAACTTGCTCAAGAGTTTTACGAGACGACTTTTCTTTGTTCATGGAGTACTTTGAATATTTTATGAGTTTCAATCGAGTGCGTTGATGTATTTGTACTATCTTTTTTTTTCCATTGGTTACAGTTTTGCGTTCTGTAATTTCTGCCTACCCCCATGGGAAGAAGGCGTGAGTTTACCTATATATATATGGTTACAGTTTTCGGTTGGTAGTTTTAAGGTATTTTGTCTTGGCTTATTCGACATAAACTTTTGAAGGAAATGTACAAAGTACGAGTAAGTAGTAATGTGTGGGACTCTCCCCAGCTAGAAGGACCAACGACGTCAATGAGGTAGCTGGGACAGACTGGATGCGGAAGGCGGAGGACAGGGTGTTGTGGCGCAGCATGGAAGAGGTCTATGTCCAGCAGTGGACTACGATAGGCCGAGTTGATTGAAATAGTAACACCATATAAAAAGATTTGCCAGTAACCAAGAATAGAATAGAATAGAATACTCTTTATTATGTACACCATAAAAATTACAGATATAAATGTAGTTATTTTACACAGGGTGACGCAATGGGCGGTCTTATCGCCAAAAGCGATCAAGGTTGGTACTGCGGCGGACAATCCAGCACCCTAATTACGTAACACTATCTATCACAATCTGAATCATTTTGAAGCCTATTGCTAATCCATTGCTTCTTAAGTTCGAAAAATTTGTCTGCTCAACAACGAAAATAATGCAATGAATGTTGTAGAACTGTCAAAATGAATCCCATTCCTACTGTTAGTGTGTTACGTAATTACCCTGTAGATTGCGCTGGAGTCAGTTTATGATTAATGCTCAATAGGATTATCATCTGCCAAGTCTTTTACCAATTACATAATTATGTTGGGGCCGGTGTTCAGTATAATCGGATGCAGCTCAATACCAGTAATTATATGGAGCGACTGCTGAACTCATTTACTGGGTAACACGATACCCGGCAAGACTGGTAGTCAAATTTTCAGACACCAGATAGAACCGTCAAAGATCTCAATAGAAAAGAATCCTAACTAATATTTTAAATGTGAAAGTAAGTTTGTTTGTTTGTTTCGCTTTCACAGCAAAACGGCTGAACGGATTTGGATGAAATTTGGCACACAGATAGACCATGACCTGGGTAAGGACATATGCTACTTTTCATCCTGGATCGTAGACGAAGTCACGGCAACAGCTAGTTTTCAATAAAATCATCACCCCCAAAAATGTAAAATCGCACAACTGAAACAGGTGCTTGTGCACACTCTGTGCCTAAAATGTCACAAAAACATGACTGCCATTATAAGTGATGTTATGATGTCTCACAATACTCGAATCGGTAATGTTGCTTGAAGCAAACTCTCCATCGTGTATTGAATTATAATCTCAAGTCCTGTTTTTTGTTAGAACTAGAGTTAAAATAACATTAAAAAACTTGTTAACACTGCTATGTGTCTATATATTTGAGGCCGCAGTATTTGTCAAAAATAATATTGACATGTATAATTATTACACGCGTATACGGCGCAAGGACAAATGACTCATCTAATTCATGAAAGTATCTTTTGTACAGTTTCACGCATCTTTAATAATATTCCGGGGCCTATCAGAATAATTACGGAAATGAAAAAATTTAATAAGAATATCCATGATCTATGTAAACAAGTGCTACTACTCTATAAAAGACTTCCTATCAGAGAAATACCAAAATATCACTGCTCCAATGTAATCCTCCACAGTCATGATGCGTTCAGTAGCCCACTGATGTGTACCTACCTTAATTCGTTCCGTTTTATTTGTATCTTTTATATTTTATGTGAAATCATAATAATTTGTAACAATAATTGTAAATTAATTTTTTTATGTAACTATTGTATATTCTAAGGGCGGGACGTAGCTGATCACAATTTAAGACCTGTACGAGTATTATGTACCTACCTATGATCCACATTAAAGATATTGAATTGAACTGAATTGAACATAAAGACAACCCTGTACTGCTTTCAAGCTATACTATGCCTACGGTACTCATGTACCTCTGTTGCACGTGTCGGGTAGTACCGTATTCTTAGCAGTGCGGCCACGGTACCGCATTGATACGGTACTGTTGGGGAAAAAAGTCGATTAGAAATCGGAGGACTGGCTTTTACCCTTTTGTTTTTGTTTTCTTTGGGTAAAAGTTGATGATGATGAGTTTTTCTTTGAAAGGTTATTTCTAGACTTTCTTTGGTATACTCGTTGCTGTTTTTGCATATTTCCGTCAAATTATTATTGCTGTAAAGCCGATATCAGAAGCTTCACTTTTTGTTAAGTTTTGCCTTTCATTCGGGGTCTTTCACTAAAAATGAAACGTCTGAACACGATATGAATCAAAAGTGAAAAATTAATTCATTAGTGAACCGATCCAACGATGTTGGATTTCGGAATTTTTACTCGCTTACCGAATGTTAGAGAAATAAAATGAAAGGAGCCGATGAACGTATTTTGGTGTGGAATAAAACAAAAATGAGTTTGTAAACAAAAAGGAGATTTCTAATGGAATATACCCAGAAAAACTTAAAACGTCCATTGTCATTCCACTACACAAAAAAGAAGACAAACGAATAATGGAAAACTATAGACCCATAGCGTTGATCCCCATTTTTTCAAAATTATTTGAAAGAATCATATATAGCCGACTATACAGTTTTTTTGAAAAATATAATATACTGGTAGACGAACAGAAAGGCTTTCGCAAGGGGAAATCGATAAATATAGCCATATATGACCTTCTGAAAAGTATTTTGGTCGCCGTGGACAAAAAAATTCCAACATGTGCTATCTTTATGGATATGAGAAAAGAAAAGAAAGAAAAATAGTTTATTCTGCACAAACAAAACGCACCTAACAAATGGACGACATTAATTTAGAGACATACAAAATAGCCAAAAGCCTTATGAGTAAAGCCTTTGACCGAGTTGACCATAAGATACTAATGCAAAAATTGAGCATGTATGGCATAAGAGGTAAAGCGCTAGATCTCATCTTTTCTTACCTGCATAATAGAAAACAAATAGTAGAAATAACACAAATATGTCAGAAAACACGAAATGATATTAAACATAAGTCAAACCCGAAAACTGTCAAATTTGGAGTTCCACAAGGTAGTGTCCTAGGCCCGTTACTGTTCTTGATATATATCAATGATCTTCCTAAACATATCAACCAACAAATGGTACTATTTGCAGATGACAGCACAGTTATAGTAAAAAGTGACAAAGAAAATGATTACGAGCATGTAGTCAACCAAACATTAAATACGATAATACAATGGCTAACCGAAAATAATCTTAGAATAAATATGGACAAAACGAAAATTATACACTTTCACCAGAGAACTCAACCGACAAATATAAACGTTAGTTACCAAGGCGAAATAGTACATCCTGTGACAGAAACAAAGTTTCTAGGAATTAATATTGACAATAAACTGACATGGAAAACACATTTAGAATATGTCTGCAAAAGAATTAATAAATCGTCATTTGCTCTATACAAACTCTCAAAAGTTGTTAATAAAGAAGCTGTATTAGCTGCTTATCACGGACTTGTTGCACCTGTCCTAAGATACGGTATTATATCTTGGGGCAACTCAGTCGATAAGGAATCTGTATTTAAAGCTCAAAAGAAATGCATTAGAGCAATGTGTAATGTAGACAACACTACCAGCTGTCAACCCTACTTTAAAAGCTTGAAAATTCTGACACTGGCTTCGTTATAATGAACTAAATGTTTTTGTGAAATTAAATCCTAAGAATTATTATAAGACTGCTTCTAAAAGCTACTATAGACAACTACGTGACAAAAAAAGATTAGAAATTAATATACCTTATGGAAAAACAGCACTAATGAATAAAAGTATTCTCTGTATGGCATCATTGATTTACAACAAGTTGCCCGATGATGTCAAAAAGTTACCTGTTCATCAATTCAAGTCGAAGCTGCACAAATTCCTGATAAATAAATGTTATTATAATGTCAAGGAGTATTTACAGGATAAAAATATAGATAGATACATACATTAAGAGTAATTTATTGACATTTAAAATATGACAATACAAATAGTGTGACTTGTTATAATAATTTAATTTGACATCTCTATAATTTTATTTTATTTTAATTTGGATCAATATTTTTATTTAATTTATCTGATTGTTGAACCTATGACATATATTTTAAATCATCTGACAATTTTTATTTTTAAACCTTTGACGTGTGTAGTATTCAGAATTTTTTAAATTATTATTATATTTTTTGAGTGTAATAATTTTGTAATGTTGTTGTAATAATTATTTAATTAGATTAATAATAATGTAAATATTTGCACACCATAATAGGTAATGATACAGAGTACTTCATATTTATTTGTAACATCTGTTTATACCTACCTGTATTAAGCAAATAAATGATTTGATTTGAGTTGCCGGGAGTCGATTGCCGACTCCCGGCCACCGTAGGCGCGGGCTTGCGGACGGCGAGCAATGGGCAGCTCGCCGTCCGGTAAGGACCAGGCCCGGGTCGACGGCGCGTTGTGTTCCACGCGCGCCTCAAAGAGATGTCAGCACCATTGACGGGGTCCGATAGGGCCGATGCCTGCCGGGGTTGCGGATTGTTCGAAAGAGTTACCGTGGCCCTGGCGCACAGGCAACTGAAGGAACACGAGTGGGTTTTAGTCAGTAAGAGTCAGACACGCCCTTCCGCTCCGCCCAGAGCCGGAGAGGTCATTTGATGATTTCCAACCGAAAAAAAGAAAAAAAAGGCCTTTATATTCGTTTTAACTTTTTTTCTGATATATGTGAAAAGGTAAATTAACATTTAAATGTTTTATTTATTTAGGTACCACCTACTTATATTCAGAAAATAAATAAACATAGATTGTTTTTTACTTGCTTATTTTTTGACAATGTATTTTTTCTATTAAAACTGAAATCATTGTCATTTTTTAAATGCCTTTAGGTTTTCATTTTATATTAACTTTGCATTGCGCTCTAGACTTTTATAAAATTATCTACGCATACTACAGGGTAACTTCACGGCGCGTGTCATCGGCACGTGTCGTTCTTTACATAGCCTGCAGCGGTAACGTGTTTGAGGACTGAAACTTTTTTTAACATCCTCAGGCCTACGTGAACATTTTTCATAGCAAATAAATTTTATAAAATTTCCGGACGGGTTTGAAAGCCTGGCTGAAGTATAATTTCTATAAAAAATAATTGTAATCAATACTTTGTTTGATAAAATTTCCAAATCTATGCATATATCACTGTCTAACTCTCGGTTTTTGAAAAGCCAATCAAGACAAAAAAATAGCTAACAGGTTTTTAAACTCCTGTCAAGGGTTTTGATTGAGTGACTGAAATTACAACAGCCAATCAAATCTCTTGACGAGATTGAAAATTTGTCACTTTGTTTTTATGTTGATATTAATAAATTGGCCTTTCAGAAGCAGTTTGTTAGAGCAATGTTATTAACGGCAAACAGAAGAAAGTTAGTAGGTACTGCCAATTTAATTCCAATCTCTTAAATAATAAATTACGTGAGAAAATTTATTTCCAGACACATGAAATATGAGGGTTTTCAGAACATTTAATAGGAAAATCTTACTCCTGGATTAAAAAATATAGAAAAATGTGATCGCAAACAGCTGGTCATTTCTTTTCATTTTTCACCTGGAGTTTATAACTCTGTCGTGCACGCGGCACTTACTCTAAGATTTTATCGTTTGCTGAAGGATTTATTTGCTTGATTAATATCTTAAGTACCTATAAAGAATTCAGCAGAGTCTTAAAATGGCGTTATATTTTTTGTTTTCAGACCTCTTGGTAAGCGTATCAGGTAGACTCGTTTTTAAGCACCATATGACTGTTAATTCGATTAGAGTGCGTGTTTTATCGAAATTATATGACAGATTTCTATAGATTTACTCTAAATGAATACATCTAATGATTCACAAAGCACGGTGCTAAGTAACGTACCTTACCTTACTTAGCACCGTGCAATATTAAATAAGATCAGTATCAGATTAAAACGACTTATTTTACCTGCTTTAATCCCTATATTGTTCTTACAGAGCACCCCAAAAGAGATTAGTAACCTCATTACAGCCCTAGAGTACCCCACTCATAATCATATTAAAGATGAGAAAAATATTTACCCTTTTCTGCTATCCATACTTCAGTCGAACCACGGTTTCGATCAAAATTAATATTCCGAAAATATTCGCATAATGTGATTTTGCAATTCTTTTAATACCTACTTCGTACCGTAAGTATGTAGTTGAAGAAATTTTAAGTTATAAATATCTGTTTATTGATGTGGAAACGAAATAAACATGACGGTTGCACAGTATAAATATGGACAGTATGGAAATCAGACCTATTTGTTGAAATAATTACCTACGCTCCATTGGAGCGTGAGGGTTGTCACTCTTAATGTTTGTAAAATTGAAAAGTGTTCCAATGGGACGCCGATAGTGACTTCAAAATGTAAATCCAAAATGGCGACAGCAAAAAATTTCTACGTTTTCGTCATGGGTGTCGTTATTCGAAAATTTTAGCAGCTGCCATCAAAAGAAAAAAAAAACGAGAAGAAAGCAATAAGGCCGCCGATTTTAAATCAAATCGAATCAAATATATTTATTTGCTAGAATATAGTAGGTACATAAGGTGTTACAGTAAATTTGTTGCAGTATAATTATCGTGTCATAACATTGCGTGCAAATGTATTCATGTGTATGGGTATATGTATATTTTGTGTTTATTTTTTTTTGTTATGTGTTTTATGGTGTACATTAAAGAATATATGAATAAGTAAATAACAACCGCGAAAACCATGAAAACGACACCCACGACGAAAAATTTGAATATTTTCGCAGCCGCCATCTTGGATTTTCATTTTGACATCACTATCGGATTTAGCACCCTCGGAAATCATGAAAACAACAACAATAATGAAAAAATTCTATATGTAATACGCTCGTGGCATTTTTAAAAAGATTGCGGACGGTCCGTGGCGCAAAAGATAAACGTTTAACGCGACTACTCGTATCGATACAGTACCCGCGACCACAGACTAGTTAGTCTTCCTGCGACTGAGAGCACCACGACGCTCGCTTTGGGGTCCCGTCGATGCGCGCTTCCGTATGAGTGTGTTCTTCCAAACAATTAGAAATTGAACGATTTTTTGAAAAAACTATGATTGTAATTATTTTTTTAACTGAACATTGGTTGAAAGATTATGAAATGCTAATTAATCATGAAAATTATAATGTGGGCAGTTGTTTTTATTGAAAATCTATGCTGCTGGGTTCACTAATATTAGTTAAAAATCTAAGACTCGTAAAGATATAGTTGATCTGTTGGTAGAACATAACATTGAACTGTCCTTTGTTGAGCTAGATAAGCATGCTTTGGTTTGCGTTTACAGACCCCCAAATTATCAAAACTACTTCATATTCGAGTCAGTAATGGAAGATGTTCTAACAAAACTTGCAACTGGTAAAAAATCGCTAATTATCTGTGGCGACTTCAATATTAATATCATAGAGAATAGTTCAAATAGCAGTCGATTATTAAGTCTCTTTAAATCATTCAATTTGCCAAATATGTTTTCAGAACCAACCCGTGTAACTAAAAATTCTGCTACATGTATTGATAATGTTTTTTGTTCCTGAAACTACTTAGATAAAGCCATTGTAACTTATCTAACTTCTGATTACAGCCGTCAAACCGTTGCTTTCAAGTCAAACACACCATTACAAACATTTCAGATGTATCCGATTTTTTTTTTGACGTACAACACCCTGCTATCTAAATATAGATTTAATAATATCTTAATTAGTAAGTTAAGTATACCGGACCATATTATAAATAATGTAAATGAATTTTATGAGGATTATTTTCGGTTCTTTTGCGCACCGACTTCAACAATACTCTAAAAAAGAAAACAAAAACTGTTTGCTCAAATTTTATGTTCAGTGACTGGGCAATTAAGGGTATTAGGAAAAGTAAAGAATTGGCAACAAGATCTAATCAGCCGGTAATAATATAAAAACAGTTTGGAAAATTATCAATGACGAAACTAACAGGAATAAGAGATATAAAAATGATTTCACACTAGAGGCTTCACGTGGTCACCTACGCACTAAAACTTAAGTTGCTCAAGAATTTGTAAATTTCTTTACCAGTATCATACTTAAAACTACTGAAACCTTAAACTCTTTGCGATCGCGTTCTATTGACTTATTAAGAGCAAACGTTTCATCTTGCCCGATTGAATTTAAATTCAAGCATATAAATCCCATAATAGTAATAAAAGGTTTCAAACAAATCAAGATCAAACTTACCGAAGATATATGGGGAATATATATCAAAGTTTGTACCTCCATTGTTGAGACTATGGCGCCGTACTTGGCCTTAATATTTAATTTATGCGTGGATCAAGAAGTCTTCCCGGATCTAATGAAATACAGTAAGGAAATACCACTTTTCAAATCCGGGGATAGTAAAGACACCAACAATTATAGACCCGTATAGGTGTTGCCGGTTTTCAGCAAGGTGTTTGAAAAGGTGATGCTGAATCAATTGCTCAATTATTTTAACACCAATAAAATCTTACATGATCAACAGTATGGTTTCACCAAGGGACGTTGTACGACTGGCCGGTGTCACCGTATTAAAATACTTACATACGGCGTGACAAGAGACCCAAGATGCGATGGAATCTTTTGTGACCTCTCTAAGGCATTTGTTTGCGTCGACCACGAAACCGTAATCTTGAAACATGAGCATTACGGACTTGGAAAACTCGCGCTTAGTTTAGTAAAATCTTAATTAAATGATAGATACCAACAAATTCAAATAAATAGTGTCAATTAACTCGGTTTAAAAGTAAAAATGGGTGTACCACAAGGCTCGATATTGAGTCCTTTCTTCTTTTTAGTATATATTAACGATCTACCCTATTTCTGAAAAACCCAATCACAAATGGTGTTATTTTCTAACGATTCTTCTTATTTTTTTTTATTAATAACCATGCATCTAAACTTGACGATGTAAATAACGCCCTACTGCAGACCGAAAATTGGTTCACGGCTAATAATTTAGTATTAAATCGGAAAAAAACTAAGTGCGTTAGATTTTCTTTACCAAAATAAATGTTAAATGTACTAGTTGTGAGATAGTATTGAATCAAGAAAAACTAGAATTGGTCGGTAAAACTGTTTTCCTGGGGTTCATGCTCGACTCAAGGCTTCAAAGGGGGCCTCATTTAGCATCCCTTGTAGCACGGCTAAGTTCAGCAGCATATGCTGTGAGAAAAATCCGTCAATTTACTGATGTAGGTACCGCGAGGCTAGTCTATTTTAGTTACTTTCATAGTATTATGTTGTTCGGTATATTTGGGGACGGGCTGCAAACTTCGAGTCTATTTTTATTCTGCAGAAAAGATCCATCAGAGCCATTATGGCATCCACAGGCGCGATTCTCTATGGGAACTGTTTAAAGATATTAACATCATGACGGTATCTTTTCAATATATCTATGAAAAAATCATATACTTACGTAAAAATCTACTTCTTTTTAGTAAAAGAGGTGAAAGACACAATTATGAAATAGGGACTAATTAGTTCAACCAGGTTCCAGGCTGGCTAAAGTAGACTCATCTTTCATGGGGTACTGTTTAAAATGTTACAATAAAATACCTCCCCACATAATTCAACTGAATGAAATGAAATTTACTATTATATTAAACGCACACTGTGCAGCCAAGCATATTTATGATAGATTGGATGATCGCTGATAAAAATGCTTGGCTTAACGCTGGTCCTGCTCCACAAGGGCGCATAATTGATTTGCATTTGAAAATACTGTTGGAGCTGCTGTAGATTTTAAAAACTGCCCAAGTGCGTGTCGGACCACGCACAATGAAGGGTTCCGTTTATTGGGATGAATTTATTCCAAAAACAAACTTAAAGTTGTAGTCGAAAAACATGTTCTCCTATACATCCCAACTGCAAATGTAAGTTGGTCGAGTATTACTCGTAAACTTGTAAAGCCTTTGCCTTTGTAACGAAGTTCAAAGGAAAACTATCACAGCTAACTGTGATAACCTTTTAATTTCGTTATTTACACTACTGCCGTGATTTTTTTCACATATCCAAAAGCAACAATTTAGCTGGCAAGAGAGGGGATACTTGACTCTAACAAAAATTTGCAATTTTTAGCTTAATTTTACGCTAACGGATTCTTGAATCGAAAAATGGTTTTCACAGGCCCGTAATATTTTTAAATGGCCTATCCAACGATATCCCACACCATGGGATAGACGAGAAAAACAAACATCCCCACTTTAAGTGTACAGGAGGTACCAAATTTTTCTTTTCTTGATTATGTTTTACCAGTTTATCGGCGCGATTAATATGAATACTCATGCCAAATTATAGCTTTCTAGTACTAAGAGCTAAGCTGCGGACGGATGGACGGACAGACGGACATGGCAAAACTATTAGGGTTCTTTGTTGACTACGGAACCCTAAAAATTATCTTTGCATTGTATAAATTTGATCTTTTAGTATTGTATAATTGCATAGCACATGTGTGAGTACTACGTACATACTATAAACCTACCATTTACTGGGTACGTCTTCCATTGACTTGAATCTGCCCTGGCAGCTGAGAGTATGTCATGCTTTCTCTAATGTCTCGCTGATGGTGGCGCATGTGTTGGATCATTTAGCTCCATTAAAAATGGGTGAGCTGAATGGTGCTAATCCATGCATCATGTTCGTGATTGGGCGCCTTCAGTAGGGAGGGACTTAAGTCATCTCTTAGCTGCTACGGCTTAATTTAATTTAATATTTGAATTGTTTTTATCTTTTTATTACGGACGCTTTTATCGTTTTGCATCGTTCTCATATGCATAATTTCAAAATGAATGATGTAACCAATATTTTGTAACTATATTCTGATTTAAAAGATTGTCCATGGAGTTATTTCCCGTTCTTCTCCATAGGTACCTACTACGCTTTGGAATGGGCAACTAGCCTCATCTTTCCGATCGAACGACCTCTTGACAATTCAAAAGTGCCTGTAATTGGTTTATTTCAAATAAATGCTATGAGTTGAGTTGAGTTGTGCCGTTTCGAACGTTTGTACTTAGTTTCTTTACTGTCCATATTTATTTTGTGACAGTTGCCTAGTCATTTATTACTTGATGTTCCAATATCACATAAAACTCCACTTTATTTCTATATACCTTCAAGAAAACCTAACTGTAGAATCAAAAAATCTTTTAATCCTTATTTAATCTGATTATATTATCACTACACGGGCTCATCACCACAAGTGACACCATCCCCTTCGTGCAGGCACGCTTCACTTTTCAATATTTCCCGCCATTCGTGGTGAACTGAGAGTTGGCATTAGTGACAGCTACCTCACTACTGAAGTGCATGAGATAGTGTTCACATATTTATTAAAAAGGTGCACTACACTAATAATAACTTAAATATTTAAAATGTTTATTCGGTATCCCAACATCACCAAATTCAAAGCTCAAGATATTCACTTTCAAGCTTCATCTACAAACCTTATAACATAAAAATATCTACAAAAAAGTTACTAACAAAATCAAACTTCCGTCAGAATCGGCTATCGAAAGTTTACCAGCCGGTCAAAGCTGATCCAATAAGATAACATGGCCGTTATCCGATTACAGAACTTACAATCCGGGTAAGATGGCTGATTTGACGCCCGCACTGATATCCGGTCAAACTGATACCTCACTTGATTTATTCATCCGGGTATTATTGATTCATCTAGTTATATTTATGGACTGTTCTTCATATTCGTTTGTTCAATGCTAAGCCCCTTGAAAATCTAAGTCGAAAGTCAGGACAAGTATTTTTGTTTTTGTCTTACTAACTGTTGTCCGCGAGTCATGAACATGAAAGTTGGAGGGTGTGTTCTTTATGAAAAGTAAGTATCTATTAAGAAAAGGCTTTTCGAAATTCCACCCCTAAGAGGGTGAAATGGGGGGTAAAATTTTCTGTGAAACTTTTTATTCTCTTTGTCGATTGACTCGAAAATTGGGACACATACTCTTCAATTAAAATTATGAGACACGTGTATCACAGTTTTTCCAAAATCATCCCCCAACAGAGTCAAATAATATCTTTCTGAGGTAGAGGTGGATCAGTAATATGTGACATCCCGATTTTCGCGTTGGCTCGTGATATGCGACATTGATATTGCCGGTATACTTATGTGTATAAATAGATTGAATGAATCATTGTCGTCACCGGTGTCCAATCTCAACCAAGGTATCAAGCTGTATCAAATATGTAACTGATATTACTATGAACTAATATTTCCATTTAGAAGTAAGTAGCGGTCGCAAGCGCTACTGCTGAGCTGGGTTCGATTCCCAGGTCGGGCAAAATATTATTGGGTTTTTTTAAAAGGAATTTCTCAGTAGTAGCCCGGAGTCTGGAATTGTACCCGGTTGATGGCAATAGGCTCGCCCCCTATTACATGGGACTTAAAAAATAACTGGCGAAATGTGGGTGTACTACAGGTACACCTCTGCCCAACCCTTCGGGGAAACAAGGTGTGATGTTATGTTATGTTATAAGTAAGTACATGTGAGGAGCTCGTGGCCAAGTAATATATAACAGCCGCACGGATCGATCCATCAGTTTAAGTTACGCTTGCTAGGGTTGGTCTGTTGATGAGTGACGATCTTTACATACCGAGACTCCTCCGTGCCTCGGAAACATTAAGCCGTTGATTTCGGCTGTCATTCGTGAGTCTTTCGCAGTCGTTACGGGTCGTCAGAAGCCTGAAAGTCTGACAACCAGTCTTACCAAGGGGTATCGTATTACCTAGTTACTGAGTTGTGGATGTCAGATAGGCAGATTGCCTTGTAGATTTCCGGACATCAATCGTCGGGCAGTTGCCCACCAGACACAACACCCGTCTGGTCGGAGGGTTCTCCATGTTCTATGGAGGATGAGTGAATTTTATACCCTGTTCCTCATGCCTCTAAAAATATAAGGAATTGGAATTTAGTCAGAATCCGTATCTTAAGGTAATATTTAGGTAGCGTTTACTATCAGCCTGTCTGTCTGTTAATTTTTCACGCTTGAACGGCTGGATTTGGATGAAAGGTAGGTTACGGATAGGCCATGACCAGGGTTAGGACAAAGCATAATTTTCATCCCAGTAGCACGTCCCCGTGTGGTAATTTCCGACCTCCACGCGGGCGAAGCCGCGGACAGAAGCCAGTTGCTCTAGAATTGGAAAACCAATAGATTGATAAACGGGTTGTTAGATTTCGATTAAGTTACTATTAACTATCCGTTTTTGTAACAAGTATGCAATCGTTGCGAGCTTTATAACAAAAAATAAACGAGTATTTGTTCTACCGCAAAATAGAAATGAGAAAATAATGGTTTTCACAATAAAAGTAAAAGGGAGATGCGTTTAATCTGCAGCCTTACTGCTTCGTGTTTGCTCATTAAAACGTTATCTTGATTTTAATTTAGTCATGTAATTATGTTCAAGCAGTTTTTGCGAATACATACTTATGTATTGAATCTTTTTTGGCTTTTTATTCCAGGAATATAAACCTATACAGGTGAAGGTAGCAGTAGCGAAGGGTCAATTTTTCTAAGAGGTAAGCCGGAGTACATATATTTAATGTGATTATGTTATTTGTCTATAGAATACTGACTGTGCCATTTTTAAAACGGAAGCCGGTAGGAATCGAGTTGTATTGAACCTTCACCACTGGAAGGTAGGTTGTTTATAACAGAGCTTGTCAAAAAATTGCGACGAGAATGTTAGACCGAGGCGCACAATAGTTTCTGACCTGCAAATATAAAGACAAACTGTCAATTTCTAAGGAAATTGTATAGCTTCATTGTCTGTGCATTTTTTTGGTTGGTCGTATAATAATGAATCATTTCATAATAAATCGTTTATTCACATATAAATAGTGCAAATACTTATGAATTACCTTATTTTTGAGCTAGGTTCAAACACCTGTTGGGTAATTGCATTACCCACTAACAGCAGGAATGGCTTTCATTTTGACAGTTCAAAAACATTCATTGCATTATTTACGTTGTTGAGCAAAAACCAATTTTTCGAACATATGAAGCAATGGATTAGCAATAGGCTTCAAAATGATTTAAATTGTGATTGACAGTGTGTTACGCAATTAGGGTGCAGTATTGTGTGTATCAGCATATGGTTCCCAAGATTTAAAGTAACACCAATTTACCATTACGTAATCTAGTTCAAATAGCAAATTCTTTATAGTTATTGGTTTAACAGTGGATGAGAATAGTGTTTCGCAGTGGCGAAGGTTCCATACAACTCGATTCTTACCGGCTTCCCTTTGAAAAATGGCACTGTCAGTATTCTATAGACAAATAATATAATCATATTAAATATAAATGTACTCTGGCTTACCTCTTACAAAAATTGACCCTTCGCTACTGGTGTATCGGCCTTGTCCCATAAAAAATATTGTTGGCACAATTTTCGAAAAACTCTGTTTTTTATATCGATTATGTCTATATAATGCTTTATACAGATTATATATAACACATACATCTATGTAAGTATAAGTCAACACGCATGGGCTACATCACATCGTTGCGAAAAAATTTTCATCGCATTTCTTCTTCGTTCGTTTCAAAAGTCAGACGTGTGTAAGTAATCCTAAACTTGGCACGTGTTTCCATAATATGTGTAAAATATATCGTCTACAAGTGTTAGATTCTTTTGCTGGATGGAATGGTACTTAGTTTCATCTTCTTTTAATATGAATAACTTCACTTTTGATACTCTATTCATTACAAAGCATAGAAACTGTAAAATATGTTTTATGTTTTCCAATGTAGATGACTGCAAGCGTTTCATCACAGAGCTATGAAAAGGCTTTTCGTTTCTGAGAAGGACTCCTATATCATAGTCATTTCAGTCCGGAATCATCCACTGCGGGTATAGGCCTCCCCTTTCTTCTGCCATACTTCCCGGTTCCGCGGACCTCTCAATCAATTTAAATCCTATGTACGGTCACCAAATGTGATAAGTAACCATGGTCGCCGGATATAGTTGCAGTTTAGTAAGAAATCGTGGATGTTTTTGAATGAAATTTAATTTGATAAATGATCTGTTTGTTTTCTATTAATTTAAATACAATTTTTTTCGAAAACATTCATCGGTTTCTTACTAAACTTCAACTATATCGACGAGCCTGGTTACTTATCTCTTTTGGTGACTGTACACCAAAGTTTTTAGTTGAGTTTTTTCGCGATACTTAAAACACCCATCACAGAATATTGAGCTTTGACAAAACTACGGTTATTGTATTGAATTAACTTAATTTAATTGCTTCATCGGTTTTTATATTTTTCCGAGAACAATTTCCTTTGAACCTCAACAGCCATTGAGGTAATTGAATAGATTGCCAGTCTACTATGTTTTGGCACAGATATTAATCCGGCTTCATGGTCAGTTGACTCTCAATGTAACAGGTGGCGCCACCGGCCATTGGCTTGAAGGAGTCTGAGCCTATTACTGACATCAGTTATGGGGTTAGTGATCAAATTGAATGGGTCTAGGTTGATGATAGATTTGCGGAGAGGTGTACGTTTAGAGAGAGTATTTGTGGGTTAGACTTGGTAGACATAACAGAACATGACGTCTGTATTCTTTTTAAGGAGTGGACAGATTTTTAAACCCTCATTTCACCAGTTACGTTTGAATACCAGGTAATATGTGGCAGTGATCGAGTAAATGTATTTCACAAGGCAACTACAACAGCGGGGTAATTGCGTAACACACTAACAGTAGGAATGGCTTTCATTTTGACAGTTCAACAACATTCATTGCGTTATTTACGTTAAAGAACAGACCAATTTTTCAAACATACGAAGCAATGGATTAGCAATATTCTTCATAATGATTCAGATTTTGATTGATAATGTGTTACGCAATTAGGGTGCTGGTTATAGTCACAGTTTATCGCTTGGTTTACAATTGAGGTTTCGTTCCCAGTATAGCCCAAAACGTAATTGCACAACAGGGCAAGCGACTACACTGGTGTGCAAATAAAATCGACCCACCCCGTGTTTTTCGATTTGAAACAATAAAATTCAACAAGGTTTACTAACAATAAACTAATATATTGAATACTAAAACCTTCCTGAAAGTATGTAGATTACGTTAGTTAAAGTATTATCAAAACTGATTTATAAGTTAATGAAAAAATCACAAACTTGAAAAAACTTACAAACATGGGGGTTCGAATAAAGAACCTCCTTTTTTTGAAGTCCGTTAAAAAATCAAGTTTTTCATTAAACGAACAGAAATAAACAAAATTATTCTTTTGTCAGTTTCATTGGCAAAAAATGTCACGCACTTTATCCGAGCAAAAGTGAGCGATGAGGACATCTGAAGAATTGTGTTGATCTTGTCAAGAATATTGCTTTTATCCAAATATAGTGTACATGTGCAAATAGACTGTACCTTACGTACCTTCACCCAATATAAGTTAATAAATTATATTCATTAAGATTTTTGAGATATCGTCTCTCAAATGAAAGCACGGGGTGGGCCGATTTTTTTGCACGCCAGTTTATATTGATTGTATTATGTTCTACAGTAAAAGGTTTAGTTTAAATTGCCATAAACTGGTGCACATACCTAATAACGCTTTGTCTGACCTGGGAATACTGAACCCAAGCCCTAATATCATGGCAAAACTAGATTTTGCGTAGATTTAAAAAATCACCAATTTTTTAAATATTTTACTTTACCTTTCCCACAAGTTTGCCTAAATGTGTGGATTTATTCAGGCCACTTCCCTTTTGTAGTAACACTTGTATCAATTGCATAAACGTATGATCATTTACAGTTTTTTGAAGTTGCTGTAGCCGTAGAAAAGAGTCGAAATATATTTATTATACTTTTTTTTGCCCATTTTGCGTCGTCTATTCTGTTAAACCACAGCGTCACATTATTTCAAACAGTTACCATTAGAATCATGTACTATAGAGAGAAAACAAAGTACCAACATAATGCTACAAAGATTTTTAAGAAGAAGTATCTAAAATAATTGTAGGTACACCACATTTCAGTGTAAACAGTTCTGTTCGCGACGTTACGTCGTGTAAGTACACGTGTTTTTGCTGAGCGTCGCCGTCGCGAAGGACGACGGAAACGACGACGATGTAACGAATCTCATCGGATGTTTTGAGAGATCTACGTTTTGGAATGGACATCTAGCTTCAACTTTCTGACTAACTGACCGACTCTTTGACAACCCAAAAGTGCCTGTAAAAGGTTTAATTGAAATAAATGCTTTCAGTTTGAGTTTGAGTTTGTGCGCAACTCCACGAGCTTAGTATAGTAGGTCCTGTTTATTTTAAAGATACCTACACCTAGAGAGTCATTTATTTATCATTTACTTATCCTAATCCTAACTTCCTAACTATGCTAACTTCCTAACTAATATTATAAATGCGAAAGTAAGTTTGTTTGTTTGTTACCTTTTCACGCCTAAACCACTAAACCGATCATCCTGAAATTTAGTATATACGTTGTCAGGGGTACAGAAACGGACATAGGGTACCTTTCTTCCCCAAAAAAAGTACTGTTCCCGAGGAAAACAACAATAAAGTTCTTATGATAATAGATGGCACCACGTGTCTTTCGAATCATGATTGAATTATATTATTGTGGAAACTTTAGTAGTGTGTTAAGCTTTTTGTTTTTTGTTTAAGTACCTAATACATTGTGTGAGTCTAGAGTGTCGCTAGACCGGTTTTTCATCCTCCTAACTATAAATCCTCGAACAACCCGAATTAATTGTCAAATTCTAAATTAACGCGAGCGAAGCCGCGGGCAAATGCTAGTTATCTATATATTTATTTATCATTTACTTATTACCTATACATCTATTCAACAAGAGCAACACAAAGCCAAACACTGATGAGATACATAATACAGTCATGTTATGTGGAGTTTCTTGCCGGCTCTTCTCCTTAGGAAACAACCAATTGGAACCGTGCACCTAGCTTCTGACGTTTCATAAGTGCCCATGTTGGTTTATGTGAAATAAAATATTTTGATTTTGATTTTGATATTTAATAATATTTATTCATATACTCGTAATTGGTTTTAAAAGTAGTTGCTTTATATTCTAAGTACTGTTTATTATTATTTGTTTTGTTACCTATAGTACCAATCATTAAACCTGACTTGGTTTCCGTACGTCCTTTTCGGGTAACCACTGAAAATCAGCGCAGTGCTGTGGATGCCCCCATAGCACAGTATCATGCTGAGTGGAAGCCTTCTTGTCACAGTCATGACGTGCAGCTGTCGACTATTTCTGTTTTGTGCTCGTGATTATAGATCTATTTTGTTTTTATTTTCTTCATTATTAGAGTTAATTATCTTTTTGTATGCACGTGTTTCTGTGACAAATAAACCTATTTTTCTTCTCTTTGTTCTTAATAATGACACAAAACAATATATTAAGTATGCATTAAAAATAGTGGGAAACACTAAATTAGTAACATAGTAATGTTTTTTAATAATTAACACTTAAGATAGTGCCCTTGCAGACATGGTACATTTAGCAATGGTGATTTAGTCGATTTGGAGAAGCTCGACACCAGCAACAGACTGACAGACCACTCCGTTTTGAAACCGTGCTCAATCATAACATTACAAAACACAATCTCGCCTTAGCCCGAGCCTAAACCTTCAAGCCAGTTTTTGTATTTCGAACTTTATGCCGACTTTAGTAAAGTTCTTAATTGACAACCTAAGACCGGACTAAGTTGTCAATTTTGTAAAAGGAACTGCATTTTGATTTCTGTTAAGTTCTTATTTCAAAAACAGGCTTGATGGTTTAAACCATATCTAAAGAATAACCGTGTATTAAGACCGTGAACGAGTTTGCACTGACGAAGATGCGAATTCACCAATTGCTGATGCTCAAATGCTGTGCATTTTTCACAGGTATTTAATTAACGTTTTGCGAATCACATTTTTATTAGTAGCACGCAAGGTTTTTTTATTACGACGATTAAATAAAACTTCGAGAAACTCATAGTTTCAAACTTTGATGGCTCCTCTTCACAATCGGCGATGATTGTTAATCATGTGATCTTCAGTAATCGGCACGATAATCGTGCGAGCTTTCACATGTTTTTCGTTGATCGTCCGTAGTCATTTGTTGAGCGTAAGCATCCGAAATTCCCTTTCATGAGTGCCCGAAAAACTGACAACTCACGGATTGCCGCAGTCATATGGAAAGAAAGAAAGGAAGAAAAATAGGTTTCTTTGCCACAGAAACAAGTGCATACAAAAAAGATAATTAGCTCTGGTAACAATGTAAAATAAAAACACACAAAATAGATCTATAATCTCGAGCACAAAACAGAAGTAGTCGACAGCTGCACGTCATGACTGTGACAAGAAGACTTCCACTCAGCATGATGCTGTGCTATGGGGGACCCACAGCACAGCGCTGATACGCGCTGTTGTGGCGAGCGTAGACGATGATCGGCGACTACAGACGAGTAAGTCCTCCACACAGTCGTGCTCGCGGGTAATCGAAAGAGACGTCATAAAAGTTTTACAATGAGCCTACAGCGCCATTTAAAGTCTCTAACGGCCAAACCTAATAACCAGAGATCGGATATTCGGGTGCATATTCACCTAAAGTTGAGATGTTGGCAAACATGGAATGCGTTTTTGTCCCGAAAAAAATAATGTTTTTTTGTTTTAACTTACACACACCACCCCTCCTCTAATACCCTACATACACATTTGCATCGGGGGTTAAACATTAATTTTAATTAAATATGCATCTGAATACTGATGCAATCCAAGTAACCCGGGGCTTTTTTTTAAAATAAATAATTTTCTTAGAAGTCGCTACACCCGACTAGTTATGCATTCCCGGTGTTCCTGGCATCCAGGGATTAAAAAAAAAAAAAAATTATGAAGCCGCTTCAATACTTTCATAGCTAAAAAATAACTTTAAGTAAATTTGCATCCGAATATCCGATCTCTGCTAATAACCTATCTATCACCAGTTTTGGCACACTGGAGAAAGAAAAACCTATCTATCTCTGGTTTTAACATCCCAATGATCTATAAGAGATTAAGGAATCTTACCGGCCCACGCTATCAATCGATGGGAGCGTCTATCGCTTACTACGGATAGATATTTGTATAAAAAGCCTTAAACGACGATTATATCTCTGTACATATTATCGGTCTTGTAACATTGTCGCTATTCGCTCACAATATTACCTGTCTAAGCCTTCCCCAGTCTGAGTCCCCCGCCGCGGACATATTTTATGAATATGACGTTGTTCCACGGTGACGTCACTGACTTGTAGGATATAGGAAAGTAAGCAATGTAGGTATGGCTTTTCTTTTATTTTACATTCCCAGGAAATGAAGATGACGGCTTTATTGTGTGTAGGAAATTGCATCGTTTTAAAATACCAACCAGCTTGTCACCGCATCACAGTGGTGTAAAAGCATCTTCTGATACAAAGAACGCACCTAGATAGTGGTATTACGTGTCTATGGAGTTATTAACTTCAGTACTCAATAGGTTACCTAGCCTTTTCAATTCATTAAATTAATTTTGGTGGAAGGTTTACAGGATCAGTGTGGACCGACAGGGCACAGCAAAGTAGGAGAGAAAGAGAGAGCTTTTATTACATATACTTATATACATACATACATAAACTCATGCCTTCTTCCCATGGGGGTAGGCAGAAACTACAGAACGCCACCTGCTACGATCCTTACATACTCCTTTTGCCTCGTTTACGTTCATACATCTTGTCATACACGCACGCCGGTTGTAAGTACTACGTACCTGACCTTTCTGAAGAACATCACCAATAAGGTCACTATATGTCTTCCTAGGGCGTCTCCTCCCGGCGTTTCCACTCACATCTGCCTTGTAAATACCTTTTCATTTCTCATACACGAAAAGTACTGTTTGTTTGATCTGAGTAGCGGGTGGAAGACGCTGTTCCCCGTCTTAGGGCGGGAATGACTCATAGTAATTACTTCCCTCTCTAGGGCGGGAATGAATTTTAAAAATAGAAATAAATTTGGTTAGGTAGTCGGCTACGATTTTTTTTACATAATAGTGACTTCATAACAGCCAGTGTGAATTAAAAAAATACCCATTAAGGGGGAGGCGCTAAAATTCTAATTTACTTAGTTTTTTGCAATTTGCAGTGACTCACCAGAAACACAATTGACACAGAGCTGCAATTTGCAAAAAACCAAACAATATTTGAATTTGGCGGGCTAAAACTGAGGATCCACCTTAAGCGGGACGGCCCGCGGCGGTGAGCCGGTGTGTTCCATATTTAAAATTTAAAAAGGACTATCATTTGGCGGGATAATAACTCTGTAAGCTTCCTTAGCTTTGTTTTCTTCGTAATAATTAAACTAAACGTGACATTGGCTGAATGAACAAACCGTGCGAAGCCACAAGAAAAAAAAAACTGTAAGCTGTACCGAAATTCAAAATATCAGTTTTATAGACTAGTATTTGATTAAAAATGAGTCTCAAATTATTATTATTAATTAATATTTTAGCAAAACTACTATTTTTACTTTCCTTGTGTTCGAAATGAAAAGTAGAGTGTTTAACACGGGTGAAAGTCATCAATTCCTTTCGACCCTTGTATAACAATCTACTATTTGTTAGTCGCCCTTCATTCATCCTCTCAACATGACCAAACCATCTAAACATAATCTTTTAAATTTTTGTCACTACATCTTCTTTTATGCTTTTATTAACACTTTATTATTACCTTAATTTGCACCATGACGTCAGTTTTATAAGTACATACATAAACATAACATCATACCTGGTTTCCCAAGGGTTGAGCAGAGGAGTATGTTCCTATAGTACACCCACATTTCGCCAGTTATGTTTAAGACCCATGTAATAGGAGGTGAGCCTATTGCCACCAGCTGGGCATAAATCCATACTCCGGGCTGCAAAATTCCAGATGGAAAACTTCAATAACACTTTGCCCCACCTGGGAATCGAACCCATGCTCTGCAGTAGTGCTTGCGATCGCTACACTAACGAGACAGAGAGAAAGAGGAGGTTTTTATTCTCATGCACTTTATTATTACCTGAACTTGCACCATAACGCCGCGCCGCCATTTCGCCAAATTCAAATTTTCTTTGTTTTTTTGCAAATTGCAGCTCTGTTTTAAGTCGTATGTTGATCAAAATAAGATTCGCGACTGAACGAATGATATAATTACTGAATAGTTATCATCAATTTCATATCAGTCGCCAAACTTTGGAAATTTGTTCCACCGAAGAATTTTTCAGAATATTTCATATGAAACTTTTTAGATGGAACAAATTAGTTAATAGTTTAGTTCACGTATATCCATCTATCTACAGTTGTGCCTTGTAGGCGATCCAACTAGCTACGATACCCATCTAATACTCTTGGTCAGCTTAAAATGCTAATGACACCTTTATCACGACACCTGAAACCTCGGTAAACGTGTTCCAATGGAAGCGGGACTAAAGGATGCCGTATACTTATTTAAACAGCTATTTTTATCTGGAAACGTTCCGCTGATCCCGAATTATTCCGTGAGTAAAATTATACGTTATTTTATCTCGTGAGTATTTTGATGAGTATATTTGGTTGGTTTTACTGCCTCGTTAGTCGAACTATTGCTGAGCATGGGATCCTGGGTTCGATTCCCAGGTCGGGCAAAGTGTTATTGGGTTTTTCTATCTGGAATTTTTCAGTAGCAGCCCGGAGTCTAGATTTGTGCCCGGTTGATGGCAATAGGGTCGCCCCCTATTACATGGGAATTAAACATAAGTTGCGAAATGTGGGTGTACTATAGGTACACCTCTGCCCAAACCTCTGGGGCAACAAGGCGTGATGTTATGTTATGTTTATATTTGGTACTTTGCTTTGTACGGTTTGGAAAACTTCAACCTCAACATTTAGCCTAAAAAAACAGACTAGACTGTTGTAGTACACAGGCCTCTCCCAATTCGGATACTTTTCGAAAGAAAGAAAGAAAAATGCTTTTATTGACATTAGAGCAACAAAATACACCTTAAAACCAAAAAAACTGTAAATAATAATTATAATTCCAAAGGGGTCTCAGCTCAGCATAATGTCAGATGACAACGCAAGGTGTACCATCTGAAGCTGATTTTCAGTTGTAACCCACGACTGCTATACGCTAGAATAATAAACAAATAGGGAAGTGTGTGTCCGTTCTAATAAATCAAAAGTGTTGTGACATGGGTGTGTGTGTTGTGTTGTGATTAATGAAAAACAAAAATAAATACCCGATGCCTGCGTACATTAAAATAATAAATCAATAAATAGAATTTTAGCTCAGTGAATCAACATAGTTCACTGATGTACCCAAGTTACACCACAAACCTAGGCTCTCCGCGTTCCACATTCAGTCTGTTCCAGCTGCCTTTTAAGGTCGCTATTCTGTTTTCTTGTTAGGACCCCCACCACGCTACGTTTTCCGATTCAGTCTCCCTCCAGGGCCTGCAGTCTCGACATTAGACAGCGACAAAAATCGGTCGCTAAGTCGTATCGTTGTCAAATTACTTTAATAGTTTTTCAATTTTATTTCGAAAGCATAAGGTTGAAAATCTAATAAAGAAATTTGACATCGGTTAGACTTAACGACCGATTTGTGTCGTTAGATTTGTCGAGACTGCAGGGCCAGGGCCGGCAGTCTCGACATTAGATAGCGACAAAAATCTGTCGCTAAGTCGTATCGATGTCAAATTCCTTTAATAGATTTTCAACTTTATTTCCAAAGCATAAGGTTGAAAATCTATTAAAGAAATTTGACATCGATACGACTTAGCGACAGATTTTTGTCGCTATTAATGTCGAGACTGCAGGGCCTGGACTCGTCTGCTCTATCGGTCATTGGTCCTTTGACAGGTTTTGGTGATTCACTTCCTCTGCAGCTTTTTAACTATGCAAGCTATGTTGGTAACTCTGGTACTTTGGTTAGGATACTTTTAAAAGGATTTATATTTATAAACTTGTAAGTATTAAAGAGTGAATTTAGCATTACAGCAGTTCTTTCGTAGAAATTGTGGGTTATTTACCCCAGCAGTTGCAATACACTCCAAAAAACGGATACCTACATAACTCAACTTAAACAAAAAACTACGATGACACCAACTTTCTGCTAGAATAAGTTCATTGTGCCAAGTTGTCGAGTCATCGCGCACAATCTAAGTTGGGGTAACATCGTACTGGGCCGTGTGACAGACACTTATGTGGACACTTGTGTGGACACTTGTGTGGACACTTGTGTGACACTTAGCGGGTTTATTTGTGAGTACTTTTACTTGGAAAACAATAATATGATAATAGTTAAGCCTCGGAAAAGTTTACGGATCGTTTTTAGGGTTTGTAATGAAAAACGGAACCCTTATAGGATCATTCGTGTGTCTGTCCGTCTGTCAAAGTCAATTTGCTCCATATCTAATGAGCTGATTAAGTTAAAATATGGTACACATATCAATTTCTGTGACCCAAATATGGACGTGTTACGTAAATAAATTAACTTTGAATAGTGAAATGGGGGCCACTTCTGGGAGAAAAAAAAAATGCTCACTGTATCGTGTGACATATCAAATGAAAGAGCTTACTGTGTTGGTCTCAAGTATATTTTTTTCATCATTTTAAAATAATTAGTTTTAAAGTTATTTAAAAAAATATATGAATATTTACCATTCACACCTTATCTTCGAAACTACTGATACAGAAAATAGTTCCCTATATTGCAGAAAAACCTATAAGAAGCCTATTGGTCTTAAATTTATCATGGTAAATCTCCCAATATAGTGTGTACAAACTTACATTTGCAGTTGGAATGTATGGGAGAACATGTTTTTCAACTACAATTTTAAGTTTGTTCTTGGGATAAATTCATCCCAACTACGAAACGCACTTGGCCGGTTCGTTTTGCACATAATCTGTCTCTCTATATTCTAAGTGGTTCCCTAGAATATTCTATATGTTGTAGCAGATGGGAGAAATCAGTGCTAACCCGATTATAATGCCCTCCTAACTAAGACCACTTTAACTAGGATTGTTATGAAAAATTAGTTATTATATAATTCGGAATCAGCGTAGTGAGAACTATAATAATGTACCCTTTATCGTGTTTTTAAAAAAAACCTACTTTAACGGAGATAACGTTAGTCATATGCGGCGTAACTGCCTTTTTTTCGTTTCTTAATAAAAACACCTTATGAGCTCTTACATATCTTTAACCTAACGTGTTTATTTAAGTTAGATAATGCGTCGAAAATGTATCCCAAAAATAAACACCGTTAGTTACTATGCGTGTATGACCAGATGGATGAACGTAAACGAGGCAAAAGAAGTATGTAAGGACCGTAGCAGGTGGCGTTCTGTAGTTTCTGCTTACCCCCATGGGAAGAAGGCGTGACTTTATGTATGTATGTATATAGTTACTACACGGTGTATATCAGTTATTATGCGAAACTATTATTTATTGGACATAACAGCAGTAACTGCTTTTACGGTGGTTTTAATTACACATGATAATTAATATTGTACATATCTACTACTGAAAGCAAGGGTATCTGATCTTACTGTCGTTGTGTTTAGTATATTAAAAAAATGTGTGACAAAATTCTAACGGCCTCGTTCACCATCTCCAAGTAAAGCGTTGATTAGTTACTTCCCGGTTAACGTTAATTGGCAAGTAAAAGTTACGAGTATCTTTTGTCTATTTCACAAACGAAAATAAAGCTTCGAGTAAAAACTTACTGGTTAAGTGAATGACGTAACAAATCATACGTTACATTCGTTCAATAATACGTCAATGTTACTCGTTAAACGTCATTGGTTGATTTTTTATTAGTTACTGACGTAACAGAAATCGATTTCAGGGTGTAGAAGGGTATGGTTACCTATTGTTTAGAAGTTCGGTAGTTATTTTTTAAAGTTGTTTTTTGTTTGGGTTTTTTGTGTTTGTTTGTTTGTTAATAGTAATATCACATGAATAATGAAAAAAATACCACTCAGCTTTGCGATTTGGGGATTATTTTATGTTTTATAAAGTTAAGCACTTGGTTTATTGCACACCTCGATAGTCGAAATTAAGCAAAAAAAAAAAAAAAACTGTTTCCTCTAGGTCCATAAAATAATCAACACGGAATTTAAATACTCGAATCCAAGGTACTCGTTGCGCTGTAGAATATTTTAATTCATCCAATTGGTGACCAATCAAGTCAAATAAATCGATTTTTATTAATACATTTTAAAATAATCGTTGGTATATCTGATAAGTACCTACTCGTTGTCGTTTTTGACAACGCACAACTTTTAACTGTAAATTAAATACGCTATTTGCCAGATGTCGTGGCAAGTAAGTTACAGGTCAGTTAAATCTTATGATTAGTGCTACTCGAAGGTCGTGAAATTCGCACATGCAGTTACGGGTGGCTAACTGGCGGTTAGCCTACTTGACACTTTACTCGAGGGTGGTGAAAGAGGCCCTAAGCATGACAGCAGTAACTATCTTTTACGGTTCTTATAAAAAGTTTTGATAATAATGTCTGGCCTATTTTTAGCCCAAAGAATCAGCATTGCCATCCAATGTGGCAATGCTGCCAGCGTTTTGGGCACTTATCCCTTTGACAGCGATGCGGACGAATTTTTTGATACCCTTACAAGCCCTTCCCTTTTTTAGATTATATACTTTTATATAGTATATATATTTTAGTGTTAGCTTGTATATTGCAATCTATGTTTTATGGATTGTTATGTACTTATAATAAACCGTAAAAAGGTCCAACAGTTCTTATTTAGCTACCTGCTACTAAAAACAGAACTATATCGTTATTTATCATCGTCTTGTCTAGTTTT
This sequence comes from Dryobotodes eremita, assembly GCA_917490735.1. Taxonomy (NCBI): domain Eukaryota; kingdom Metazoa; phylum Arthropoda; class Insecta; order Lepidoptera; family Noctuidae; genus Dryobotodes; species Dryobotodes eremita. The sequence goes on from OU823256.1 coordinate 3,258,840, forward strand.
TCGCGACGATGTGACACCAAACACTTTAAATTATTAACTTAGAGTCATATTTATGATAGTTATTAATAATACTAGTTTGAGCATAAAAATTGTGCTTAAAAAGTGCGTTTATAATCTAAAGATGGGCTATATAGCCATTAATTTAAAGTATTTTTAGTGCGTCCAGCTACTCTAGACTGAGACCTAGCCTTGGACCTAACTTTTAGATATCTAGTCCGTGAGAAAAGCCTATTTAATTGAGTTTATATGTTGCAATACTCATAGTTTGTTAATTTTATAATTATGAATATACCAACTTGCATTCAGCGGCACGCCAAGTACTGACAAAATTAATGTATCATTTTAAATACTAGAATTCTTTAGGTCATAAGACCAGCCTGAGGTTTCTATATGTAACTTGGAAATTGGTTCAGTACTTTTCGAGTAATTGAACATGTAAAACAGGTTTTAATTAAAAAAAGTAATTTTTTGCCCAATTACACTTGAATGTATTTTCAGCGGGAATAGATACAGTTACAATGAAATAGCTTCAGTAGATAGATAGTTCTATAAGGAATCTTGTGATAAGTAAAATGCCTTGTGTACCTGTATATTTACTGGTGCTTAGATGTAAGAAATGATGTAAACATAATTAAAAATATATCAAATAAAACTTTAAATCAGGCGATTTGCGGTCCTCGTTAAGGTAAAGGTGGTCAGTACTTAAGCGCGAGTCTTGTACAAGGTACTTTATAGCCCCTGAAGAGTCCCGGAAGCGCTTCTTGAACACTTATGAAGACTTATCATTTCGGTGTTATTATTTATACGTCAAGAAACCCCTTCCCGTAGAGACTTCAGGACATAGCCACCAGTTGAGTTCTCGAAGATACCCGGAAACTATCGGTGCAGGACGTCAGCGCCGCCTGGATTGGGAGAGACCCACCCTCACACCGGGATAAACCTGGATAGGCATACACCCTACTTGCACACTTTGCGTCCAGCTATCACACCCGTCTGGCATACTAGTAAACTAAAACTGTACGGAACGGCATGCCTAGTTATAAGAACCGTAAGAGTTCAGTTACGGCTGTTATGCATAGTATCACTATTAGTTGCAAGGCGTGAGCGGCGGTTTGTGTTGTTTTCTTTGACGTAACAACACAATAAAGTACTTAGTTCTGAATTCAAATTATTATATACGATAAATCTAATAATTGATGGACATAGAAATTGGCATTCGTTTGTATTCGGAAATGCGATGATTCCCGAGGGACTTTAAGACAATAGTTGTACTGTACGCGCTTACATGAATTGCTCGGTGAAAAACCTTAACCAGCAGCAAAATTGCCAAGATCCAAAACAAGATGTTCAGAATGTGACACGAATAAAGATTGGAAAACCAAATACAATTGTTAGCGATGTGAAGTAGTACCTACCTTAGAGCATGCTTACTATTACTGTAGAAATTGTACTAAGTTTAATCAGTTTGGATCCCATAAAAAATGATTATATTGAGTTATTTATATTAATTTCATGTGCTTTATAATGTCAATTTTAAAAATATTACACATTTGAGAGGATTTTCTCTACTCTTTTATTGTGGAAGTTGGCCCCAAAGAGTCTCGTTTTAATTTGTAAGAGATTACTATGTTTTGTTCCGTTTTTTATTAAAAGATTAAACTATTGATTATAGTACTCGGTTTTTTTTATTATTATTCTAAAATAAACAAAAACAATATTTTAAAATAAAATAAACAAATAATTACAAATTACACTTTCCCGACCCAGATAATTCTTTAGGTCTGAGAATAAAAGTTAAAAATAAAAGTTACATCAAAGAAATCTGAAAACTTTTAATTTTCATCTGAAAAATAAAAGTTACATCGCTAACCATGTGGGGTTTCCCACATGGTTAGCGATGTAACTTTTATTTTTACATTTCCTAGACATTAATTCTAACTACGTTTGTAATTTATCACCACTTTATTGGTAGTAAAACTTGAGCAAATTCCGTATATTGAATACCGCAACAAAATACCCAAACACAAAAATCGTAACTATGTGTCATACGGCGCTCATGCCTGCGGTAAGTTCATAAGATAATTAATTTTCACTAGCCATAAAGATTATTTGTTAAAGTGATAGTATTATGGTTATCACCACATCTTTAACACAAATTTTCAAGGAAATGATTGCTTTTCTAAAACTGCGACACTGAACAATAAAGTATAAGAAACAAAAAAACTTTACGCGGCAATATCTTGAATCTATATTTTGTATAGTTACGATTGTCTGAGTTAGGAGGGCAGTATATTTTGCTTAGTTTTTTCATTATTTTCTTTCGATCATAAATTTAGGTACCTCCCTAATAGTTTCAGATTTGTCCATACTGACCCACTTCAATAAATCACCCAGTATAAATGAAACAAAATGATATTGATCAACATAACTTATATCAAACATTCTAAACATTGATCAGCATAAATATATATACTAAATGATCAAGTCGGCTACGACCGAGATCAAACTAAAACCAACGCTGAACATTCTGCCCACAGAAAATTAATGAACTTACACAAGTCGCATTGATTGTCTGCATATAGTTTGAAAGTATTCCCCAGATTCATCTAGAGTGAGCCGTGAAGCTGTAGCATAGAATAGAAAAGGACAGAAGAGATACTCCTTACTGTCTATAGTTTCGGGCATGTCACACGTGCCAGCATTGGCAATGGGCCGGCCATTTAAGCCGTAGAATCGATAACCTTTGGGGTAGACTTCATGTTCTTAAATGAAGATTGCGAATCGACAAACGTAAGACAAGACATCTTCGGGTTAGGCGGAGCGACAATCTTCGCAGGGTGGCTGATAGCAGCTGTTGTGAACTCCTACTCCATAAATGCACATCATGGACTAATAGTGACATCTCGAGGAAAGAAACAATACCACACGCTACGTCATACTAATCTCTCGACCGTGATTGGTTTTATTTAAAATATTGTTCCCACTCCCTTGCCCTTGAATCTTGTATGTAAGATGGCAAATACATAATTTGCTCGTTAAAACTAACGCATCGTTTTTTATTATAAAAATCCTCAACACAATCTCTGGAACACCTAAGTTTTCACAAAACCTCACCGCTGCTGCTACATTTTGGACCTTCGAACCGAACATTGGGATATTGATACGTACAAGATCGCCGAGCGACCTTTGGATGTGGACCCCTTGCACGTGGCGGATTGAGAAGAAAACGCAAAAGGTTTCATCGAAAAGAATACGCAATTGGTGGGGCCAATCCTTATTCCTTTCCATCATCTCCTGAGTTCTATTTGGTGCTATAGTGTGTCTGTGCTCTTATTTCAGTGAAATTGCCGCATTGTATTCTCGGAATATTGGACTTCTAGTCAATTACTAGCCTGGTGACGTTGCTAGCATCAGAGCTGTGTGTGATTGAGCTAACGATTATAAAACCGTGAGTACTCCTCTTTTCACTGACCACCAAAATGCCTATTGACTCTGCTAAATCCCGTGATAAATCTCCTAATTTGCTAAGTGTAGAAAGTAGTGAGTTAGTTCGCGATTTAGTTAGGAAGCGTGGTATTATTAAGGGCAGGCTTACCAAATTTAATAATTATTTAGAGTCTTTAAAAGACTGTGACCATGACTTTCCAAATCAAAAACGCATTGATTTAAAGTTGAGGATTCAAGGATGTACTTCTTTATTTTCTGAATTTAACGACATTCAAACTAAAATAGAGGAAAGAGTTTCTGATAGTGAATTAGGCGAACAATTAAATCAAAGAGAACATTTTGAAGATAGTTACTACAATTTAATATCACTTGCTGAATTTATGCTGAGCAGTGATGAGGTTGCTGACTGCTCCAAGTCATGTCATTGTCATAATAACCAGCAAGTGCATTCTGTGAAGTTACCCACTATATCCATGCCTACATTTGACGGTTCCTATGAGCACTGGCTGGAATTCAGAGACACATTTGCCTCACTAGTTCATAATTCTAAAGATATTTCCAATATCCAAAAGTTTCACTATCTCAAATCGTCCCTAAAAGACAGCGCAGAACTAGTTATACATTCCATAGAATTTTCTTCTGATAATTATCAGGTTGCTTGGGACTTGTTGCTCAACCGATATAATAATTGCGGACTTTTAGTTGATCACCATATCAAAGCTTTGTTAAATATAACTGCATTAACTAAAGAGTCGCCTTCTTCGATTAGAAAATTAATAGACACTATTTTGAAAAATTTACGTGCACTTAAGATCCTAGGTGAGCCTACAGACTACTGGGATAGTTTAATTATTAATATCATGGTGTCGAAGTTAGATAAAATAACTGAAAGAGAATGGGGGTCTCATAAATGCACATTGTTCCCGAACCCACACGAGAACAATTCTAAACGTTTATCAGTGGATATTTTAATTAACTTTTTGCGCAACAAAGCAGACATGCTGGAGGCATTGCAGCGTTCACATAGCAAAGAAGCCCAAAGCACTGACAACAAAAAACAACACTCAAAATGTCATAATATGTCACACTGCAATGTTTCTAGCGGGCCGAGTAAATCAAATAAACAACGCGGTAAGTTAACATGCGCAAAATGCAACGCGAATCATCCACTGTATACGTGTAAAGAGTTTATCGAATGCGACTTAGACACAAAGCTTAAACTTGTACGCGAGCACAACTTATGTGAGAATTGTTTACATTCCAGACACTCAGTAAATAATTGTAGGTTTGGGCCTTGTAGACACTGCAATCAAAAACATAACTCATTATTGCACAACAATAACGCTAATAGTTCTGTTGCTTTGTATTCCGCAACAAACACTGAGGCGTCGCGTGCTAATGCGAGGGCAGCGCCTGCGCATCTCCCCGCGGCCGCACCACCCGCCTCGGACTCCGCAGTCCCTATTCAAGTAAACAAGGCACACATGCAAATGCAATCGATTAAGTCTATAGGTGTGCAGTCCGTGTTATTGTCAACGGCTATCGTTGAAGTAGCAGATGTACACGGTAGATACCATAAAGCGCGGGCACTCCTTGATAATGGAAGCCAGCGCTGTTTCGTTTCTAAATCATTATGTCAACTATTAAATTTACCATTAATACAGTCCACAAACGAAGTTCGAGGCGTAGGTGATTCGGTGGTACAATGTTCGCAAGCTTGTAATATCGTTATTAAATCCTGCGTCGATAATTCATTTACTACGCGCATTAATTGTTATGTGCTGTCTAGAATTACGGCTTCGATGCCTGCCGTATGTAAATTAAGCGCGCAAGTCTGTATTCCAGACAACATAAGGTTGGCCGATCCGGAGTTTCTAGACTACAAATATATTGACATTTTAATTGGCGCAGATAGGTTCTGGGATCTATTAGAAGACGGTAAGGTTCGTTTGTCTAGTGGTCCGTTTCTACAGAACACCAAACTAGGCTGGATTATTTCCGGACCTATAGTTAATTATACGCGCAAGAATGCGCCAATTCATTGCAATATTATTAATTCTTTAGATACGCAACTTCGATTGTTCTGGGAGATTGAGGAACCGTCTAAGGTCAGAGACGCACAGACTGAGGAAGAACGTGCATGCGAAGATCATTTTGTTCGTACTACTACTCGCAATAGCGAGGGGAGATTCTGCGTGCACATTCCACTCCATCAGTCACCTGATACCTTGGGGGATTCTTATATACAAGCAGAACGTCGATTTCTTGCGCTAGAAAAACGTCTGCAGCGTTCGCCTGAATATAAAATTCTTTATTCAGATTTTTTGCAGGAGTATCTTAGTTTAGGCCATATGACACAGGTAGATTTCTATGAATCCCCGTGTTATTTCATGCCGCATCATGGCGTGTTCCGCGAGCTCAGCACCACCACCAAGTTGCGCGTGGTGTTTGACGCAAGCGCACCATCGAGTTCTGGTAAGTCACTGAATGATTTGCAACTAGTTGGCCCTCCTATACAGGGTGATCTCATTGCCATTCTTCTCCGCTTTCGGCAGCATAAGTACGTTGTATGCGCCGACGTGGAAAAAATGTACCGGCAATGCCTAGTAGATGAAGGGCAGCGAAGCTTGCAAATGATTCTGTGGCGTGACCATCCGTCAAAGCCGTTAGGTATATTTAAATTAAACACCGTGACGTACGGAACCGCCTCCGCGCCTTTTCTAAGTGTTAGGTGCCTGAAACAATTAGCCTCTGAAGCTCCTGATCCTGATGTCGCTCGAACTATAAACGAGGATTTTTATGTCGACGACTACATTACGGGCTCAGATGATAAAATTAAATTATTAGATCTATGTGACAAAACTCAAAAGACGCTGCAGTCGGGCTGTTTTCCACTTAGGAAGTGGATATTTAATTTTAAACACGATGATGACCGTCATTCGTCTAGTCAGTTTAAACCTTTAAGTTTAGATGAAAATGTTAGTTCTAAAACCTTAGGAATAGGCTGGCATAACGCAAGCGACAACTTTTATTTTAATTCTCACATTAATATTGAAAATGACAAGTCTGTTACAAAGAGGTCTATTTTATCAAAGGTTTCGCAAATTTTTGACCCTCTCGGCTTGTTAAGCCCTGTCATAATTGTTGTCAAAGTTCTTTTACAACAATTATGGCTATTAAAAATAGGTTGGGATGATAACGTTCCCGACGACACGGCGCGCGTGTGGCACCGGTTTATTATTTCATTGCAAGCGCTAAACACTGTTCGTATACCTCGCCACGCTATAGGTACACAGCCTATGTATATTGAGTTACACATTTTTAGCGACGCATCTCAGACGGCGTACGGCGCGTGTATTTATGTTCGCACTGTTAATAATGATTTAACAGTATCAGTTAGATTATTGTTTTCAAAAACAAAGGTCGCTCCTTTAAAACCTATTAGTATCCCACGTCTCGAACTTTGTGGGGCTTTATTAGGTGCTCGTCTGTATGACAAAGTACGCAACTCATTACGTTGTAAATTTAATAGCGTAGTATTTTGGACTGATTCTACTATTGTCTTAGGCTGGCTGCACATGAGGCCGAACCAACTTAAGACATTCGTTCAAAATAGGATCGCAGAAGTTCATGACCTTACACTAGATGTCCCGTGGCGTCACGTAAGCAGTGGTGATAATCCCGCCGATCTAGCGTCACGCGGTGCTCGATTGGAAGAACTTTCTTCGTCTACCTTGTGGTGGGAGGGTCCTGAATTTCTTCGTAGTTCTAGTTTTTCAATAGACGATCACAAAAGTTCGGACTCGTTCAAACATCGCGAGTTACCTGAGGTCAAGTCATGCGTCACTGCCGTTGTAGCTCAGGATTGTTGTGAATTATCTTTGTTTCCCTTCCATCGGTTCTCTCAATTTAAACGTATGAGGCGTGCGGCTGCCTTTATGTTACGTTTTATTAATAACAGTCGTTGTAAAAATATAAAGCGTACAGGCGGCCTTAGTGTAGACGAGTTAGACCATGCAGACAAAACATTAGCTCGATTTTGTCAAATGGAATCTTATCCAGTTGAATACAAGGCATTATCTAATAATGAGAGTATTAAAAGTAAAGGTTATTTGTCTAAATTGAATTTATTTTTAGATGATTACAAATTAATGCGTGTAGGTGGTCGTTTAGTTAATTCTGATGAATTTACTTATGGTAAAAAACATCCAATTGTAGTTCCTTGCAAACATTATTTTACCACTTTATTATTTCATCATGAGCACATTCAGCTTCTCCACGCTGCTCCGCAGGCATTACTTTTTCATTTACGCGAATCATGGTGGCCTGTCGGAGGTAGGAATTTAGCTCGCCAGGTAGTACATAGTTGTGTTACCTGTACTCGCATTAGAGGTAAGACACTTAGTCCTATGATGGGTAACTTACCTCGGGAGCGAGTTACACCTAGTCTTCCATTCGTTCGATGTGGGGTGGATTATGCTGGGCCAGTGCTCATTCTGAACCGCAAAGGTAGGGGTGCTAGGCTCATCAAAGGTTACATTTGTATATTTGTTTGTTTCGTGACACGTGCTATACATCTGGAGTTAGTCAGTGACCTCTCCAGTGAAGCGTATTTATTTACTTTAAAAAGATTTATTTCACGCCGTGGTAAGCCTGCAGACATCTACTCTGATAATGGTCGTAATTTCGTAGGTGTAATGAACGATTTTTCAAAATTTTTAACCAATTGTAGTAGTGATATTTTAGAATTCGCATCTAGTCAAAATATTAAATTCCATTTTATTCCCCCTTATTCTCCGCATTTTGGTGGTCTGTGGGAAGCAGGAGTAAAGTCGAGTAAATATCATCTTCGTCGTGTGATAGGTAACGCGCACCTCACGTTCGAAGAGTACAGCACAGTATTGGCTCAAATAGAAGCCGTACTAAATTCCCGACCTCTGTCTCCTCTTTCCCCCGATCCTCATGACTTTTCCCCGCTCACTCCCGGTCACTTCCTTATTGGCCGACCACTGACTGCGCCATCCAGCGATGACCTACGCGATGTTCCTGCTAGCCGTCTTCAGAGATACCAGAGGGTAGAACAACTTCGCCAACACTTCTGGAACCGGTGGGCGAAGGAATACATCTCCGAGCTGCAGGTGCGGACAAAATGGACGACGAATAAGGATGGGCTCAAACCAAACTCCTTAGTGGTTATTAAGGAGAATAACCTCCCACCTTTGAAGTGGCATTTGGGACGTGTTCTCTGCACTATCCCAGGAAAGGATGGTATATCCCGAGTGGCTGATATACAGACGTCATCAGGCGTGGTGAGGCGCGCATTCACCAAGATTTGTCCTCTACTACAGGACGTGGGCGACACTGATGCAGTGACTGAAGACCATTGAAAGCCACTGCTTCCAAGGCCGGGGGCATGTTGTGAACTCCTACTCCATAAATGCACATCATGGACTAATAGTGACATCTCGAGGAAAGAAACAATACCACACGCTACGTCATACTAATCTCTCGACCGTGATTGGTTTTATTTAAAATATTGTTCCCACTCCCTTGCCCTTGAATCTTGTATGTAAGATGGCAAATACATAATTTGCTCGTTAAAACTAACGCATCGTTTTTTATTATAAAAATCCTCAACACAATCTCTGGAACACCTAAGTTTTCACAAAACCTCACCGCTGCTGCTACAGCAGCTGAATGAGAGTTGCCGAGGATCGAATTGAATGACGAGCAATAGGAGAGACCTACGTCCAGAAGTGGACTGCTTCATGAAGAAGATGGGCCTGTTGTAGCATCGCTTGTGGCTTATGCTTGGTTTATGCGCTTTGCGCTTTATCATCGACAATTTTTACAACCCTGTTTTGGACTTGATACTGATTATTTCAGTGGCATCGGTGTATGAAAAAGCCCAATAGTTTAGATTTACATTAGACACGTCTGGCGAAGAATGACGAGAAGAGCCGAGCCCAAATGGGAGGTAGCAAGAGGAAGATAATATGAGTTTCGGTTCTATACGGTTTTATTACTCTATGCTGTGGGTTATTTCATTAGCGCGCTTTATTGGAAATTCCTTCCATTGTGAAAGATTGTCGCTTCGCCATCTTCATTACGTCTTAGAGATTTAAAATGGCGCTGTAGGCTCTTTGTAGAGCTCTTAAAGTATAAAGCTTTTAGTTTGTTCGAGGATTTAATTAATGTTTGTGGAGTTATTGCTTGATTAATTAACTTTGATGATATTTAATATAAAACAATATTTGGCCGTGTATATCTTAAGATATACCTCAGACTTTATTGGAAATCTTTAAAAAGGTGAAAGTATATTCTCAATAACATAAACGATTTATACTAGAAAATAATACACATAAAAATATAACGTCATACCTGGTTCCCCAGTAGGGTTAGGGAGTATCAAAAAACATTTGCCGGTTCATATATTATATCTTTGAATGTATTTTGTATGTTCGCAAAAACTTAGGACATTTCAAAATAAGAAACGATTTCCATAATATAAATACACGTAGTAAAAATTAAATTGTGTTACCCAAATTTAGATTAATAAAACAAGGAAGTCATTTCTTATAAACTGTAGATATCCGCTTTTATAACAAGTTGCCAAAGCCGGTTACAGAACTTAGCGATGGAAAGTTCAAAACTCACATCAAACGTGTCCTTATCAAAAAAGCATATTATAAGATTAAAGTCTACGTTGAAGACAAGAAAGTTTGGCAATAATTCCTTCCGCACATGTGACTCTGGTACCTCATTAACGGCATCACTATGTAAATGTCTATTATCGGCTCCCAAATTACGATGTAACTTTTTTTTTACTTACTTCTTTGACATAATCTTATTTGACACTATATACCTTTTTTTTTATTGGGTGGGAAATCATCAAATGACCTCTCCCGCTCTGGGCGGAGCGGAAGGGCGTGTCAGACTCTTACTGACTAAAGCCCACCCGTGTTCCTTCAGTTGCCTGTGCGCCAGGGCCACGGTAACTCTTTCGAACAATCCGCGACCTCGGCAGGGACACTAATATACCTACAATTCTAATTTCACCTCTTTATTAGTGGCTTTAGTGGACAGGATATTAATTCAGATTTGTTACAGCTGTAATGGCAATCATGTCATCTGGTTTAAATTGGTTTTTATTTTTATTATTTTATTTATCTTATACATATATCGATTTTTTATATTTTGTAGGCCTTGTCGACTGTAGATTTGTAGATCATTTTATATTTTGTTAAGTACCTGGTACTTGTTGACAGGCCTACACTGTTCTCCCCTGTAATTGGAAAACATTGTAAAAGCCAATAATTATTAAAAAGAGTAACCGTGGAGTTTCTTGCCACGTCTTCTCCATAGGAAACGATCAATTGGACCGTGCACTTAGCTTCTGACATTTCATAAGTGCCCATGTAGGTTTATGTTAAAATAAAATATTTTGATTTTGATATAAAAATACAAAAACTACCTTTGTTAGTTTTCATAATTTTGTAGTAATAGTGGTTCAGTTTCATGACTCCATATTATCACCCCTCCTGAAAGAATGAAAATCAATGAAGAAAAAGTCAACCTATTAATTTCAGATTTTTCTAAATTATTAGTATTTAAATTATTTAGGCCTCTAATATAGTAGGATACTATATTATGTAGTAGGGTTGGCAACTCCACTGTTAACATCTAAATTTAATTGAATTTAATCTAATTTAATTTAATAGTATGTACAACTAAATAAATTAAATTTAGATACTGCTTAAGTTTATGGGTACTATATAAGATTCAATTCCCAGTCATAGCACACTATATTTATATAATGTTGTGGAGAAAACTAGATGCTAACTAGTATGACTCCAGCGACGTTGCTTGCATTTTTTATAAGTTCAGGCAAAGTTGGGGACTTTCAATCAGCTTTTGAACAAACTAGTGAATATTTAACGTAGGTATAATATTTACGGTTAGATCGACGAACTGACGGTGGTGGAATATGAAAGAAGGCGAGGGAGACATGTGCCATGGATTATGGATTTGATAATAGTCACGTTTTTATTAAGTTGTAGCTTGATGAAGTTGCTTTGTGTCATCATATCTAACTAAATTTGTATCAGTAATTTTTATGGTTTACATAATTAAGATTATTCCATTCTATTCTATTCTTTTAAAGAGTTTGTCGACTCATTCTGATATAATATTCGTTTGCGTTAAATCTAGAGATTATTATAATACACACTGGTGGCATAAAAGAGAAAGAACTACACCAAAATGATAAATATGTGGACCAGCTTTAATAATATATTGCTACGTAAGTACATTGAGACAAATATTTTTTAAATCACCAATCTTAGCAATTAAGGTGGAGTTTCTTGCCGGCTTTTCTCTATAGGAAACAACCAATTGGAACAGGTTGGAATAGGTTTATGTGAAATAAAATATTTTGATTTTATTGAAGAATTGTTGTAGGTACAGACTGGTTCGTTATTCACTCGCTTAATTTTAATCAAGTGACAATTTACAGCAATAATTATGTATTGTGGTACCTACCTAATTGTTGTTTATTCAAATATCGTTGTTCTATTATTAGATGACCTATTTCTACCATTTTAACATACATCCATTAAATTATTCATATCAGCTTCACTGAAAACCCACACATTATCCAACATAATACCACAAAAGTGTACACGTTTAACAACATTCGCCATGTTCCCTAAATTGGCGCCTACCCTAGGGACGTCACAATTGTCCGCTGGAGTGTGAATGCTCCGCGTGGTTCAGTGGACGGCTCTGCGGAACCCTTCGCTTTATGTACCATTGACGCATCGCTTTCACCTTTGTGGGTGTATGTGATAGTGCGAGTTTTGAGCTTCTTTGGATTTCCAAATATACACTGGCGTGCAAAAAAATCGGCCCACCCCGTGCATCAAATTGAGAGACGATATCTCAAAAATCTTAATGAATATAATTTATTTATTTATATTGTGTGAAGGTAGTTAAGGTACAGTCTATTTGCACATACACTATATTTGGATCAAAGCAATAATTCTTGACAAGATCGACTCAATTCTTCAGATGTCCTCATTGCTCACTTTTGCTCGGATAAAGTGCGTGACTTTTTTGCCAATGAAATTGACAAAAGAATAATTTAGTTTATTTCTGTTCGTTTAATGAAAGTTTTACTTGATTTTTTAACGGAACTTCAAAAAAAGGAGGTTCTTTATTCGAACCCACAAGTTCGTGATTTTTTCATAAACTTATAAATCAGTTTTGATAATTCTTTAACTAACGTAATCTACATACTTTCAGGAAGGTTTTAGTATACAATATATTAGGTTATTTTTAGTAAACCTTGTTGAATTATATTGTTTCAAATCGAAGAGCACGGGGTGGGTCAATTTTATTGCACGCCAGTGTAATTTGTCAAAATATTGTTAGAGACAACCAACACGAGCAGGGTTTTCCGTGATATATGGGAAAAAAGGTTTTTTGGTTCTTTCATACTTTAATGTTACACTTTTGTTTGTAACGTGGACACAGGTCCAAGTTACTTTATTAACCGACTTCAAAAAAAGGAGGCGGTTCTCAATTCGTCGGAATCTTTTTTTATGTATGTTCACCGATTACTCGAAGACGCCTGAACCGATTTGGAAAATTCTTTTTTTGTTTCAAAGTGTATATATACTTCCCAGGTGGTCCCATTGTCATCAGGTCAGGTTCTGATGATGGGATCCTGGAGAAATCGAGGGAACTCTTTAAATATTATAGGCACACCTATAGTGATTTGGGTATTTTTTATAGTACCTAACTCGTGCATTTGCTCTAGGAAAGCACTATTTGGTGAAGTGGAACTGATGATGAAGACCACAGATGATGAAGCCACCGGAACTCCTCAATGATAAATATTTCACGGGTTGCGATTCAATTACTTTTATATGTTTGCTAAGCAATTTATGCTCGTCACAATGCATATGGTGAAGTGGAGCTGATAGTGAAGTACCAGGAGAACTTCTCAACAATTAACGTCCCTGAATCCTGAATATTTTGTAAAAAGTGATGAGCAATTGACATTAGGCTGTTGTAACTTAGATAAATTATAAACCAACCCAAAAAAAAAGAGAGAAATAATACATTACATAGCAAGTAGCGGTATAGGAATATGTGTGGGACTGTACCACAACTGAAAAAAAAAACAAAACGAAAATACAAAACCAAAGACACCGACTTCCGAAATCAAAGTTATTTTTCATTTTCTAATGTGTTTTTGGAAGTCGGTTGTTGTTTTTTGTAAAAAAAAAATTAGATTATCCCAGTTGAACCATTTGCTTTTTTAATTTTTTTTAAGTTTTGAATTCCATGAAATGTGGGGTAAAGCAAATGTAAGAAAGTGTACTACTGCAGTCGTATAGGTTGTTTTCTGTGATTTACAAGATGCAAGTGTCCATGATGAGATTCGTTTTCAAGTAGATTATAAAGTATCTAAGTTAACAAGAATAGTCGAGTGAAAAGAACATAATCATTGAGATGAAAACAATACATCGTTTATTTGATACATAATGATTTATTCATATTGGTCAGCCTTAAAATCAATAATTAACAATCATCATCTAGCAATAAGTCATCAATTCTTCAATGGAACACGCCTTTTCGCAACACTCGTCAACCGGTCCGCGTTTGCCGCGCACGCCAGCAAGCGCGCGGGCTCCATGCTGCGGCGTCCACCAGCCAGCATCCCGCTTGGACTCAGCTCCCCAGCAGAGCACCGATAGAGCTCTCGCCAAGGTCCTTCCACAGTAGAAGCTGGTGCCTTCTTGAGCAGAGAAGCAGGAGAAACAAGCGAACATCAGAACGAAGACCATGTAAAACTTCATGATGATGTTGAAGTAGCTTCAGTTGTTACGGTTCCAAACGATGTTGGTTGAATGTGATGTTTCCATGGGCTGTACCTGCTTTTATACTGGGTAACTGATTAATATACAGATATTAATGAGTTTAGCTCAAACCTAATTGTGTAGGATGTGGAATATTAATCGTGTTACCTGAAAATGTGCTTTAGATATTTATGGTACGTGACGTTGCTGGGGAGTTTGTAACTTGTATGCTTTTCAGCAGCGAAGTGTTGGGTTATGGGCCCAACTATTTTTAACCGACTTCAAAAAAAGGAGGTTCTCATAATCATAATCATTTATTTGTCAGAATATGATACATTATAATGGTCTTAAGATTAGTCAGTGGTATCATCACACTCTGCCAAGTATGGCATAAATAAAATAAAATAAAAATCGCGTGCGAATATTAGCAACATACATTTATTATAGGACAGAGATTATTGCCTATTACGAACTAAAATTACAATTTGAGGTATGTCGTTAAAATAAGAGCATAAAAACACAATCTCCATTCTGTTGTTTTTTGTTGTTCTTATGTTGGTTACCTCAGGACTCTGTCATTTATAAACAGATTTGAAAAAAAAATATTTTGTTTGAAAGGGTATACTTATAGGGTGGTTCCGTATATATTTGGTCAAGTTCTGATGAGTGGTTTTTGAGTTCACTTCAATAATACGTATTTTTCCCACTTAGTGTATGTTGATGATGTTATAATAACTTCCTGTCACTGTTATTTACTTAGAAAGTGAAGGTATACGAATTTATGTGGGGTAGGTACCACCACTAAAAGGTGAAAAATAAAACCTTTATTACATAAAGAAAACAACCGACTTCCAAAAAAAACACTACATAGTGAAAAATAACTTTAATTTCGGAAGTCGGTGGCAAAAACGAAAATACAAAAACAAAGACACAGACTTCCGAAATTAAAGTTATTTTTCACTTGGTAGTGTTTTTTTTGGATAAAACTAATGCTGGTACTGGAGGCGATTTTAGAAAACCTTGTGGCTCATATTCGTGCCCGGTAAAAAATGCTAGATTGATAGCCACGGACAATGAAGGGTTCCGTAGTTGGGATGAATTTATCCCAAGAACAAACTTATTATTGTAGTTGAAAAACATGTTCTCTCATACATTCCACCTGCAAATGTAAGTTTGTATCCACAATATATTTATATTTACCATGTTATTATAAGACCTTAGACTTTTTATAGACTAGTAGTTTTGGAGATAAGGAAGAGGAAATGGTACATTTTCATCGATTTTCTTGAATAACTTTAATTCTATTTATAATAAAATTATTTTAAAAAAAATTGAGACCCTCACAACTACCTTTAATTTGATTTGTCGCACGGTAAAGATTGTGACACTTTCACATATTTTATTTTCTAATTTGCCCCCTAAAATGACCCCATATTCAAAATTCATTTATTTGTGTTACGCGTCCGTGTTTGGATCACAAAAAAATATTTATATATACAATAAATAAATTGTGTTTTATTGCAAGCGAAATACCCATATACAAAAATATAATAAAAAGTAAAAAGTAGAAACAAAAACATAAAGGTATAGGTACCTATAGCAGGGGTGGCCAACTAGATTGGACCCAAGATCTCTTGTTCACTAACGAGACCCTGTGCGATCTACCTATTACATACTTCTAGAAATTATACAAGATGATGCGTCCAGCAGTAGGTGATTACGTTGG
Organism: Dryobotodes eremita; assembly: GCA_917490735.1. NCBI lineage: Eukaryota > Metazoa > Arthropoda > Insecta > Lepidoptera > Noctuidae > Dryobotodes > Dryobotodes eremita. The sequence goes on from OU823256.1 coordinate 3,274,878, forward strand.
GCAGTCTGGTCTACGTATTTATATTTTTTACCTTGCCACGATCGACTGGACTAACAGTCGCGATCGACCGGTCGATCGCGATCGACCTGTTGGCCACCCCTGACCTATAGTCTTCAAAACATAAGTTTTTCGTCATTTTTTGTTCTCGCTTAGGTGAACAGAAATCCAGTGCACAAATATGGGGCTTGCTAGGTTGCACGAAACAACCCTCAAAATGCTGTTACTGGAGCGTCTCAAACTTTACCAAAAAGACGCGACCCTCGACCTCATGATGGCGTAAAAGTCCGGGACCCTCGCTTCGGCAAACATACTCGAGGCACTGCAGTATCTTGGCAGTTTTATAAGGGTACGGTAAGCATCATTGTACTGAACCCTTAATGGACTGTGCATCTTTTTTGTGAAGTTGCACCAAAGTTGGCAAGTGTACATTGACAAGCAATAAGCTCTGAACAGAGTGTTCTTTACGTCTTTGGTGCACTTCACAAATTTGCGTGCGAGCATGTTACTCCTTACTGAGAGGGCCCTACACTCTCTTTCTATGTCACAGTCGTCCTGAAGTCTATCCATCAAGATGTGCCCTAAGTATTTAAACTGCTTTGCGACCTTTATGATAGCACCATTCAAATAAAGCCTGGGTATGCTCCCCGGACCAGCTCCAGACCTGATTACCATGGATTCGGTTTTGAGAACATTATATTTCAGTCCATGTGCATCAGCATAATGCTCACAGACAGACAACAGTTTCCTCAAGCCTTTGATCGAGGGACTCAGAAGATCCATGTCATCAGCGTAGCTCAAGCTGTTCACGCAGACATTGCCTATGATGTACCAAAGTTCAACTTAATCGGTCTAGTAGATTTGGAGCAAATTAGCTGTGATGGACAGGGAGACACACGAGTGATCCTAAAAGGATTCCGTTTTTTCATCTGGACGTACGGAACCGTAAACATGCGTATAGTAATGTTCTAGGCAATCATGATAAAAGGCAAAATTGGAACAACACCGATTTAAAAAAATGTTGTTGTTGCGCTTTCTTCTTTCTCCAGTTCTCTTTTACAACTTTCCAAGGGCTGGCTCATTAAAAAATCTCTCCAAGTGTGAGACAATGACAATCATAAGTTAAACCAAATTATTATGAACTTAAGACACGAGATTCACGTCTCTTTTGTGTGCCAAGTCGCTTGTCGCCTCATACATTAGTGCATGCATTACACCGGGTTATAATCATTTCTTAGTTCCCATCTACTCTACAAAATCGAAAAACTAAAGACAGAATTCAAAGAGGCAAAATCTTCAAACATAATTCTTTGGCAGTAGACTATAGCAACGACCCAAAAATACTCTAGAATATCTTTGTTATAATTTTACCAGGTATATACTACGTGCCCGTCTCTGATCGCCCGTTTAAAATAAGGTGCAATCAGACGTAAAATCAAGGTGACATGCAAGGTGAATATTCCACAACCTACATACATTTAAGACGAAAATCTGCTCATTAGCGTTTGAATATTAATGAAGATTTCTAGTATATAAACTTAGGAGGACAGGAATACAGCACATTCGAACTCCAACGTTTGGAACAGCATTACCTGAACAGTGCTTCAACCAGTACCTGAACAGTGCTTCAACCAGTACCTGCACAGTACTTCAATCAGTACCTGAACAGTGCTTCAACCAGTACCTAAATAATAACTTAATAACTCAACCTCCTTCAAAATCACCATGAAGTTCTTCACCGTATTCGCCCTGATGATGGCTTGCGCTGCTTGCTATGCTTCTCAAGATGGCACCAATGTCTACTGCGGAAAGCATCTGGCCAGGACTTTGGCCATGTTATGCTGGGGTGCTGAGTCTAAGCGGGATGCTGGTTGGTGGATGCCCCCTCAAAGTGCGAGGGCTCTGGGAGGAGTTCGTGGCAAGCGGGGACCTGTCGACGAGTGCTGTTTCAAACCATGCTCCATTGATGAACTCATGACTTACTGCTAGCTATATGGACCTGGTCACCGAGGGGATGTTACTACCAATATTGTTACACGTTTTTGTTGATGAATAAATGAGATTAATCTCGTGAATGTTTTGTCTTTTCTCTGTCTGAAATGCTCCTTTGTAAGATTTCTAATGCTAGAGTTGATTCCATCTATGTAATTTGTATAATGGCGATTTTATTTTGTTTTGTGCAGTTCTGAAAGTAAACGCAATTGCCACGGCTGTAAGAGTATCTTCGATCTCGAGTCCTTCTTAGTTAAACGATCATATTCAACATTACTATTATTTTGCATCTAGACTATACTAAAAAAAGGTTTCTTATGATGAGCTTAATCACTAAACGAGGTCGCGTATCTAGCAGTTATTCTATATTGAAAACTATGCAGATTTAACAATTGAGCTTAATCATTACTGCTAGCTCTTCGCGATGTTAATTTCTTACTTTGCAATATGATTTTAACATTGTACTCCTACAATCAACTCTGCAGGAGCCGTCTTCCTAATTAAATATTGCTGTTAATAACGTTCTAGATTGGCACGGAGCTGATTGATTAATATTTGCACATCTCTGCCCTACTTCCTTTTATGCCGCAATAAAACAAAATGGTCAACCGAAAACGTTTGGTAAGAATGGTTCCGTGTAGTGATAATATAGTTTTGTTCCCTGCACAGAGTAAAGTAATTTAATGCTTTGAAGAGTTTTAATTAAGGGCGAATTTCACAAATGAAACTGAACACGATTTGCAAATCACGTTCAGTTCCATTGGTGAAATTCACCCTAAACATCCACCCTAATGATTAACTTCATTGCTAGCCTATTTTAATAACAACATAAGATTAATTAAATTGGCTATGCTTGAGCGAGGCCTTAGTGCTACATTAGAAGTCTTTAGGCTGATATGATAATGTTAATGATCAATGGAATAAAGGAACTTTGAGTTAGTGTTTAGAAGCGTGTCCTATACCCTAATTGCGTAACACACTATCTATCACAATTGGGCACACCCAAATACTCCGAAATATTTTATTCCGAGTTTCGATGTTCCGTAATTATAAACGGTAGGAATATTGAACTTTTGGAACTATAAAAATAGGATGAATGATAAATCGGATTTGTTATATTAGGTATTTTGAACCATTCGGAATTATGAAAATCTGTACTTTGAAATTCGTATTTGTTATTGACGGAATAAAGTTTTTCGTATTTATGTAGTGTACCCATCACAATTTGAATCATTTCGAAACCTATTGCTAATCCATTGCTTTATATGTTCGAAAAAATTATTTGCTCAACAACGTAAATAACGCAGTGAATGTTGTTGAACTGTCAAAATGAAAGCTAACGCAATGCAACGCAATTACCCCGCTGTTGTTTGCACTTTATAGAAATTGATGGACGCTACTGAAGTTGCCAAACTCGTAGCCAAATTCTGGGCCGACTTTATCTAGATTGCCATCGACACGCTAAGAAGAAGTATTTAGGAGGATTGTTGTGTTTCGTAATTTTGTCGGTCACGTGTGGGTGACTAAACTGAACCTAAATAAATTGGGATAAGGACGAGAATGCTGGTGTATGGTTGATTGCTAGTTTTGACTGATTAATTAGTTAGGAGATACACATCGTGTAACAACACCAATTTAATGGCTTAATAGGGTTCCAAAGCGTTGCGGCAGAGGGTTGAGAGCAGTGGTGGCCCAGTAGTAACGGCCCCGACTGACGAGTCGTAGGTCGTGGGTTCGAACTCAGGTAAACAGTTTAGTTTGTGTAAATAATTCCATCACCACTGCTCTCAAAACGGCAAAGGAAAACATTGTGAGCAAACCGACATGTCCTAGAACCAAAAATTTGAAAACTTGTGACATCTACCAACCCACACTGGGCCTGCGTGTTAGATAACAGCCCACTCCCTCTCGCAGACAGGAGGCCTGTGTCCCAGCAGTGGGACCGTTATAGGCTGATTATGCATAGTATTTCATCTTATATAACATAAGTACTTAGGTTTTCTTTGCCTGAAAATGGCGTCAGTTCTCAAAACCACAACAATTATTGAAGAAGCATTTCGAAGGTACCCAAAAAACTCGTATCCAAAGGTACAATTACCCGTTGGGGATTGGGGGGCTGCGCCTAAGTATAAGTACTACCTTACTGACCCACAAACCGTTGCCCGGACACAAGGGTTGCCCACATATTACATTAATTTTATTGCCCAACCGTCTTGGTGCAAAGCCCCCGAGTGTCGATAAAAAGTCTGCATTAATCATTTAGGTAACATAAAATCAAATTGCCTTCGTGCCTGCACTTGAATAAATCAGATATATGAGGAATATTTTATTGGTTAGTTTCTTTTTGAGGGAAAAGGAAAGGTGTGTAATTCAGACACACTTTGGACTAAATAATTTGCTATGTTTAGAGCTGTAGAAAATTTCTGGAACTTCTTTCAGTGATCGGTCATATTGAGGTACGCAAATTTCAGTCTAAAACACTTATTTTTATATTACTCGCAAACAACCAGCCCCCTACTAAAAAAAACCAAGGAATCCTAAAATTGACAATCAAATGGGATTGAATCCAAATAAAACGATGAAATTACCTTCAAAAACTTTCGCTTAGACCTCAGGAATCCCTTTTGCTCTTAAGAAATAAGTAGATAAATTAGAACTTGTTCCGTCTGTTTTGTTGATAGAACTTATTGTACGTTAAAATAAAGCAAAAATAGTTTATTTCAACAATATTATTACATATATTCTAGACCGTATTTCGGCCATGGCGGCCAATCTAAACGGAAAGTAGCCTTCCGCACGGGAGATATTAAAGTGCACAAGTGTGTGCGCAGACACAGTGGCATTCTCTCTTCCCTCACACAATATTATTATGGAGATAGCTTTGGTCCCAAAGTAGGCACAGCCTGTATCTTGGGCACCATTAAGTAAAACATTTTGGTAATTTATTAAATAAAAGTTAAAATTGGCGACAGTTTTTCTTCTACATTCTTCGTGAACATCGCACCAGTATTGACCTTGCCCAAATCAATCAAAAATTGCACAAAGCAAATTTATGATGCTTCCATTGAAATGATAACATAGTACCTTAATTGTCAAGTTTTTCAAATGCGTCAAAATATTGGCTTGAATAATTTATGTGCTTTCATTTGGAACTGAATAAATATTAAGTTGATATTAACAAATGCTCCTTTTCCCGGAAAATTCGATGGGAGCAAGTAAATAGGTTAATTGTACGTGCGTGAGCAATATGTAACGGCTATTTAATTTATGCATCGCTGGGATTTTAAGTCACCACGATATTGAGGGTTGAATGTGGTTACTGGCAATAACCAGCTATCAGTTACGCCCTTGTTACTATTTACTATTAAAATCATCAACCTTTTAATATTCAGTACAGACTTAAAATTGACCGGAGTCGAAAATAGTAAAGTTACGTCACTAACATTTTTGTGGAACTTCAGAACGTTTGAGACTGTGATTAACTGTTTTACCTCGTGAGAAATAGAGCAAAACACCGTTTACCAATCTGTTTGTGAGGCATCTGCATATGAAGAAAAAGATTAATAGCCTGTCTTGAATATGACGAGTTTAGTATAGGTAAATGATATTACATTCTGGCTGTCGAGAGAACGCGTTCCTGACACCTGTCAGTGCGACAATTCTAGTAAGTAATAAAGATCAAATTCGCAAAACACGTATTCGTTTGTATGAAATTGAAGGGTGTCAAGAACGCATTCTCCCGACGACGCACGGCTGGACTGTATACAAGATATGTTTATACTTGATCAATATTGTTCTCTTACCTATTCCTTTCATTGGGTCCAGTATTTTGCCAAAGATTAAAGTCTCGGTGAACCACATGCCTACAAAATATATCTACTCCAATCGATCAATCAGTGTGCCACGCGTGGTTATTTTGGAAATATTTCACTCAGCTGTCGTGTCGTTCGACAGGTCAACCGGTCTAGAGGGATGTACGTACATTTTCAGTAGTCGGTTTACCTCTAACATACTGATGTATGTAAGCTAATTAATTAATGTATGTAATTAATTAATTAATTATTAATTAATTACTGAATGTTTTTTTTGTTATTTTTATTTTTGCTATATTTTTTTTTTATTTGTATTTTACATAAACTTTGACATTTGATAATTATTACAAATAGAATGACATGACAATTTACTTTCTGAAGTATAACATCATTACGAAATTATTGGGAATGTGAGGACTATGTGCGTCAGTATTTTTTTTTTTTCACTTTCTTGATTAGTTTTAATCATAGTCTGGCAGTTTGTGTAATTTATGCGGCCTACCCAAATGTCCTTTCTTTGGTATTGTTCGTCAAATCGTTGAGCTCCTTAAGTTTTGAGTTGAGCTGCACGATTACTGACAAATGCGTGCACTGACTGGACAGGTCCACTCATTCTGTGTGGTATTTTTTCCTCAAAAGACCATTTCAGACTCAAATCTACATGGTCTTCACATGATCTGACCAAGATTATGTCTGGACTTTAAAAGAGACTGTGACCTCTGAGTTTGTTTCGGCCTTTCTTCTCAGAGTAGTCAGATAGGAAACGCCGACCTCATCTTGTTTTAAAATATGATTGACGTGTAAAAGTGTTTGTACAAACCTACTTACAGAAATAAAATCATTTATCATTTATCATTTACTTATAAGGAACCAAGCAGTATTTCAGTTCAAAGGAAATTAGCTTCAAGGAAAATAACAGGCACATAATGTGTATTTACAACTTTGCCTTTACTTAACACTTTGTCAGAAATGACAGGCATTTTAATTTTCAATTTTTCCTCTGCACAACATTGCCAAAATTGTTAACATTTTATTATTTCCTGTCTTGATTGCGTATACCGTTAACATTTTCTTCCATCCAATAAAAGTAAAAAGTACCACAAAAAGTACCAATAAGCTCCTGTTCCATAGACTGTCAATCATTTTTTGTTTATGAATGTCATCGCCCGGTCTATTATGCCAAGCCGTGAAATATGGCCGCGAACAAATTGCTTTGACATTAAAAATATGGAGTCTTTATTGGGATAATGTACGTGAATTATTTGGGGAAGTTGATTGTTGAGTGGCAGAGATAGGAATAATTTAATAAAGGTGGAATAAATTACTTTTTAATTAATATCCAGCATTCGTTCTATTTGGCGTATATTGTAGAAGAAAGCGTTTTTTCATTGCTTGTTCCTTTTCTATAATGGAGAAGGCATTTAATTCACCAGCTCGTGATTGTTCCATTGCAAGACAAAGGCTTCTGTTCGTTTATGTGGAAAAAGCATTGATCACCGCATTTGTTCACTGCTTTTAAATTATGAAGGCCAATTCTCGTACTTAAAAAACTTCAAATTCAATTTGCAATCTCATTTCAACGACAATCAATGTCAAAAACTTTTCAGAAATTTAGGTGAACTACCGGTATTTTTAACCCCCGACGCAAAAAGAGGGGTGTTATGAGTTTGACCGCTATGTGTGTATCTCTGTCTGTGGCACCGTAGCTCTTAAACGGGTAAACAGATTTGGATGCGTTTTTTTTATTTCATAGCAGGTTTTCTAGCGGAGGTTCTTAGACATGTTTTATCAAAACCGGTTTAGCCGTTTCAAGATCATCAGCTCTTTTGTTGCGGTAGGGTTCTTAGACGCATAATGGTTTTTTACTTTTTATAGGTTTTTTTGTGTCGGGGCTTTTAATTTTTTAATTTTAGGTTTTATTGACAGTATGAGGCTGAGAAAATAATGCGAACGTTACTCAAAATACAGGTGTTGCCCCTCTGATTTTCTTACAATGTTTAGGTTCTATAAATAGTGATTACCAAATAAATGGTCTTTTTTGCTTATTTATCCAGAAAAACACAGCAACACGATATTACTAGCAAGTTACAAGTAATTGCAGTTTGCATGATAGCTAGTGCTCAGGAGTTGCCAACTCATTATGACTCCGAGTGCTGAGAAAGAAAAACTTTTTAACAACTTATCCTCCTAAATTAGTTCAGTAGTTCTTGTTTCTCCGTAGTTAAAAAATTCCTTGCAAAAAGTGTCCTGGTAATACAACGAAATTATGCTGGGAAGAAAATCATGAAAGGAATCTGAGCGTTTTTTTTCCGCCGATGGTTTCTTAAGAGCTTGCAGGTTGAGACCTACTCGTATAAACATATGCTTTTCAAAATTCAAACCTGGTAGCTCTAGTTTCCTTCTAGCATCATAGCTTGTCTTAACTTGCACCCTGCACAGAAGTAAACAGGATGTTCACATAGACCCTTGTATCCAAATAATTACCATTTATCTACACATTCACCGCCATTCACCGCACACCCTTTGACTGTTTTGTTGTGTTCCCTTCATTTTCATTTATTTATCTTTTGTTAGAATTGTTTAGTAAAAATACACGTTACCTGCCTGTTAATTTGTATGAGGCCTCTAAGTGGGGCCTGGGGACCTGTACCACAGGTTGTTTTTACAAACATACTTCAGGTAAACACGGCTACAAATCAGGCTATACATGTCCAGTATAAGCTGATGTCGCATTGTATAGGATTTCCGTACAATGAGAGGTCAGCTTATACTGGAAATGTATAGCTTGATATATAGCTGTGTGTACCAGCTCTAACAATGTGAATATATAAAGTTCAAAACTGCAAAGGGCTACAAAACCATTGTGAGAGAAAATAAATGAACTTATTATTATTATTATTATTAAACAGGATATGCGAATATGCAGCATTGTTTTAAGGAATAAACTCTATTTATAAATGTTTGTTCATCTTGCAGGCACCTTTCTGACTAGCCTGCTTTAATCTGTAATTAACTGTCGTAATTAAACAATAGCTTTCATGCTAGCTGTCTATAGGTTTTTTTGAATATTTGCCAAGAAATGCCTTCCCTTAAATTAAAAACGTTAAAAATCTAGTCACTATCAGTCACGTCAGCGACAATCAATGGCAAAAATCTCATACAATTTTTGACTGTTTGAGTTATTGTAAAAAATGTGGTAAATACCCTCTGCTTGGAATATAGTTATTGTACCGGACGAGCGTGACCGCTGGACGCGAGGTGTGCAAGGAGGGTGTATGCCTATTCTGGTTATCCCGGTGTGAGGGTAGATCTCTCCCAGTTCAGGCGGCGCTGACGTCCTGCACCGATAGGTTCCGGGTATCTTCGAGAATACTCAGCTGACGGCCATAGCCGTCAGCTGAGTATTCTCGAAGATACCCGAAACCTCTTCCCGTGGAGACTTCAGGACATATCCTGAAGTCTCCACGGGAAGAGGTTTCTTGACATAGAAGCCCACTAAAAACATTTCATGGAAAATGTTGCCAAGACGACCACATAAGGTTTGCCTTGTGAAAAAGATATCAGATCCCACCAAAAACATTTCGTAAAATGTTGCCAAGACGACCACATAAGGTTTGCCCTGTGAAAAAGATATCAGATCTCATGTAGAGCCAAGCTTCTGAATCTACACGTCCTAACTCTACCGACCCTAACTTCACAAATTCTACATATCAGTAAAAATGTATGGCTTCGCCGTTTCGCTACCGTCGCACAGTGTTGTTTTTGCCTCGAAAAATGGACATCCGCTTTTTATCAACTTATCCGATAGAGCAGGTTATTTTAAGAGTAAGAGTAAAATACCCGTGTGCCAATTTTACACCAAACACGAGTAAAAAAATGTTTACTTTATTTTTAAACTTTTCTAAATTAATTAATTACAAAAACAATACGCATTATTATACCCTTTTCTTTATTATGTGTAATAAAACTATATTAAATCTATTTAAAAAAAATACAAAAGAGTACTAACTAGTACAGATGTAAAGAAATATGCTTTTTTTGTGTTTTTAGATTTTGATTTTTCATGGTTGTGTCTTCGCTTAGTTGGATTCAATATTTATTGTAAATCATACTCAGAACCCAAATAATCACTTAAAAAAAAAACACATCCAAATCTCGCGGTGTCTAGGAGTAATTCACTTTTAAAGTTTTTTCTGATAATTTTGATTTTAGGGTCATCACTTCACAAAAAATAATAATTTTTGTTTATAGGTTTAAATTTTATGTTGGATTCAATTTAACATAGAATAATACTTATCTACGTATACATATTACCACCCACTCTCATAAATTTTACAATTAATGTTCTTATATATTTTTATTATTTTTACATCGAACTAAACATACAACTAAAGTAAATTAATTATTTATACTGATGTTTTTTCATGCTTTATTAAATGTCGAGCCAAGTTCAGAGATGAACAGGGTGAAGTACACCTTTCACGAACCATTTCGACCTACTTTCCACCACCTAAATCTATTAGACCTACGAAAATATCTCTAAATTTAAAAATAATTTTGACGCAACAAAAATTTAATTTGACAATCGCGACTCCACGTGGTACTTGTTTGCCCTACCCCGTGAATTTTTTTTAGAGCTGGAGGCGCGCATTGGGGCAGCCTCGACGTGTTTTATATGGAATTTTCCACTTTTTGTATGGAAAATATGAAAAATAATAATCTACATGTAAAGTTTTAGGGGTTTATTTGTTTCGTAGAGGGTCGAAATTTTCATCAGTTTTGCGATAGGACACACTATTTTCGAGATATAAGCAAAATATAAGAAAAAAGAGATCATTATTGTTTTTGCACCTGTAGGCGTAGCATGACGCTTTATGTTTCTTGGAAGACAAGACATAGCTATTTCTATATAAAGTGACATTTCGTTTCTCTATTTTTGACATCGCACCGTAAAAATCCTTCTACAATCCGTCATTTTATCTGTCATTTTACCAATCGTTGTCTAGGTCTTTTTATATGTAGACTATTTCAGAAGAAAGTTTTTTATCCCAAACGTCAAAATCACACTGACAACTGTCAGTTGGGTAAGGTAGTGAAGACAATTTGATTTTGTATTTTCAGTTGCCTGTGCGCCAGGGCCACGGTAACTCTTTCGAACAATCCGCAGCCCCAGCAGGCATCGGTCCTATCGGACCCCGTCAATTTTGCTGACATCTCTTTGAGGCGCGCGTGGAACACGACGCGCCGTCGACCCGGGCCTGGTCCTTACCGGACGGCGAGCTGCCCATTGCTCACCGTCCGCAAGCCCGCACCTACGGTGGCCGGGAGTCGGCAATCGACTCCCGACGCCCAGGGTGTCTCCTCCTCCTGCGGCGGCTAGGAGCGCGAGGGCGCAGAGATTGCCTCTCCCTTTCGCGCTCCGCCTCCTCCTTCGCGAGCATTACTGCTTCGCAGAAGGAGGTGACGGCTTCCCATTCCCTCTCGCTCCGTACCATGGCCTGAACCAGGGCCGGACGCGAGAGGTCGCCGCCGCCGATCGCCGCCACGAGGACACGGCGGTGCTCCGCCCAAGCCGGGCAGACCTCCACCGTATGCTCCACCGTGTCCTCCGGTCGATCCACGCAATGATAACACCCGGGCGTTTCCTCCCGCCTTATACGAAACAGGAACCTCCCGAAACAGCCATGTCCGGTGAGGACCTGCGTCAGGCGGAAGGTGAGGACGCCGTGGCGCCTCTCAAGCCACTCCTCAAAGAGGGGTCTTACCGCCGCAATTGTGGCGTGCCCTACTTGTGTCAACCCTAACGCCAAAATTTCAGAATCCTGTAAATTCTAGATACCATGAGATTTGGATATGAGATTTTAAATAAGTACTTCTTAGTGCCCAAGCAACAGCTTGTCTTGATATTGAATCCAAATTCCATGAAATAAGCCCATAAAAAAATAAAATCGATAAAATGTAAAATTTGATGTTACTCACTTCCGGTTAAAGATAAAAATTTATAGTTTGCTTGATAATTTACTTAATATAAAGCATCAAGTAATTGCAATCAAAGATATAACAAAAACGGATTGGATCTAAAGTTATTGCGATTTCTATGGTTTTTATGGAAACCATGGAAAAAAAATTAAAAAAATTATATCTCCAGTTTGGGGCAAAATTGTCACCCGGGTGTTCTAGTCTTGCTTTTAAAATGACCTGTTTTATCGAATAAGCTAATAAAATGGGGATATCCGTTTTTTGAATCAAAAGTAATACTGTGCGTCGTGGAGGTGATGCGAATATTTAGTTTCTGAAGTAAGTAACGAAACAGCCAAGCCATACATTTTTACTGATATATAGAATTTGTGAAGTTAGGGTCGGTAGAGTTAGGCCGTGTAGATTCAGAAGCTTGGCTCTACATGAGATCTGATATCTTTTTCACAGGGCAAACCTTATGTGGTCGTCTTGGCAACATTTTACATGAAATGTTTTTGGTGGGATTTCAGTTCTTTTTGTAAGTTGCTTGGCAGTCTTTTTAGTGTTTGTTTTTTTCTTCTCGTTTTGGGGTGTAATTTCTTGCACATCAGCAGTGCCGGTTAATAAAATTATTTTAATTTTATAGGTACTTATTTTATTTAATTAGTATTTTATCTTATCGTATTAATTAAGTACTTACAGTCGATTTGCTCACCTCGTCGTCAAAGTGCGTAAATAACTGAGACCTACCATGATACTCTTGATTAAGGCGGAGTTTCTTGTAAGTACTTATTAATAGGTTGTTTAGTTACTGCCTACAGCCCCGTGTAAGCTTTCATGTTCTAATTCATAAAATTGGTGAAAGTCTCATTCAAACTTCCACCCCCCCCCAATTTTAGGGGATGGGGGGCGAAAGTTATAAGTTTATCTGGGGGCATAGTAGTGTTTTTTTGTATACTGAACTTTGTTTACATACCAAATTTCGGCTTTCTAGCACTTCAGGAAGTACCCTAACATTTTGAAGTCTGTGACCCCATATCCAAAATTCATTTATTTATGTTACGCGTCCGCGTTTGGATCACAAAAAAATATTTATAAATACAATAAATAAATTGTGTTAAATAAAAAGCGAAATACCCATATACAAAAATATAATAAAAAGTAAAAAGTAGAAACAAAAACATAAAGGTATAGGTACCTATAGTCTTTAAAACATACGTTTTTCGTCACTTTTTGTTCTCGCTTAGGTGAACAGAAATCCAGTGCACAAATATGGGGCTTGCTAGGTTGCACGAAACAACCCTCAAAATGCTGTTACTGGAGCGTCTCAAACTTTGCCAAAAAGACGCGACCCTTGACCTCATGATGGCGTAAAAGTCCGGGACCTCGCTTCGGCAAACATGCTCGAGGCACTGCAATATCTTGGCAGTTTCATAAGGGTACGGTAAGCATCATTGTACTGAACCCTTAATGGTCTGTACATCTTTTTTGTGAAGTTGTACCAAAGTTCGCAGGTGTACATTGACAAGCAATAACCGTTGGACAGAGTGTTCTTTACGTCTTTGGTGCATTTCACAAATTTGCGTCCGAGCATGTTATTCCTCACTGAGAGGGCCCTACGCTCTCTTTCTATGTCACAGTCGTCCTGAAGTCTATCCATCAAGATGTGCCCTAAGTATTTAAACTGCTTTACGACCTTTATGATCGCACCATTCAAATAAAGCCTGGGTATCCTCCCCGGACCAGCTCCAGACCTGAATACCATGGATTCGGTTTTGAGAACATTATATTTCAGTCCGTGAGCATCAGCATAATGCTCACAGACAGACAACAGTTTCCTCAAGCCTTTGATCGAGGGACTCAGAAGATCCATGTCATCAGCGTAGCTCAAGCTGTTCACGCAGACATTGCCTAGGATGTCCCAAAGTTTAACTTTATCGGTCTAGTAGATTCGGAGCAAATTAGCTGTGATGGACAGGGAGCGAGAAAACACGAGTGATCCTAAAAGGATTCCGTTTTTTCATCCGGACGTACGGAACCCTAAAAATGGGTTCTATGTTTAATGTTCTAGGCAATCATGATATAAGGCAAAATTGGAACAACACCGATTTAAAAAAAAATGTTGCTGTTGCGCTTTCTCCTTTCAACGGTTCTTTTTTTACAACTTTCCAAGGGCTGGCTCATTAAAAAGTCTGTCCAAGTGTGAGACAATGACCATCATAAGTTAAACCAAATTATTATGAACTGTAGACACGAGACTTACATACATCTCATACATTAGTGGATGCATTGCACTGGGTTATAATAATTTCTTAGTTTCCACCATCTCTAGAAAATCAAAAAAACTAAAGACAGAATTCAAGGAGACAAAATCTTCAAACATAATTCTTTGGCAGTACTATAGCAACGACCCAAAAATACTCTATAATATCTTTATTATAATTTTACCAGGTATATACTACGTGCCCGTCTCTGATCGCCCGCTTAAAATAGGGTGCAATCAGACGTAAAATCAAGGTGACATGCAAGGTGAATATTCCACAACCTACATACATTTAAGACGAAAATCTGCTCATTAGCGTTTGAATATTAATGAAGATTTCTAGTATATAAACTTAGGAGGACAGGAATACAGCACATTCGAACTCCAACGTTTGTAACAGCATTACCTGAACAGTGCTTCAACCAGTACCTGAACAGTGCTTCAACCAGTACCTGCACAGTACTTCAATCAGTACCTGAACAGTGCATCAACCGGTACCTAAATAGTAACTTAATAACTCAACCTCCTTCAAAATCACCATGAAGTTCTTCACCGTATTCGCCCTGATGATGGCTTGCGCTGCTTGCTATGCTTCTCAAGATGGCACCAATGTCTACTGCGGAAAGCATCTGGCCAGGACCTTGGCCATGTTATGCTGGGGTGCTGAGTCTAAGCGGGATGCTGGTTGGTGGATGCCCCCCCAAAGTGCGAGGGCTCTGGGAGGAGTTCGTGGCAAGCGGGGACCTGTCGACGAGTGCTGTTTCAAACCATGCTCCATTGATGAACTCATGACTTACTGCTAGCTACATGGACCTGGTCACCGAGGGGATGTTACTGCCAATATTGTTAAATGTTTTTGTTGATGAATAAATGAGATTAATCTCGTGAATTTGTTGTCTTTTCTTTGTCTGAAATGCTCCTTTGTAAGATTTCTAATGCTAGAGTTGATTCCATCTATGTAATTTGTATAATGGCGATTTTATTTTGTTTTATACAGTTCTGAAAGTAAACGCAATTGCCACGGCTGTAAGAGTATCTTCGATCTCGAGTCCTTCTTAGTTAAACGATCATATTCAACATTACTATTATTTTGCATCCAGAAAATACAAAAAAACAAATATTTCACTCGACTAGTATCACACCAGAATATAGGTTTCTTATGATGAGCTTAATCACTAAATGAGGTCGCGTATCTAGCCGTTATTCTATATTGAAAACTATGCAGATTTAACAATTGAGCTTAATCATTACTGCTAGCTCTTCGCGATGTTAATTTCTTACTTTGCAATATGATTTTAACATTGTACTCCTACAATCAACTCTGCAGGAGCCGTCTTCCTAATTAAATATTGCTGTTAATAACGTTCTAGATTGGCACGGAGCTGATTGATTAATATTTGCACATCTCTGCCTTACTTCCTTTTATGCCGCAATAAAACAAAATGGTCAACCGAAAACGTTTGGTAAGAATGGTTCCGTGTAGTGATAATATAGTTTTGTTCCCTGCAGAGAGTAAAGTAATTTAACGGTTTGAAGAGTTTTAACTAAGGGCGAATTTCACAAATGAAACTGAACACGGTTTAGATTTGCTGACTGTGTTCAGTTCCATTGGTGAAATTCACCCTAAATGATTAACTTCATTGCTAGCCTATTTTAATAAAAACATAAGATTAATTAAATTGACTATGCTTGAGTGAGGCCTTAGTCCTACATTAGAAGTCTTTCGGCTGATACGATAATGTTAATGATCAAAGGAATAAAGGAACTTTGAGTTAGTGTTTAGAAGCGTGTCCTGTACCCTAATTTCGTAACACACTATCTATCACAATTGGGCACACCCAAATACTCCGAAATATTTTATTCCGAGTTTCGATGTTGCGATTTTCAAAAGTCCGAATTTCATAAAGATTTATAATGTCTATTATAAAAATCACGAAAATTATTTTACCGAAAGTCGTACATGCGATTTGTTTGTTTTCAGATTTTCATACGTTCGAAGAATCAAATGCTCGATGGGTTCTCGGTCCGAAAAACGACATTCCAATTTTAAACACTTCGAATAAACTGCTGTATTCAGTTACGCATATAAATTTCAAATTTGTAAATAACGATTAATGTAATTAAAAAAAACGTCTACTTTGTTAGTAATACCTATTTGTGTATTAATATTATTTTTTGTGAGTTCGCCTTCTCCTTATATACACCTGCGTCTGATACCATCTACTGTTATAGAATCCTTTGGGTTAGGTTAGAACAGTGGCCATTAACGCCGGAACCCGTCTATTGTTGGTTAATCATTTGGGTTAGGTTAGGTTAGAACTGTGACCATTAAAACGCGAAGCCGAGCGAGCGAAGCAAGCGTGCCGCGGTAGCGGCCGCCGAGTGCCAGATCTTGCTATTGTTGCTGAATCATTTGGATTAAGTTAGATTAGGTTAGGTTCTTTATATGTTTGAAAAATTTGTTTGCGCAACAACGTAAATAACGCAATGAATGTTGTTGAACTGTCATAATGAAAGCTAGTCCTACTATTAGTGTGTTATGCAACTACCCCGCTGTTGTTTGCACTTTATAGAAACTGATGGACGCTACTGAAGGTGCCAAACTCGTGGCCAAATTCTGAGCCGACTTTATCTGGATTGCTATTGACACGCTAAGAAGAAGTATTTAGGAGGATTGTTGTGTTTCGTAATTTTATCGGCCATGTGTGGTTGACTAAAGTGAACCTAAATAAAATAAAAAATAAATTGTGATAAGGACGAGAATGCTGGTGTATGGTTGATTACTAGGTTTGACTGATTAATTAGTTAGCAGGTACACATCGTGTAACGACACCAATTTAATGGTTTTATAGGGTTCCAGAGCATTGCAGCAGAGGGAGGGAGAGCAGTGGTGGCCCAGTAGTAACGGGACCGTTACTACTGGGCCACCACTGCTCTCCCTCCCTCCTCTCTTACGAGTCAGAGGTCGTGGGTTCGAACTTAGGTAAACAGTTTACTTTGTGTAAATAATTTCATCACCACTGCTCTCAAAACGGGGAAGGAAAATATCGTGAGGAAACCGACATGTCCTAGAACCAAAAATTCGAAGACTTTTGACATCTACCAACCCGCACTGGGCCTGCGTGTTAGATTACACCCCACTCCCTCTCGAAGACAGGAGGCCTGTGTCCCAGCAGTGGGACCGTTATAGGCTGATTATGCATAGTATTTCATCTTATATAACATAAGTACTTAGGTTTTCTTTGCCTGAAAATGGCGCCAGTTCTCAAAACCACAACAATTATTGAAGAAGCATTTCGAAGGTACCCAAAAAACTCGTATCCAAAGGTACAATTACCCGTTGGGGATTGGGGGGCTGCGCCTAAGTATAAGTACTACCTTACTGACCCACAAACCGTTGCCCGGACACAAGGGTTGCCCACATATTACATTAATTTTATTGCCCAACCGTCTTGGTGCAAAGCCCCCGAGTGTCGATAAAAAGTCTGCATTAATCATTTAGGTAACATAAAATCAAATTGCCTTCGTGCCTGCACTTGAATAAATCAGATATATGAGGAATATTTTATTGGTTAGTTTCTTTTTGAGGGAAAAGAAAAGGTGTGTAATTCCGATATACTTTGGACTAAATAATTTACTCTGTTTAGAGCTGTAGAAAATTTCTGGAACTTCTTTCAGTGATCGGTCATATCGAGGTACACAAATTTCAGTCTAAAACACTTATTTTTATATTACTCGCAAACAACCAGCCCCCTACTAAAAAATACCAAGGAATCCTAAAATTGACAATCAAAGGGGATTGAATCCAAATAAAACGATGAAATTACCTTCAAAAACTTTCGATTAGACCTCAGGAATCCCTAATGCTCTTAAGAAATAAGTAGATAAATTAGAACTTGATCCGTCTGTTTTGTTGATAGACCATCTTGTATATTAAAGTAAAGCAAAAATCGTTTATTTCAACAATATTATTATATATATATAGTCCTTCAGACCGTATTTCGGCCATGGCAAGCAATCTAGAATCTAAACTAGCCCTCCGTGCGGGAGATATTATAGTGCACAAGTATGTGCGCAGACACAGGTGCACTCTTCCCTCACACAATATTATTATGGAGATAGCTTTGGTCCCAAAGTACGCACAGCCTGTATCTTGGCCACCATTAAATAAAACATTTTGGTAATTTATTAAATAAAAGTTAAAATTGGCGACAGTTTTTCTTCTAAATTCTTCGTGAACATCGTACCAATATTGACCAAATCAATCACAAATTGCACAAAGAAAATTTTATGATACTTCCATTGAAATGATAACATAGTACCTTAATTGTAGGGCACGCCACAATTGCGGCGGTAAGAGCCCTCTTTGAGGAGTGGCTTGAGAGGCGCCACGGCGTCCTCACCTTCCGCCTGACGCAGGTCGTCACCGGACATGGCTGTTTCGGGAGGTTCCTGTTTCGAATAAGGCGGGAGGAAACGCCCGGGTGTTACCATTGTGTGGATCGACCGGAGGACACGGTGGAGCATACGGTGGAGGTCTGCCCGGCTTGGGCGGAGCACCGCCGTGTCCTCGTGGCGGCGATCGGCGGCGGCGACCTCTCGCGTCCGTCCCTGGTTCAGGCCATGGTACGGAGCGAGAGGGAATGGGAAGCCGTCACCTCCTTCTGCGAAGCAGTAATGCTCGCGAAGGAGGAGGCAGAGCGCGAGAGGGAGAGGCAATCACTGCGCCCTCGCGCCCCTAGTCTCCGCAGAAGGAGACACCCTGGGCGTCAGGAGTCGATTGCCGACTCCCGGCCACCGTAGGCGCGGGCTTGCGGACGGCGAGCAATGGGCAGCTCGCCGTCCGGTAAGGACCAGGCCCGGGTCGACGGCGCGTCGTGTTGTACGCGCGCCTCAAAGAGATGTCAGCAAAATTGACGGGGTCCGATAGGACCGATGCCTGCCGGGGCTGCGGATTGTTCGAAAGAGTTACCGTGGCCCTGGCGCACAGGCAACTGAAGGAACACGTGTGGGTTTTAGTCAGTAAGAGTCTGACACGCCCTTCCGCTCCGCCCAGAGCGGGAGAGGTCATTTGATGATTTCCCACCCAAAAAAAAAAAAAAAAGTACCTTAATTGTCAAGTTTTTCAAATGCGTCAAAATATTGGTTTGAATAATTTATGTGCTTTCATTTGGAACTGAATAAATATTGAGCTTATATTAACAAATGCTCGTTTTCCCGGAAAATTCGATGGGAGCAAGTAAATAGGTTAGTTGTACGTGCGTGAGCAATATGTAACGGCTATTTAATTTATGCATCGCTGGGATTTTAAGCCACCACGATATTGAGGGTTGAATGTGGTTACTGGCAATAACCAGCTAGCAGTACGCCCTTGTTACTAATTACTATTAAAACCATCAACCTTTTAATATTCAGTACAGACTTAAAATTGACCGGAGTCGAAAATAGTAAAGTAACGTCGCTAAAATGTTTGTGGAACTTCAGAACGTTTGAGACTGTGATTAACTGTTTTACCTCGTGAGAAATAGAGCAAACCACCGTTTACCAAACTGTTTGAGAGGCATCTGCATATGAAGAAAAAGATTAATAGCCTGTCTTGAATATGACGAGTTTAGTATGGGTAAATGATATTACATTCTGGCTGTCGAGAGAACGCGTTCCTGACACCTGTCAGTGCGACAATACTAGTAAATAATAAAGATCAAATTCGCAAAACACGTATTCGTTTGTATGAAACTAAAGGGTGTCAAGAACGCGTTCTACCGACGCACGGCCTGACTGTATACAAGATAGCTTTATACTTGATCAATACTGTTCTCTTACCTATTCCTTTCTTTAGGTCCAGTATTTTGTCAAAGATTAAAGTCTCGGTGAACCACATGCCTACAAAATATATCTACTCCAATCGATCAATCAGTGTGCCACGCGTGGTTATTTTGGAAATATTTCACTCAGCTGTCGTGTCGTTCGACAGGTCAACCGGTCTACAGGGATGTACGTACATTTTCAGTAGTCGGTTTACCTCTAACAGACTGATGTATGTAACCTAATTAAGAGACTTAAGGTACTTATAAGGAACCAAGCAGTATTTCAGTTCAAAGGAAAATGACAGGCACATAATGTGAATTTACAACTTTGCCTTTATTTAACACTTTGTCAGAAATTACAGGCATTTTAATTTTCAACTTTGACTCTGTTTGTAATAATACTTTGCCAAAAATGTTAACAATTTATTATTTCCTGTCTTGATTGCGTATACCGTTAACATTTTCTTCCATCCAATAAAAGTAAAAACTACCATAAAAAAAGTACCAATTTAGCACCTGTTCCATAGACTGTCAATCATTTTTTGTTTATGAATGTCATCGCCCGGTCTATTATGCCAAGCCGTGAAATATGGCCGCGAACAAATTGCTTTGACATTAAAAATATGGAGTCTTTATTGGGATAATGTACGTGGATTATTTGGGAAAGTTGATTGTTGAGTGGCAAAGAATGGAATAAATAATTAATAAAGGTGGAATAAATTACTTTTTAATTAATATTCAGCATTCGTCCTATTTGGCGTATACTGTAGAAGAAAGCGTTTTTTCATTGCTTGTTCCTTTTCTATAATGGAGAAGGCATTTAATTCACCAGCTCGTGATTGTTCCATTGCAAGACAAAGGCTTCTGTTCGTTTATGTGGAAAAAGCATTGATCAGCGCATTTGTTCACTGCTTTTAAATTATGAAGGCCAATTCTCGTACTTAAAAAACTTCAAATTCAATTTGCAATCTCATTTCAACGACAATCAATGTCAAAAACTTGTCAGAAATTTAGGTAAACTACTGGTATTTTTAACCCCCGACGAAAAAAGAGGGGTGTTATGAGTTTGACCGCTATGTGTGTATCTCTGTCTGTGGCACCGTAGCTCTTAAACGGGTAAACAGATTGGGATGCGTTTTTTTTTATTTGAAAGCAGGTTTTCTAGCGGAGGTTCTTAGACATGTTTTATCAAAATCGGTTCGGCCGTTTCATGATCATCAGCTCTTTTGTTGCGGTAGGGATCTTAGACGCATAATGGTTTTTTACTTTTTATAGGTTTTTTTGTGTCGGGCTTTTAATTTTTTTATTTTAGGTTTTATTGACAGTATGAGGCTGAGAAATGAATGCGAACGTTACTCAAAATACAGGTGTTGCCCCTCTGATTTTCTTACAATGTTTAGGTTCTAAAAATAGTGGTTACCAAATAAATGGTCCGTTTTGCTTATTTATCCATAAAAACACAGCAACTCGATATTACTAGCAAGTTACAAGTAATTGCAGTTTGCATGATAGCTAGTGCTCAGGAGTTGCCAACTCATTATGACTCCGAGTGCTGAGAAAGAAAAAGTTTTTAACAACTTATCCTCCTAAATTAGTTCAGTAGTTCTTGTTTCTCCGTAGTTAAAAAGTTCCTTGCAAAAAGTGTCCTGGTAATACAACGAAATTATGCTGCGAAGAAAATCATGAAAGGAATCTGAGCGTTTTTTTTCCGCCGATGGTTTCTTAAGAGCTTGCAGGTTGGAATTTGTAGCCATGTGCTTTTCAAATTTCAAACCTGGTAGCTCTAGTTTCCTTCTAGCATCATAGTTGTCTTAACTTGCACCCTGCACAGAAGTAAACAGGATGTTCACATAGACACTAGTATCCAAATAATTACCATTTATCTACACAATCACCGCCATTCACCGCACACCCTTTGACTGCTTTTGTTGTGTTCCTTTCATTTTCATTTATTTATCTTTTGTTAGAATTGTTTAGTAAAAATACACGTTACCTGCCTGTTAATTTGTATGAGGCCTCTAAGTGGGGCCTGGGGACCTGTAACACAGGTTTTTTTTACAAACACACGTCAGGTAAACACGGCTACAAATCAGGCTATACATGTCCAGTATAAGCTGATGTCGCATTGTATAGGATTTCCGTACAATGAGAGGTCAGCTTATACTGGAAATGTATAGCTTGATATATAGCAGTCTGTACCAGCTCTAACAATGTGAATATATAAAATTCAAAACTGCAAAGGACTACAAAACCATTGTGAGAGAAAATAAATGAACTTATTATTATTATTAAACAGGATATGCGAATATGCAGCATTGTTTTAAGGAATAAACTCTATTTATAAATTTCTGCTCATCTTGCAGGCAGCTTGCTGACTAGCCTGCTTTAATCTGCAATTAACTGTCGTAATTAAACAATTGCTTTCATGCCAGCTGTCTATAGGATTTTTTGAATATTTGCCAAGAAATGCCTTCCCTTAAATTAAAAACGTTATAAATCTAGTCACTATCCCACGTCAGCGACAATCAATGGCAAAAATCTCATAAAATTTTTGACTGATTAAGATTTTCTTAAAAATACGGTAAATAATACCTCTGGCCCTCTGCTTGGAAGATAGTTATTGTACCGGACGGGCGTGATCGCTGGACGTGAAGTGTGCAAGGAGGGTGTATGCCTATTCCGGTTATCCCGGTGTGAGGGTAGATCTCTCCCAGTCCATCAGCCGGCGCTGACGTCCTGCACCGATAGGTTCCGGGTATCTTCGAGAACACTCAGCTGACGGCTTTGTTCTGAAGTCTCCACGGGAAGAGGTTTCTTGGCGTAGAAATAATAACACTCTTATTAAGTGTTCAGGAAACAATTGTAGGTCTTTTCAGGGGTTCTATTTGAAGTATTAGGTGGTATAAAGTACCTTGCTGATGACTGCTACTACAAATTACTATAATTTGCATACGCGTTTAAGTACCGACCACCTTTACCGTAACAAGGACCGCAAATTACTTCCTGATTTGAAATTTTATTTGTTCTTATTTTACACTGTTTCTTTCAGCCAAACATCGTTAAATATACAGGTACATAAAACATGTTGCATATCAACAGATTTCTTATAAAATTACCTTTCTACTGAGCCTACTATATCTATTTTCGCTGAAAATATATTTCATAGTAAGTGGGAAAGTATTAAGTTTTTTAATTCAATACTGTTTTACTTGTTAAATTACTAGAGATTGGTCTATTGACCATAAGAAATCTAATATTTAATACTTTACATCTAGATTTTTCAAGGCGTGACGCGCCTCTGAAAGCAGGTATTTACGAAATTAGCAAACTATTAGTGTTACAACGTATAAACTCAATTAAATAGGCTTTTCTCATGGACTAGATATCTGAAAGTTAGGTCCAGGGCTAGATCTCGATCTAGGGTACCTGGACGGACAAAAAAAATACGGCTATATAGCCCACTTAACTAGGATCATCTTTGATTGACTTGAATGTGCCCTGGCGGCTGAGAGTATGTCATGCTCACTCAAATGTCTCGCTGGTGGTGGCGTGTGTGTTGGATCATTAAGTTCCCTTCAAAATGGTTGAGCTGAATGGTGCTGATCCATACGTCATGTTCGTGAACGGGCGCTGTCAGTAGGGACTAGTCATCTCTTAGCTGCCACGGCTTATTTTAATTTGAATTGTTTTTTTTCTTTTTATCATTTTTATTACGGACGCTTTTAACGTGCACGTCTTTTTATGTCGTTCTCACATGTATAATTTCAACATGAATGATGTAACCAATTTTTTTTTAGTAACGTTATGTTGATTTAAAAGTATCTATGGAGTTTCTTGCCCGTTCTTCTCCATAGGTACCTACTACGCTTTGGAATGGGCAACTAGCTTAATTTTTCTGACTGACCGACCCATTGACAATTCAAAAGTGCCTGTAATTGGTATATTTGAAATAAATGCTTTGAGTTTTTGAGTTTTAATTGAGATTGGTTGTACTTACGATTTCTTTGTAAAATCACTATTTGAGCAGAATTTTTATGATAACTGGTCTTATTAATAACTATCTTAGTAGGTAGTAGTCTCTTAGTTAATATATAACACTACATAATTCAAATTATTTGTTTATGCATCGTCGTAAGCAGTTATAATAGGTACTAGGTACCCTCACGAGTTTTAATTAATTCCCGGGAATATCATCTGTGATTATGTTGGTAAAATAATAATAAGTACATTTCTCATAGTAACAACGGATCCCTAAAAATGATGAAAGTTAATAAAGCCGACGCGTCAGCTTTCGTCCCTTGTAAAGACGAAATCGTCCAAATATTAGTTATGTTTGTCTGTTTGTACAGCTCCTTTTATTAGATGGCATGAAGAGATTGTGGGCTTTGATAAATATGTTTTACCTATGTATAGTTATGTGTAGGCAGGAGAGATAAATGAAAGGCCTACGTCTTTTTCATAGGTCTTAAGAAATAATTTACAGACGATATTAGCTTATTAGTACGTGATTTTTAGGGTTCCGTACCTAAAGGGTAAAACGGGACCCATTACAAAGACTCCCCTGTCCGTCCGTTTGTCTGTCCGTCTGTCACCAGGCTGTATCTCATGAACCGTGATAGTTAGACAGTTAAAATGTTCACAGATGATGTATTTCTGTTGCTACTTTAACAACAAATACATAAAAAAAACAGAATAAAATAAATATTTAAGGGGGCTCACGTACAACAGACATGATTTTTTTGCCGTTTTTATAGATAATTGTACGGAACACTTCGTGCGCGAGTCCGACTCGCACTTGGCTGGTTTTTTACTTTTCAAGTGTATTGAGTGTATAATTAATGACTAGCTTTGGCCCGCTGGTTCGCCCGCGTGGTGTTCGGAAAATATCTCAAGGGAATGTACTACCGAGATAAAAGTATCCTATTTATTTATTTAACAATTTATGTACACACATATATAAACAGACAAGAAGAAGAAAACGGAAAAATAGGTACAAAGGTGATGCTTATTTCTAAAGCAATCGTTTCCAGCATACCTGCGATAAGAGAGTAGACAAAGAGATGTAGATAGCAAGAGATGTATGTCCGTAGAAATTTTACACAGATAGACCCTGGCCATGGACATGGCATGGCCATGGTGTATCTGTGTGGAATTTGTTCCAAATCCGTTCAGAATAAGGCGTGAAAAGGTAACAGATAGACAGATACAGTTACTTTTGCGTTTATAATATTATGGATTTTTTTCGCTAGATTTCAACTCAAACTCAAACTTAAAGCATTTATTTAAAATAAACCAATTACAGGCACTTTTGAATTGTCAAGGCGTCGGTCAGGCAGAATGATGAAGCTAGTTGCCTATTTCAAAGCGTAGTAGATACCTATGGAGAAGAACGGGCAAGTAACTCCACGGACACTCTTTTAAATCAAAATATGGTTACAAAATATTGGTTACATCATTCATGTTGAATTTACGCATGTGAGAACGATGCAGAACGTTAAAAGCGTCCGTAACAGAGAGACAAAAACAATTCAAATATTAAATTACTTAAATTAAAATAAACCGTGGCAGCTAACAGATGATCAGTCCCTACTGACGGCGTCCGTTCACGAACATGACGTATGGATCAGCACCATTCAGCTCAACCATTTTGAAGGGAACTTAATGATCCAACACACACGCCACCACCAGCACGACAACGTGCTCCTACATAAGTAAATACCTACAGACTGTACATAGTTATTTGTTCTGAGTCCAGTGCGCCGAGTAGCAATCCAAAGCGGTTTTAATTAAAAACGAAACACTGTAACTTGGACTTTCAAAACAAAAGACGGACTTTAAAGTAGCGGGAATTTCAACTTAACTTAAATCTTGAAGCTTTTTAAATGAGAACTAAGTAGTAGCTAAATAGGTAATGCAATTTTACAATGCTAAAAGTAAATATCGTTCATTTGCGAGAAGCTATCCAAAAATTGCTCTTTTTGATTTATGTCAAATCAAAAAGAGCAATTTTTGGATGTGATAGTTTAAAAGTAGTGGTAAGCGTGCGACGAATCATAAACTCACATCTCTTTAGCTCCCTCATTTTTAGGCTTTAGCGGAATGTGGTTTGTGTAGCAAAAAGAATATTTGTTGCGTTCACCTGTATAGTTAACTCAAAAGTGCTAATTTTTTAATTTGGTCACCCTTCTTGCCAATGAGCGATATAATAAGTACAGGGTAGCAGGGACATCAACGCGCAATTGTTACCATGGATTCAGTTCATGATTCTGGACGCCCCTTTTTTTTTTGGGTGGGTAATCATCAAATGACCTCTCCCGCTCTGGGCGGAGCGGAAGGGCGTGTCAGACTCTTACTGACTAAAACCCACCCGTGTTCCTTCAGTTGCCTGTGCGCCAGGGCCACGGTAACTCTTTCAAACAATCCGCGACCCCGGCAGGCCTCGGTCCTATCGGACCCCGTCAATGGTGCTGACATCTCTTTGAGGCGCGCGTGGAACACGACGCGCCGTCGACCCGAGCCTGGTCCTTACCGGACGGCGAGCTGCCCATTGCTCGCCGTCCGCAAGCCCGCGCCTACGGTGGCCGGGAGTCGGCAATCGACTCCCGACGCCGAGGGTGTTTCCTCCTGCGGCGACTAGGGGCGCGAGGGCGCAGTGATTGCCTCTCCCTCTCGCGCTCCGCCTCCTCCTTCGCGAGCATTACTGCTTCGCAGAAGGAGGTGACGGCTTCCCATTCCCTCTCGCTCCGTACCATGGCCTGAACTAGGGCTGGATGCGAGAGGTCGCCGCCACCGATCGCCGCCACGAGGACACGGCGGTACTCCGCTCAAGCCGGGCAGACCTCCACCGTATGCTCCACCGTGTCCTCCGGTCGATCCACACAATGATAACACCCGGGCGTTTCCTTCCGCCTTATCCGAAACAGGAACCTCCCGAAACAGCCATGTCCGGAGAGGACCTGCGTCAGGCGGAAGGTGAGGACGCCGTAGCCCCTCTCAAGCCACTCCTCAAAGAGGGGTCTTACCGCCGCAATTGTGGCGTGCCCTGCGCTGGGTTGCGACAGTCGCACTCTCCATGCCGCCATGAGATCTCGCCGGAGCTCTGTCCGCTGTGCCGCGATTTCTCGCGGCAGCGGAGTTACGCCCCGGTGTTTCGCTTCCTCGCGCCACTCCCAAATGTGCGCGAGGACTTTTGCCTATTCTGGACGCCCCTGTGTTGAAATATATCGAAGGATATTTAAAAAAAAAAATGCTGTTCCATACACTTTAATCACTTAGGTATTGCTTATAATTCTGATTTTGTTTATTAATGTAATTTAAATTTTGTTTTGGAAATTTGATTTTGATTTGATATTGATTGTAATTTAATTTCTGGTTTTGATTGTAATAATAATTTGGGTTTGATTTTAGTGCTACTAACATATTTTTCTAAGTTTTTTATACTAATACAATATGGATGTTTTTTTTTTCCGAAATAAATGAATTGAATTGAATTGGATTGCAGTTTTCTATGAAACAGCAGATTTTTTTTTGATAATCGACTAAAATCTTCTACGCTAGGGTGTTTAGGATCATGTGCTGAATTCTTGGTTACAGTTTGCGCGTCGATGTGGATGCCACCCTGTATATTTACATTTGACATGGTAAAATTGCTATTTCCTTACAGGGTTAATGTTTGGTGCTGGACCCTTAAAATTATAATTACTATACTTAACAAATGATTCAAATACATGTAAATGAACGTCATTTGGAAAATCAAAATTAATAAAGTTAATATAAAACGAAAGTCGCAATTAAGTTGTATTTTATTTAGTATTTTTTAACAAAATGGTATAGAAAACGTCTAGCAAAAAAGGTTTTAAAAATAATTGGCACGATTTATGTTCATAATCTACCTACCTACTTTTGTGCTTTTAAGGGTTTTAGGTTACTTCATACGTTTGTTGAAAAGTTGAATACAAACTCTTAATTAAGACGCGACGAGAAGCGGCTTATGCCCTCCGCATTCATTTTATTCTCTGGTCATAAATAAAAATTGTTTGCCGAATTTGAAAATGGAATTTTCACATAATAACACACACACACACACGCGCAAACCTGGGTGAATCTAAACGGGGCTTATTTTTATTGCAATTATTGTCAGCTATTTATAGGTCGCCAGCAACATTTTTAAATATCCGGAAACTATAGTAAAATATATTATGTTTGCTGCCACGGACTAGAAAAAAAAGAAGGACTCCGCGCCACGCGTATCGAAAGTGAAGCACTTTAGGTATTTGTACCGTTTGACCGTTTGTACAAACATGCCTCACGCACACATTTACATCATAAGGTGCCATTACGCGGCACTGCGGCGTCATTGTAGGTACTGTTTACGTCAAGTAATAAAATAAAATAATGCCTTCTTGTGTTGTGAAATGGGATTAAAAATAATTCTACATCTCAGCAAAAGTGTCAAGGAATAACCTATCACAAGTAAGACACTTATTTACACACACACACATAGATCGGTACTGTGCTTCACTTTCGACATGCGTGGCGCGGAGTCCTTTTTTTCTAGTCTGTGTTTGCTGCATTCATTTTATGAGTTACGGGACGATCGTTGTACTTATTTATTTCTGTATTGCCTGAATGTAGCCTAATTAGGACAAAGAAAATACTATCGGTCATACTGTTGCAAATATTATAATTCCGGGATTTCCTACTTAATTTAAAATATTGCAGCCACACTTTGCAGTAAAAATATGGCCCGTTAAGCCTCTTTACATACGCACGATTATCAACATAGTGCGCGAAATGGAAATATACAGCAACGAAGCAGTGGATAATTGAAAAACTGACTGAAAATTAGGTCATAATATAGTACAATGTTGCCGTTCTTACGAAGGATTGTTTCAAATTAATAATTGGTTTTGTAATTACTATTATGTTATTAGTATTAAATACAATGTTGGTGTTCTTTTTTATATTTTCTGTTATATGCATAATCAGCCTATAATGTTCCCACTGCTGGGACACAGGCCTCCTCTCTGTGAGGGGAGAGGGCGGTAATCCACCACGCGTTTGTGTCTCTTCGAATTTTCGGTTCTAGGATATGTCGGTTTCCTCACAATGTTTTCGTTCGCCGTTTTAAGAGCAATGGTGATAAAATTAAATACACAAAGTAAAGTGCTTGTCTGTGTTAAGGTCCATTTTTTTTTAAATTACTATAGAAATATGCAGTTTTACCTACCACTACATACTATACTAATTTCATATTTTCAATAATTTAAGCTGACGAGTAGTTTCACCAAAATATTAAATTCCCTTAACAGATTGTGTCCGTAGTGTCCAAACAAGCGTCGTAAAGGTACAAAGACCGCACACAAGAAATTCCCTGTGTATTGGCGTCACACAAGTTCGACGTGCATTCTATACTGACCAGGAACACATGAATACTGTGGAGGTGGTATTCAGGAAACTTGCAACAATTTTTTATCAAAGACGGCAGACATACTTAGATTCATTGCTGAGTGTACAGATTCCAGTACCCTAATTGCGTAACACACTTTCAATCACAATCTGGATAATTTTGAAGGATATTGCTAATCCATTACTTCATATGTTCGCAAAATTTGTCTGCTTAACAACGTAAATAACGCAATGAATGTTGTTGAACTGTCAAAATGAAAGCCATTGCTACTGTTAATGTGTTACGCAATTACCCCGCAGGTCATTAAATCGGGATGTTGAGGAGAAACACTTATGGGTTTATTTATAAACGGTTCTTAAAGTTAAGAGACTTCTAAGACGTTTAAACGTCAAAAATGTATTGTTAAACGGTCGATAATCATTACTTAACTTTAAGCAACGTTTATAAATAAACCCTATAAGATTTCAGAAACAAGAACTATGCTTTTTGCTAACACTATTGGAGCAGAAAGTTCGGAAAACCGGCCGTGTCTTAGAAAAGAATGCGTTGATATGGACTCTAATTCTAATAATTGAAAATTTTGCATGTAAGGTAAAATGTATATGTAAATGGTACACCACTGACTACCTGCATTATTGTCTCTCCTTCTCCCTTGAATCCATCCAAAGGTTGTCTGTAAAAGATCGCTTTTAGCGATAAGACCGCCCATTGTGTCACCCTGTGTAAAATGTCTACATTTATATGTTATTTTTTTATGGTGTACATAATAAAGAGTATTCTATTCTATTCTATTCTATTCTAATGTATCGGAGTTCTATATTTATAAAAAATCCATTTTATCTATTTACATTATAAGCAGATATACAATGATTTCTATTTCTAGTCAAAGAGTCTACATTAACGTATTTTGGCGGGTCTCCTGATTAGTCAAATTACTTAGAAAATATAGACTTACCAAATAATTGAAACAATAAAAATGTACTTAAACTGTGAAACGAAAACTCAAAACAAGCCTTCTTAGGTATAGTAATGATTTAAGCCTTTCATTGGCTAAAGATACACACTGAAACTAACATGAAAATTTAATTGCCGCCAACACAACTTTCAGTAACTACAGCAAAGCGTACAAGACAGCCTGAAAGGTCCTATGAAGGTCCAATTAAGGTAGGAATTATCGACAGGGCAACTACGTACCAATGTAAGGTTTAAGGTTGAACTAGTCGCGGGCTCGAACTCACTGGAAGGCGTCGCCAAACAGCACGCTGTGTCAGCTGGCATCGTATCCGACAGAGATAGTATCAGTGATGAGCAGTTAGACGCTAGTCTACATGCACAACGTCTAGTTTGCATGCACACAAACACCGTTATTTAATTCATAGTAAAACGAACGTGTAAAATATTACGAAAAGTCCTTTGGAAAATCGAGTTTTATGAAAAAAAAACTGCATAAATCAAATACAAATAAAATTTACTGAACTCTTCGATAATTAAGCTTTGTCGGTACCGACTTTTATTTGGAGATTTTACACTAAACTTCTTTTATTACTTATTCAAGACCAAAATTGCGTTAAAATTAGCAACAAAAACGAATCTTTGTGGACTCTTAACTTTTTAATGGCTTTTTATTTTACTATTCTCTTTCCGCACAGACAAAGTTAATAATGAGACAAAATGATATCATGTTTAACTTTGGATGTACAATGTCAAACAGTGGAGTAATACCCTCCCGAAATTTTTATGGAAAAATTATCGACTAGTGCAACCTTAAGGTATACGCGCTAAGTAGCCCGCGAAATAAAAAAAGTCTTACGCTTTTTTGCAATTTGTAGCTCACTGTCAGGTTGTGCACACATAACATACATAAACTCACGTCTGCTTCCCATGGGGGTAGGCAGAAACTACAGAACGCCACCATCCTTACATACCTACTCTTTTTGCTTCGGTTACGTTCATTCAGGTTGTATGTTGATCAAAATATGATTCGCGACCGTAATCATTGTGCATTTACAGAATTGTAATAATCATTAGAATCATTCTAATGAATATTACAATTCAATACAACTCTCTAAGTTAGAATAATCAATACAACTGTCTAAGTTGGAATTCGCCTCAAATGTCATGATTTCATGAAATAATCATTCAATGGGGTAATTTTAACTTCGAGAGTTATATTGATAATTTTAATGCTTATAATTCTGTAAATATATATTTGTTACGGCACTGTTCGCACGCGAGCACCTACGTCCTACACGCAAAGTGCGTGGGTAACTCGGCCCACGCAAGGAGAAGTATTGTATCTACGTCACTAGAACGAAATTAGGTATTTTTCATTAACTCGCTGAGCATTGGTAGGTTAGGGGTCAGAGCTCACGTGTTTAGTATAGGTGGAATTCTTTTTCATTGCTAGTATATAGCCAAAGAGATATGGATGGCGGTTACCAACGATAACCCAATGTTCCTGTAATTTTGAAGTGAAAACTTCTTTAGGCAAACTGCGCTCTTTCTGCATTTGCATTTTAAACGTCTTACCGATGTAGTTCCACGTAATAGACGCGACAATACCCTACTGTGTCATCAGTCCGCTAAGACAGCACTAATACGCAAAAGTGTTTACTGCATGGCTCCGGTCATATATGATAAAATACCCAAATGTTGGAAAGATTTGCCGCTATTGTTACTTAAAAAAGGCTTCGAAGCTTCTTGACAGTCAAAGCA
The DNA here is from genome assembly GCA_917490735.1 of Dryobotodes eremita. Lineage (NCBI taxonomy): Eukaryota > Metazoa > Arthropoda > Insecta > Lepidoptera > Noctuidae > Dryobotodes > Dryobotodes eremita. The sequence continues at coordinate 3,306,831 of OU823256.1, forward strand.
TACTATAGCGTAACAGAATTCTTGAGTGAAAAAAATTTTTTAACTTAGGCTGTTTATAATGTTTAGTTTTTGTGAATTTTATTATTGTTTATTTTTGTGTAGTTTGTTTTAGTTTAGTTGATTATTTTAGTGGATTTGTAATTTTGTAACTTTTGCATGCCTACTGGTAAAATATGGCTAAACCTATTCCCTTTAACACCATGTACTGTACCCATATTTGCAAACTAAAACATCTTTATCTGTACGAAACTTAAGTTACCGTCAAGCTCGGATAGATGACGCTGAATCGGGTATACTCGGCTCCAGTCGGTCGGTGACGCTGAATCGGGTATACTCGGCTCCAGTCGGTCGGTGACGCTGAATCGGTTATACTCGGCTCCAGTCGGTCGGTGACGCTGAATCGGGTATACTCGGCTCCAGTCGGTCGGTGTCGCTGAATCGGTTATACTCGGCTCCAGTCGGTCGGTGACGCTGAATCGGGTATACTCGGCTCCAGTCGGTCGGTGACGCTGAATCAGGTATACTCGGCTCCAGTCGGTCGGTGACGCTGAATCAGGTATACTCGGCTCCAGTCGGTCGGTGACGCTGAATCGGGTATACTCGGCTCCAGTCGGTCGGTGACGCTGAATCAGGTATACTCGGCTCCAGTCGGTCGGTGACGCTGAATCGGGTATACTCGGCTCCAGTCGGTCGGTGACGCTGAATCAGGTATACTCGGCTCCAGTCGGTCGGTGAAGCTGAATCGGGTATACTCGGCTCCAGTCGGTCGGTGACGCTGAATCGGGTATACTCGGCTCCAGTCGGTCGGTGACGCTGAAACGGGTATACTCGGCTCCAGTCGGTCGGTGACGCTGAATCGCATATACTCGGTTCCAATTGTAAGTTTACTTCTATCATTTGGTCATAAGCATACACCGACTTATTTTTAAATAGAGGAACTGCATTAATTACCTCTTTTGTCATGACCTAGTTACCTACGACGAGCTCTTAAGTTTTATTGCAGTGCAGATTATCAAAGCCCGGCGGTGCATGAGTCGTTGCCCCAATGTTACCACTTTATAAATATTATGTTTATATACATTTTGAACTAGGTATAGTGTATTCATGTATTTTATTTCTTTTCTTTTTTGTTTATTTTTAATTTTTGTATGCTGCCCTGGTTGCCGTAATCACGCCAACGCCGGCTATCGCTGAAAACCAGCGCTGGAGCTCTGTCTCGCATAGGGTCGTATTTATTTTTATATTGTGATTTGTATTTATCTCGTGTTTGTAATTGTAATACTTGTGATTGTAATATGGGAGAACCTGAAATAAATGGATTTATTATTATTATCCTTTATTTCATATATATACATATAAATTATATTTTTAAATATTAGAATATAAAAATATAAAAACATTTAAAAATATAAAAAATAGTGGCCCACCGGTATCGGGAACAGGGTCCAAGCTACCGGCGGTCAGGGCTCCAGAGAGAGGAACCTCCTAACAATGCGGGCCGTGTCTAGAAGTACCGCCCTCTGAATCAAACCCTTGATCCAGCTGCCCAACGAGAGCCTCCTCAGGTGTTGGTCGAGGCTCTTGGCTATTAAGCCATTGACTGTCACGACTATCGGTACAATGATCGCTGAGTCCACATCCCACATGTCGACAACCTCGCGAGCCAAGTCAAGATACTTGATTTGTTTATCTTTCTCGGCTTTCACGAGGTTCCCGTCATGCGGGACCGTTATGTCAACAATCATTGCGCATTCACCACCACTATATCAGGCTTATTGGCAACAATAGTCCTGTCAGTGATGATGGATCGGTCCCAGTACAATGTGATATTTCCATTTTCGAGAACTGGGTCGGGCACATACCTGTAGTACGGCACTTCCGATTCTACAAGGGTGTATTTGAGAGCAAGTTGCTGATGGATAATCCTGGCTACAAGGTTGTGTCTATGCAAGTATTCTTCGTTAGCTAGACTAGAACATCCGGAGATAATGTGTCTGATTGATTCACCCGGACGGTGGCATGCCCGACAAATGTCAACCGTGCCGTCTTTCACAATAAATCTCCGGTAGTTGTTTGTCATCATAACTTCGTCCATAATTGCACAGACAAAACCTTCGGTTTCTCCAAAGAGATCACCGAAACGCAGCCAGGCTACGGACGCTAGTTGATCTACATCGGGTCCATGTAGGGCCCGAAAAAAGCGTCCGTGAAGCTCCTTACTCTGCCATACTTCCATGCGATCATTAGTGTCAAGCACTACTGGCTTGCGCCAGTTCTCTTTAGCCAAGGAGAGCGGGGTGAGGTCCTTGTCCACTTTGACCACATCTCGATGCATCCCCACGTCGGCCTCTAAGAAATATTCCCTGAGACTGCATATCTCGCGATTGTGGAGGGTCTTAGCATTTAAAAAGCCTCGACCTCCACATTTTCGCGGGATATACAGCCTCATTACCGATGAACGTGGGTGATGCATTCGATTTGCAGTCAGCAGTGTACGGACCTTGCTATCCAGGGCGTCGAGTTCAGTCTGAGTCCATTTGAGTATGCCAAAAGAGTACATCAAAACCGGCATGACCCAACCGTTAAAGGCGCGTACCTTGTTTCCGCCTGATAGAAGACTATTAAATACTTTTTTCAGTATTTAATAATAATAAGAAGCGTTCCTTTAACGATTGCTTCATGTCAGTACCATTGATGCCCAATGCTTCCGACAAACCCAAATACTTATAGGTTTCGGATGCAGAGAGGGTTCTAAGGTTTATGGAATCCGAGAGTTGGGTTCCGACGGATTCCACAATCTCCCCTCGCTTTACAAGCATGACCGCACATTTGTCCACACCAAATTCCATTCTGATGGCACTACTGAAAATTTCAGTTACTTTCAGTAGCTCCGTCAGTTGCAAATTGTTAGGGGTAAAGAGTTTTAGGTCATCCATGTAAATGAGGTGAGATATAACCTGACCACCTCTCCTCAGCCGATAGCCTAGACTTGAATCTTCCAGCAGTGTGCTTAGAGGATTCAAGGCTAAGCAAAACCAAAGCGGACTCAAACTATCACCCTGAAATATGCCTCGCTCGATCCTTATCGGTTCGCTATTCCTCTGGACATTTCGACATCCTGGATAGTGAAGGACCGTTCTCCATTGCCCCATACATGACATCAGGAAGGTGCGCAGAGTTGCATCTACTTTATACAACTCCAGCACCCTCATAAGCCATGTATGTGGCACCGAGTCATAGGCCTTCTTGTAATCTATCCAACATGTCGACAGATCCTTTCGGGAACGATGAACTTGTTGGCTAATGGCCATATCAATGAGGAGTAGCTCCTTAGTACCACGGGACCCTTTCCTACATCCATTTTGCGAAGGAGACATGATAGAGTTTGTGTCTATATGTTTGTTAATTTTAGCTCTCAAAATGTATGTAAGAACTTTATAGACCGTCGGTAAACACGTGATCGGTCTATAATTTTTGGGTTCCGTAGTGCTACCTGATTTATGGAGCAGGTGGGTAACTCCTGTTGTTAGGAACTGGGGTAGCGAACCAGACTCCAAAGCAATCTGGTACTGAGCCGCCAAGCGAGCGTGCGACCTTACGAACCATTTAATCCAAAAGTTTTGCAGTCCGTCCGGCCCTGGAGACTTCCAGTTAGGCAGCGGACGGACTGCACGAGTTACATCTTGGGGGCAGATGGTAATAGCCCCCATTTCTGATATTGGATCGCAGGCTCGCTCGACTTTCCGAGTCCAATCGCCTTCGGTGTGACTGACAGGCACCGACCAGATATTGCGCCAGAAAGAACACATGACATCATCATCTGGTAGGCACGTGTCAGCCACATCTTGAACCGGTCGCTCCCAACCCCTATAAACCCACCTTTGATCGCGTTGGAAGGTGCGATTCTGAGTGTATCGCTCCACTCGCCGCTTATACCTACGAATACGGTTCGCCCATGCATACACTTTCTGCTTCAGGAAGTCGATGCGCTCTGTGACACAGGACATATAGTCCTGAGGGCTGATATCAGTCCCTGCGAACGCACGTCTCACAAAGCGCATCACTCTAGGGCGAGTATTGCCCTCCCTGAAGCAGATTAGTTTGCCGATGAGCGTTCTGGCCCCACCAATACGGCGTTCAATTCTGCACTGCCAAGCTGGTACGGCTGGTTTCGGTCGTGTAGCTCTAGAATCAATAGCAAATTTGACGTGAGCTACACGACACGCCGCTACAGCCGCGCAGTACAGAATCGAATGAGTATCGGCGAGGTCTACGCAGTCATCAAAATAATTTGACAACTGCGCATCCAGGACTGCCACCAGCGCCCTATTTTTGTTATGCATGGGTAAACGAGGTAAGCGTGGTCTAAGTTCGGGCGATATGAACCGATATTGTCGAATCGCATCCTCCAAAGCACTGCTCAATTCCTCATTGCACTGGGTACTTACGTTTGTAGTCCTGTCATCACTCTCCTCGTCTTCTTGACTTATGTTAGACTGTGGTAGAACTACAACGGTCTGAGACGGGGGGGCGATGACATGACTACTCTGCATTTCATTTCGCAGGCGATCAAGTACAGTGTCATCCAACATATGGTTACGTTGGATGACCCGCACCTGATCCGATAGTCGTTGTGCCGAAACGTTGACAGCTGGCTCAAGCACCTGAAAAAGAGAGAGCATCCGGACACGGTACGCGGTCAGATTTTTTCCCCCCTCTGTAGCCCCATAGTATGAGCGCATGACGTTTTCATTGATGGATCGTGTCCATCTCATGCGCTGCACACTTCCGCCGGGAGCTGGAACCCTGTCAGAGGCCAGTGGGCCTCGAGGTCCTAAGCCGTCCGGCGGCCGGTGTCCTCCACGTCGACGAACAGGTGGTGGCGTCGTGGGCGGGGAGAAATACTCGTCGCTCGAGCTCGACGCAACTACCGCAGCCGGTGTCGTCACAGCGCTCACAGTGAGGCTGGGTACCGGCGGCGGCGAGGCGGAGCTGAGCGAAGAGTCCGGAGGTTGTGGGCGTGCTCGTAGTGCGGCCGATCTTGTCAACATTGTATCATTTTTTCATTGTTTCCTTTTGAAGGTGACAACTGTCATGTCACCTCCGAATCTGTAGTTTTTGGTCTATTTTATTTCATTTGTGTATAATATGGCTTTCGTTTTGGTGTATCAATGATTTTGATGATTAAGTTTTGATTTTTCTGGAAAAACTATGGTAAAAATGGGTCAAAATTGCGTTCACTGTTATAATTAAATAAAAAATTGAAAATGAGACGTTTCGTTGACACGGTGGTGTTGCCATTATTATTATTTATTATTATGCTGAGCGATTACCGTTTTGCGTGGATGTGACGCATATTTTCCCCCAACTCGTTATTTTTTGTGTTTGTGTGTTTTTTCTTTGCGTCATATTTACCGCAAATAAACGTATTTTCTTTATTTCTTTCTTTCAGTGTATCGGTCATTCTCTGATGTTGTTGAAGTGTTACGTAGCCATAATTTCACAGGAATACAGCAACGCTATTCGGTATAGTTTTGTATGGTGGTGGTACTAGGTACCCGACAAAATACATTAGGAACTCTTCATACTTGTACCTACAGAAAGAGACAAAAGATATTTGATCAAGTTTATTCCGACTTCTTTAAAACTTCTAACAAAACAACGAGTTCAACATGGCAGGTAGCAAGTTCTGGCCAAGTTACAAGTGTAAACAACATTGGCATTGGCAATATTCCAAGGGAACGTCATGTTGAATTAGCGACTACAAGTTATGAGAAAAAGAATTTTACAAAATAAGACCGTTCTTATTAGACATCTGCACAACATTCTCCGGTCCAGTAGCTTTTTCTTCCAAGAAAAAATGAAAGACAAAATGACAAATTGTAGAAAACATTCTACGGCGCGGTGTCAAAAATTAAGAAAAGATATTGTAACTTTGGTTAGAAAGAGAAGATATGCCTGCTTATTCTTCGTAGAATATAGATAGAAATGGTCATGCTATGCATGCTGACTGCCAGTGGTAAGAACGTTGTAGGTTGATTTTGTTTCAGATTCTTTAATGGCCGATTCCTATAATTTACGGACCGTTATTAATTAAAATTGAGAATCTTGTATCTTAACCAATAATGAATCAAATACCTCATAGCTTTGCATTGTAGACCCTCCTATATGGAAGTAGCTATCACAGGTAAGATTAGCTTACGAATATATTTATATGCCTAGTTTGGTAATAAAAAATGCTACCATTGGTAAGCAAAACAATTCGTTTCTGTTTATAGAAACCGAGGATAAGGCAGCTAACCGTCCGACATAAGAATTATGGGTACTTGAAACAAAGCAAAAAACTTAAAGCACTATACCATATCAAACCATTCACAGATTACCGTTTCCAAACTAAACCTTATTTACTGAAAGTGCCCGCTTCCTAGCCAATAGCGTGACGTAGGTGACGATCAGCGTCGTGTCGCAACGCAATCACGCTTTGTGTCATCAGCGTGATCAGATGCTACGTGACCGAGTGTTGTGACTATATATGCGGCCAATAGCGTGACACCTCCTGACGGACTGTGTCAAAACGCAATCAGCCTTTGTGTGATGAAAGTCTAAGTGAACAAAGATTGTGACTAGGTATACTGTAGTCAGTAGCGTGACATCTAGACGAGTTGTATCGTTTCGCAACGTAATCACGCTTTGTGTCATCAGCGTGAAGAGATGGTACGCAACCGTTCGTTGTGACTAAATATACCTACTGAACAATGCAGCCAAACTTGTAACTATATTCTGGGCCGACGAAGAAGAATGTAGCCAATAGCGTGATTTAATATATTGTAGCCACTGGCGTGACAAAGGAGATGAGCAGCATCATGATGCAACGCAATTCTACTGTATGTTTTCAGCGTTATACGAAAATATTGGATATAATGTAGACAGGGGACGAAAATATATAGTGTCACTACACAATCACGCTGAGCCTTAGGATTTTTGGAAAATAATTTGAAAAACTTAAGACAGTTAATATCTACAATCAGGGAAATTAATTGTTTATCAAATTGACACACTACATCAGTTTACGTTGTTATAGCCAGATCATTGTTATTCGAATATAATAGGGACAATTTAAGTTGGTAGTCAATTTGATAAACAATAATTATATTTCCTTGACTTTACTCTGCTTAAACTTATTTCTATGCTTTTGTTTGATAAGTAAATACATTGCTCGATGTGTTACTAGCAGAAAATTAAGCTCGACAACCTGAAGATTCTCCCAAAACATCCTCTTGTCAAAATAAAACTTAATACAAAAGGTAAAGTTACGCAACAATTAAGAGCAACATGTAAAATAAATAGTGTTGTGCGTAACGTCGATGTTTGCTCAGTTGGTACAAATTATCCGTGTTGAGTGCGAACATCTGGGCCCGCGGCGAGTCGTTATCAAAGCGATCTTGTGTTAGGGATGGGGGGTGGCCTCAATAAGGTTTTATTTTGTGCAGAAATGTGGAATTTGAAATGAATAGAAAGAGGAGGTTTCATTAAGAGTTGAAAAAATAATAAGATTTATTCAATGGTTTCAGTAGTTTAGGCCTATATAAGGGTTATTACATTATTTGTTCAGACAACATTATTTATTTCATAGTTGTATAGAAACTTCATTGTAATGAATCAAGTTTTAATTTTTTTTTTAAGGTGTCAAATGACAAAAAAATCAACAAATCCAAAATTGAAGATAACAAATATAAAACCTTTTTAAATTCAAGCATTGCTCTACCTGTCGAGTGTCGATGTACAAAATCAATACTCGTTTCCCAGCCTTATTTCCATTCCACACGCATCGTTCCGCAAACAACTCGACGACAACGAGTCCTTATCGATGTTGATACGATTTATCGAATATCGATAGCGTAACATTAAGGCCGTCCCTATAACTGATCCCTGAACGCCGTGCCGTCATTGTGTAAGTTGTATTAAAATAAATAGGTAAAGAAGGTTCAGTTCTTTCAGATAACAGGACAATAAACTTAATTTAATATCGCTACACCTAACAATAAAACCTAAATGAAAATAATACCATAAGTTTGTAGAGGGTTGACTAAAGTTAACTTCGACTACATAATAGGGCTGCAAAGATCTTTTGGCGCTTAGATGACGTTGACATGGGGGCGCCGTTGGTAAATGTTTGTGAAAATGTGTATTGAAAAAACAAGATGGCGGCGTTAGTTCCGATTTTAGCCACGTGCCAAAGTTTCTTGTACAGCTATAACTATTATTGGTTTGGGAGTTTCTGATCCGTAAATATTCTGTCAAATTCATTCCTTGATAAAATTTGTCTCAACAGACTGCCAGTTCACTTGTCAAAAGTTTTGACACATAAAAATTGACAATTTGTCGATAAGTTTTCTGAAGAAAGAGTTCGGACTGCATCTAAACTTTTGGAAGTCGATTAACTATCGATCCTAGTGATTAAGAAAAAAATCCTTATGTAAGTCTCTTTTTAGCCTTCTGCATTTCCCTATTCTAGAATTACGCTGTGAAGTTAGTGGTCATTTTACGCTTTAAGTGTGATTTTCAAAGCTTCATTGTCGTCTTATGGCTATTGTATGGAGATATGGGTTGTGGCTATCAGATGTTACTGCTACTGAAATTTTATGTTCTTCGGTTTACCATATTGTGGGGTACTAGCATCGCTTCATTTTCACTGTACGAGTTTAGTGATTGTGTTGAAATCTCCTAAGTAACTGGGGTAAATGTTAACAGAAAATTCAATGACCAATGGAGAACAGTGGTCGCAATACTCTAGCTATTATCAGTAAGAAGCCTCTGATAATACAGGGTCAAGTTTAATTAATATGCATAACTCCGCATACATGATGGGTGTCGAAACGAAACGAAACGAAAATAAAAAATTATATGATAATATTTTTGGCCGGCCTCTGATATTGTAGTTACTTCAAATATGACGTTAGAAAATCAGTTTTAATATCTTAACGCGATAAACACAAAAAAATAACAGATTTTCAAACTATCTGAATGGTTTTATGTGGCAATGTTACAGGTAACCTTCTGAATTATTATACAAGAACAATGTTTTGGAATCTACAGTAGGATGGCAACAAGGTGACCCTCTGGGGCCAGTCATTTTTGGCTTAGCTATTCATCCTATAACCAGAAATTAAATTCAAAATTTAAAATGTGGTATTAGATGATAGAACGTTAGGAGACCTACAACTCGTCAAACAGCATTTTAAATCTATTGGCCTGGACCATACCCCATCAAAACTTGAAATTTACCTTTCTGGCATTACCGATAGACAATTGACCCTAGAGAAATTTAATGCAATAGCCCCACAAATCAATATTTTAGAAAAAAGTTCATTGCACTTCGTAGGTTCCCCAATTTTAGAAGACAACTTTTATTTTTTCAGCGACAACTAAATCTAAAACTTCAACGAAATTTCGGACAGACTTTCCAAAATTAATTTACATTCGGCATTCATCCTGATTAGATACTATTGTTTTGGCCCAAATTTTATGTATTTTCAACGCTTTTCCCCTTCATGGAAGCAGCCACACCTCTTGGACAAAATTGACCAAATTATTGGCTGCATACTAACGTCCATTTTAAATGTGGCTTTCGACGACCGAGCGTGGCTGCAAACCACATTACCCATCCGTTTTGGTAGTCTCAAGGATTCTTAAGAACACCGTCAGTGTAGGAATTGAGGTGGAATTTAACACATAGGTATCGAAAATAATGTACAGTTCCTCGAAGCCCTGATAATTATGAAAGAATTTTCATACACTTTATTATAATTTGACCTGTCATATTTTTTAAATACCTTTTTTGTCCTGCGTTAAATTTCTTTCAAATAACTGTGCGAGGAAAAAGATTGTAAAAATAAAATCTGAGATGACATTTGAATTTACCATTACTTTTTACGTGAAGTTCAAGTAAGTGCCCATTTTACTGAACTTTTTACAGAGAGACTTTATTCGTTTTCATAGACTTCAAAAAGAGTTTCTCTTGGTTTCTGAACAGTATTTTTTTCTTTAGGATTCATGTGTTAGGTACTTAAAGTTTGATTCAAAAGCTGATCTTGCAAGATACAGTGTCGGACACTTTTAAGAAAATTGGGACAACGATCTTCACAGGGTGACTAGTAATGGATGGGGAGAGTGGCCGAGGATGTAGCTCAAATGGTATCCAATTGGAGGCCGTTATGTCCAGCAATGGACTGCTATTGGTTGATGGTGATTAAAATGATGCAATTAATGAAAAACTACATCGTCATAAGCTTTATCACACTTTAGCTTATCCACTGCTCATGTACTAGTGTGCCGTGTCACTAGTTTTATGATTATTTTACCTCTCAACTATGATCTTCTAACTATCCTCTTTTACAATGTTTCATTTCCCTTAGCAATAGCTCAGCGTAAACACGATGTGTGTACCTATATTCTACATTCTGTTGCCAGATAGCAATCCTTTTAGCCGATTGCACATTGTCTTTCGATCCGGTTTCCAGTACTGAACACTTGTGTGATGAAACATATTTATGAGTTTCGTTGTACGAATCTTACTTGAGCTGAGTAATCTGTTTTTTAAGAGCTTAACGAAAATCAAGCGAGGTTCGAAAGTCATTGTGTTTACAAAATTATCGATCGTAATTTCATTTTTAAAGTAGGTCACACAACTTAATATTTCTTACAAAAGAATTTATAAGGAAAATAAGAACGGGTGTAAAAAGACTTAACGAAGCCGAGAGTCACTTTTACTCTCCGTCATTGTATTTTTTTTTGTACCTCACCTTACCTGGGAACCTTCTGGTTACGCAGATATTTAAGGTTACTGACGTTATTTTATGAAAACGAGTTTTGAATGGTATAACACAACTTTAAAAGTCCCTACGACGCCTGCACCGTTTCCTGCACCCATAAGCAAAATGTTTTTCAATACACTTCCTCGAAAACTGGTTCTTATCGCACTACGATTAGGTTCAACATGCAATGTAATTCACACGCGTGCGTTTTTTTCATTTACCAACACGTGTGCGGACATAAAAATTACCACAGATAACTACATATACTTAGTCCAAATTGGTTCAATACCTATAGCCGGCGGTGATTGTTTTTTTATAAATCTCGGCAAAGAGATATGCGTCTTTACGGCGTTATTATTTTTTGAATATTTACATTATGTTTGTAAATAGAATATCATCAGAAACTATGATTATAACAAAAAAATAAAATACATTTATGAACAAATTAACATTTATTTGTGTTCTAAACTCAAAAATATTTGAATTTTCTGTTTTTCGTATTACGCTGTTTAGCGGATTTATATCTTTGCCTCTCCTTTAACCTGCGAAGGTAAACCGCGGGAAAAAAAAAATTCAGTCTTATTTATTTAATGACAAAAATATTTTTCGTTCTTTTATTTTATTACTTTAAAAGTGTATTGAAAAACGTTTGATACACGTGGACGTTTGTTATTGCAGTTCTCGGCTCCATAACACACTCGCCTACGGCTTGTGTGTGTATTTCGCCTCGAATGTAATACCAAAATTTCTCCACTTGTATCAAAATGTCAATGAGGTTATATAATACTAGAGGAGCAACATCCTACTAACAATTTCAGAAAAACGTAACCACTTACGAGTTTAAAGTCGTAGCTTTGAAACGGATACATAAATATATCAGTCTGTCAAAATAATCTATGTTTGTCTCATTTTTTCTACCGTCAAACTAATTACGTTAGAATGAGACAAGATATTGCTATCGGAAAAATGGCTAGGGTTGCCAATGATCAACATAATTTCCCCAGAATTAATTATGGTAGTTATTGAATCCATTATTATGAAAGGTTATATTATGGAATTATCAATAGATTAAAGATTTAAAGAAATTGACAAGGATTAAGTACATAAAAGAAGTAAAGAAACAAATGCGTAAATGTAAATCTTATATTTAAAAACTATAAAGATCGTGTCAAATTACTTTTGTTTAAAATGGATTAATATTATAATTTAGAATTACAGGAACATACATTCGTCATTCACTAAACTCCCAACAATCTGGCGAAATCAAAATTGTTTTTACTGGTAGCACTGATGGCAAAAACAATGTTTGATAAATTTATTTCGTCTCGTAATGTTTTTTTGGATAATCTAAAGAAAATGGAGCAAATTTACTGTGAAATGTAACACCACTTTATTGATTTTTTCAGACCGTCACATACAAATTTTAACCGCTCATTTTACCATTTTGATATATTTTATTGCTAAGCAATTGTTCACTTGACGTCAAGCTGACAACTGAAGTCAGATATGCCTGCGGACATATATACAAAGTAGTAACACGTCGGCCCGTACACTGCTGATCTAGTCCTATACGAGTATAACATCATTGCAAAATGTACTATTGCGTGCGTTACATTGCGCACTACCGTAAACAGCGATTGTTCACACCAAAAATTAAATTCGTTTCCCAGCAATTATTTTTGTGCAATGTTACTTAGTTTAATGTATAGAATGCATAGTTGACGGCTGTGTTATAGGTATTTTTATACCCGGCTAGTTAGCTGTGTTTAATTTGCAAAGAAAAATATATTTTCGCATCAACATTAAGTAGGTATTCGTACTCGCATACGTCATCGTTAAACCATTTTAGATTAAAATCATAGTTTCAGAGGAATTTCGAAAACCCATGTTTTCTTTTATTTCCTTTACTGCACGTTTAATAACACCCTT